>CM073134.1:14689000-15414000 GCA_037039145.1 Fundulus diaphanus | reverse complement strand
AAATTGAAAAATTTGAAAAAATTTGAAAAATCTGAAAGATTTGAACCATTTGAACAATTTGAATAATAAGAATGATTACAAGAATTTGAAGGAATATGAAAAATTTGAAGAATTTGAAGGATTTTGCATTGATTTCAATGGGAGCAACCAAAAACGCACAAAAAGTGAAATATTTTAAAAAGTATAAAAGTTAGCATAACCATGAGATATAGCAGGCATGCCGGGAACGAGCCGAACGTTTTGACACCAAAATTGTTGAAATTGGTTGAAGTATGCGGGAGTAGTTAGACGCCGACGGAATAATAATAATAATAATAAAGAAAAACAGGAAAACAATAAGTGAGAATGCTGTATAGCATTCTCACTGATAATAAAGAAAAACAGGAAAACAATAAGTGAGAATGCTGTATAGCATTCTCACTGATAATAATAACTAGAAAAAGCTGTTCCTACGCAACAGCGAGTGAGAATGCTAATCTGCAGAATGATTTGAGGAAAAGATGCAGAAGATCCATGCAGAAGAGAAAAAATAGCTGAAAAATATTAAAGAATTTGAAAAATTTGAAGAATTTGAACAATTTGAAGTAATTTGTAGTAGTAGTAGTAGTAGTAGTATCAGTAGTAGTAGTAGTAGTATCAGTAGTATCAATAGTAGCAGTAGTAGTAGTATCAGTAGTAGTAGTAGTAGTTTTTAAAGAATTTGAAGGAATTTGAAGGTATTTGAAGAATTTGAAGGAATTTGTAGTAGTAGTAGTAGTAGTATCAGTAGTACTAGTAGTAGTAGTAGTTGTATTATTAGTAGTAATAGTAGTAGTATCAGTAGTATTAGTAGTAATATCAGTAGTAGTAGCAGTATCAGTTTTTAAAGAATTTGAAGGAATTTGAAGGAATTTGTAGTAGTAGTAGTAGTAGTAGTATCAGTAGTACTAGTAGTAGTAGTAGTTGTATTAGTAGTAGTAATAGTAGTAGTATCAGTAGTAGTAATAGTAGTATCAGTAGTAGTAGCAGTAGCAGCAGTAGTATCATTAGTAGTAGTAGTATCAGTAGTAGTAGTAGTATCAGTAGTAGTAGTAGTAGTAGTAGTAGTAGTATCAGTAGTAGTAGTAGAAGTATCAGTAGTAGTAGGAGTAGTATCAGTAGTAGTAGTAGTATCAGTTTTTAAAGAATTTGAAGGAATTTGCAGAATTTAAAGGAATTTGTAGTAGTAGTAGTAGTAGTAGTAGTAGTGGTAGTAGTAGTAGTATCAGTAGTACTAGTAGTAGTAGTAGTAATAGTAGTAGTATCAGTAGTAGTTGTAGCATCAGCAGTAGCATCAGTAGTAGTAGCAGTAGCAGCAGTAGTATCATTAGTAGTAGTAGTAGTGGTAGTAGTATCAGTAGTAGTAGTAGTAGTATCAGTAGTAGTAGTATCAGTTGTAGTAGTAGTAGTAGTAGTAAGAGTAGTATCTGTTGTAGTTGTAGTATTAATATCAGTTGTATCAGAAGAATTAGAAGGAATTTGAAAAATTTGAAGAATTTGAAAAATTTGAAGAATTTGAAGTATTTGAAGTATTTGAAAAATTTGAAAAAATTTGAAAAATATGAAAAAATTTGAAAAATCTGAAAGATTTGAACCATTTGAACAATTTGAACAATAAGAATGATTAAAAGAATTTGAAGGAATTTGAAGGAATATGAAAAATTTGAAGAATTTGAAGGGATTTGCATTCATTTCAATGGGAAAAAAGTACGCACAAAAAGTACAAATATTTTAAAAAGTATTAAAGTTAGAATAATGATGAGATATAGCAGGAATGTCGGGAAGGAGCTGAACGTTTTGACACCAAAATTGTTGAAATCGGTTGAAGTATGTGGGAGTAGTTACACGCCGACGGAATAATAATAATAATAATAATAATAATAATAATAATAATAATAAAGAAAAACAGGAAAACAATAAGTGAGAATGCTGTATAGCATTCTCACTGATAATAAAGAAAAACAGGAAAACAATAAGTGAGAATGCTGTATAGCATTCTCACTGATAACTAGAAAAAGCTGTTCCTACGCAACAGCGAGTGAGAATGCTAATCTGCAGAATGATTTGAGAAGATGCAGAAGATCCATGCAGAAGAGAAAAAATAGCTGAAAAATATTAAAGAATTTGAAAAATTTGAAAAATTTGAAGTAATTTGTAGTAGTAGTAGTAGTAGTAGTACTAGTATCAGTAGTAGTAGTATCAGTAGTAGCAGTAGTAGTAGTAGTATCAGTAGTAGCAGTAGTAGTAGTTGTAGTAGTAGCAGTAGTAGTAGTATCAGTTTTTAAAGAATTTGAAGGAATTTGAAGAATTTGAAGGAATTTGTAGTAGTAGTAGTAGTAGTAGTAGTAGTAGTATCAGTAGTAATAGTAGTAGTAGTAGTTGTATTAGTAGTAGTAATAGTAGTATCAGTAGTAGTAGTAGTAGTAGCAGTAGTAGTAGCAGTAGCAGCAGTAGTATCATTAGTAGTAGTAGTATCAGTAGTAGTAGTAGTATCAGTAGTAGTAGTAGTAGTAGTAGTATCAGTAGTAGTAGTAGAAGTATCAGTAGTAGTAGGAGTAGTATCAGTAGTAGTAGTAGTATCAGTTTTTAAAGAATTTGAAGGAATTTGCAGAATTTAAAGGAATTTGTAGTAGTAGTAGTAGTAGTATTAGTAGTAGTATCAGTAGTACTACTAGTAGTAGTAGTAGTAATAGTAGTAGTATCAGTAGTAGTTGTAGTATCAGCAGTAGCATCAGTAGTAGTAGCAGTAGCAGCAGTAGTATCATTAGTAGTAGTGGTAGTAGTATCAGTAGTAGTGGTAGTAGTATCAGTAGTAGTAGTAGTAGTAGTATCAGTACTAGTAGTATCAGTTGTGGTAGTAGTAGTAGGAGTAGTATCTGTTGTAGTTGTAGTATTAATATCAGTTGTACCAGAAGAATTAGAAGGAATTTGAAAAATTTGAAGAATTTGAAAAATTTGAAGAATTTGAAGTATTTGAAAAATTTGAAAAAATTTGAAAAATATGAAAAAAATTGAAAAATCTGAAAAATTTGAACCATTTGAACCATTTGAACAATTTGAACAATAAGAATGATTACAAGAATTTGAAGGAATTTGAAGGAATATGAAAAATTTGAAGAATTTGAAGGAATTTGCATTCATTTCAATGGGAGAAAAGTACGCACAAAAAGTACAAATATTTTAAAAAGTATTAAAGTTAGAATAATGATGAGATATAGCAGGAATGTCGGGAAGGAGCTGAAAGTTTTGACACCAAAATTGTTGAAATCGGTTGAAGTATGTGGGAGTAGTTACACGCCGACGGAATAATAATAATAATAATAATAATAATAATAATAATAATAATAAAGAAAAACAGGAAAACAATAAGTGAGAATGCTGTATAGCATTCTCACTGACTAGAAAAAGCTGTTCCTACGCAACAGCGAGTGAGAATGCTAATCTGCAAAATGATTTGAGGAGAAGATGCAGAAGATCCATGCCGAAGAAAACAAATAGCTGAAAAACATTGAAGAATTTAAAAAAATTGAAAAATTTGAACAATTTGAAGTAATTTGTAGTAGTAGTTGTATCAGTAGTAGTAGTATTAGTTTTTAAAGAATTTGAAGGAATTTGAAGGTATTTGTAGTAGTAGTAGTAGTATCAGTAGTACTAGTAGTAGTAGTATCAGTAGTACTAGTAGTAGTAGTATCAGTAGTAGTAGTAGTATCAGTAGTATCAGTAGTAGTAGTATTAGTTTTTAAAGAATTTGAAGGAATTTGAAGGTATTTGAAGAATTTGAAGGAATTTGTAGTAGTAGTAGTAGTAGTATCAGTAGTAGTAGTAGTAGTAGTAGTTGTATTATTAGTAGTAATAGTAGTAGTATCAGTAGTAGTAGTAGTAATATCACTAGTAGTAGTAGTATCAGTTTTTAAAGAATTTGAAGGAATTTGAAGGAACTTGTAGTAGTAGTAGTAGTAGTAGTAGTAGTAGTAGTAGTAGTATCAGTAGTACTAGTAGTAGTAGTAGTTGTAATAGTAGTAGTAATAGTAGTAGTATCAGTAGTAGTAGTAGTAGTATCAGTAGTACTAGTAGTAGTAGTAGTTGTAATAGTAGTAGTAATAGTAGTAGTATCAGTAGTAGTAGTAGTAGTATCAGTAGTAGTAGTAGTATCAGTTTTTAAAGAATTTGAAAGAATTTGTAGTAGTAGTAGTAGTAGTAGTAGTATCAGTAGTACTAGTAGTAGTAGTTGTTGTATTAGTAGTAGTAATAGTAGTAGTAGCAGTAGTAGTTGTTGTAGTAGCAGTAGCAGCAGTAGTATCATTAGTAGTATCATTAGTAGTAGTAGTAGTATCAGTAGTAGTAGTAGTAGTATCAGTAGTAGTAGTATTATCAGTAGTATCAGTAGTAGTAGTAGAAGTATCAGTAGTAGTAGGAGTAGTATCAGTAGTAGTAGTAGTATCAGTTTTTAAAGAATTTGAAGGAATTTGAAGAATTTGAAGGAATTTGTAGTAGTAGTAGTAGTAGTAGTATCAGTAGTACTAGTAGTAGTAGTAGTAGTAGTAGTAATAGTAGTAGTATCAGTAGTAGTTGTTGTAGTATCAGCAGTAGCATCAGTAGTAGAAGCAGTAGTGGCATTAGTAGTAGTAGTAGTGGTAGTAGTATCAGTAGTAGTAGTAGTAGTATCAGTAGTAGTAGTATCAGTAGTAGTAGTAGTAGTAAGAGTAGTATCTGTTGTAGTAGTAGTATTAATATCAGTTGTATCAGAAGAATTAGAAGGAATTTGAAACATTTGAAGAATTTGAAAAATTTGAAGAATTTGAAGTATTTGAAAAATTTGAAAAATTTGAAAAAAATTGAAAAATTTGAAAAAATTTGAAAAATCTGAAAGATTTGAACCATTTGAACCATTTGAACAATTTGAATAATAAGAATGATTACAAGAATTTGAAGGAATTTGAAGGAATATGAAAAATTTGAAGAATTTGAAGGATTTTGCATTGATTTCAATGGGAGCAACCAAAAACGCACAAAAAGTGAAATATTTTAAAAAGTATAAAAGTTAGCATAACCATGAGATATAGCAGGCATGCCGGGAACGAGCCGAACGTTTTGACACCAAAATTGTTGAAATTGGTTGAAGTATGCGGGAGTAGTTAGACGCCGACGGAATAATAATAATAACTAGAAAAAGCTGTTCCTACGCAACAGCGAGTGAGAATGCTAATCTGCAGAATGATTTGAGAAGATGCAGAAGATCCATGCAGAAGAGAAAAAATAGCTGAAAAATATTAAAGAATTTGAAAAATTTGAACAATTTGAACAATTTGAAGTAATTTGTAGTAGTAGTAGCAGTAGTAGTAGTAGTAGTATCAGTAGTAGTAGTAGTAGTATCAGTAGTATCAGTAGTATCAGTAGTTGTATTATTAGTAGTAATAGTAGTAGTATCAGTAGTAGTAGTAGTAGTTTTTAAAGAATTTGAAGGAATTTGAAGGTATTTGAAGAATTTGAAGGAATTTGTAGTAGTAGTAGTAGTAGTATCAGTAGTACTAGTAGTTGTATTATTAGTAGTAATAGTAGTAGTATCAGTAGTATTAGTAGTAATATCAGTAGTAGTATCAGTATCAGTTTTTAAAGAATTTGAAGGAATTTGAAGGAATTTGTAGTAGTAGTAGTAGTAGTATTATCAGTAGTACTAGTAGTAGTAGTAGTTCTATTAGTAGTAGTAATAGTAGTAGTAGTAGTATCAGTAGTAGTAGTAGCAGCAGTAGTATCATTAGTAGTAGTAGTATCAGTAG
Organism: Fundulus diaphanus; assembly: GCA_037039145.1. Lineage (NCBI taxonomy): Eukaryota > Metazoa > Chordata > Actinopteri > Cyprinodontiformes > Fundulidae > Fundulus > Fundulus diaphanus. The sequence continues at coordinate 15,408,205 of CM073134.1, read as the reverse complement.
TAGTAGTAGTATCAGTAGTAGTAGTAGTAGTAGTAGTAGTATCAGTAGTAGTAGTAGAAGTATCAGTAGTAGTAGGAGTAGTATCAGTAGTAGTAGTAGTATCAGTTTTTAAAGAATTTGAAGGAATTTGTAGTAGTAGTAGTAGTAGTAGTAGTAGTATCAGTAGTACTAGTAGTAGTAGTAGTAGTAGTAATAGTAGTAGTATCAGTAGTAGTTGTAGTACCAGCAGTAGCATCAGTAGTAGTAGCAGTAGCAGCAGTAGTATCATTAGTAGTAGTAGTAGTGGTAGTAGGATCAGTAGTAGTAGTAGTATCAGTAGTAGTAGTATCAGTTGTAGTAGTATCAGTTGTAGTAGTAGTAGTAGTAGTAGTAGGAGTAGTATCTGTTGTAGTATTAATATCAGTTGTATCAGAAGAATTAGAAGGAATTTGAAAAATTTGAAGAATTTGAAAAATTTGAAGAATTTGAAGTATTTGAAGTATTTGAAAAATTTGAAAAAATTTGAAAAATATGAAAAAATTTGAAAAATCTGAAAGATTTGAACCATTTGAACCATTTGAACAATTTGAACAATAAGAATGATTAAAAGAATTTGAAGGAATTTGAAGGAATATCAAAAATTTGAAGAATTTGAAGGAATTTGCATTCATTTCAATGGGAAAAAAGTACGCACAAAAAGTACAAATATTTTAAAAAGTATTAAAGTTAGAATAATGATGAGATATAGCAGGAATGTCGGGAAGGAGCTGAACGTTTTGACACCAAAATTGTTGAAATCGGTTGAAGTATGTGAGAGTAGTTACACGCCGACGGAATAATAATAATAATAATAATAATAATAATAATAATAAAGAAAAACAGGAAAACAATAAGTGAGAATGCTGTATAGCATTCTCACTGATAATAAAGAAAAACAGGAAAACAATAAGTGAGAATGCTGTATAGCATTCTCACTGATAATAAAGAAAAACAGGAAAACAATAAGTGAGAATGCTGTATAGCATTCTCACTGATAAAATAAAAAACTATTCAAAACACTAACATTATCTTATTGCACTCATTTTTAGAACAGTGAAATATAATAAAAAATACTAGGCTATTCTTATTACACATACAAAAAACAATTTTAGAACAGTCAGTGTGAATAAATAAAAAGTATTAAGTTAGAACAATGAGAACAAATACAATTATTTGAAATTAAATTAAGCTAGGAACTGTTGCAGCAGAATCTCTTTTCTCTCAAACCCACATTAAATTAATTAATTTTGTGCGAACCCAAAGTGCATGGATCAGGCCACAGCTGGACGATTTTTAATTAGGACATCAAAGTCATAATGTTACCAAAATAAAGCAGTGATGATACGAGAATAAAGTCATGATATTACCAGAAAAAAAAGCTTCTACAATGAGAAGAAAGCTTCGATAGTTATCAAGATCTTACGTGACGTGATCAGCTCAAACAAACTGCAGACGCAGCCCGAGTCGAGCATTTTAATGCAGGGAAAGACTGCTCTCTCTGTTCAAGCAGAGATTAATTTTAGTGCAACGGCAGTTCAGTGGAAAAATTATTATATTAACGCCCCGCTTTTTAGACCAGGGCAGGATCAGCAGCAGCAGCAGCAGCAGCTTTGCACAAATGTGATTGATTTGAAACGTAGACACTCCTCCTGGCGCCTTCGGCAGGCGGGCTGCAGGCAGCTGCAGGACGAAGACCTGACTTCAGTGCTTGGAAGGTGGGAGGGACGGGGCTCGCAGCAGCAGCAGCACTTACTGCTCGCTAAAAACAGTAAACTGCAAACCGATCGATGCTTTTACGTGTTGTCGCCGAAGTCTCCAACAACACAGAAACATCGCTGCTAGTCGCTTTTCTAAAAAAAAGTCACTAGAGGGGTCTGAAATCTCACTAAATTTTGGCTCTCCCCAACTTGCTCCTCTTCCTCTCAGCGGTGTGGGCGCTGTCGGCAGCGCTGCGAGTACCGGTACCATTCAAGTGCAATATAGTACCGTTTTTAAAAGCCTCAGTACCCCGGTACCAAGTTAGTACCAGTATACCCATCATATATCCATCCATCCATTCATTTTTTTTTTACTCGCTTTATCCCTCATGGGGTCGCGAGGGGTGCTGGTGCCAGTATACCCAACAACCCTAATATGTACCAGTGTTTCATGACTTCTTGTATTTCAACAGGATTATGAGATCTATGCCAGAACGGTTAATGAATAAAATCTGGAAAAGGAATTCCTTTTTGTCTGTAGTAGTCTCCTCCCTTGTGGTGACACAACTTTACTTTGTCTTTAAAGTAGCTTTTTGAGTCATGGATAATCACCTTAGACTTAGACTTTATTCTCATTCAGTGTACAAGGCTCCAAGGAAAAACACAAGACAAAAGTAAAGTTAATACAGCTTGTGAGCGGAGTCTGTACTATGGTTCAAATGAGTTGAAAAGATGTTGAAACCAGAGTCGTCAACCACTAACCAGATGTGTCTTTCTTAACATTTTAAGTGCCTGTTTGTTTTTGAGGGAAACATTAAATGATGATTTCAGTTTTTTTTAACAGAAAATTATAGACGTGCTCAAGTCTGTTGTATTTAGTTATGCTATAGGTGTGGACCAGATTAAGATTCTCACAGTATGATGATAATTGGTGAATAAAAGCCTCTCATGATGGAATATGCTAAAGCATTTAAAACAAAATTGTTTGTGATGATCCAAATTATATAACTTAAAACAGCAAAGCTTTAATCTGGCTTATACTGAAGTAATTTAACATATGAAAAGGTTCAATATAACATGTAAATTTGAATTTAATACATAGTTTGTATTCACACCAGCCACATTAGGTCTGCTTTAAACGAACCAGAATCCGTTTCACCCCTGGGTCCAGATCTTTTCTGCAGGTGTGAATACACTGTAGGCTTAACCAGGGTTCGCTTAACAATTGGACCCGGGTCCACCTTTTGAGATGTTCACAGTCCACTTCCAAACAGACTGTGGTGCGATTCTCTTCTGGTATCAATACGAATTCTCAAATAATACCCGTCGGCGCCTGTTGCTGCTGCCAACATGCTGAGGGACTCCTTCTGCTTGCAGGACACGTTCTCTCTGACGCCGTTCCAAAATTAGATGTGATTTCATTAAAACAATTTAAAGCTTTAGTGGTTCATAAAACTGTTTAAAACTTTAATGCATTTAACTGGCCCATTGCTATCATTTTCAGTAAAGCTCATTTAGCATGGGACATTCATATTTAATTTTTTGTGTGTTCATAAAATCTGACATCCAACCAGACCCTCGCCTTGTGCTTCTGCCATTTTGATCCTTACTGCACAGTAATTATGTCATGTAGCTCTTTTTATCACAGCAGTTGAACGTTGAATGCAGTCCTGAATATGAAGCGTTCTTCTGCAGTCATTAAGTAATTTATTCATGGTATGCTGTTACTGTGGGGGAAAGAACATACAGAATCTGTTCTGTATGTTCTTTGCATGCATACCTAATCTTTTACATCCTTACCCAGATGGGTCTCAAAAAGAAACATTTTTACAATGAAAATAAAAACAATGGAGTTCTGATCATTTCTCCTGCTAATTGTTGATAGGAGGAAGTAAAAGAAAAGGTTACAATCGAGGATGCAAAGAAGGAGGAAGCCACACCAGAAGAAGACCCAAAAGGCATCCCTGACTTCTGGCTCACCATTTTCAAGAGTGTGGACATGCTCAGTGACATGGTGCAGGTGTGGATTCCTCTCCCACTCTTGAAATATAACCCTATGTCAGAAAAGTGTGTTGAGTCTTTGACGGGACTTTTGATTTGTCTGTCAGGAACATGACGAGCCCATCCTAAAGCACCTGAGAGATATTCAAGTAAAGTTTTCTGAACCAGGACAGCCAATGGTAAGTATGGACTTTCCCCTGTGTCATCAAAATGTCTTTGATTACTAATTTCAATGTAAAATTACATATATTGTTTGTTTTTCCCTCCCATCTTATACAGAGTTTCACATTAGAGTTCCACTTTGAGCCCAACGGCTATTTTAACAATGCAGTCCTTACTAAAGTCTACAAGATGAAATCAGAGCCTGAAGCATCAGATCCTTTCTCGTTTGAGGGCCCAGAGATCATTGACTGTGAAGGGTAGGACCCACAGTAAACTGTTCTACTTATTTAAGTTTTAGATGTAAAATGGCTTTTGCGTGGTTTAAAACACATTCTTGCACAGTTCTATATTAATCTCTTCTGAATTTGCATCCCACATATCAGCCTCCTCGTCTCTGCATCCGTGGTTACAGCTCCTGGCTTTTTTTTGTGCACACTTCCTCTCTCTAGATGTCAGATAGATTGGCACAAGGGGAAGGACGTGACTGTGAAAGTTATAAAGAAGAAGCAGAAGCATAAAGGCCGTGGCACTGTGCGCACCGTTACCAAACAGGTTCCCAACGACTCCTTCTTCAACTTTTTTAACCCTGTCAAAGGTGAGAATGCATGCAAACACATCAATACACACAGTTTGTGTGACATTTATCTAGAGGTTGTTTTGTGTCTTTCAAAGCAATTCTGGCATTTCCAACATCTTTGTTTCAGCTCTTTGTATCTTTTTGCTTACCTCTTTATATGTTTATAACATTTAGTGTACAGCAGAAATAACTCCTTAAACAAAGACTAGATGGATTACCAAGAGTTGTGGATGTTCATAACGAAAATCAACACAAACAAAAGTTTTCATGAAAGAGATCCCAAAATAATAAGTAATAAAAAAAATGTAACCCCTTTCCCAAACCACCAACCCATATTTACCCTAGTTGTTGCACTTTTTCTGACCGCAGCGCTGTAATTACAGACTGCGACGCAGACTTCCAAAGATTAAATACTGAATTCTTAATTGGGTTACAGTGAAAAGTGGAGTCCAGAGATCACCACTATACCAAAGAGATGGATGTCAATGAACAGACTAAAATAATAAATATTGATATAAGCCATAACGGCTCATGTTTTATGCCGTAAGTGTTCAGTGTTGCCTTTAATTATGATTCTCCTTACTCTACATCACACTAAGGACGTTTAAAACAGAACTCTGTTCTGTGGACACACGCATACCATTCTGTGCTGATATTCTAGATGCAACCTGTAGTGTGGGTAGATCAAAATACACGCACAGTGGAGAGTTACTATGATGCAGATACTGAAGCAAACTGGTCAAAAATGTCGCCTCTGAACTTGGACTCACCAGCAGGTGGCGCCAGACTCTTAGTCTGTGCTGCCACATTGTGGCAGAGTGCCTGCCTGTGTCCAGCCGGTCAGGTCTGGGATAGAAAAGTCAGTCACCTTGGCATTTTTAGCAAACTTTTCCCTTTTGTCCTTTCACTAAGATGTTAATATTTCTGTGCTTAGCAGAGGTTCCGTTTCAACCTGCGAAATGTGAACCACAGGTTATAAAGAATAATAGTCATTACTTGAATTAAAAGTGAGTACTGCTACTCTACTCTAATTATAGAAATGACAAACATTTTTCCTTCATGGGCAGCACAATACTTTAGTAATCAGTTTTATATGGAAGGTTGCATAAAGGGTGAGATCAAGGTAGAGGTTTATGCTTTACCAACTGAATAATACATGGAAATAGATGGTTAGTTTTTTTTTATCTTACATAAACCAATGGTCAGATTGGACTCATCAGGCTGCCAGTCATTACCTTTATCCTGTTTCTTTTGTAGCGTCATGTCAGAACATGCCTGGACTTTAAACTTCCTTTCAGAAGATGAGCAATTCTCTTTCTGGTTCATATCTTCCTGTCAGGTGTGTTCAGGTCTGCAGCTTTAGGGCTTAGATGTCCAGAGTGAATAATCTGTCTTTTACTTGTCATGTGACTCGACCTTTCTTTAGCCCATCGACTCTTTCTTTTTCTGCACAGATTTGCCTTTTCTCCATTGATTTAAAGTGGGTCTAAAACTGAAAATGCAGATTTTTACTGGGATTTTTTTAAATAATGTTTGCATAAAAAAATAAACCATCCTTTATTTGTCCTTCTGTCGGGAAATTCAACTCTACCTGCAGCTAAATTAAAGGCAATTGGAAAGAACACAGATAAGGAATAGTCAATCATATAAATATAAAGTTAACTACAATAATGTCAAGTGTGACGAGTAAAAAAGCAATGTGCATATTTTAAGAAATATAAAAGTTTAATAAGACAACTTAAAAAAACTCCAAAAATCCTGCTTTTTTTATATTAGAGCAAACATTTTTTGTTAGAAAATACATATTTTCCTACCCTTTAACACCCTTCACTACTGTACTGTTGGCCACCTTCAATCCCTTTTTCTTCCAGGGCTGTTTTTGTTTAGAAGCTGTCAATAGATTTATGATTTCAAGTCCTAGTGGAGCATTTCCTGTTGTCTTTAAACAGATTTTCACATGCTGAGTTAGACCCGAAACTATCCCAGGAATCTAACCACGAGCAAGTGTAACACCAGTCTGTGGCTTTGAGTTGAATGACTTTTTTTATTTTTTTTACTGCAAGCTCTTGACCTGACACGTTTCTTTTTCCCGCAGCCTCACCAGATGGAGAAATGGTGGGTAAACCTCAATATATTCTGCTTGCACCATCGTACGTTTAGTCGGTTTGGTTAAACTGCTAAATCTCTCTTTTTTTGCAGGATGAGGACTCTGAGTTGAACCTAACCACAGACTTTGAGGTCGGTCATTTCTTCCGTGAGAGAATAATTCCCAGAGCGGTGCTGTATTTTACCGGCGAGGCTCTGGAAGACGATGAGAGTGTAAGTCCTTATACCCACAAACACACCTGCAGACAGGATTAGTGAGACGCTTCAGCGTTTAATTCGCATGCAGGGAAGCTGAATGAGGATACAAAAGCTAAGCATGCAGTGACTGTTGGGTGTTTTAACTCTTGATTCTTTTTCAGTTTGAAGAAGAAGAACTGGAAGAGGGAGATGAAGAGGTTTGTAATAATAGCTTCTAACTTCCAAAGCCTCTGAGAATTAAAATACAAGTTTATCCACTTAGGTGGAGTTTGGGTGTGCACCTTCGATGAATCACTTCCCTTTGAATCGTGTCACTAAGAACTGCCTTTTGTTTCACAGGAACAAGATGAGGAAGGTGATGAAGATGACGAAGAAGGAGAAGCTGACTCCAAGGTCAGTTTGCAGCTCCGAGTTGGTCTTTAGAGCGGCATTTCTGAAATGTCACCATAGAATCATAAGATAAAGTGTTATAGAGATGTGGCAAAAACTCACCATCATCTACTAAAATACATTTTGTGCCAAGTGCTTTGGTACGGTACCTTATCGGACCTTTCTAGACCAGACTTGAACATGAGGGTCTAACTGTATTAAAAACTGAAAGATGCAAAATAATATAATTGCCTTTCTAAAACAGTTGCTGCTAAAATAGATTTGGATTATGTTAGTTTTTTTTTTTTGTAACAATAATTTGTTTGATTGTAATACTTGGTGCTAAGAAACAGTGGTTTACTTTCTAGTTGTCTTCAAATTGCACAGAATACAACAGTTTGTTGCTGTTCTGGTCTTTATAAAGTGTCATGTTGACTAGAACCAGTGAATGTTAGCTGGTTACTTAGACTAGCTCTCTGCTCAGGTTGAGCCTGCATTTGACTTTGTTTAACCAAGGCTTTTCATAGCTTACAGGGTTTCCTCTAGGATTTACTTTATGAAATAATGTATGATTTATTTGTACATTGCCTGAATCCACACTATGTACATCTTTGAGTACATAGTGTACAGTTTGAGTGAAAAAAGAGACTAGATTAAAGGCTTTATTATATTTATAACCAGCTTTGTAATCCAGGGTGGAATCATCAGCAGCTTTGCATTATACATTTGTTATGTGAAAACAGAGCAGGTCTCCTCTCTGCTCTGACTTCATGAAGGGCTTTCAGGACGAGGCAGCTGTCTGTGCCTGTGAGACAGCGCTGAGGGAAGTAGGGAGAACCCACACAGCTCTATCAGCTGTTGTGAGACAGATCGCTGCTTTCACGTGAAGCCGCTGAATCGCCAAAAACAGAGAAAAGTCACTAGATTTGTTTCTAGTCGCCTTTTTGAATGAAGACACTGGACTGTCGTCTCTAGTTTTCCTTCACCATTGAGAGCAGCGCAGTAGCCACCAGTAGCTTCATGCACTAGCAGCGAGACAGAGGAGAGCCGATGGTGTTGGTTTTTCAAAATAAAGTAACTTTTAACATTTCATGATATTTAAATTCATTTTAAACTGATTATGACTAGAATAATTGTGCAAATATACAGTAACTATGGTATATCATATGCTTTACATTGTTTTTAACATGCGGCGGCTTTTATTTTGGTGGCAGTGTGCCATGATCGAATCCATGTGGTGGAAACCCTGGCTTACCAACTGTTTTAAAACTGTTGGTGTTTCGCTTCCATACAGTAACTGAGGGGTTTCTGGGGTTATTTGCTACCAGATATAGTTCCTAACAGCTGAACTTGCCTTGACTGAAAGGGAAAATGTTCCATAAAGCCAAAGAAAACAGGGGTCACTCCAGGATAGCGCTGGGCGATATGGCTTAGAAATAAAATGTCCTATTATTATTATTATATTTTAATTTTTTTACCAAATCCAATTAATCGATTTTCTTTCCCTTTGTTCCATAAAAACAAATTGCTGAAATTATTTTTAAAAACTTATTTCTATAATCTCATCTGGGAGTTGATCTGAATTTAAAATCCAACTTTTTACGAGTTTTAAAACATGCTTATAAAACAAGATGGCTGGTCCCGCCATAGTAAATAATGAAAACACAAAATGTTTGCCTCACTTCACTTGTGGAACTTCACACCAACTTAAAAAATAAGTAAATTAAAGGGCCTTGTCTTAGGATAAAAAGGTTTCCTCTTTGGAGTATTCTGACGATATATATTCCTAAACATATATTCAACATTGCATGCCATTACCAAAACAATTTCCTCTTTCAGGACTTGATATAGTGCAAAGTTTTATAGTAGCCCAGAAGGGTCCATTGGCAAAAAAATAGATCTCAATTTAAAAAAATTAAATCTTCAGGAGTTGCAAGTTCAAATAAATCGATAAAATCAATTCATCGCGCAGCCCTACTCCAGAATTGTCTCCTGTATCTCATCAAAACTACTATAACCTGCATGGATGGTGGGAGGGAAGTACTGGGAGGGAAGTTGATGCTAGCCAATGGGACCATGGATAGGACATTAAATTTAGCAATTCTCAGCCATTCACATACATATATGGATACCTTCAGCCAAAAGAAAAAAAAAACAATTGCACTCTAAAGTCAAAGCTGAAATTGGACCCTTCAGTTGTCTGAATTCAATCAGCCTAATTTCTTACAGTACAGACATGCAGAGAATACATTTTCTGATGTTTAGAGGCTCGTTATAATTGAGAGAACAGCCTATCCAGTTGAATCCGTTCTTAAGATCCACGCCGTGTGCTGGACTTTGTAAGCAGCTCACCCAGGGATGAGCTAAAGTAGGTTCCCTCTCGGTTATTAGTTACTGATTTTTGCTGCCGGGGGCTCTTTGACCAAGTCCAGCAATGTTTCACTTTGTGCTCACATTCATTTGTGAATGTGATAATTAATCCTTTTCATAATGTCTGTCTCTCCCTTACCCTGGATCTTCCCTTCATTACAGGCATAATCAGTCATTCTCACTCCATGCATTTCTAGGTAAGGGAGAAGTAAAGGTGGCGTCCCATTCTCTTTGCACGCCCTTTTATAGGGGCTTTGGTTATTATTCTTGCTGTCTGTCTACTTCTTTATGCCCATTGTTCTCCTGGTAGTTTGAGATTTAGTTTTAATCTTCACATCTGCTCTCTTAGTCCTGTTTTCTTCCCTCCCGTCTTCCCATCCCAGGTTTCTAACATTACATTTACTTCATCAAGCCAGCTGCCTTCAGTCTCCTGCATTTACTTTCTTAGTAAACCACTTCTCCAGTCTAGCTAACGGCAGAAGGCTTTTTAGGCTCTGTTCCCTAATCATGTTTTCTCTTTATGTTTCCCGCAGAAAGAACAGCCTCAACCTGCCGAATGCAAGCAGCAGTAACCGTGATGATAAGGATAAGGGGAGGTGGAGACCTGTTGTCCATCGAATCGGTTCTCAGCCTGTGCATTAGATCTCTTAACTCCTGCAGGCTCTGCCCTTTTTACAAACTCTCATCGGAACGCAATAGAACCCAAACCTGTGTTTTTACTAAGCGCATGACTTCTTTTTCTACGGTCGTGCGCCATCTCGTTCCTTTTTATTTGGCTTCATTTGACATCACAGCAGGAAAGGACTCTTAATTAAATTACCTTGGTATCAATAGGTACAGTCAATTCCTTTTTATTGAATTAGGTGTCCAGTGCAAAACTAAGAACATTATATGCAGGAAGATAGAAAAGGAATCACTCAAAACTTTATTTTCCATGGAAATAGGTCAAGAACTCAGGGGTTTTTAATGCCAACAAGCAAATTCAGTTTACCAGGAAACTGCTGAACAAGTTTGACGTAATTGAGCACTGGGGTTGTTTTTCTCTTTCTTTTTTTTGTGTTATGGTATTATTTCTTAAGGCATACAATGCACCATTTTGAATTTCATTTGCTATTTTACATGTTCATTATGTCAGTGGACTATTTATTCTGGTGTCATGCAACTGGATGGGATGTTTCATGGCGAGGGAATGCTTTAAGGCATTAAAAGCTGATGATTAGCTTAAACGCTGTTTTAAGCTAATAAGTATTATTATTTTTTCTCCTTTTCGACAAAATATGGATAATGCCAATCAGTTTTTAGGAATGCATTTCACTACGTTGTCTGCTCACTCCTGCCCAGGTTAACTGGGCTTAACAAGCATTTAAGCTGAGCACAATACTAACCAGGGCTGTGCAACAGACATGTAGGTATACCTCTAATACTAGCATACATTTCTCTTATCTGTTTACCCCGTCAGGCCTGAGAGGCTCTTTGAACTTACCCCAATGTGAAATGGTTTGAAACGGACACATTTCTCTTTTTATTTGCCGATTTCCTGAATTTAAACACCCTTTGTAGTGAAGACTTGCCTCAGAGTGGATAGAAGAAAGCAGACCCTTCAATTTTTGTAATGATTTGTACGAAATGGCTTCTTTTATCCATCTAGTTTCCAACAACGTTCAGAGTCTGTTTTGGGATAGGGCAGGAAGCTTGGATCAAATATAAGTTCTGTTGCCAAGAAGCCAAATGTAAAGACAAACCCTGTGGATTTTTTTTGCAATAGTTTGCTAGTTGAGGAATGTAATCTAAAGCACCATTTAAAGCTGTTAAACATATATACATATAGATATATATACAATTTTTCTGTTGACGTCTAATGGTTCGGTGGAAATATTCATGGAACAGGGTGCCAATGTATTTTCTCTTCTGCACATGGATTTTGGCTATTTATTTGGACACGTTTGCCTGATGACTGTTCATCGATAGTAGTGACAGCATTCCCCATTTCCTCCCCTTCCCTCTTTTTAAAAAGAACGATTGTACATCTCATCGGATGGTTCAAAGGCCACGGTTCACGTTTTCAACTCTACTCCATCAAACCGTGCGCTGGCGATGGCCTTAACTGGTTCTTACTCACAATTTGTTAGTTGCGCGATGTTTCCTTTCAATTTGTACAGAGTTAGTTACAAATATTCTATTAAAGTTGTGCGACATGGTGACGAGTTCTGGGTGTTTTGTTTGCCTTCTTTCTTTTGTAAAGCTATATAGCAGCTGCTGTATGATTGTTGAATATTGTGATCTATTTTGGGGTTAACCCACGCTTTTGATTGTCTTACATCCTGGTTAATACATTTATCTCACAGGTCAGGGATAAAGGGAAAAAAGGAAGTTGGGCCATAGCTGCTAGACTGCAAAAATGGAACTAAAAGTACCGTTAAGTAAAATTTTCTTGAAATTAGTGTATTTTTCCTTGATTTCAGCAGGTAAATAAGAAGTTTTGCCAATGGAATGAGTATTTTTACCCCTAAAATAAAATAATTATAATATGCACTTGAAATGAGATGATGGAGACGAATTGTTTCTATTTGATGTGCAAAAATCTTACTCCATTGGCGAATAGTCTTATTTACCTGCTCAAATCAAAGAAAAATACACATATTTCAAGAAAATGTTACTCTTAGTTCCCTTTTGGCAACGTAACCCACCTAGATATGGTCGTCCGCCTAAATGACAGACTGGTCAAGGAGAGCATTCATCAAAAAAGGAGCCAAGAAGCCTGTGGTAACTTTGGAGGAACCCAAAGATCCAAACTTTTTTTTAAAGCTTATTCTCCTTTCTAAACACGTCAATCCTTGAAGAAATCCAGTTTGAGGCTGCAAAAGATTTGAGACTGTGGCGAAGGCTTTACCTTTCAGCAGGACAGCTTCCCTAAACAGAAAACTGATGTTCAGATGCAATTTGTTCAATCTGGCTAAGTATGAGCAAAAAAAACAAAAACTACCAGGTTCTACAAAGTATTGACTTAGGGTAGCCAAATAAAAATGCATTTGTCTATACATCTTAAAAATAAAAATGCACAGCGCATTGTTCAGAACAATAAAAGCATTTATATACTTTCATATCACAAAAGCACTTGAGCTGGTCTCTATACCATAGCATTGCAATAATTTTATTTATTTTAACTAAATATTGGTAATGTTGGCACAACGGCTGCTTGATGGCCTTATTGAGCAGCATTGGTTTCACATCAGAGTAACTTCTGCACTCTGACTTTCCTTGAGTGAATGAACCTGCTGTTGGCAGCACACTGAGACTGAACACAGTAACTTAGCTATTAGACATCAGGTGATTGTTTGCAAATGATTGCCAAGGGCTTTGAGCCAAGCGTACAGTCGGGTCCAACCTGAATTCGTCATCAGCCTGGATACAGAGGGATTAACAGCCTCCACCAAAGCAACAGACGAGTCTGGAATCACGTCTCACAGACTGAAGTGGCATACATCTCCATTACAATGTTATGAGGCCTCCTGGGAGTTTTACCAGCATGCTTTTGGGGGTGCATGGCTCTTGACTGCATTTTTTTTCTTGCTGTTATCAAGAGTTCAGATGTGTGTTAATGCCTCTGCCTTCACGGGAACAAAGGTGATGACATGAGGCAGTGAGAAAACGCGAGTCTGGATGACATCAAGATAATGAGGTCCTAGTTACCAACTCTTAGAGCTGGGGGGGGGGGGGGGCTGTAACTGAGAAAATAAGACGAATTCTCCAGATGACTTGAACTAATACCAAAATTCCCTGTTCTGTAGTTTTCAGATTTTGCTTTACAAGAACTGTGAACAAGAAGCTATTCATGCTCAGACTGTTGTGTTGGGCTGAGGATCGCCTCACTGTAACAATGAGTCCGTTTGTGACCCAGAGCTCATTTTTGCATTTTAAATAAAGCCAGAAAACGTGATGGGAGTCTGAAAGTCTGTTTGTATTTACAGTTGTGAAAAGAGAGTTTGACATGTATATTTAACATTACAGAAAGATGTAAAGTAACAAAACTGAAGAAAAGGCCTCAAAGTATTTTATTCTGTTTGTGATGACAAATAGGACAACCCCCATATTTATCCCCACTTGAATTACACGTAGGTGTATATTCAACTGCACATGAGAATGCTATTGTTAGTCTAATGTGCTTCTGACTGTTGAAGTGAGATATTAAAAGGTCTGCCTAAGGATTTAAAAAAAACACTATCTTATGAGTCTGCTAAGGGCGATTAAAAAACATCTAGAAAAATGTGAAATCAGCCATTCTACTGTAAGGAAAATAATCATCAAATGGAGAAAAAAGTGAAAACAACTACCAACATACCCATGTCTAGGGTCTAAGCTAGTTTGCCATAACAACAGGGCATAACATACAAAAAGAAGTGTTTCAAAAACGTTAAAATATTGCAATGGGACTAACAACAGGATCACAAAGAGACTGCACAACTTTAACTTGAATAGTTGGTATTGAAGGAGGAAATCTTTAGTTTCCTTGAGAGAATGTTGACACAGACCAGGACTTCTGCTGTAATGTTTGGACAAATGAGTCCAAGACTGAATTATTTGGACACCAAACCACAGGAGATGTTTGGGATAAACCTAATACCTTATGATCTAAAACATACTGGAAGGGCCTAGACAAAGCCCATAGCCCAATCTCATTGAGATGTAGTGGAGTGACTTGAAATGCATTGTACATTCAAGAAACTGAAACATCTTACAGCTGAAGGGAGGGTAAGGTTATTTAAAGAGCAATTTTCAGTAAGAAGATGATTCAAAGTGCTGAAGGTGAGGTAAACTTGCCTCAGACAGATGACTGGTAGACGGCTACAAAAAGAGCCTCACTGACAGTATTTCAACCAAAGAGGCTAACAACAGCTGCCAGGGGTGTCCTGACTTTTTCCTTTGCTAGAAAATGCCTATTGTTAATCTTTTGCTTAATGAATAAAATCAGGTACATTTTTGTTTAAGTAGAATTAAATCACTTTCTATTCCAGAAATCTTAAAAAAAAATTGCGATTAGACACCAATAGGTGAACATTTCTGTAAAGATAGAAAGATAAATATGTTATTTCCAGCATTTCAGTTTGGTTAAAATGTCATTAATATTTTAATAGATTAACTTACATGGTCAGACAACCCAAAGAAGGTGCAGTGCAATAGAAAAAGTTGTTTTGTTTGGAACTTGAAAACAAAACGGAAATTACATTGAGACTTTGCATTCTCGTGCTTCTTACACTCCTCTTCATCCATTTGATGTTCATGGGTGTGTGGACAAAGAGGGAGTTTAACAACAACAAATGCAGAAGAATTCAGTGTAATGGGCTGAGACGGAGGCCACCTCCATGTTTTCCAGAAACAGAACAAAGGACGGTGGTGGAACAAAAAACGCATTCACACTGATGCAGACATTCCTTTTGCGAATCGCCTCATCCTCATCCAGCAGAACTGTAAAGAGAAGACCTCTTCCAACCTTCATCCCAGCGCCAGCTGCGCCCACCTCAGCATCTCAGCCTCAAGGTGCATTTTCCCAACTCTCCCGTGCGTGCTCACAAAGCACACATAGGAGCGAGAGAGGGTGAACGGGGTTGTCTGTGTGGGATCTTCTGTGCAGCTTTTCTCCCCAGCGGATGTAAAGGGAGCCAGCTCCAGAGAGGGTAGGGGATAGAGAGAGGCTTTATGCTGTTGATGCAGGGTTGGTGTTCAGAGCTGAATGAGCTGAACGGGCAGCCTGATAAAGAGACTATGGCCTTCCGCCACTGTAGGAAACACTGACCACGAGCTAAATGACTCGACACATTTGCATTAATTGGGTTAACAGCTGATACCTGAGGAAGAACGCCTCCGTTTTCTGGTTCTACCCCTCTGTGAAAGCAGCTCCCTGTTTGCTTGTCAATGTGACATTTGTTATCATCTAGCTTTTAAGTCTAGCACCGTTATAAGGTTGATTGTTGTGGCGGTTTAAAGTTATGCACCAACTTTTTCAAATCTTGTCATGGTATAACCACAAACATCCATTTATCCCACACTTTAAAGGTGAAATATCATGCCTTTTAGTTCTTCCTTTTCACATTGAAATCATTCAGGTGTGGTCTATATAAAGTGGAACTGTAATGCTTTGATCTGAAATCCTCATTAATTCACCCCCATGTTCCCCCTTTTACCCCTCCTCTGAGTTTTGTCTGAGAACAACTTGTTTTGGTGCTGTCTCTTTAAATATAAAGGAGACATTCACACCCGCCCCCCTCCAGGTCGCAGAGATGAGAGTATGCTGGGGGACAGTGTAATGAACAACTGAACATTTTGACATCCACTTGTAGCCTCAGCATCCTTTAGCTTGGACTACAAAATTGCTCAGAAAAATAAAAATGGCGGATTCACTGGAAGTCTGGGACTTTCTTTAGCAGCTCCGCAGAAAATATTGTGACATAATTGTTAAACATAATAGACAACTGAACGGCTGGACAAATGTGACCCAAAAAGAAAAAGACATCTATGCAGCACTGGGAGAGATTACATTCCAATTTCCTGCACTCCTAGATACTCCTAACCTTGCCGGCAGGATGAATTCTCGCAGTATTATGCGTTCACAGACACACGACAATCCATCTTGTACCGCTCAGGCTTCAACTGTTTGTGTCCAAACCAAAAAAGGTTTGGGCCAATCATGTTACAGTATTGAGGTTTAAGGACATACCGGTGCGACGAAAGCAAGAGTGGCTGAGCCCACAGCCGAACCAACATAAACATGGCAGCGCAGGACACATGCGTAGCTGCTGCTATCACATCTGGTTTGTAAGAATCCACGATTTCTTCTTATAGTAGAACAGCAAGAAGTGCCTTGACCAGCTTACATTCTTGTGGTTTCTCATAGCAACTGCTGCTTACGTTTCAATCTGATACCCTGATTGCCTTAAACCTTTAGTAGGCGGGCACTAGGTGTCGCTTCGCCCAATCAGTTCAGAGTTCTGCTGAAATTCTCTCCTTTCCCCAAATGGATTCAAATGGAGCAGTCCCTGATTGATAATGTGCAGAACTAGAGTCCCACATATTATCAATCTGGCTGTCCAGGTTAAGAGACTCCAAATACACATAAAAATGTACTTACGGGTTAATAAAGTGAATTTTACAAGACTGGATAGCTTGTGGCACTACTGCATACATATCAAGACACCTAAACTGGCAGATCATGCAAGTGGACCATTAGAAGCAGCTAAGAGGCCCCTTGATAACTTTGGAGGAGCTGCAGAGAACCACAATTCTCAGATTGACGAATCTGTTAACAGGACAAATATTCTGGATTATTTGAAAAGTGCCAAGAAGAAATACCTGAAATGTTCTTGCAGCCATGGAGGACACAGCAAACGTGTGAAAGAAGGTGCTCTAGACAGAGGAGAAGATTGAACCTTTTGCCTGAACTAACGTTGCTCATAAGCCTGAACACACTATCCTGAGAATGAAACATGGCAGTGGTAATCTCTTGCTATTAGGATATTTAATAGGATGATGCATTGAGCTAAATACAGCAATACTGGAATCCAGCCTGCTAGAGACAGCAAAAGCAGTCATGGTGTTGTGGAGTTTCACCTTCAACCCTAAAGCATACAGACAGAGATAAACGTTAGATGTGTTAGAATAGCCTAGTCAAAGTTCAAAGCTAATTCCAATTTCAAATATTGGTAAAACTTGAACACTGGTGTTCATAGATGCTTTGTAACACTGCTGGGAGTTAAATATACATGCATGGTACACTTTTCAGTTTTTTTTTGTTAAAGAATTTCAAAGCAACATATAACTTTCCCTCCACATTTTATGCTACTTTGTATTTAATTATAAAACACCTTAAACTTTGTGTATGTAATAGCCCATGACAGCATGTGGAAAAGTTCAACGTTAGCGAATGCTTTTGCCAGTAGGCCCAGTGGGAGGAGGAGGAGGACAAAACTAGAGGGGTAATTTTGCTTGTTCCATGGAACATCAGCCCACGCTAACCATGTGCAGAGCCTGTAGATTACTTCAGCCTCCTCCGCCAAGATTTCCACGACGCACTCCACACGCCAACACTGTTCAGGCAGGCCGACTTCCCAAAGGTGGTGCGGGGGGCACAGCCTCCTCCAAGAACGAGACCAAACACGGCCATGACTCAACACGTCGCTTCACAGTAAATCTTTGTGCTCGGATGTTGTATGTGGGTGTTAAGAAATGGAGTCGCAGGATTTTGACAGTTCTTGGCCAAAGCTTAACCCTTTTTATGGGTTATTTCATGGCCAGGTCACATTGGACATGAAATGTTGCTTTACACTGTGGGAGGAGAAAAATAACAATAGCTATGTTTTACATGCACAAAATTTCACGATTGGATTAAAATGTATTGGGATTAAATAATTGGATTGTACGTTTTTTTATGGGCACACAATCAAGTAATCCAATCATAATGTGCGCTTATATGCACCTGGCTTTATAGAGAATAGAACCACTCTGACATGGGCACTTATCAAATTCCCCTAAAAACAAACACAGAAGAAGAAGAACTTCCATCTTTGCTAAACAACAGAAAATAGTAAACAAAGCAGTACTACTGCTTTGTTTACTATTTTATAATAGTATTATACGGGTTTGTTTGTCTTCCGAGCGCCCAGGCTGGACTTGCACCAGGTTCTGATTACGGATGAAACGTTACGGAGTAAGCAACAATTTTGAGCTCTTTTATTTTTCAAATAGAAAATTTGTATTGGTAGACCCGACTGTTTTGCTTCCGGACGTATTTCCACCACTCACCGATGTGGAAATACGTCACGTTTACGTCGGGGCGCACATGCGCACTCGGGTCAGTTTGCCACATTCGCGATAACTTGAGCCTGATAAGCGTTTATATGCAGATTGATTGGATTTTCAATCGGCATAAAGCACCCCGCTCATTCAAATTACAATTTTATTCCGATCGGCTGTTTATCCTGATTACCTTTGTCCATCTAAATGTAGCTTGTATTAGGTACATTCAGTCAGACAAAGATTACTGCATTACTGTGGGAATAAAAAAAAAACTTAATTCATCTTAAAGCTCCGCTCGCTTTGTTCTCCTCTGTCTGTGTGTGTGTGTGTGTGTGTGCTTAAATGTCAATTACAAATAATAGCACAAGCTAATCTTAACTCTTTCATTTATTATCCCGTGTTTCCTGTGTGAGAAAACAAGCTTCACGCCCAGTCACAGCATAGCAGGGCTGCAGCACTCCTCTGTCTGGATTTATGAATGGATCATTGAATGAACGGGTAGCTAGGTGCGGCACGTTTAGCCTGAAACAATCTGCAGCCGGGGCAGGGCTGCGTGAACTGGTTTCAAGTTGCATAAAGTGTCTGCAGAATGGGATGATGTGGAGCAGGCCTGGTTTAAACATATGCAAACGATATGCATATGTAATATGGTAAATTGTGGGTTTGAACGGAGGTAACGTCTATGAAAGGATAGAATCAGGTTGGGTTGGTGTTGTTCAGGACATGTTTTCAGAGTCTGCACCCTTAAAAAAAATTAAAAAAAAAATTACAGATTTGATTTTGTTGCAGGAACTCTATCCTTTTTACAGTTGCCAAATGTGGCTCTGATTAGTCTTTTCCTTCAATGTTTACTCAGCCTGTTTGACAGAGATGCCTCTTCAAAACGATTAATATCACAGTGGTGTTGTCAGCCAGACCTTGACTGGCGAAAGGTCACAAGGGCTGAAACACAAACTAGAAGAAACTTCAACTGTCAGGTCGGCCACCACAGATAAGATTAATACCACGGAAAGACTCTTGGTTTATCGTACAAAGGCTCAGTGAAGCTATGCAGAAGGCAGACTGAAAGCAGCATTCCTCGCTGGGAGAAGAAATGCAGACCTGCATGCCTGCCATTCTTGGCCGCATTAAGACGTCAAGAATGGAGTCGTGGAGTCACTGAGGTACCGGCCGGCTCACACCTCTTAACTGTCCACAAAGTCACAGGAGGAAATAAGTCTGGTTACTCACTTCCCTCTTAAAATATGTGTGGGAATTACAGTCAAGCATGACAGTTAGATTATTGCTTATGCATTCACGAAATGCTTCATTCAGGCCGAACAGCATTCTGGAGTCATACTTAGCTAATGCCTTGCTCACAAATTACCTCTGAATACCTATGAATTTTTAAGATGAAAACCTGGGAGTGAATCGCTACTCATTTAGCAAGAGCTAAGCTATCTGTTTTAATCTCTGCAATGTGCAGACACCTCTCTTTTGCCAACACGCCTAGTATAGATATGTAAAACCCGTTAAAATAAACATAAATTTTATTACAGTAGGTAATCTCACACTGAAGAGTTCCGAAAATAAATGTTTTAACGAAACTCCGAATGGGGCAGTTCCTGGTAAACCAACCAATCCACTTAAAATAATTTTAGCGGAAACCTTGTGGTGATTTAAACGTGGCTTTTCAAGTTGATTAAAGTTCATGTGAACCTCTATAAAGTATTCCCTGACAAAGATGGCAATTTTTAGGCTGTAAGGGGGGTAAAAAATAATTTCCCACTTTAACCAGACCATTCATCTGACGTTTTGGTCAGATGGCGTCATACTCACCTCCTGGGTGTGGTGTGCAACAAACAGTGCAAGAAAAAAAGCGTCTCATTCCCAAAGTTAAGTACGGTGGAGGATCTGTGATGCTGTGGGTCTGCTTCTCTTTCAAAGAAGAGACCCCTGTTAGTCCGCATGGCGTCATGGACTCTTTTAAACAGATTAACATTTTAAATAAAATTGGGTCTTCACTGGGTCCTTCAATAAGACAATGATCCAAAACATATGACCGAATCAGCAGAGACGTGGTTCACCAGACACAAAATCCCCCTTCTTCCACTGCCATCTACATCCAACTAGGAACCTGAAAAAGCGAGAACCGGGGACTCTGTTCTCGCTTTTTTTACAAAGAGAGACGACCAAAGATCCTTCTCTTAATTTGCTCCAGCAGCGTGACATGCCGACAGAGATTAAGCCTTGACCTGTTTGCAAAAGGGAGTTGAACAAATAACTGATAGCAGAATAATGGGTACACTGTTTATTCAAACGTTTTGCTGATTATTTATTGAGCTGTGTGTTTTCCAGGACAAACCTAAATATGGATGAACCTGGCCGGAAATTGTTTACCTTGCGGTTCAGAGATTTTATTTTGTATTTTCCCCAAAGCGGATGTGTTTTATTTTTAGTGTCTCTGTTTCCATCTGACTCATTGATTTCTTGTCAAATTGCTGTATAGCGCCGACCAAGAGCGACCGGGGGTCCACCGGGGGTCTACACAGACACAGTTGCAGAGAACCCCAGCCAGGCTGCCCAGCCATTTTCCCTTTAACCAGATCTAACTCCTACGACACAATATTCTGTCGGATCAGACGAATCAGAGTATGCTTTTTGTTCAAAACAAATAATTATCCAAGCGTGATTTTTTTTCCCCCCCCACACACTTAAAGGTGGTATTTTTCCCAAAATGTTCAGTGTGGCATTATGTTACAGCAATAAAATATCGATTCACTTTATGGCCTTTTACACATCTTTACCAGAGGTGCCAATAAATGTCTCTGTTTTTATGATTTTAATAGCTCTAAAATCTAAAGGGCTCAGACGGAAACCTTCTCTTTCAATGCAGCTGGATTTTGTGCAAGACTGCGGTTTTGAGAAACTCCACCATGCTACTGCTATCCACAATCCTTGAGCCTTATCCGGTGAGTAAGGACAGGCAGAAATGCATGTCAGCCAGCACCGACATCCTCCTTAAGAGGTTGGGGAGGTGTTGGTTTGAGAAGTAGCAGGTCCCTTGTGCCGGATAGCCAAGTTTCTGAGTGTCACTGTGCTCAGAGTTGACTGCGCTGCACCTCTTTGATTAATCATTGCAGTCATTGCTTGGTTTTCATTGGGTACCAATGTGTCTGACACGCCTCGGCTTCTCACACCTCAGGTTGTTCGGTTGGCAGAAACATGTCTCCACATTTTCGGATTTAGGTTGGGTTGATGAGAAAATGGATGTAAAGGGGCGTGCTTTGGTGATGCAGTGGTTAGCACGCACGACCCATGTACGGAGGCCTTAGTCCAGGAAACGGCTGACCCAGGTTCAACTCTGACCTGTGGTCCCTTGCCCCATGTCTCTCCCCCTCTCTTGTACCCCGTTTCCTGTCAGCCCACTATACAAAAAACGAGCCACTAGTGCCGTAGTTGCCACCGTAAATTGTCCACAGGTTCTGCAGCCATGTCTGTGTTCGAGCACTTTGCGTTGTCTTTGTACTGAAATGTGCTATACAAACAAATTTGCCTTGCCTTGGCCTTACCTCCTACAGTATTGTGTTTGCTCAAAGTCCTCATCCACCATTTGTTCTTTTTCCCACGGCGCAAAATGCCAGCATGGCCACACACACACACACAGATGGCTTATCAGAACAATGCTTCGAATAGCTGGAGAGTCTCATCACAAGGGTATGTGCACAAAGAGCAAAAAGAAGTGGATGTGTGGGTTTTTATGAATGCGCGTCCATGTGACCGTCAGCAGCTGTTACCTGCGGGCTCTGCTGGACTTGTCAGCGACCCATCAAGTGCAGCTCATCCATACTGCTGGCCTTTGTTTGCTGGACTATGTATAGTTTGCTGTTAGAGGGAAGGTTTTCACCGCCGCTCACGAGGATAATTAAAAAAATGCCTTGTCTTGCACACTGCTCGATATCACAAAACTTCCTCTGGCCAGAACTATGTAAAACAGTTTACACGTTTCAGAATATTTAAAAACAAAACATGTTTTGGATATATTGGACCAGATTAGCAGCAACAAAACATCTTAGTTATATAATAGCTACGTATTTAGGCAGGTTTCAGAACAGCATTTTGTACCTTGCTGAAGTACTTTTATTTTTACACTTTGTTGTATTCTGTTTAAATAACTGCAGGTATTTTATTAGGATTTAGAGTGATAGAACAACCCATAGTAGCACGCTACTGTGATGTGAAAGTAAAATATTATGTACTTTTAAATGTTTTTGCTAATAATAAAAATCTCTGTAACATGCATCCAGCCTAACCGAATGTCGGCAGAAGTCCAATAAATGGTAAAAAAAAAAAAAAAAAAAATGTCCAGCTGTATATGATTTAATCTCAGAATAAACCCAGCTGCTCTGTGAGGGGCTCAGAGCAGAGGCCAGGGAGAAAGCTGTGAGAAGTTTGAAGCAGGGTTGCTTTATAAAGCTTTAAACATCTCACAGAGAACTGTTCTGAAAATATGAAGTGTGGCACCACAGAAAACTTACCAAGAAATGGCCTTCCACCTAAACTAACAGAGGCAAAATCAGGGCTTTGATCAAAATACAGGATACCAAGTGGTCTGGAGGAGTTGAAGAGATCCACTGTTAATATCAGGGATTTTTTTTTGACAGGGCAACTATTAGTTGTGCGGGTTTGCAGATCTCAAATTAAACTTGACCAAAATGCCTAGCGGTGGGTGCCACCCTGACCACAACCTCCACGGTGACACATGGTGGTGGCGATATCATGCTATGCGGATGCTTTTCTACAGCAGCAACAGGGAAGCTGGTCAGAGTTGACAGGCGATGGATGGAGCTAAATACAGGGCAACCTTAGAAGGAACCCCCATAGTGGCTGCAAAAGACTTGACCTGGAGCACGGGTTCGCCTTCCAGAAGGACAACAACGCTAAATATACAGGCAGACCAAAGCACCTTCATGTTTTTGGCTGAATATAAATGCATTACACCCTTTTTTATATAAAAAAAACATATTATTTTCCTTCCACTTTACATTACACGATACTTTGTGTTGATTGTTCTTGTAAAATCCCAAAATACTTTGAAGTTTGTGGTTGTAAAGTGACTAAATGTGAACAAGTTCAAGAGGGATGAATACTTTGGCAGGAGCTATTGTATATGTAAAATTGCATCTCATTCGCTGCAGTGCTGTGCATGTTTTTAATTGCCCAGAGTTGTTTATACTAAAGTCAACTTTTCCTATAATGTTTAGGGTGATTGATTTTTCAGGCCTTATGAAGGACTTGTAAAAGTTTTTTTATTTGGATGGACTTTTGATAAAAATTTTTTTACTGAGTTTCTGGTCTTTGTATTATGTTCAGTGTTTGCCTACAAACTGTGGAATACAAAAGATGAGCATCATCTAAACATGTCCTTCAGACAAAGGGATGAATCAAGCAAACACCTGCCTCTGGAACTGGGAGATCTACTTTAATGCCAAGTTTTAAGTAGCCTAATTGCTGTTTGGGAATCACCTTGTTGGTGCTAAAAACCCTTTTTATGTGTTAAACTGTAACTGTAATTTGCCAAGTTTTCTGTAATGTGTGTACATAACACAGGTTAATCCCGCTGGTTTATGAGCCTCTTTGGTGCTCGGATGATTCATAGAGCTGAGTTAAGCGGCTTGACAAAAGAACAGACAACAATCCACTGAAAATGTGCTTCAAAATGTGTCCAAAGTTCAAAGGAAAACCTTTAGAGCATCTTCCAGAGGGTTTTGCGCATCTTTTTTTTTTTTTTTTTAAATCACACCCTTTGAATAATTACAAGAAACTCAGACTCTTTGGAAGAAGAATCTGCTGAACTGGAGGATAAGCCTGCGTTTTCATCTTTTACTTTTCAGTGCTCGCTTCTCAAATGCTACATTTTTTTGAGCACATCATACAATTTAAAGAAATCGTTTCCCCCCCCCCCCCCCCCTTTTTATTCACATTCACCGACAGTATTAAAGACTCAAAGTTTAGCGTTGTTGTAACTGTGACAGCACATTGCCGTACCCCTAGCAGTTTTGTGTCACATTAGTTTTACTTAATAAATTGTAGAAGTTAAATAAAAGTCGGGTTCACTGTAGTTTAACAAGGAGCCTGTTAAATGTAAGTGTTGCTTAAGACTCCCTAATTAGATCCCTGAAGTCCTGTAAAATGTTGCACAGCGCTCTGTGTTTGTTTTCCACTATATATGACTTCTCAACATATATCATTTTTATTTTCAGCCTAAATAATTGTCACCAGGGTTTTGCTTATGAGGCTCACGGTGAACACTGTGCAGCTTCATGCCTCGACATGTCCTCCAAGCTCCGGGATTTTCTGGTCCTTCCACTCGCTGTCCTGTCACACCCATGCGCCCATGACTGCAAGGCTGCACCACTCTGAAATAAACACGGGGGGGGGGGGGGAAACAGAAGCAGAAACATTCAGTTCTTTCACCTCCATCCTCACTTTAGCCTGCATTATTTTTTTTATCAAAGCCTTCCTAAGATGTCGCAGGTGGTGCACTATCTGACTTCCTCTCTTTAGGTCTGTTTAGTCTGTGCAGAGACAGCGAGATCCTGGGGGCACTGATTTGAACTCGAGGTTGTCACAACACACTTGCAGAGATCCCTCGCATGAGCCAATCGCCTCCAGAGATAGTTGTACTTTCCCACAAGCTGGGATAAGAGAAAAAAAAAAGGGGGAAATGTTCAGGTTTTCTTGTTGCGGCAGCGTAAACTCACACGTGATAAGCTCTTATATTTTCTAATTTCACTTTATTAAAGGGTGGATATACATAAAGTGTACAGTGGTCCGATTGTAAGTTTAGGCTTACGGAAGTAGACAAATCTGTTGGTAAAAATGTGTAAAAAGTTTCACAATACATCATTTAAACAAACGAAAATAAGGAAAAATATCTTAAATTGAGAACATTTATTCAGTTGAGAAAATCCTACGTTGAGAAAATACTTTTACTTAATCACCAGTGGCACAATGTTGGCATCTTTAATATGGATGATTTTTATATGTAAATATAATATAAAATATTTCTAATAACAGCACAATGACTTTCTGTTTCTATGACATAATACAGAGGCCCATTTCTTTATCTCCACTTGGCACAATAAGCTGGACGAAGCCTAACATTTATTCTACCACCAGACATGAGCAGCATGATAAGGGAGTTCGAGTCTAAACTCAAAACCAATCTGTTCAAAAGTTCCTATTCTCTGTGTTTATAAAATCCCCAAAGCTCATTGCTGGAGAACTGCAACAAACAGTTTTTAGAGACAGAAGCGAGAACAAAGCCTTTTCTGTCCTACCATCACAAAGCTTTAAAGGACTTAAGCTGGAACAGTATACTGACAACAAACAGTCCAGGCATGAAAAAAGTATATGTAGATGATCAGTTGATGCTCACAGTTAAGTATGATGGAAGATCTGAGATGCTATGGGCCTGTTTCTCTCTCAAAAGCCCAGAGAACCTCGTTAGAGTTCAAAAAAACTGTTTTGAAATGCAAGGACATGATAACTAATGTGGGGAACTCTTGCAGAAACCTGAATTTGATTAATCTTAGGTTCTCTTAGCCGGATACTGATGCAAGCAATATGGGCGAATCAGCACAGAAACATTTCAGCGGAAACAAAATCAACCCTCTTAGATGGCCACGTTGTTCTCCAGACCTAAATCCTATAGAAAACCTGTCAGGTGAGTTAAAGAGATGGAAAGCCTTAAGGGAGGCCCCAGACGGATTTTGTGAAATTATACCAAGAGGAATGGTCAAAGTCGGGTGAAATGTTGTCGGAGACGACTAAATACTTCTCCTCCCAGTAAAAGAGGGTTATAGAAAATATTACCAGCAGAATGACCAACAATATTTGTCTGTACTCCCTCTATAATTTGTCAACATTTTATAGATTTAAACATCTACTCTTAACAAATGCACTAAACAAAAAATAACCAATACTACGCATGCACAGAGTAGCTCTCCATCACATAAAAAACCACTGACCCTCCTATGGCAAGCAAACCCCTCCACACCTCCCCACTCACTGAGTCATGGCCTGGGCATGTCCGGGAGCTTCCACCACAAAACTCCTGCAAACAAAAACTCCACTTCACCTCAGGCAAACACCAGCAGATAACAAAGGGAGCGGAGAGGAAGGAGGCGAAGAGGCGGAGGTGTCTTTTCACTCAGCAGAAGCCAGCTAGGCTGTCTGGCCCGCTGCACACGTGCGCTTTTGTCTTCTTCGAGGTCAGAGGAGAGCTCTGACCGCCACATCCTGCTCCTGTCTCAACACATGTTCAGGGAGAGAGATGTATAAAATGACTCACTCGGGTTTTGTCTTTGGCTCCTTTCAATCTCTGAAGACGTGGCCGCGTCAAGGTCAGCGGCGTGCAGGCTCACAATTCCCCAAAACATGGTTTGTTCCGACTAAAACCGAATTCATTTCACAAGTTTAGAACTCAGAACAGGGGAAGTCATGGGATGCTAGCAAACAGGGGCATGCCTCATTATTGCCTTTTAATTGTGTCATCACATACCCTTTACATAGTGGTCTTTCGTTACCTCGCGTACGCCTGTTTGATCGTCCTACTCACTGTAGCCACAGCAGCTGTTTCTCCTTTGTTTGTTTCAATCATCAGACTTAAAGGGAGGGGGAAATGAACTTCTTCTATCGGAAAAACAAGCAGTTTGACCTTGTTGCGCCCACTCAGAAGGTTTCGCAATTTGTCCGGGATCGGGCTGCGGTTCGTCCAAAAACTCTTTCGTTTCACCGCAGCCGTCCGCGATGAAAAAGCGCCTTGCCAGAATGAGATGCGGTTAGTTCTAGTTTCTCAGTCTAACAGAAGACTGCCTTGCTAAATTTAAAGTTCATAAAAAACGTTAACTCCACTCATCTGAATGCGCTTGGTGGCGTCACTGATCGGGTGTCATGGCTGCCACACGGAGCAGAGATCTAACACCTATTTAAAAATTTACCCCAAAACCGTGACGAGGAAGTCTACTGTAACTTTTTGCAAACAGGACGTGCGTTTTTTATATGAATCTGAAACAAAAAGCTGCTGTTGCTGCTGTGTACTTCAGCTGAACCCAAGCAGGAGTCTTCAGATTGCAGATCAAGACCCGATGACACGTGCTTTCTAACGACTAGCCTCCCGCTGACTGACTGACACCGGCTGAGGGAGCTTAGTGACTCTCAGCTGACGGACAGGGTGACGGTGTGGCCAGGAGCCGATAAAGGAGCACAGAGAGGGGAGTGGTGGACGTCCGGGCGATAAGAGACCCGGCCGCACCTCAGGAGGGATATCAAAGGGCAACAAGGATTGTCATAACTCTTTTGGCTCAACGTTTCGTTTCTCGTTCTTGTTGCATGTAAATGATAAGTAACTTGGAAAAATACAGAAAATTTGTTTCTTTTAGGGAATTTATCCATGGTTAGTGATTCAAGCTAACAGAAAAACGTCTGTCTCTGAGATAAGCACACACGCTATTGAGTAAGAGGGTGCGTCAATGGATTTACTTATAATGGAATAACTTTAATTTAAATATGTTAAACATTTAAAGCTGATTTTACTTGACTTATTGGCATATAGTGCTGTGTAAATAAAAATGAGCAGAAACTCATAATTTAATAAGTATTTCACTGATCTGTTGGGTTATTTTAACACTCCCAATGAAATTAGGGAAGATAATAATAAAGCGCTGCAGAAGCAAACTCACTATGAACCTTGTATTGTAACTTTATGATCTCAAATAAACAAGCAGTCTCTACTAATTGGTAGAATAGTAAACTTTAATGAAACTTAAATTGTTTTACAAGTAATACTTTCCTCATAATACATTACTATAAGAGGACTACATTAGTTAACCTAACAGTTAGCTGATGATGAAATGCCAGATAAGTCACTACTATGGTGAATTTGTTCATGCTATTAGATGATTGGTAAGGGGCTGATTAAAGGTTAACTAAGCACAAAATGGCCAAAAATAAATTTGTTTCTTAATAACTGATAATCTTTAATCTATATTTATTCATTTCCATTGGATGAAGCTAGCTTCTAATAATTAGGTACAGAAAAGATTACAGTACCCTACATTGATAGCTATCATTTTGTTAAGTAATAGAGGTCCAAACTGGTTATATCTCACTTCATTAACTCATAATTCACAATTTGTTCCCATGTAACTTGGAAAAATGTGATCTTTTTCAGTTTCTAAACTACTGTAGCTAAACAGGTTTTTTCCTTTCTCACTGTTTAACATCCAGTGTTCTGCATCTCGGGCCTAAACGGTGGTGTAGTTGGTAACACCGTTGTCTTGCAGGAAGAAAGTCCTGGGTTCTGGTCCTGGTCTGCCGTCTTTCTGCGTGGAGTGTGCATCCAAAAACATGCATTTTAGGTTAATTGGACTTTCTAGATTGCCCTTAGGCATGAGTGTGTGCAGGCATGGGTGCCCTGTGATGGACTGGCAACCTGTCCAGGGTGTGCACTGCTCCTCTCCCCATGACTGCTGGAGATAGGCACCAGCCTACAGGAAGTCCACTGAGGTCAAATGAGGAAATTCAGACGTTTATTTTCTTACTCTGACCTCAAAATCCAATAAGGGTTCCGCTTGTGTAAAACAGTGCACGGCTTCAATAATAAACAGTTTCTTTGGATTTTTTGACTGTTTGTATCTCACTAAATCTGTTACAAACACAGCACTGCACAACATCTGGTAATGAACATGTTCCTGCGATGTCTGAATTCATAACCAGAGATGAAACACACAGTTTTAGAGTGTTAGTAGTATTGGATAGCTTGCCACTAACTTGTGGGTTCATTCGTGGATCCATAAGTAGCTCACTGTTTTCCACTTCAGTTCATACCAGGGAGTTGGTAGTTGGAACTGAATTTCTCTTCTGAGTTGAAACAAAGATCGGCGTGACTGAGTCCACAAAGCACACGTTATTCTGAGGGCCTCTAAAAACATCCTAAGCACCATCATTGGTACCTGAACCACATTTTGGGAACCTTGCTGTAACTCATCTTCTGCTGCAGCTGCTGACATGATGCCTGATGAGCGGTGACCTCTCTGAACGGAAACTGTGCACTTGGTTATTTTTGCACTTTTATTGTTTTTGGTTTGACATTCACAGACTGGAATAGCAACACCTACGGAGCCACAACAAATTTAGTCAACCTGTTAACGAATCACAAGAGTAGGCGGCAAACGTGGCTAACCGAAGAGAATAAATAACCATGATCTGTCTAGGAAAATGAGCCACCTTTGTAGATTGTTGCAGGGAATTCCACTATTATACTACAAGTAAGTTTATGATCGCTGACAAGTGAAGTGAGTAAAGCTGTTTATCTCTTCATCGTAGCACCTTTTAGTCGGTTGGGATTTATTAGGCAGCAAATGGCCTTTTTTTTTCTTCTTTTGTGTTAGAATAAATAAAAAAAATGGACAAGAAGAGTTTCAAAAGGGGTAAAATTGTGATGATTAGATCCAAGACACGAGCCTAAACCGGCCTGCCATTGGTTGAAGCTGAAAAAAAGAAAAACTAAGGCTCTCCTGGCCTCAGTATTTTTGAGAGATTTTAGTATTAGTGCAAGACAAAATTATTTTTCCAGAACAGGATGGCAAAATGGATAACAAATGGTATTAAGAAAAACGATATGTCAAATTTTGATCCTATTTTTTTTGGTGGTTTGTCTGTTTTTTGTTTCTGCCATCTCTATGATTTAAAAAGAGAAAATACCAACCATTAACCATGAGGAATAAAAAATGTTTTTCATATTCTCCTGAAAGAAAAAAAATAGTCTAACTGATAAGAAACTCTACCATGGCATGTAAACGCTTGTAAATATATAAATTTGGCAGATAGCCAAAATATCCACCTTAACTTTACACAATTTTACAAAAAGATCATGCTGTACGCAGCCTTGACACCTGATATTTACTCCATTTATTTAATTTTCTCACAGGTGTGGTTCCCTTGTACTCATACGTGCTGTTAAAGATTCAATACATTTAAGTTAATATTGGGTGCCCCATTCCTGCTCCAACATAACCCACGGATGAGCAGGTTCTGTGTGGAAAAACTTCACCTGCACGTGGAGTCGTGGAGACTGCGGGCCATCTCGTCCAGCATCAGTGTCTGACCTCATAAAAGAGCCTCATGGTCAAAAATCCCATGAACATACCAATAAACCTTCCTAGAAGCCAACAAGCTGCTTTTGCCACAAAGGACGGTATTATCTCTTATTAAACCCTGCGGATCAGGAATGCCACAGTCAGGTTCGTTTGTGTTTGAAGGCATGAGAAGCAAGACAGAATGCCCCCTGAAGGGTGGTCATAATGATTAATCTGTAATTATTACGATTCTCATTAACTCTTATACATGCCCAGAGAGCATCTATGTGTTTGCACATCTGGTGATTATTGCGGAGCGGGCAAATATTTGGACAAACCCCACAGTGGGATGTGGGTTACAAATTAACATGTCGGCAGCGTAATTAGGCCCCGTCCCTCCCCCACCTGCATGCGCCACAGCTTCCGCCCACACGCTGCCCTGAATCTGCTCTGGCAGCTGCATTCCCAAACACCCGCTGACGTCAGGGGGGACGGGCCGGCACTATAAAAACCCGGGGAGCCGCTTTCATTCACAGTCAGACACATTCTGGATTACTACGATCGCCGCGGAGAAGCTCCTTCTTCGGAATTTGGGACGGAAAAGCAGAGGAGTGCGTTCAGCGAGCTCGCCGGCAGAAGCCATGAAATTGCCAGCGGTAGAGATCATCAAGGAGGGAGAGCTGGAGAAGAGGAGCGACAACCTTCTCCAGTTGTGGAAGAAGAAGACGTGCGTCCTGACCAAGGACAGCCTCACCATTTACGCGAACACGCAGAGGCGCTCCAAGAGCAAAGAGCTCAAGCTGCAGTCCATTAAGACCGTGGACTGCGTGGAGCACACCGGCAAATTCACCTATTTCACCATCGTGACCAAAGATAACAAAGAGATCGACTTCCGGTGCTCGGTGGAGCATAACTGCTGGAGCGCAATGATCATCATGGCCCTGATTGACTTCCAGAACCAAAAGGCCCTCCAGGACTTTAGGACGCAGCAGGTCAATGACAGCGCGTCGCCCGGAAAGGAGAGGCGCATGGTCAGGGCGCCCTGAGCGGCTCCACAACGCAGCATCGGAACTACTCCAAATAAGGTGAGAGACGCTCGGACACTTGGATCACACAGTATACGAGTATAAATATGATGATGGATTAAACTGCTTCAAAACGTTTAACATTTTTTTTATTGCCTCCTCTAGAGTCTATGGACTATCAAGAAAAGAATGGAAAACGGACCAACAAGGAAGACTAGGTCATCCGGTCCAGATGAAGGACTGTTCGGGATTGAGCTCCCTCAGAGAGGGGACAACTGACCCACACCGACACATGTACTTTTAAAAGCTCAAAAAGTGGACTGAACTGTCAGCACTATTTCATGTTGTCACCCCTCCGAGAGAAATGGTGACTGAAATCTTGTTAATTTATTGTGTTTCCAGGATGTATGGCGTTACTGGCAAACCGTTCGTCTTTTCTAAATTATTTTCCGCTTAAACTTGTAAATGTATTTATTTGAATAAATATCTATCTGCTTTTGACACAGCTCCATACGTTTGTTTGTTTTTTTTAACTCTGAAAAGGTTTCCTCTTGCTGTTGAGGTCCGTTAACGTCTCCTTGGGCCTGCATGTGATTCAGGGGGAAAGCATCTGATACGCACGGATGCCTTTCACCAGCAACCGTAAAAAAAAGGGAGTGGAGGACAGGGAAGTCCCTCTTCCTCTCTGGCGTCCGGTGAATGGGACTCTTTATTGTCCCTGGGAGGGTTTGGGGCCTGAGTCATCGCTGATAGCAGGTTTAGCCGGCATCAACTGACACTTTGAAGACTCTGTGTTTTATCTGAACTCCCCTGCTTCCAAGGTGTGGTGGCTTCTATGGTTGCTTGGAGTGGTGCAATCTGATAATGGAAGTATGTGATGAATATAGTTGAGGAAAAAAATATTAAAAGTATTAAAAGAACTTGGTGGTGTTTGTTGTTCTTGGGGTGGTTTTTTTTATTTTAAGAATTTCATATAATGTTCTGAAATGTATTTACACGGTTTATCGGAGCTCACTATTCTGAGGCCAAAAGCAGAAGGAGAGGATCTTTCTTAATCAATAACTGTTAGCGGGAGGGAAACGGTTCAGAGAGAAACAGGCTAAAATAATTCAAAAAGCCACTCAGGTTGGTGTCGTGTAATTTTACAACTATATCATTGGTACCTAATCAAAGCCCACTTTTAAATTCTGATATGTTAAAGTATGGTTAGATGAGCAGAACAGTGTCTCAATTACAATCGACTTGCACTGAATTTAAACAAAGAGCCAAAAATTCAGCTACATTATATTTGGGCAGATTTTGTCCTGTGTTTTAACAGAAATTTTCTAAATTTAAAAGACACAAATCCATTTTCCACTTTTTGCGCTGTTGCAACCAACAAAACAAAAACCAATACAAAAAAAAGTTAAAACGATCAGATACAAATGAGTGAAAACCCAATATTTGGAAGACTTAAGGTCTTCAGAGAACCCATAGGGGGAAAAAAATAAGTACATGAGTCTTGGTCCTTTGTAATGAGGCTTAGAAGAAAAAAATAAACAGTAAAATTATACTAGTCTTGCTTTTATACAAATTAGCATAAAATATGAGAAAGTATTGAAATAAAAGAAACTGAGCCATCAAATGAAAACAGATATAAATCTAAGCAGGTATTTCCAGATAAGATGATTCTGGGCGAGTTCATTCCAGCACTTTAGTAAAAGCTGAAGCGACAGCCCAACACCAGCCCTTCTACGTCTAAATGTCTCCAGCTGGGGATCCTGTATGGAGGGGAAATGTGTTGTGAGCATAAATGCCCACAGGTCAGAGGTGACACAGAGTCGCAGGAATAAAGAAAGATATGGTAGGGTCCCCTCCCTCCCAGTCAAATCCTATCCATGTGCACGGCTTTGAAGTGGGATCATGCTACAATGAGTGCATCAAAGCCTTGATCTGTAGAGTATTACAGAAGCGGATGGGCCGTCTTTCCATCTAAAAATACTGCTTCACAAATTGGCACCACGTTAATCTTACATACACACACACAAACATCTATGAATATGCACCTTTGGCCTCTGAACCAAAGGGCAACCAGATTTTTTTTTGACACCAGAGCTCTAAATGACCCGCCATGGGAGCTTTTTTAAGATACACCCTTCTGGTTCTGAACATTTTGACTCTTTGAAGCGGGATCAGAAGCAGACCTTTCAATCTACTCTACATCTCGCCATATACTATGTACTGTAAGGTTTTCTTGCCACCATTTCGGAGCAACTCCTCTGGTTTTAGGCTTCATGAACATCCTGTGAGGCGGCCCCGGCCTGCACTCGGGCTTCGGTTCATCGTTGTGTGAACACAGCCACACAACATTTACTGTGTGGAATGCTAGGTCTGACATCTTTTGTTGTTTGTTTTTTTTTCCTCAAAGAGACATGGACAGGGCGGAATTAGTCACTCTGAGGCACTTATTGCAAACAGAAGACGCCACGCTGATAAGGAGAGGAAGGGTGGTGAGGGCAGAAAAGAAGTATGTTTCATGTTGTTTCATCATCCAGATAAATGCAGCAAAACTCCCACACAAGCTCTCTTCTAATCCCTGACAGTAGTAACTCATTAATCCTGACCGAGGCGTCTATAATACATTAATGCAGCTCTTAAAGGTGCAGTTTGTCTCTGTAAAAGTACTTTTCCAAGTAAAGTGCGAGAAAACTCTCCCATTATTATAAAAACTTAAAATCACAAGTGGTTGTTTGTTTCACATTATACTTAACTGCCATTTTTATTCTAGGATTTACTTAAATTTAGCCACTATTAGACAAGTAGGACATGCTGTCATCAATTAGCACACGTGTTTCAAAGGATTTACAGACAAATGTAAATAAAAAGGTAAATTTTGTGGGGAGGAAAACAAATGTCTCTGCCATTGCATATGCTCATATTTCCCAGGATTTTGTCATAAGGTCGATTATATAACACCTGCCGTTCGTCAAAATGTCGTTGAACCTTGAAGCTGATTGTTAAACGAAAAGCAAGTTTATTTTCAGAGAGAAACATTTATTCTACCTGTTTAGACCTGGTATGATACATTTCTGCCTTTTCAAAACCTTTGAGGGGCTATTTTAGCTTTCAAATAATCATTAGGAGAGGCTCAGGTGCTGCAACAGTGGGCAATGTCCACCTGAAATTGTGCTGTGGCCCCTCTAGATTCAATACCCCTCCCCCTTTGCCCCCCCTGGTACCCCTACTTCCAAGCACAAACTAGGTCAATAATCTGAAACGCCGTGCAGGACATTCGCTGAATCAGCACCCAAACCCAGATTCTTCATGTTTCCAAGATGTGCTCACGCTCCCCAGGGTTGATGATGATGGGCAAGCTGCCAAAAGGGTTTAAATCAGGAAAATAAAGGAAGCTGTATTGGCAAAGATGATTTTAAAGGGGACATATCATGCTTTTCAGTTCTTCCTTTTCACGTTGAAATCATTCAGTTGTGGTCTATATAAAGTGGAACCGCAATGCTTGGATCTGAATTCGTCATTAATTTGATCAGGGGTCATAATCTCTTATATACCATGAGAGTTAATTGGCTCATACGGGGACCATAACTACAATCAGAAATATTAGGTAGGATTTTAGGCAATTATTAAATTATGGAAGATTAGATTTTATTAAAATTATGTTAATCTTGATGATTTACCTCTTGGGTAACAAATGAAAATCTGACACAATGTTAATGTGCTCTTGGCTCTCCAGTAATACCTTTATTTTTAACTCCATTCTGAAACTATCCTTTTTTTGTAGTTTGCCTCCAAGTAGGCTGACATCCATGTAACCTTTTAACCTGGTCCTTATAGATATTTTTTGAGGCCATTTTAAGTTTTTTTTTCTTTGTTTTATCCTTGAACTTTGGTTAACTAGTATGTATCACTTGTCAGGGATGAAATTCAGTTCTGATGCTTTAAAGTTGAAAGATTATCATAGAAACAATACCTGTAGCAAAATGTCTACCGTTGGCCAACATTTCCTTGTTATTTTGTCAGCAGGAACATATGAAGCAATAAAATTGGATAAAAACTCTTTAGGTCTGTTGATGGATTGGAAAATGAAAGCATGTTTGTGAAATCAGCAGATTAGACTCCTAATATAGAAAAGGGATGTCTTTTGAAGTCTTTAATCAGGCAACTACTCTCATAAACGGTTCCACCATGGAGCTCATGCAGATCTTGACAGGACACGTTTACGCCAACTCACTTCCCTCGTGCGTTTTCTCAGGTGTGCGTTGTGACTCATCTCCACATGACGATAATGAGGACTTCTCCCCGTTTCCTGTAAGCTCTTTCCTTACCATGAAGAAGCTTCCAATCCTTATGCCGCTTTTAAACTAAGTTATTTCCTAACTTGCTCTTCCAGTCAGAGTCTAATCTGACGCCAGAAGGACCCGACACTAATGCTTTGTGTAAATACAAACCCTCTAAACCCAAACAGAGGAGGATGTGAAGCAAGGTCTCAGGGGATGCTTTACTTACAAACGGCCTCTTCAAAATGTGTGTCATGTTAACAGGATCTGTTAGCTCTGAGCTGTAATGACATAAGAGAGCTTTGGACATTGCAACTCGCTGAAAAGGTGGGCAGTAATGCACCCGCTTTGTCAGTTCCCAGGAATGAGATAATCTCAGAAAGGTGCTATTAATAGACTTCTTTTACCTCAAAGAGCGTGTGCAGGCATACTGGTTTGTGATGCATGACTTAGATGAGCAAATACCTGAGACACTACCTAGCTGCGACCTTAGACATGCCCTCAGGGCATAGCCGGAGCGGTGTTGGGTCACCAGTTTTTCATTGAAAAATGAACTTTTTGCTAAATCTGGGTTGCAGGAAGAGGCTTGACCACAACTCAAACTTCCCACACAACACTGACGGTTCCCATTTCTTCGTCTTCTCAGGAAAGGTCTTCTCATTCCCAGGATGTACAAACCGTGGGGATCCCGTCATGAGTCTGAAATCATGACAGGGTTTAATCAGACGGGGAAACTAAAAAAAAACATTTTGAAAAAGAAAATATGAAGCACTTTAGCGAACAGGCCTTCCTTCATGATTTATTTAATTATAACTTGAAGCGCATTTGTCTGTTTGATGACATTAATCTTGCATAGGCCTTTTTTTATCATGTAATTGCCAAACATGCTTCGTTTTGTCAGCTGAGAGTTAAGGGTTGATTAGACCCTGGAAGTAGCATGACCTTTGCTAATTCAACCTGAGAAACCATGTTTGGGCAACTGTGAGGAAATCTGGTTTTGGTTCAGATTTTCCCCAACCATTAACTATAAACTCCACTGTGGTATCAGATAAGTCAGAAATGTTTAATTGCTTAAAACGTCATTTCATTGCCTCTGGATCTTTATTTTGATGATGTCTATGATGGTCAACCTCTCACTTCCTCCATGAATCACCCCTTTTTCAAATATATCTCTCAGTCAAGTTTCAAATGCACTGAAGGGTCTTGAGCCTCATTATTACTATATGTGGGGACCTGACAACCCTTCTCCTTATTTTTTCACATTTACCAGCTATTATATTAATTATATTATATTATATTATATTATATTATATTATATTATATTATATTATATTATATTATATTATATTATATTATATTATATTATATTATATTATAGCTGAACAAGTCTCTCACATTTTCAATCTCTCTTTGCAAGCTAACTCATCCCAGATATATGAAAGGCTGCTTTTTTTTCCCACCATTAAAAGGTGGTGA
Organism: Fundulus diaphanus; assembly: GCA_037039145.1. Lineage (NCBI taxonomy): Eukaryota > Metazoa > Chordata > Actinopteri > Cyprinodontiformes > Fundulidae > Fundulus > Fundulus diaphanus. The sequence goes on along the minus strand of CM073134.1, from coordinate 15,371,023 downwards.
TCCTGTTGTGCTAGGAATTTGAAAAGCTAGGTAATAATCAGCTTAAAGAATACTTGTGGGCAGATAATATCTCGTCATGTCATCAGTACGGTTTCAGGAAACAGCACAGTAACTACCAAAGTATTATGTGACATCATTGAAGCCTTGGATGCTGATCACTACTGTGTTGCTCTTTTCATTGACCCGTTCAGGGCATTTGACACTGTTGATCTACTATCCTTTGTCAAAAGCTGTCAGATATTGGTTTATCAGAAAACGCTGTAAGTTGGTTTTCTAATTGTCTGTCAAATCGTAGACAGTGTGCGCAACACAGTGGTTTCTCATCAGATTACTCAAGCACCACAAAATGTGTACGACAGGGTTCTATTTTAGGTCCATTTCTATTTTCAACTCATATAGAAATGTAGGTAAAATATTACCAATGCTTGTACACATGTATTAGCTGATGACACTGTAGTTTAGGGCCATGCATAAATGCTTGCTGCTGTGCTTGCAATTTGCGTTTGGCACTATTCAGCCTGGCTTGCTTCATCTGAGACAAGTCCTAAATGCTGTTAAAACAAAGGTCACGCTGTTTGCTAACCGGAAAAAACTTCCTGTCTTTCTTTATTTCATAGAACCAAATGACAGGAGCACCAGTAGACCATGTTGAATTATATAAGTCCCTTGGCATAGAAATTAACAATAAATTGTAATCTGAATCACATATAAATGTTGTAAAGAAGTTTAGGATAAAGCTAGGGTTTTTCTTTGGAAATAGATCTTGCTTTTCTTTCAGTGCAAGGAAGCATCTTGTTTTAATGACCTTCTTGCCTCTGTTAGATTACAGTGATGCTGTGTATATGAATGCAGCTGCCACCTCTCTGTATATGTTGGATACTGTCTGTCATGGAGCATTAAGGTTCATGACAGGGTATAAATCTTTTCTTCACTACTGTGATTTATATTCTCGGGTGAATTGGCCATCATTTTCCATCTGTACACTCATGCATTTGTAGATTTTCATCTCTAAAGCTGTCCTTGGACTGTTACTGCCTTACCAATCTTCATACCTGTCCTTCAGTCCAGCCACAAACTTCGCTCTCAGGACTTCCTCTCCTTCAGTGCTCCATTAGTATGATAAAAACTTGGAAAAGCCTTTTCGTTCTCTCAGGTCCATCAGGATGGACCAGCAGGATCTGAAACTATCCACTTTGCTTCCTCTGGGACAATTATGCAATTTGCTCTTGTTTTTAAGTCATAGTTTATTAGCTTATTTAATTGAGTAGAATGTTTGAATTACTTGTTTTGTTACTATGTCTGTAAAATGTTATTGTTTCTGCTGTTTTATTAAAACAGGTCTCTTAAGAAAATTAGATCTTTATACCTGTGTAAAAAAAGGGACGTCTGATCTTTTGCCTTATAAAAGTATTTCTATTTTTTTTTATTTAATGCTAAGATATTGACATTTTGTGATGCAGCTTACAGTCATATGTCTGCGTAAATAGTGTCTGATCTTTATTATTTTTAAACAACATTTTGCGTTCACAGTGTGGAGAATGATGAGGCTTTAGGTTTATTTTTTAGAAAACTGATGATAGTCTTTTTTGATTTTCACCAGAAATTGACCAATGATAACCTCTGTTTTAAAGAAAGCTAACTTTTTTTTTCTCAAAAGTGCTGACATAACGGCACCCTGGGTGGTGAGCCATCCGTCATAAAAACTGCTTCTTCTGGATAAAATGAGCAAATATTCTCCACTCAGCCAATACACAAAAGCGTGATCTCAGTTGTCTGCAGTCCTGACAACCATGTTTGTTTTTTTCCAGACGTACATGTCCACATTTCAGAGCCACAAGGAGAAATTCCCCATGCGCTCATCTTTATCTCTATGTTGCCATTCATGAGCAATCGCTGGGACCAACCCGAGGAATTTCAGCGACGCTGGAGCCAGAATGCCGCATCACATTTTTGGGTCTGTGACAAAACTATTTTTCAAAGGCTCCAACTAGAAATCTGCTGAAGACAGAGGTGAAAAAACAAATTCCCCTAAAGACACAATGCATTGGTGCATTTTTCATATACAAATGAACACTGGCAGTAAAATACCAGCCTGGAACTAAATCACAAATGTTCGCTGTAGGATTTTGAAACATGTAACAATTTTAAAAAGTGAACAGCAAGCTGCTAATTTGGCTTTTTGTGCATTTGGGTGATAGACGTCACAAGAGCTGCACGAATTAAGCTGATCAGGAAACTTAACACAGATTCTGAGGAACTCCAGTTTTATTTGAGTTTAACCTTCCTTGTTTCACCATGACAGATATTGCCATGGATGGTGAAGCTAAAGGAAATGGAAACAATCATCATGATAGTCTTCTTCTTCATCCTCTTTTTTTTTTTTGCATTATCACAGCTTGTAAAATGGGCAAATGCTAAGTTTTTCTTTTAACACCTCAGGATAGTTACAGAATTTGCCTGAAGCCTGAACTCGTACCTTATTTGAACATCCTTTCTGTCTGACTGCTGAGGATGGGATTTACGTCTTACTTGTTCTCTCTGCTACAACTTAAATATTTCAGCGTACGGGGCATGCATTTTGGGATTGACTGGTAGGATCGGGTTTTATTACAAGCTGCCCGGTGATCAGCTTTGACAGAACTATCGAGGGATGCAGCCATTTTGCAGGGATTGGGATCAGTGGGACTTGAAAATGAACTTCATGGTTTGAACTTGGCTTGATAATTGATTTTAAAATCATTCTAGTCTGCCCTGGTCCTCTTCATTATCCTTTTCCATGTGTTTTATTGTTACCAAGTGTTGTTGCAGCCATACTCAATATCTATCTAGTAAACATCTTTAAAGAAAGAATTTGATTAAAACATAAGAATAAAGCAACGCTTTGTCTTGATTGTTTCCTAACTTACATGAAATTCACAAAACATAGAAAAACTGACAATGACATGTTGCTCTACATGTCACAAACTATATCTCAAGTCAGTTTGATTGCTTTTCCAGAAAAAAACATGGCTGGTAGCTATAATCTGATCTAATAAAGCTGTTATCCACTCCCCGTCTAACATATCCTAAAGCAAAACACACAACACACAGAGTCAGACCATTTTAAAAGGAAAACCTTATCAGCATAACACCTACTTTGATCTAAGCCTTGTGGATATCTGATATATATTAGTACACAACATAAACAGCAGACATCCAGCGTATACAGACTGCTGCCAAGGGTCTCACTGGTGAGCGGGGATCATGTTGCCTCAGACCCAGCTGTCTGGACTGAAGCCTCAGACGGAGAGAGGAGACGCTGTCAGGAATGTCTACGAGGCGGCGTGGGGGTGGACGGCCGAGGACGAACGAGCTCCACGTGCTTTTCTGCGGCCTCGGGAAGCAGGAAGACAGCAGGGATCAGTGTCAAATTGTGTAGCCTCGATACGTCTGTAACAGAGCTCAGCTCGGAATTGGACACTGAGAGCGACGACAACTCGTGTTTCTGAGGATTTCTTTGTACATTTTGAAGGCTGAAAAGCACTGAAGGCCTAAGATTAAAGCAGCTTAGCAGTTCAGCGTCCGATTTGATTTATCTTTCCTTTTTGTTTTCAAGTGAGTAGTACGTCTGAACTGCAGAGAGGCCACTTTTCTTTTTAGCTTTTAAACTCTTTAACCAGGAGATTCAAAATAGTAGGATGGCTTTGTCCCGCTGAGTGCACGCATGCGTGCATAATGTACGTCTTTCCTCGAACAAAACATGACGGATCCCAGGGAAAGAAACTGCAAACTCAGATTTTTTGCAACATACTCCAGTTTTCTGTTTTACTGTAGTGTAAATCTGCTTTATTGCTATTTGTTGGTCTTAACTCAAAATTGTGGACCATGCCATGAAATATCATAGATAGCACCAGTTTAGCTATTGCGGTCATTAACCATAGTAAGTGTATACCCCTGCTTTTCTTTCCAACAGAAAGTTTTCATAGTGCAGCACTTCAGTGTTTAGCTGTTTGTATTTTCTGATGGAGCCATTAACGGAGCCCATTGCTACCGTCAACTCCATGTGCTCTGTTTCTCTTCCCTATTGAAGGTACTTTTGGCTCAGGGCTTCAGTGTTTAGTCTTGTCTTTTTCCTGGATTCAGCAATTGATGCAACTACCATCCATCTCCAAGGTACCCTGTATATCTTTCTTACAGAAAGTACTCCCGGCTCAATGCTGTTGGAGTTTTTCTTACAAATTAATAAAAATATTTTTTTCCCAATAGATAGAAGCTACACTGCAAAAACATAACTAAAAATCAGTAACATTTTCTTGAAATGAGTCTCCTTGAGTTGAGCAGGTAAATAAGATGATCTGCCAATGGAACAAGATTTCTGCACTTAAAATAGGAACAATTTGTCTCCATCATCTTATTTCAAGTGCAGGATATCTAATTATCTTATTTTATGGGTCAAAATACTCATTCCATTGGCAGATCATCTTATTTACCTGCTCAAACCTGGACAAATACACAAATTTCAAGAAAGTTATACTTATTTTAGTTCAGTTTTTGCAGTGTAAGGTATTTTCTGTGTAAAAGAAACAGGACTGGTGACCTGGTGACAAGTGTTACTTTTATGTCTGGTGGAGAAAGGCTCCAATCCCGCCTTGTCATGAACAGGACTGATTGCGTGCAGCAACAGTGGGTTTATTGATGTTTTCCACAGAGCGATGAGCATCTCTTTTTTATGAAAACTCACCTGGAATGTCTGTGTATGAAACTCAAATTACTGTATCCAGAAATCAATAATAAAAAAAAAGATGCGGACCTACTCAGTTGTAGCAGGCAGATACCAGTAGAAGTAAAAACAGGATAAAGCTGAACAGAAATGAAAAACAAAATCACAAGAATGAATTACAGCAACTCATACCATGTGCCAAGATAACAAGGAAACTGCTGTTTTTGTGATCACAAGATTATTATGGTGTGAAAATGCGTTCCACCCAGATTCATTGTCTAGTGATGACTATAACAATAAATTAAATCATGTTTGCTTAACTCTGCCCTTCATTTCTATCTCCTAGGATGATGGTCCTGATCTCTGTTAAATATCTTCTAGTCCTGATCTCTGCAAATAAAAAAAAATGTCTCACTGTTAAGAAAATGAGCTAAATAAGCAAATAGATAATGAGGTTACGTTGAGGAACATTCAACTACACATTCTGACAAGAGAAAAAGCTTCCATGATTAGAGAAAAAACGGGGTTACATATAGCAGTTATTATTAAAATGGATCTTTGGGCATCATATCTTACAGTTTCTATAGAAAACTGCACGGCGTCATGTAGGTGAGTAAGTAAAGTTTATTTATATGCCAACTTTCACAGACAAGGGAGGGTCACTAAGTGCTTTTACAAAAAACACACAAAAATACAATAAAAATACAGATACAATTACTATCTCAATGGTATAAAATTGAGTAACAATTAAATAGAAATCCGCATGGTCTCACTGCTGTAGATAGAAAGCTTGGGGGAAACAAGTGGATCGTAAGTTTGCTGTTAAAAGCATCAACAGAGTCAAGCAAACGTAACGTGGTGGTAGATCATTCTAGAGCCTCGGCGCGACGGCGTGGAGGGAGCGATCTCCTCGGGACTTAAAACGGGTGCGAGGGACCACGAGAAGGTTCTGATCCAACGACCTCAGATCTCTGATATAGGAGGGAGCCTGACCACGCAAAGCTCTGAGAGTAGGTCTGCAAATAGTTCTGCCAGGAAAGTGACAACACCAAACCATGGATGCTTTCAACTGTAAGAAAATAGTGCACAGGGTTAAAGACGGTATGTTAACGGCACCATCAAGGTAAATGACACAACTCAACACAGAGGCACTGAGCCAGTGGTCCTTTCTATGGAAAAGGAAAACCAAAGAGCGTAAATTATGATTTGTTCTACAGAGCGCTAACAGTTCAGTTTCTACCCAGAATTACATAAATTTTTTTCTTTGGAATTAAAAGGTCATTTTTCAATAATTTGAGCAAACCCTTCCCGCCATACACTGAGCCAGAGAGCTTAGGCCGGAGTTGAATCTGTGGTTTCGTTTAGATGAAGTCATCCTTCAGCATGTTCACAGCGTAACGTCGCTCACAGGGGCAGACTCCAGCAGCTGGAGCTCAGGTCTGGATCTGCTCTGTGTGATCAGACTCTGATCGCCGCCTCGGCTCCTGAGGGAAGGTTGAGTTACAAGCACCTGTCTGAGTGGGTGTGAGAAGAAACGAGCACACACAGAGAGTCTACAACAGCATTAAACCGCCCAGTGTGGACTAATGTAAGCCTGCAGATAAGTCCCATTCACATCACAGCTGGGCCATGATTAGCGAGTTACAAAGCCCAAAACGCTGGTGAAACTTAACACCGGCAGGTTTGGAGTTACCGTACGGAGAATTTAATATTCGATCCAGCTAACAAGGCAGCAACAGGATCAGCTTTGGCTGACAAGAAAGTGCAGGTGAAAACAAATGGCTGTAATAACCTGCAACGATGACCCCGGGTACGGGGCCGTTATCAGGGTGAGCGCGAACGAGTCTGGAGTCAGGAGGCAGGGCGAATGAAAGCGAGGCGATAAATGGGCACATTAAGGGAGGGAAACGTTCCAGCACAGAGATTTGAATTATTAGCAGTAGCAGTGGAGAGGTTCACTGAGACGAGAAGAATGGATGGAGGAATTCTCCGGCGCCCCAGCAAGGCGAACAGCAAACCAGAAATGATCTGATCTGCACCCTGTTAGCAAGCAATCAACCAAATGGTTCTCAGGGTGTCAGAAAATTGGTCAGAAAATCAAACTACATTAAAAAACCCATCCTAAAAATAACACTCACAACAAGCTTGAGACCCTCTGCATGCTTCGCTTAACCTGAACACCACTGGAACGATCTTGAATCATTACATTTTAGACAGTGTTAGCACAGTTTTTTATTCAAAATTGATACATTGATATATGTTCCTATTACGAATATATATACTATATACGGGGTATATAACATATACGGGGGTTCTTATTTGCTGATTCATAAGTGTTAATCTTCATAAATCAGGGAACGAAGGTGAGAAAACAGCTTTTCCCAAACTTGCCCATTTCTGTGACCTGAGTCTAAATGAAAACTGTGGCGAACAAGTCAGGAGAACGAAAGTCAATATTTCTTTCACCATCACACTAAACCACGAAGATGGGAAGCAAGGTTTAAGAAAAACTCAAATAAAATGTACAAAAACAAAACAAAGGATGGATGTGTTGAAAATCATGCCCACTGCGTAGCACAGTGGGCATGACCTGTGATGCTGTGGGGCTGCTCCCCCTTTAAACAACAGGACAGTTCAAATAAAAACCTGATTATGCCAGAAAAGTGAGAATTAGTCATCTTTTGGTTTTCGGGCAGCACAAAAAAATGGTTCACCAGACACAAAATCAGCCTTCTTCCCAGGCCACGTCTTTCCCTATGGTCACACAGGACGAGATGAAATGTGCAGAATATAGCACATGAAAGTACCTCTGGATGAAATACACTAATAACAAATGAAAACGTCAGGAACGTTCAATCACATCGCACGCTTTCTTGGCCACACCTTGTGGGGTAAAGCTATGTTTTCCACCATCTTCAGTTCCAAATGTCTGTAAAAGCATTTCTCAGTTTAATGGAAAGACGAGCTGCAGCGCAGGAAGCTGGACAGTCGCTCTAGAAGAAAGCGGCTTCACACACGAAATGCATTTCAGCATTCCCACGTGCGCTGAGCCATTTCACCGCATGGCAACCGGCTCTGTGATCGCCTCAACTGAACGTTAGTGGAGCAACAAACGTCTGGATCGATCACGGGAGACCTGACAGGCCTAGACTGTTAAAAGAGACGACAGAGAGCAGTTAACCGCTGCTGAAGGAGTCCGTGGGGCCGCAGGCCTCCACCCTGCGTGGGCTGATCCTTAAAAGATGGAGAGAAAGGGAGGCTTGAAGCACAGGAAACTGATCAAATGTATAACGTAAAGTTTTAGATTTTTTTCATGTGGTTCATTTATGACCCTGGATACAAGCTTTATGTCCTTAATCCAAGTTTTATGCAGCTCTCCTGATTCTTAGAGCTTTCCTGCTTCACTTCTTGATGGAGGTGAGGTTAGACTTAAATGATTTTAGAACCTGGTGAAGACCAGATAATCTGCATGATGCACCCTAAAATGTACTTATTTTCTTTTTTTACTCCTGTTGAGATTTCATCTTAATACTCAATTATAGCACATTATTAAAACGGCCGTGTAGAAAGGGTGCAGTATTTCATGAATGCATGTGGCATGAGGAGCTGTTAGTTTCTGTTTTATATGAATCGCCCCACGGCGGCAGGAAACAGGAAGACTCAAGGATGAAAAAGGAGAAAGTCTTGTTTTTCATCTCTCAAGGATCTTTCCCAAGAAGCCGTGCCACTCACAAAGCTTCCCTGTGTCTACGCCCGGCACACACAGGGACGGAGGTTCACCGGAGGTCAGCATTAATCAAGTTAAACGGCACTTAAAGCACCCTTCAGCAAAGCAAACATATATCAGTACGGGATCAGTGGTTAAAGGTTTTATTAATAGTCTAGAAAGATACACAGCCATATTATAAAGTTAGTTTATTTCAGTAACTGGGTTCATTAAATGAAACACATTATATAGAGGAATTACACAAAGACTGCTGTTTTCAAGCCTTTGTTTCTTGGTTTTCTGCTTACATCCAAAACAATATGACATTTAATATTACAATAACACATCAGGACAATAAAAAATGTTTAATATCAAAATGCGGGCTTAATGAAAAATATGTTTATTACCTGCTTAAAGGTTGTAATTTTCAAAAGGAACATTCAATCTGACAAACGAGCGACATGGGATTGCAGTTTCTGATTTATTGTGGGGCAGCAGTGATCCAGGAGCTAGGAGTCCGTGCTGTAACCGGTGGGTTGCCGGTTCAAACCAACCGTCTCAGTCGACGTGTCCTTGGGCAAGACCCTTGGCCTGCTTTGTGACTGAATGATAAAGTGCTATGCAAGTACAGACCATTTACTACAGAATATAACTGCTTGTGTAGTAACATACACATTTCCTGCTTTAAAATGAGTAAAAATCCTTTTAATTTAGGTCTGTACAATAATAATAATAATAATATTCCCTTCTCTGGACTAATTGCCACAGTGACATGTTTCCTTCTATTCTCCTTTTTATATTTCACATTATACCAGAAAAAAGGCTGCAGGCTTTGCATCCATCTTCAGTCTAATTTGAAACGACATTAAATGATGCTTCATAAACCGCTGTCTTTCTGACTTTGTCGTTTGGCTTCTTTGCCCTTTTGCAGGAAGTCCCATGACGTCATCTCCATTGCAAGTTGCCTTTAATGAACTCGTCGTCCAGAGAAATACTGCTGCATGCTGGAAACATGCATCCACCTCCCTGTCCTGGAGTCTGAGTCGGACGGATGCTCATCCAGACCAGTTCAGGCTTTGTACTTCACTTGTGTGACCTGTTGGAATAAAGTTTCTGTTGCCAAGTAGAAGAACCTCCGCAGAGTGAGAAGAAATTCATTTTAAATGAGGTTAACATGCCCGAAGACCAATTTCATGACAGCACACATGAATGTGCACACACAGAAGGGGCTTTCACATTCGTTCAGCCCGTGAAACAGAACCTCTTTTCTCCATCAAGCCTCAATGAATGTGTGTGTGTGCACGTGTTTGGGGCTGAGTGTCAGCTATCCGAGCCGGAAGACAAGAAGCTAGGGGACTGGGATGGAGCTAGGAAGTAGATGTTTGGAGGGTGCAGAGGACATGACGACTGGGTGGATTGTTGGGTAATGAGTCACTGGAGCCTCCTTCAAAGCCTGCTCTCCAACCTCAACACCCCCTCAAACTCCCGAGCAGGGAGGTCCGCTGGAATCCGGGCCGATGGGTGGAAGAGCTCGAGTGGACAGACTGCATACAGTGTGCACACAGTGGTAGCATTACATGCACACACATACACACTTAATCCTACTCTAACTGGGGTCACGATCTCACCACCAAGGACACAGCCCCAGTGACAAAGACAGCTATAGAAAACCTGAAGCAAGTCCTTCATTGTGTAGGGCAAAGCAATTTATTATTTCTCCATGGCAAGCTAATAAAATCCTGATTTACAGTAGTCAACCCAGATATTTACACACACTATAAAAAGACACACAACCTTATTTTGACACTTTTTTGACACTAAATCTGAAAGATTTTCCTTTTTTTTTTTTTTAGGTCATTTAGTATTTTCTAAAATCAAAAACAAAGAATAATGTGAGAAAAGTTTTCAGGAGATTGTGTATAAAGCCCTTAATAATCAAGCTCCATCATAAATCAGAGCTCTGATTACTCCGTATGTTCCTAACAGAGCACTTCGCTCTCAGACTGCAGGTCTGCTGGTGGTTCCTAGAGTCTCTAAAAGTAGAATGGGAGGCAGATCCTTTAGCTATCAGGCTCCTCTCCTGTGGAACCAACTCCCAGTTTTGGTCCGTGAGGCAGACACCCTGTCTACTTTTAAGACTAATCTTAAAACTTTCCTTTTTGACAAAGCTTATAGTTAGAGTGGCTCATGTTACCCTGAGCTACCTCTATAGTTATGCTGCTATAGGCTTAGGCTACTGGAGGACATCAGGGCCTATTTTCTCACTCTACTCCAATTCTCCAATTTGCATTGTTTGTTGTTATTTCAACTTTTAACTTTTTGTTCGCTGTCATTTTTTCCCTTCATAGTAGGTACACCTGATCTGGCGTTTTGTTAGCTGTGACACCATCCAGGGAAGACAGATCATCCGCTATTACCATCTAACATAGAAAGGATTCCTGGATCAATGTGTGCTTCTGTGCTTGTTGTGTCTCTGCTCAGTCTTCTCTAACCCCCAGTCGGTCGAGGTAGATGGCCGTTCACACTGAGCCCGGTTCTGCTGGAGGTTTTTCCTTCCTGTTAAAGGGGAGTTTTCCTCTCCACTGTCGCTTCATGCTTGCTCAGTATGAAGGATTGCTGCAACGCCATCGACAATGCAGACGACTGTCCACTGTGGCTCTACACTCTTTCAGGAGGAGTGAATGCTGCTTGGGTTTCCTTAGATAGGAAACTTTTTGACCAGTCTGTATGATTTGATTGAATTTGACTTTGTAAAGTGCCTTGAGATGTGTATCATGAATTGGCGCTACATAAATAAAATTTAATTGAGTTAGTTTAATAGTGTTTAATTTCAGAAGATTAAAGACACTAAGATAAGACAATTTGGGAAAGCCCAAATAATGATGTGATGACTTTATAAGCTTCGTTCACAACATTTTAATTAAATGGAGGAATGATTCTGGGAAGGTATTCTAAGGCAACACACTGTATCCTTGTGTGACAGTATGGAAAAATAATAATAATTGGACTTGATTGCTTTAATGATTACTTTAATGCCAAAGAACATTTTTGGTTGCAGGTTGCTGGTATTTCAGATGATTAACCCAAGTAATGACCGACTGGACTTCTTACATCACCTTAATCTTTGGCTTCCTCCACAAACACAAGGCGGGCCTCTGGCTCTAAAATGTGAATATTACTTCCATTCAGAAGAAACATGTTGCTCGTGGGATGTAACACCAATGGTGGAGGCTATCTAAGGGTAGTCCACAGAGTGAGAATGAAGCAAGCTATCGTTTTTAATTGGAGTTTCAAAATGTTAAATAAATTAATGTACATATTAGGCACCAAGGGGTTGAGATTTGTGCAATTAACTTGCAGTTTATTAACAATCCAACAAAATATACTGTAAAACACAACATTTCATATGTACTGTAAGTACATATCCCCTGTGTCATGCTTTTGTATTTTAAAAAGCGTAGAATTAAGTCCTGTAAGACCAAACCTTAGCCTTGTTGTTAATTGTTCCTCCTTCCAGCTTCTTCTTCCAGTTATCTTTGGTTTTTCAGTTATTTCAAAAAGTGGACTATACGGTATGTTTGCAATTCTTAGTATGTTTGACACCATTTATCTTTTTTATACATATTTTTCCCATCTACTTTTTTTATGAGTGAGTTTTTTAATCCTACTAATTTTAAACGAGGCTGCACTTCTTTGGTTTCTGAACCTTTCCTGAGCCATGTCCTGATCTGAATGACAATAAAGAGCCTAATGTGATAACGTGAAAAAAAGTCGGAGGGAAGTGAATACTTCGCAAACCACTGTAATGTGAGCATGTTAGCTGCTCTAGGTACCGTGATCTTCTGATGCTGCTCCTGGAATCTGTCTGATGTAGTTTCTCAGGTTGGTGCACACAGCCAGGATTAACCTCTGATCGACTCCACAGCTGCCTCAGTAAACGGTGCGGTGAGGTTAGAGCGTCCGGACAAGCCTCGACACGAGCAGCAGCTCCATATGGCAGTCTCCGGGGCGGGCTGTCTCAGCAGCGTAGGAACAAGTCAAAGCGTGACACAAAGTAAACTAAACACCTCACCTGTGAAGGCGCGTAACTCCCACATGATCCAAGCTGTGGATGGAAAGCCTGCTCTTTCCTAGTGGGAACAGGTTACACCCTCCTGTCTGCACACGAAGACCACCCTCCATCCCGTTCTCTGTAATTCACTCATATAATGTTGGCTACTGGCATGGCAACAGACAACCACATGAACGAATCACCGCTCAGCTTCTTTTACAGAGAGACTTTGTGAATCACCCTTTAAACATCAAAGGTCAGGTTTAATGGCTCGACTTAAATGGAGAGAAGGAGTGGGAGTTGGGTTTTATTATCTCTGCAAGGAAGTTGGCCACTTCAGGGTCAGATAATACTGAAGATCAGAGAAAGTGGAACAAATGTCACATTATCATAAGTGTGCTTTTACAGATATGTGCAAAAGTCCTCACTCATTACCTGACATATAACTGTATTAAAGGGTTCATGAGTAACACAAATTATTGTTTTTTTCTTTCTTTCATCCCTGTTCTTTCAATGATATGCAGTTCATTTGAAAGTCAAGAAACAAATTTTACCCATTTTATTCTGTTGGCTCTGTAAAAGAAAATATCTATAATAACACAGCTTGAAACTCAAAACTAGTGTTTGGCATCAATACGGTGAATTCACAAAGAGCTGTTAGCTGAAAGCTTTACAGTAGATCATCAAATTAAATCTCTCAAAACATCTTAAAAGACTTCATAAAGACGGAACTTTTAAAAACTGTTTATTTGCTGTAAAATGGCCTGCACTTGCTTTATAAAGTTCTGAGGTCCCCAAAAGCACATTCATTCACACGCTGGCGGTGGTAAGCTACATCGTAGCCACAGCTGCCCTGGGGCAGACAGACTGACGGAAGCAAGGCTTTCATACAACCGGCGCCTCCAGGTGCTCTGACCACCGCCAGCAGGCAATGTGGGTGAATTGTCTTGCCCAAGGACACAACGACTGACAGTCGGAACAGGGGTTTGAACTGGTAACCCGCTGTTTACAGGATGAACTCCTATCTACTGCGCCACAGTCGCCCTCAATAAAAGGTTTTGTTTTAGTTGTGACACTTCCTTTGGCCTCCACTAGTCCATTATTCTGTTGTTGTTTTTTTTAACACACACACACACACACACACACACACACACACACACACTACGTAATATTTTGTAAAATACAAGTACAAGACAGAAAACAGGACAGAGAAACTTTCAAAAAAAGCTTCAGAAGACCTACAGATGGGGACCACTAGTAAAGTTTAGCTTACTGGAAGTAAAACAGCAAAAATAAACTACCGACAACTTAAAACATTATTTGAACATTTTCTAACTCCTTGCTTTGTATAGGTCAGTTCAGTAGAATTAATGTGCAAAAGACTAAAATTCAAAACTAAATGTCGTTGGACCGTGTCTCCAGTTTCTGATTGAACACTTTAACTTATTTAAAGCCAGGGCAGCGGAAGAGCTTTCTGAAGTAGACTGGTATGTCTCATTACAGAAGAATGTTACTTTTGACCTGACAATAAATTGATTGTTAGGAATGTAAGCCATCATTTGAACCACACCTAAAGTGTGGTAGGTTTTCCAAAAAGGAAACGCATGAATGATCAATAATAGTTGCAAATGTTGCATTTCCATGCTTAAGTGAATACTACATGATTTTTTTTTTCTTTTTTTACGTGCCCCGTCTGACATTGTAGCACTCAATGCTACATGTAAACAATGGTGCATTTTATTGAGCTGGAGGATTTTGACGCCATCCCTGTTATCTTGCAGCGGGCCTTGTGTTCATGTTGCGCCACGGTGGCCTTTCTGTGTTGAAGTTAGCGTGCTCTCTCTCTGCATGCGTGGGTTTTCTCAAGCTTCCTCCCACTATCCAAAAACAGGCACGCTGGGTTAAAAAGAGATTTAAATTGCCCTCCCGTATTGTGTGACTCGTTAGCTGCATTGTTTGTCACATGATTTGTGGTGTGATGCCCTGGCAGCCTGGGGTCCCAGTGCACTGTAACCCTGGGCAGAAACAACCTGCTATAGACAACGCCGTTATGGATTAGGCTTTAACTTAATGTTAGAAATATACAATTTTGACCATTAAAATAAAAATGTTAAACATGAAACAAAAAAGTTTTTACCTCTCACATATCGAGTAGTTGACGGTGTCTCAAGGTCTGTTATTATGAGGATGTTTATGAGGTTATGAGTACAGAAGGATGGATATTTGGAAGATCAAAACTCCCCTTTTTGGGTTAAATGCCCCAAATGCCTACATTTTAAAATAAAATCCAAAAGAAGTGTGGAGAAGCAGACAGCAAAGATTTCCCAATCAGTGCAGGAATATGGTTGAAATCTACATCTCAGTGTTGATGTGCGTGTTTATCTGTAAAACATAAAGGAGACATATTACCAGCAACACCTCAGAGTCGCTCCCTCTCTGCTTCCTCTCCTCCCTCCTCTTTTGGAGGACAAGTCCAGACAAGTCCTGTGTCTCTCTGCCTGCCTCTCAGCACGGCTCAGACACGCCTGAGGTGCAACAGAGAGACGTCCCACTCAGCAAACATCCAGAATGGATCCCGCTGCCCTTCAGCAGAAGCGAGCACGGCACGCCTCAGTGCAGCTGGCCTGGCACTCGCTCACCTGGGTAAAAACAAAAACAGAGCTCAGCAGGTCCGGGGGTGGGGGACACGGATCACAAAAGGATTGTGTTTGTATGGGTAGTAGAAGTCAGGAATATTTTTGACCTGCTGCCAACTTTTCCCTCAAAACAGCTGGAACAAACGAACAATGTTGCACTCATCTGGCCTAACTGTACCTACTTTTATCTTGGTTCAAAGCAAAATGACAATTTAGGACATTTAATATAAAGTTCTAGTGTGGCAAAAAAAAGAAGTTATTTTGCCCACAGCATTTTCACATAAGATTTTCCTCAACAATATAATCCAAGGTTATTGGCGATTGTCACGTAAAAAAACAACGTGCGTTTTCTCCTTTTAACTGTAAATCATTATTTAATCTCACACAGCAGGCATGCATCCGCTCATGACAGTATTGCTGACTACATTTAACAGCATCTTTTATCACATTTATCCTAGTGTTCACTTGCACTGATACTGCTACAGCAAAACTCCTCTATAACAAAATGCTGCACGGATTTCAGGATCGTCCGATGACAAAAACAAGACATGGAAGAAGTTTGCGAAGTGGATCAGGGCAGATGGGAATAAATTAAACTGGAATATTCTATTAAAGTGGCCTGATGGGACATGATCGTCCCAAACATAAGCAGTTCTTTCAAAAGGTACTTTTATATTTTTGTGAAATCCAAACTTCTTTATCCTGCTTTTGTTATGGTTGTACAGTCGTTACAGACAGGAAACACAACTGTCCATTCACCGCCATGAACCGGACAAAAGAGGCCCGGTTCCAAACCCAACACTATCAGACAAACATGTTCTGGATCCGGTACTAAATACTAAGTCTTTAGGATATAGTTTGTAAACTGTGGAAACCCTTTTCTGTTTGTGATTGTTTAAACAGGAAATTTTAGGTGCTTTCATTTAGACTTGTTCTCTTGGAGCACCTAAGATGTCCTTAAATCAGATGGACCGTACTTGTCAACGATGTGGAAACGGAGCATAAAGATCGTCCACTTGGGTCAGCAGTACTGGACAAACAATCAGGTGAACCGAGTCTTTTGGTGCCGGTTCTGTTCTCTGATCTTGTAAGAAGCAGAACATAAATAAGTAAAGGGAAAGATTTTTGAGACCTTTGACTTTGTTATTCGTCAGCCTTATTAATCGTGCTGGATGTGGTAAAAAAAAATAAAAAAACTGCTGTCAGACCAGTTTGATCCTTTTTGTTAATGAAAATCTTCTTTGACAGACAGGAAGTTTCCTGGTTCAGCCAAGGCTAAAGCGCCCGGTGTCTACGGGAAGCCATCAAACCACTGATTCCTTTCTGCACTACGGTTTCAACCTCAGGTATTTTCTTGATCGTTTGCCAAGTATCCACTTTTTATGCACCGAGGGCTTTTTCTTTCAAGTTGATGGGAACTCCTGGAGATGCTATTCATTCTTATCAACTGAGAAAACAGGAAGGTTAAATGTTTTTTTTTTTTTACTTCCTGTAGACTCTGTGACATGAGCATCTCTGATAAAAATGTTCTTTTTATTCTAAAAATTACAACTTATAGATATTGCAGGCAAGAGGAAACATGGAATGGAATTTGGATAAAATTAAATTATAAAATGTAATGACAAATAGTTTATAACTAACCTTTAAAGAAGTAGGGTACTGTTAATAAACCAGTTTCTACGATACATTTGTTACTTCAATACCTTTGCGATGATTTGACTTTCACTTTTACATTCGAGATCTTGTTCATCATGTCAGTCAGGTGCTGTTACAATCCCTGGAAGTAATTATCATAAAGCAGCCATTATCATCCATGGGGAAGGAAATTAATCAAGCGCTGTGCTGTAATTACTTAAGAGTCACCTGTTGTCTTGAAAAAAAAAAAAAACTGAACTGGTCTATGAAAAGACAAAATAACTCAGGTCCTTTGGAACAAGCTGAGGTTCTTTGGTTTTATAACTCAGTGATGTTTTTTTTTTTTTGCAGTGCTTTAATACCATGTGGTATAAAAATCCATCCATTGCTGAAAAATCTAAATGTTTCATCAAATAAAAATATGCTCCAGTCAAGCAACTTTACGATTACGTTATTAAAAACAGCATACTCAAGAAATACATCTGCAACCGAGTAAGGTGGTTTAATATAAATGTGAGAAAACACCAAGTGACTATAAGAATGAGTAAAAAATGGTGCAAAAAGAGCAGGGATGTAAACTATGAGCTAGTTAGGAGCAGTGATGGTTATAAAGTCTATCAGCTGCTGGAAGGAAGGAAGGAGCTGCGATAGCGCTACTTTGTGCATCTAGGAAGCAGCAGTCTGTCACTGAAGGGGCTCTCCAGCTGTGCGATGGCTGCACGCATGGGGTGGGAGACACGTTATTATTGCTAGGGTCCTTCTGTCTCCCACTACCTACTCTGGGTCGAGGGAGCATCTTAGAACAGAGCTGGCCTTCCCGATGAGCTTATCTGCTTCTTGTTAGCTGTAGATCAGCTTCTACTCAAACAGACCACAGCCTAGAAGATGGCTGATGCCTCCATAGGGTAAAAGTCATTACTTTATGAATGCGTTCGATTTTTAGTATCATATATTATTTTATCAATGCACTAATTGAAATACTTCTAACCCAAATTCTAATGACACATCTATGGGTAAATGATTTGAAATAAAACATGCACACACAGACAGGGGTTTATAATTCTGCCTAAATGCACTTTTTTTAGACCGATTAGTTTGGGGGATGGAATGAACTGTTCCACTTAGTTTGATATGATGCATAATTTCGGTGGGATTAAAACTAGTTTTGTTGGTTGAGGTCTGACTTTATGCAGGACAGCCCCGCCATCTGGTGGAGAGTTGGTGAAAGCACAGCTGTTCATCCTGCAGTAAAACTTTGCGTTTCGGAACAGAACGTGATAATGTGTTAAATGAAGCCCACACAGGCAAGGGGTAAAACGTGTTTACTGTCCTACTACAGTATCCAACACATGAATGAAAAACATTACCAACGTGTTAAATAATTTTGTTCCATGAAACAAAAACATCTGGCATGTAGAATCCCCACAACATGGCAGCAAAGTAGAAAACATGAGAAGAGTGAAAAGAAGAAACAAATTAAGGTGTTAATCCAAGCATTCATAGAGCTGACGTCTTTTTTTTTTTTTATGTGCAGTTGGTTCTCTGCAGGTGGTTGGACTAGTACTGGTGATGAGGATGTAACCCAGAACCTAACAACCAGTCAGATCCACCATCATGGCTGATTTTTATTTATTTTTTTACCTTTTTTAAAGACTTCCAGGCTAACGTGCTCAATCACACTCAAGCATACAGGCGGACCAACGTACAAACCCTCGAGGAGTGATTGTTGTTCCAGGTCCTTCGTCCTGAATCAGTGAAGACACGGTGAATTCTCTAATAAATACATTCTCAAAATCTCTTTGAAATCGACGGCCAGACAAATATATACAAACTGATTAAAGGTGAAAACTCTTGCTTTTTGTTACTAAGTGTTTACATCTAAGACAGTCACTTCGAGGTGGTGTCGACCACGGCGCACACAGAAATCCCTTTCTCGTAGGCTCGTCCACTCATGCTTCCCCCGCGTTGCGACTGATTGTACGCCACCGGTTCAGTGGTCAAGTCCGACGCAACCGACGATCCCTTCAGATGCAGCAGGCACACGAATATAAAGACACTCTGTCGGCTCTCTGCCCGGCCTCGCTCCCGTTATCCTTCTGTTCTGCCGATGTGTCACGGAGCGCACATCCAGTTTCCCCCTGTAAACAAGTACTCGTTGTCCTTTCGGATTATAAATACTGTTTTGGTAAAATCATCATCATTAAAAAGACGAGACAGTGTATTTGCGTGAACATTGATAAAAAAAAAAAAAACTAAAAAAAAAATACACAATTGCACAGTTAGAAGACGATCTTTCTTCGTTTGTATAATTATTTCTGGTACTCTTCCTCTTTTTGGCTTCATTGTTAAGGCCCAAAGTCTGGAGTTGAAGGGGAGCAGGAGAAGTCCGAGACGTGATCTGCTTGTGCCCATAGGGCCTAGTGATAATGCAAACACACACACACGCACACACACACACACACACACTCACACATAAGAGGCACGCTCACAGATGAACAGTATTGCAGGACTAATATATAAAGACACTAAGGAATGGTGAAAACATCCTCTCTGTCATTTCTTTCATCAAAATTACCCACATTTTGAGCTTTTCTAGAGGTGCTTCTAAGTTCCCTTTCCTGTCCAAAGTGCGCGGGTTCCGGTGCAGTTTAAGTCTGGCTACACTAGGGGGCGATCTTCCTCTCTTCAGGTGACTGACAGGCGGTTGCTGTGGCTGTGTTTATTGCTATAAAGTCCGTGCTCCTCTTCTTACAAAAGGACGCAAAGGGAGAAGGTTTCCCTCCGAGCGCTGAGGTCTCCGTCGGCTTGATCGGAGTCTGTGTGCTTTATTTTTTTTTTTTGAAGCTTTAGAGCCAGACCAGCGCTGGAGGGATGCTTCTCCCCGTAGGAGCTGGCTCAGGTGAAGACGTAGTTGAGTAGGAGCTGGGAGAGGAGCAGGACGCAGAGGATGAGGCAGTGACGGCCGGTAAAGGACATGCTGTCGTCAGTTTCCCTCTGCCGAGACAGCTGACGACTCAGGGCCAAAAGGTTCCTACGGACAGACATCAATGAGGGTCGACATGTTGGAGAGTTTTCTAATTACATCTCCTGCAACACGTCCGAAATTGTGACGTGAATTAATTAAAAAAAAATAAAAATTACCCATATGTCATCAAGATTATCATATAAAAAATAAATATGTACACAAAGCCAAAGATTATTCATACTTCTGGCAGATTTAGGTTTTTAAAAGTTTGCACAATGCATTGCAAATTTATTGGTATCGATATTTGACTGTAAGCATTGACTTCCTTAAATTACTGCTACTAGTACTCAGCATTAAGGCTTTCTGTGCAAGTAACATACATTTAGGGATGCTTGTCTAATGCAACATAATGATATTTGTTTTTTAAGGTAAATATCATCATTGTCATTAATTAAGCACATGTCATACATAACAGCAATCAACCTTGTTAACTATTGTGAGTGATATATTGCATGTTCACCTAATATTATGCTGTCCCACTTTTAATCTTTTAATTTTACCAACATGCTTTCTCTAACCAGAACTAATATTAATATTTTAAGTCCAGAGTTGACTGTCATGGAAAATCTGTGCAGCACGCTAAAGATTAGGGTTATGGCAAGGACTCCTGCAAAGATCTGGCGCTAATCAAGGTTATCTTGTAACATGTAAAAAGCTGGTCAGCAATCACAAGAAGGGCTTAGTTGCTGTAATGCTAAATGATTTTTCTATCAATTATTAAGATGAATAATTTTAAAATTCAGCAATGTTTAATAAAAAAATCAAAAGTAATGTTTCTTTGACATTGTGTCATGTTTTGAGAAGCTTGTCTAATTTCCCATTAGAAACCAAATTCTTTGTTGAATGAAAGTCATTTTAAATCTAAATCTGCCAGGGGTATGAATAATATTTGTCTTAACGGCTCCCCATTAATAATTCAAATTTTATTCACTAGAATGCAACCAGGTCCTCTCACCTTTGAATATCCTGCTGTGCCTTCTGTATGGATGTGATGGAGGCCTCAATCAGAGCGATGTCCTTCACCTCTTTACTGCAGCGGGCACATTGGGTTGAAAAGCCTGGAACAAATTACAAAAAGAATAGAATGGAAACCTTTACACAACAAAATTCAAGTCATGTTTTAACAAAATATTCTTATTACATTTATCTATAACAGCAAAAAAGTACAACCACTCCCCAGAGGAGAGATATTTAATGTCATTAATAGTATTTAAAATTACTAATTCTTACTTAAAGGTGCAGAGCCACGTTATTTGACTTTTTAAATGTATACGTCAGTAGCTCACTCTGGTTGCACATAAAGTCTTTATGAAAGATTATCACGCCCTGCTGGCATATCAGTTATTTTGGTGTTTTATGCTTTGTTTTTGCTCAATTTGTTAGTACGTAAAGCCTTTCGTGTTTATTTATAAGAATGGAAGCACTTTACTGCGAATGCGCAGCAGGGGTTAAAACAAGGAAGCAGCTAACGGCTATTAGCATCTCCCAGCGAAACAATGAAGAATGGCCCAATATCCAGCGTAAAAAAAAAATAATTCTAAGAGGGAAAAGAGTGGAATGTCGCTGGGAATACAGTATGAATGTTGCCGTTCACTGAAGCCGACGCTAAACCTGACGATTGCTCAGATGTGACCATAGAGTTGAGTGACGTGAGTAAATGTTCTGATATGAGGCTCTGAACATTGCTGTAGATCAGTTTATTTAATTAATAGCGGCTGGTCTTTGTTCACGCCACTATATTGTGAGGCATTGCAGAGGGTCAGGCTCCGTCCGGCATTATTTAATTTTGATTTATTAAGCAAACCGGCATTATCACAGTTCTGTGATACTGACGCTAGATGGCGCCACATCTGTTTACATCTGCTAACTGTCCCCGATCCTGGAATCTTTCTGGAATCAAAAAGGACCATTTAAACACCATCAAGATTGAGGCTTGGTGTTTATAACCTTATTTTATCACGATCAAATGGTTTTTGGTCTTTTTTTTAAATCATAACGTGGCTATATACCTTTAAAGGAGCGATAAGCGAAATTTCATTATTTTAGATAGAAATAAAAAATTGTTTTCTAAAGAACTAAAGATATCTTTTCAGATAGACTACGGTTAAACGTCACGCACTCTCTCTCTGTGTTGTTCTCCAGTCTCTTGTTTACATAGCCAGGTTGGTTGCGCACTCCCTGCCCATAAAATGACACCGCCAGGCACAAATGGTGCCATTTTGCTGTGCTTTTATCCTGTGCATATAGGGGCATATGAGCTGATGGGTCAGAAGGGAAATGAGTGCCAAGTGCTGGAGCCAGTTAGAGAAAGGCGTGGCTTGATACATAATCTTGTTTTGGTCAACAGACAGTGCTAATGCTCCATCTAGTGGTGAAAAATCGCTTATTGTTCCTTTAAATGTTCCATTGCAGTCAGGATTGTTTTTACACAACTGCCATTCTTTACTTTCAATGTATGGGTCATTTTGTTTAAAAGATAGTTTCTGTTGTAGAGATTTCAAAAAGCTGCATTTTAAATTAATAGAATGTTAGCTCAACATCGCCAAAAACAGCTTTTTCAAAAATGCAGTAATTCATAACACATTTATGTAATTGTTTTTTATATCATCCTATAGTTAATAACTTCTATCTGACATCTTCCTTGCAAATCTCCCAAAAATGATATAAAAGACATTTCCCTGTCATCAGGACTTCTTATAGGACCCAATAAATCTTTTGGTAGAGCCAGTACTCCAGTTTACAGGAAAATATGTGCGTCTTCCTTGTATTCAGGCTTGTATCGGAATGCATCCTCACCTTCATTATCAGAGGACTCGTGTGTTGGTTCTGGTGTGGTGCTGCTGCTCTCAGTGTTCTGGCTGCAAGTGGACGGCTGGCTGCTGGTCTTCCTGTGCTTTCCATTTACCTCCGCCTGTGAATAATACAATCATTTTTTTTCTTTCTTTTAATGCATAATAACTGACAAGATTACATGACAATAGATAACAGACTGATAAACTTCCTTCCTTGTGTTTTTTATGAAAATCATTATATGTGGAAAAAACTATCCGGTAAGAAAAAAAGGCTATGTTTGCAATTTTGCTTTAAAGCAGCAAAGGTGTGGGTGCAGTATGACTTTAGAGGAAGCAGCTATGCTCTCATCGGTAAAACTGTTCAATCTATGCCATTTTATTTTCATTATATATCCATTTATGCACTTTCTCTAGCATGTACTGCACCTCACATGTTGCTTGTAAGGAAAATCCCACAATCGAGGGTTTCACTAGTGGTTATATGAGAGAAA
Source organism: Fundulus diaphanus (assembly GCA_037039145.1). NCBI lineage: Eukaryota > Metazoa > Chordata > Actinopteri > Cyprinodontiformes > Fundulidae > Fundulus > Fundulus diaphanus. The sequence continues at coordinate 15,347,988 of CM073134.1, read as the reverse complement.
AGGCGAAAACAAAGCACCATCCTGCAGGTGAGTACTTTGTTCTGACTCTGAACCTGTAGTTTCACCTTGTGCTGCCTGGTCCAGCCATGGCTGTAGGAAAGCCCGTTGTGTTGTCTCTGGATTTTCTCCTGTGTCTGAATCACGCCGTCCTTCTCAAACTGAACCAGGCTAACCTCGGGGTCCCACGGCTGAGTGCTGAAAAAGGAAAACATAGCAAAAAAGTAGATCTTTTAGGTGCTTTGGTTGCTTTGAGTGAGAGAGAGCGGCCGTACTCGAGGTGCTTGTAGGTCCACTCGGAGGTGACGGGATCCTGGAGGAAAAGTTTTGGGATCCAGGATCTCTCTCCTCGCTCCTTGGCTTCTCTCCGCTGAGCCTCCTCCAGGACAAACTTCTCCTGCGTCGCTCTCACTTGGTCCCGATCCAGGATGGCGCTGGTCACGTGCTGCCACAGTCTGATGGAACATCATAAATCAGCTGTTTTAAAAAAAATATACTGAGAACTTAAGACACTGAAAATGTCTGGTTTTGCATTTGTCAAATCAAATGTGAGCAATTTTAATTCAGAATGACCAGAGTGATTGGGTTACTCCGGTATTACAACGTATAGCTGCGTTTCCAACACCGGAACCCTTTCAGTTCTCAGTTGCCCCCCAAGCATTTCCACAGGAGGAAACGGTGCCAAGTCAAACAAAACTAGGCATAAATCGACCAAGAAAACAGCCATGGTTGGCAGGTAGGTCTTTTTGAATGGACCCTGAACTAAATATGGAGCTACGTGGTGGGAGGATACTTAACATTTCACACTGGTTGAATAGACACCATTTTATGTCAATCACCTCCCAATTTATACTCTTCTGCAAGTCATATTTTCTGTTACCTTTAAATAAAATGACAGAAGTTGCTGGGTATCACCGTGTTTTACTGAGTCTGCGTTCAAATAGATTGACAACAACCTTAGTGAAGGAAGCACGGACATCCACTTTTAGCGTCTCTACAGAGACAGTGACAGACAACGGTCTCAAGAAAACCTTTTTACCAGATGTTAACCAGTCATGATAAAGTATTTCTCAGCATTTATGTTCTGTGACACAGATTAAAGCAATCACATCTGCCCCGGATTGACGCTCATTAACTGATTTGACTGGAGCACATGCGGTGCAGCATGTATGTGTGTTTTTTATTCTTCCTTCAATTCGCATCTCCCAGGCGTTAATAATTAAAGACGTTTGGATTATTACAAATTACATATTACAAAGTAAAGCTGGTTATTATTTTAGTTTCAAAGTTAACTGCTAAGAAATTGTAATAAATGACGCCTTTGGATAGCAGGTTGTAAATGGGACCCTCTTTCTTTTCTTCCACAGTTGAAAGTTGGTATCAGTGCAGTTCATTTAAATCTACCAACCCACACATTTCCACACAGTTTGGAGAGGCGGTATGTGGCGTTTAATAATAACCACAAAAAAACAATATGAGACAAATGCTGTTTTCATTTTATAGTTTGTAATAACAGCAGCACTCCTACAGGATAAAGAGCTGCTCATCATCAGGGGATAAACTCTGCATTAATGGCCCAGACATAAAAAGCCTCCTCTGCCCAAACCCTGAGGAAATGGACACACACACAAAATAAATAAATAAGAAACATTGTAGGGGTCTGGAAAATTAGGAGAGAAAGCCTTCAGGAACTCAGTTGAATAGCAAGAGATTTACCTTTCTGACTCAAACTCCCCCTGCTGGTCTAACAGGACCACCTGCCGCTTGAGGCGCATGCTGCGGATGTCTGGAGTTGGGTTCCACAAAGTGTCCTGCTGGTCTGAGCACTTCTCATGAATAAACACCTCGCCGTCCTGAGTTTTAAAAAGACACCAAAAGGTTTAGGCTTAGAAATAATATCAAGTCCCAATGCAATGCTCTTTCACTGTTCCACAGTGTCAGTAATAAATGTGACAGTGGCGATTATATTCCACAGAGGCGGTCTTAGGTCAGCCTAAAAAGCTGTTTAAAACAGTGGTTTTCAGATCCGGTCCTCGGGACCCACTGCCCTACATGTTTTAGACGTGTCTCTGCTCCAACACACCCAAATCGAACGATTGCATTACTTCCTCAGCAGAGGGCTGCAGAGGCCTCTTCATCAGCAATTTATTTAAGACAGGAGTGTGGAGGCAGAGAAACACCTACAACATGCAGGACAGTGGGTGCCGGGGACTGCAATCAAAAACCACTGGTTTAAAAGACTTTTCATTGCCTTGTACGCTGCGGTCCAGCATATGAGGCTTGGAAATGTAGTCTTGAGCTTGCTGCTCCTGAACCTATAATTACCAATTCTGTTTCTAATTACATCTGAGAATAATTGAATACCAAAGAGCAACGACTGTGAGGCGAACAAGGACGCTGAAAGAAACGATGAAGGCAAATCACAGTAGTACTCACCCAGTGCCCATCAATGGTGGCCATCAGTTCGTCCTCCATAACAATCTTCCCACTGATCTGATTTACTGAGCCGGCGCCACCGAGGAAAGGCTAGAAGACAGAAGAAAAATGACACCCTGGTTTCAGAATGGGTGCAAATATGGTCAACAAATGGAAATTCATCACAGAGTGGTACTGGCAGGATTCAACAAGGTTGGTCAGGTAAACTTTTGAAAGCAACTTAAATTTAAATCATAATGTTCTTAAAGGCTTACAGGATTTACGAGAAATGCATTTCAATTAAAAAGGTTTCAGTACATGATAGTCACATCTAACTTGCTTCATAACTCAGGTTAAATATGACATATATATATTTAGGTATGAGATTTCAGTGCTTTAACACCCATGCCACGTAATCTAAGCATCTTTATACAATAAAGCTTCGTAAGATTTCAGCCACTCTCATGAAATCCCTGTTTCAAGCCGATCCTCCCTCCATGTACACTGGCCCATGACAAAGGAGCTTTTAGTGGATGCAGTGACGAGCGCATGTTGATTTTACTTAGATAAATAGCTAATTTGAGGAGTGGCATCTTTCCCCAATATTAATTTTCAGGGAAGCTGATAAATTCCTTCCTACGGGGCTGTTTGCTGCTCTCCATGTTGCGGTTTTGGCAAAACGTAGCAGCAGCCAAATTCTCCATCCAGAACTACAACACATCTGACAGATGAATGTTGCCAGAACATTTAGAAGTGTACATGGACGGTATGAAAATTTAATGCAGTAAAAACTCAAAAGATGATGCTTAGTGTAGTTTGAAGTTTGCATAGATATAAATGTTTTTTAAAAGGCCTGGAAATCATCCAATTTTGGAAGCTTCAAGACCATAGTGGGATTTGATATTAACTGCATTGTTAAACCCACATTTGCAAGTCGCTTTGGATAAAAGCACCTGCTAAGTGCAAAAATCTGATATTTTCCAGTCAGTAAAAGCTCCATACAAAACCCTAACAGTAAACAGAACTTGATTTAGCAACCCACAACATCATCATGCTATGACGTTAACCAGTAAGCCAAAAATAACTTTAAACTGACTGCATGTCAGAATGTTTTCTGTCGTAAAACAGGGTTCCTATACATTATTTCAGGTCCAACCTCTATGCTACACTCAAATGAAGAGTCGCTGGATTATTTTTTTGCCGGCTCTACTTTTAATTGGTTAAGAGACGCACCTTTAATTTGAACTCCAGCTCTGCAAAACATTTCGTCTTCTCACACTCGATGGTGACTTTCCCTCCCAACTCGAGCGTCATAGTGCCATACAGGATACCTACAAGAGATAGAGAATCACATCATTTGATCAACAACCACACATGTAACTTTAATTCCACTGCTAATCTAAACCATGCCCAGTGTTTCCCGCAGGAATTTGGTTATGCGAGGCGGGGGGTTGTTGGACGACACGTTGTCCGCGGACCGACTCGCGGAGCGGGGGGTATCCATGTGTTTTTTCCCTGCCATTCACGCACGCGCGAAAGCAACAACAACAAACCGCGTGTTAACGTCACTTTTTTTTTTTTTTTTGGGAATGTTGGCGAGGCGGTAGCGTGAGTTTGGCGAGGCGGCCGCCTCGCCAAGATAGCGCTGCGGGAAACCCTGCATGCCCGTTTCAGAGCACCGCGACCTCATTTTGATCACATCCACCATTCATCTCCAATTCTGGATATCTGTCATGGCAGGGATAACCTTCAAAGCACTGTTTAACTGAGAGATGTCTGTTGTAGCAGATGGTTGTAAAAGACGTTGCTCACATGATTTGTGGGCAAATATTACCGACCCGACATGATTTGTCTGAACAGAAACATGTCTTTGTCAACAGGGCAGAGGAGTTTGCATATTAGCTTCCTGTGTTCTCCACACGGCTGCAGGGATGACAGTTCCTGTTTTTTTTAACTGGCTTCAGGTGTTGCTATGAGATGAGTTGATACTGAATAAAAAAGAAAAATAAAGAGACAGGACTGCATTGATTAATAAAAGCTATACCAGAGTGTCAACAAGCTTAATAGCTTTTTATCTTATTTGGGTTTGTCTACAGATTTTGCACATGATAGAGTTTACAAGCAGAAGCAATATAAGTGTAGTCAGTGTCCTCTTGCCTGAGGACACCGACTTATGAAAGCTACATCTGGCCTGGCTTACTGTTTAGCTGTGACACCTTCCTCCAGGGGGCCGTCAGCTGAGCTACTGCTTCCAATTACAGCCTCCTATAGATGATGCACCTAGCTTTCTTTCTGTTTATCCCCCCCCCCCCCCCACCACCACCACCTCTCCTACACAAAGCAACTAAAGGAGCTACTGCTGTGACTGATGTCATGGAAAAATCCCTTTTATGAAGGCAGACCTAACTGAGTACATTTAATCAGTGTTTATTATTCTTTGACCAAGTCACACAGTCATTCATACAACAGTCCAAAGTTGCGGAAAACAGAACAAGGGTGTGGTTAGTGATATCTGTTGCAGCTGATAACCGCAGAGGTCTCAGTCAGCCCCCCCCCCCCCCCCTTCTCAGTGCACAGCCACCGCTTCCTCTTCAGGCTTGAAACAAGATATACGATGACTTCTTTACACTACGCAGACTATGTTTATGCATAACTGATTTAACCACACAGTGTTAAAATGGTCTAAATCATCCATAATGCTAAATGCGTGTGCCATCTTTCATCCTGCAAGAACTGGTCTAGAGGGAATCTGATTAGATGTGCCTCCTCGATGAAGGCACCCAAGGAGCTACTACTGCCACTAATATAGAAAGTACTCCTGGATCAGTGCTCCTGCATGGTCTGTTTGGCTGCTTACACTGAGGGAGGGGGGGGGGGAGGGGGGGGGGAGAGAGATGATGTCCTCCTAGCTCCAAAAAGCCTCAAGAACCGCATGACAACAGCCGCTCTGAACAATGCTTCACTACACAAATAAATAGAGGTCGGACTCCGCAAGCTAGCATTAGCGCATCTAACGGGGATCCTGATGCTACACAGACGCCTGTTGCTGATGATTTAGCTGTCAACAATAACGTCGGATAAGGTCAGCAGAGGCCAGACTGTTGGTCAGAGGATCAGGTGCAGGATGCTGCTGATGAGAGGGCTGGAAGCACCGGACCAGTCCAGCAAAGATGAACCCAAGACCTGCTGGAGCCATTTCTTAAGTAAGCTGATATGTTTATTCTAAAGTAGGTCACCAGCGTTATTTATAGAGCTTACTGTTTTCTAAATAATTATTAATATAAGGGCTGTACGATTTTGGCAAAAATCAATATAGCGATTTATTTCAACCATAATTGCAATTTAATTTTGACTTTTCTCTACATTAACCACAAGCAACAAAAATGACCTGTAGATAAATATATTTTTAAACAAGGACTATTTAAAACAAGAACTTTAACTGTTTTTATTCATCAGAATATTATTATTTAAGAGAATAGCATTTAACTTAGTTGGACTTCAATCCATCAAACAAACAAGTCTATGTATTAAACAGTCTGACCTGTACTTAATGCTATGGTGAGATTCCTGAAACTTTCTGGTAAAAAGGCATGATTATATAAACTCTAAAACAAATAATGTAATTAGATTATCTCACTGCTGTAACTCTCTTCCCTTCCATGTGGAGGCAAACCCACTTTAAACATATTACCAACCCCTAAAGGACGAGTCTTTCCATTAATTGTTACATAGCCAAAAATTGCAGACCTCTGCGATTTGGAAATTCATCTTTTCAAATTGTGATTATATTGCAAATGCAATTAATTGCCCAGCCCTTATTGATATTTAACATTTCAACATTTTACTGTATTTGCAAAACCTGTTGCTATATTTCAGCTATTCAATTATTTTCTGCTACAGTGAATTCATTGTTGCAGTTCATGTTTGTATGTGGTTTAACTGAGCAGCAGAATACCACAAGCTGGTGAAGATTCTCAGTCATCCAGGTCACGGTCATTCCAAAAAGAGTGAAATACAAAACAACTGGGCTGGTTTTCCGTAGTTTGAAGATGTTTCGCTTCCTATCCAGGAAGCTTTCTCAATTCAAAATTGGAAGCGAAAACGTCTTCAAACTACGGAAAACAAGTCCAGTTGTTTTGTTTTTTACCCTTTTTGGAATCAGAATACCACACATTCGTTTTACACTTTATTGGCGACTGTTGCCGATGTCAGAGTTCTGGGTGCACCTTTGCTTGTGCTTCCGCCAGTATGTGTGTTGAGAACTATGAAAATGTGTTATTTTTCATAGCACCCTCAGAAAAATGCTCAGCACTTGCAAAAAAAAAATCCATGGAGCCGCCACTGGCTGGAGGTTTCTTCCTATTCCAGGGGAGTTCTCATCTCCACTGCCGCTGTACCTATATGTTCAGCATGAGGGATTGCTGCAAAGCTGGACTCAATGCAATTTAATGTTTGCTGTCATTACATGCTTCTTCTGGAGGAGTGACTCCTGCAAAGTCAGTGATTCGGTGCAGTCGGCTGCGTTTGCTGGGATATGATCCGCTTTGATCATGAAAATCCAGGACATGTTAGATAAGTATTTAAAATGATTAAAACAAAAATGTTTTGCCTCATAAAAATCTTTAAGAGCAATCATTTCATCTCTTTCACGTATACAGGTACGTGAATTAAAGGGATCATATTGAACAAATTATATAGTTAACTACCTGATTAACATTCGAGCAGATAGTCAAGCATATTTGTAATAGAAACTATACCTTTGCAGTGAGCGTAGGGCATGGTGATGACATACTCTTCATCTCTGCTGAGGAACAGAAGTCGAGCTTTGCCATCTAGAATAGCTGATAGAGAGTTACCTGCAAAAGGAAACAAAGGACTGTTAGGCCCCTTTCACACTTAGAACCTTACCCAGTAATTTACTGGGTCAGGGTAATGTGTGAATGAAACCAGAACTGATTTACCGGGTAAAACTGATCCGGTAAATCAGAAATAGATTTTATCCCAATTTAAATAGGTGTAAAAACTGTTGATTTGTAGCTTTAAAGAACGAGGTAAACATAACAGGCTGTGTACCATAGAACTTGGACTTGGCCAGGATGCTTCCACTGATACAGAAACCATCCTTCCTGTTGCAGACATAAAAGGCAGAGATGGGAGGATGGTGCGACACCTGATGGAGAACAGAGCGAGAGAGAGAGAGAGAGACTTAGGCTGCAGAGTGAGAAAAACTAGGTGTGAGATTCCCCGTGGCACTTTTTAAATTTACACTTGTAGCGTTGCACAGGTGTGTGTTGTGCCCCACTTTATTGGTCACGCTGTGCACCGTATTTCACACAATGGCTGAATCATGCCCCGCTTTTTAGAGCTTTAAATCTGGGTTAACCTGCTCGGCTATGTAGAATGTGCAGCTATCAGTCCGAGGATGGAGCCAGCAGCAGCGAAATGTCTCCCCCAGAATTGGATTGTAAGGCTTTTTCAGACCCTGCACATAAACATAAATGCTGTGTCAATTAAAACATCAAGTAGCACGAATATTATACATTTGATTTGGTTAATCCTGCAAAAGTAGACGTAGAACTGTAACACAGATATACAAATAACTGCAGACATTCTGACTTAAGCATCAGCATAAAGTACTGATCTGTGGGCCGTATAATAGGAAGTCATGAATCCGTGTACGTGAACCTTTCAAGAAGAGTCAGCAACAAAAGTGCTGAGTAAGGCCGTTTATCCACATGCATTTTCTACTGGCTCATAATCATCGGTGCTGCCGCCACAGAGGAAATAAATCCCTAACAAGTGGAAGGGAGAGGGAAATATCTCTTTACATTTTGACTGCAGAAATTTGCTAAGCAGCTCACACACAAAACATTACTTGATTTCATTTTGTGATTCATGAGCCCTGAAATAACAAAAATGCAAACAGCCAGGGATCGTTTGGGTGCAGCTGAGCATGAGAATGTAACTGAGAACCAGGAGACCAGTTATAATTATTAGACAGCAAATTATCTTACTGTTGTCTGAAATCACTGATCCTCAACAAGATGACAATCTAATTTGGCCACAAAGCTACAGCTAATGGAGTATCTTATTTTAATGGATAGCTGCAGACTGAAATAAAAGCTATAGCCCTGACTGATGATCAGCTGCTCAACAACTCAAAAATCTAAAGCACCATACATTAGTGCCATCAGACTGCAATAACAGGTCTCCAAGGTAAACATTTTTAGAATATATAAGGTGTTAACAAATAGTCAGAAGGAAAACAGAAATGTAAGAAGCTGTTTAAAGCAAAACTCTTTTATTCAAGCTGCGACAGTGGGAGAGAGAGCAAGACTTTCAGCGGATAACGGGAAGGCTGTCATGGAAAATGTTGGATTTAGAAATGCTGCCAGTCTTTTGGACTTCTCAGGGTTAAGGAAAGAACCAGCATTTTCCAGGGAAAACCCAGGGAGAGGGTTAGTATAGTAATGTTAGCCATGCTAACGGCGTTGTTTGCCAAATAGAATACTAATTAATAACATGCAATAAAAGAGAAAAGTTATACCTTGGGCTTTTTGTAGAAGCCAGACAAATACCATCTCAGCACCTGCTTGATCCGACTGTAAGCACTCTCTTCTTGAGAAGCCCTGTGGTGAAGTTGGGAGAAAAGAAGTCCAAAGTTGATAGAAAATGTCAAATAGAATGTAGAATGTTTGCCTATTTCTGAATAAACAACAAAATACTAACTGTGAAAGCAGATCAGCATGATAATAGTAGTCAGACAGCTTGTCCAGGAAGGAACGAGGTTCCAGGATGAAGGTCGGCAGCACCACCTTTGACAGGTCCATCCCCGGCCGCAGCTGTTTCAGCAGGCCCCAGATTAGGCCCTTGTTCTCATCGGATACAGTCTCAACCTGGGAAGCTTCACCAGCCTAAATGAACACAAAGCCACCAGCAACATGAAATAAAATTGTGGTGTGGTTTCGATCCTTTTAAGAAAACCCTTTTAACATAACTGAGAAATGGCTTTGAGAAAGAGGAAACCATTGAAATATTTATGAGCAAATGGCAAAAAGTGCGTAAACATGAATACTGTGGCTGGGGAGGAGAGCTACAGCGCAAACAGAAGCTAATCCCAGGGCGAACACATTTACCTCGGCCATCTCTTCTGTGTTCTGCTCCACATAAGCGGTAGCTTGTGGCCCGGGGGACATCTCGTCTGACTGCTCTATGTCGCTCTCCTCCGTCAGCCGTCCACTGTTTTCATTGCCAGTCGTGTCCCAGTCGTCATGAGTCTCGCGCTCCGATTTGTCTGACGAGCCGTCATGCTCCATGTGATTGCCAAGCAGGGACGTCTCATTCAACCTAATAAAAGCAGGGCAGTAAACACAAAGGTAAGCACTAATATGCTTTAATCGGCCATGAGAGAAAAACAGATCACTACTTACTCCGTTTGTACTGTGGAAAATAAAAGCTATGTGATGCAAATGCGGCTGGAACATTTTTCAATACTGAGATTTTATGGTTAAGTAAAAAAAAATGAGGTAAGATTTATTGCTTCAGGAGATACTATTTTGAGTGGATTACATTTTGAATATTAGAAGTCTGTCAACATCTCTTGATGTTGTGGAAGATGATGATAATGAGCCCCCATGAAGTGTTTACAACATATTGGATGTTATTAAAAAGGGAATAACAAACACTGCCTCATGCAATTTCAGGCTTATTGAACAAAAATCAATTGCAGAACACCAAAAAGAGTTTAGAGGTAAAATTGCAAACATACCAGTAGTTATCATTAGTTTAAATAGTAAAGATGCCAGCATCAATATTCCATGTAAGACCTGAAACATTTTAGTTATTCGAGAATCAACAGCAATGTAACATTTTTCAAACCAAACAAGCTGAAGTTCTGTAGCGTTGGGAGTAAAAAAAAGACGAAACATCAACGTGGGTAAGATCTTAAATAGGAAGCGAATGTGCACCATCTGCATGTGAAGACACGTATAGCTGAGAAACATCTCATTTTAATTCAAGCTGCATCTAATGGTGACTTATAATTTGCACACTGCGGAAATTTCCAGGCGACACTAATCAAACCTCAGATCAGCCTGCAGAACACCAGAGCGTACTGGAAGGAAAAGAATTACCGACAGAAAAAGTCATACATCAACCTGTAAATGGCCACATTAAGGAGAAGTGAAAATGAGAAAGAGATTTATGAGCAGTGAGGATGAAGGGTGGCTCCTTCGGCCATTTATCAATTCTGCTCGAAAGCCGCATGAACATAAACGCCGTATATGTTTTAAAGGGAACGCGGAAAGGCAGAAAGTTAAACAGATCCTTGTCACAGCCTCTCTCAGTGTTGGTTATTTCACAAATCCTGCACCTATCCTGGGAATAGTGGACAGCAACTGCACTGTCACCTGCTTAAAAAACAAAACGGACTGAGTTATGTAACTATGGTCAGAGACAACAAGGAAACGGCTCATGTTCTTTAACAATAGAAGACGGTTCGGTTTTCCAAAACTCGCCCTCAGGACATGGCAGCCCTGAAAAACTACATTCCAGCAGACTGAATTAAATTACTGAGCCACAGAGTTACCTGCGTCCAAACACGCCTTACAACACCGATGCAAACTACTTTCCCTTACCGTCAAACTAAGAAGCATACAGATAAGTTCCTCTGCAGGAATCCAACAACAGATAATGTTATCAGCAAATCCAAGCACAGATGTAGCCTGGCTTACTCCCCCCTTCGTTCCCGTGTGTGAATGGCTTCTGTCAGCTGACAAAGCGCTGCAGCTTTGTCCCTCTGACACGGCTGTAGCTGCTTCCTGAACGTGCCTGTGGAAAGTTCTGTCTGTCTGCCAAGGTGTGCATGTAAATCCTGCAATGGCTGCGTTGCTTTTTGGGTGGTGTGCTCCATCTTCCTGCTCCCCTGTCTGTCATGTGAGCAAATAGGCTGCTGTGATTGGTCGGGACGAAGGCAAGAGAGGAGGGGCTGCAGGAAGGGATGACTGGAGGGAGACTTCGGGCATTGGAGAAGGTAAGAGGAGGGGGAGGCGTGAGGAGCGGAGCTAATCTAGGATGTAAACGTCACAGAGGATGGGGCCTGCAACAATTACAAATGTTTACACGCAAGCACGATCGAACGTAGCAATTAATCTAAATGGAATATTTAGAGCAAAAATTCCTATTTTATAAATGTTTATAACATTTAAGAAAAATATTCAACATAAAAGGGAGGATTCCCAATTATCTGTCAGCTGGAAATTGGCATCCTGTCAATAATAACACACTAACTGGTGTATCTCTGAGGTCTTTGCGGACGTTTAGGATAACCCTGATGGATTTTCTTTTCTTGTCCACCTGAATGCTCTCTCTTTAAAGCAGAGCTGTACACACTGCAGACATGATCAGGTGCATGGAACACACCAAAATGTTTGTAAGAAAGCAGCCAAACTCAAAGGATGGTCATTAAAACCTACAAGAAGCCTGATTGGGTATTGTTCAAGAACACTTTAAACAAAGAGCCTTTATTTCATGTATTTATGGCTTACAGATAATGAAAACCCTTAATGGGGTATATCATAAAATTTGAATATTGCATCAGATCAATTAAAAAAGCCTATTTTAAACAGATGTCAGGTATTTTCATCTCTATGCCCTCAATACATTGTTGGGCCTCTTGTTGCATCAATTACTGCATCACCCTGTGGTTCTGCAGAGGTGTAACAGAAGCCCAGATTGCTTTGATGGTGGCATTCGGATCATCTGCTTTGATGGTTCAGGGACTTCAGGCATCATGATTGATTCTGTGATTCTCCACTCTTCTTCCAGACTCTGGGACCTTGATTTCAAAACGAAATGCAAAATTTACTGTCATCTGAAAAGAGGACTTTGGACCATTGAGCAACAGTCCCGGCCCTTTTCTCCTTAGCCCAGGTAAGACGCCTGCGGCCCATGTGTAGGATTCATCTTTGCACAGTGGCACCAGATTCAGTCCAATCCTTGCGAAGTTTCCTCAAATCATTGAATGGATTTTTCTTGACAACAACCTTAAAGGGGCCATGACAACAAATTTCATTTTTCTGAGGTTTTGGGGGTATAATATGGTCTGTTGTGCACTGATAAGGCCGTGGAAATGTCAAAAGTGAATACCAAAGGACCTGTTCAGGGGCGGTCAGCTTTTTTTCTTTGCTCAAGAACCATCCGATCAGAAAACAGTTTGGCTTTCTACGCAATTCATATTCTCCAATCAGAGCACACCATCAAGCAAACAGCCTTCCCCTCTCCTCCCCCCAGCTGATGCACCAGCCGTGAGTCGCGTTAGCATGTCTGACTGCCCCAATTGAGAGGAGAAAGGCAGCGGAGCGTCATCCCCTGATCAGCAGTCCCCGCAGAAGCCGCGGAGCGCAAATATCCAATATTCATCCTCAAACTATCTTCACAGCAGTTATTAAAAAGGGGAGCTGATATGTCAGAGTGTGGCCAAAAACGCATGAAGTTTCCAATCACTCCCAAAGGACGAGAGAATCACAGAACAGTGGCTGCAGTTCATTTGTGGGGACTTTACTGAAGACGGTTTCCTGTGGGGGAATTCAAGTTGTGGTTTTCTAACAAACGGATAAACAAAACCTTCAGTACCAACAGGGAAGGTGGCGACCACAACGCCGTCATTACCCGTAAGTTAATTTTATTTCTAAATGCTGACAAATGTAAGGAAGGTGTGTTTGTAACTGAAAAATCTGGTTGACTACCTGAAGCTAAATTGCTGCCAGCTAAGTCCCATTGGTGAAGAGCTGGCGCCCAGCATGCTCCCAGCTGCATGTTCCTGTGTCGCCGCAGTGCTGGTAGCAAGCTGCGGTACCACAGTGGAGCTGACTCCCAGAGTGGTGTGGGAGGGCCACGTTTAACCGGTTTTTCAAATATGGTTGTAGCCAATCAGAGTGAAGTCAACTAGGTAGAGCTGCACATCATAAACACGCCCCAACCTTTTACTGAGGAGGGACATCTGGCCTGACAAAACAACAAGCTGACAATATTTTTTAATGAAATAGGAGAATTTACATATGCAGCAATATCAACTGCATGAAATAGTTTATACAGTGAGGTCATGGCACCTTTAAGGCTGCAATTATCCCTGTTGCTGGTACCTTTTTCTTACTACATTTTTTCCCTTCCACTCAACTTTCTATGAATATGCTTGGATAATGGAAAATATAATACACAGCTTTTATTTGTGAGTGTTTTCCTGACAAAAGATTGAAGGGGTGATTTAACGAAATTAATAGAAATAACCTTTATTGTCCCATGAAGGGGAAATTCAGGTGTACCAGCAGCAACGGTAGCACAACTGTACAACAAAAGAAAAAAATGTCAAGTTATTTAAAATAGCATCCACTTTAACTTAGTCTCTGTAGCTGTTTTATTGTTTTATGTCTCGTTATGGGCTGGTGATTTAATGGACCTCTGCAATGGGGTTTGTATTATCTGTAAGCCATAATGATCAAAACTACAAGAAATAAAGGCTGGAAATATTTCACTCTATTTGTAATACATTTATATAATTTATATGTTTTAGATTCCTAAATGAGTGACCCCAAATATTGAACTTTTTCAAAATATTCAAACTTTTTGGGATCCCCCTGTATTGAGTTTAGACTTTTGAATACAATTCAGATTTGTCAACTTATTTACCAATGTGACAGCAAGCCACACATGGTAAGATCCACACCTCACCACTAGTTTGCTTCACAGTCAATACTTTTCTCATCAATTATGTTTTCTTTTGTTTAAATTAGTTTATTAACTAAATTAGTTTATTTTTTTCATCACACCTGACAATGTTTATAAGGATTGCACACATATCAACACTGCAAGGTAAGAATTATCATAACCGTTTGTATTAATACCTCTTTCTTTGTTTGAGTTACCTGTGTGTTTGGCTTCCCCTTCCTGGTTGGCAAAAGGCGTGGCCAAAGTCAGAAGGACCTGATGTACAGCTGACTCTGTTGGACTAAACCATGTGCATCATTGCCAGAGGGGTGTTTGGGGTTTATTTCATTGGTTTATGTTAGTTTGTTATGTGGCAGCATAACAAACTGGTATAGCTAAACCATGGTTTAGCTATACCAGGATTTAAATCCTTCGTTTGAGATTTGGTTAGTTAGCTTTACTGCTTGGTCCCTGACAACCAATAACAACAACCTGACATTTTCACCCACTTCACACGAAAACACTCAATTATTTTTGCATGAATACTTGGACATTGGACATTGATGTGAAAGCAGAGCAGATGTACACAAACAAACCTTCAGTAAGAACAGCTTTAAAGATACAGTCATCACACAGTGAGTGTATATTGATGATGGCAGCTTTGAACAGCTGAAATGAGCCAACAAAGAATTTACTGTTGACCGAGACAGCTGCTAAATAACCTTATTTATATTAGTTATTAATTATCTGTTTTAATTAAAGAGGGAGAAGTCAACATTGGATTTTCTCTAATACCAGATTTGAAGGAAATCTGATAATTTCCTGCTGAGGACAGTAAGAAACATGTATGCAAATTTTCATGGTGCAGTTTGTGAAATGACTGGATAGATGGACTCAGTGGATAGATGGATTGATAGACTTGTCAGTCAACATGTCCTGCTGAGATACAAAGGAGACATTTCCTTTGTGTTTTTTCTGCTCAGATTAGGGTACATTCAGAACGTATCACCAGTGAATCCAGGATTTTTAACCCAAGCTGTCCATAAGAATGTATTGAAGAGATTTTTCACAAAGCATCAGGTGGTTAGCGTATTACTTACTGTTGCATCTCTGATTCGGTGAGTGGAGAAGACTGCAGCAGCTGGAGTATATGTGAAGACTCTGAAGTCATGCTGATATCGCCCTCTTTTCCAGCTTTGGGAGTCATCTTATAGAGACTGGAACTCCTTAGAGCCAGCTCTAGGGCATCCATCCAACACCGGCCTGGAGGAAGACAATTTGGAGGAAACGAAAGAGCCATTGGTACGCTCTAAACCAGTGGCGCCTGGCCCATAGGGGGCGCTCGGGCGCTGCCCTCCCTAGATGTGGAGGGGAAAAGTCAAAATATTTATAGATTTTAAAAGTATTATTAATGTCAGTTTTTACTTAATAGTACGTATTAAAACACTTCTACTAATTGACTCTACCAATTGACTCTCATTTAACAGTGCATTTCCACCAACAGAACGTATCATTTCTCTTCTTCTACGCTTGTGGGGCTGCCGCTCAAGGAGCCCCACAAGTGTAGCGAAATAACCAATTGTATACTGTTGCTAGGGAAGATTTATAAATATTTGGCAAATCAGCATCGCCAAAATGAATGGCTTTGGGGCTCCTGGAGTCGTAGCCCTAGCTGCACAGTGATAGGTGCACTTCACGCGTGACGTCACGAGCTACATCCGCGCTACATCCGGGTCACAGTGGTCGGCAAAAACAGTACTGTTTTCGCTTACCAGCGTGACAAAACGGGTGAATTAGAGCGTACCTTTAGTTTATTTTTGAACTCTAAACAATGCCTACGACTTGTGCTCCCGGTTGCACACAGAGGCATTCCAAATCGTCGGATGTACGTTTCTTTCGTTTACCGAAGGACGAAGAAAGAAGAAAGAAATGGATAATTTCAATGAAAAGGATGCAGGCAGACAGTCCCAATCGACTGTGGGAGCCATCATACCATGACAGAATTTGCAGTCTACATTTCATCTTCGGTAAATACAACTTAATTTTGCACTAGTCGTTGTTCTACTTAAATCATTATATAAATAAAAAATTAGGATATATATTTAAGTCAAGACGTAAACGTTCGTTTCGTAATAATATACGTACATGTACAATGTATGCAAACCCTCTGGCATGAGTCTGTGAAAAGGATTAATAAGACAAAACCACCAAAATAATCCTTTGTGAACAATGTTTTTTTATTAATTAAATCCTTATTGTGGTATCGTAGTAATTTTCCGACTTTTAATTTAAATGCATGTACTGGGTTAGGCAGGGAAATCTATTGGTCAGCCCCACCAAGATTTTTTTTCAACAGCCGCCACTGCTCTAAACCCAAAAAAACATTTAATCAAGCATGAAACAATATAGAGCCTAAAGAGTAAAAACTGCTCACCATCAGACTCGGATGCAGCTCTGAAGATCAGATAGTTGCTGGGTAAGGGCTGCGTGATGGAACCGACATTTTCTCCTTTTGGACCCTAAGCACACAAATCAGTGACTCAAGGTGTTTATCTTGTATCACCCGAAACAAGACTTAAAGAAACATGAGCACACAGTCGCAGTTTTTTGTTGTGTAATTGAAAGGGTGGCACTTTGTTTGTCAAGGAAATAGAGCGAACAAATAGTATGCTGGAGTGACAGTCTGTAACAAAATGGCTCATTTTAGTATTTATTCAAATGTTTAGACACAACTGGTTCTTTTTAAATCTGAGTTCAAGAACCTATCTTTGTTAGCATAATCCATAATTCATCAGTTAAAATAGTTCAAGCTCTAGAGAGCATATAGATGGGCAGAACTACTCCTCTTATACCTGTTGCTGCACACTGCTGGTCAGCTGAGTCAAATAAGACTATTATTTTTCCCTTACTATAGAGACAATATGTGCTGTTTGGAAATAATTCTAGCAGCAAAACAGATGTTCAGGTTGTGGGAACTAAAGAAGAGCCACCCATCAATCTTATTAAGCTAACATGTCCTTGAAAGTAGAGTCGGAAAGCCAAAAGAAGAACTGCTGTTATCTCAGGTTCAGTTAGTTATTCTCCAAGTGTTAGTTTCTTTAGAGTGGAACTTCAAAAGTTAATATTTTGTGCAAAAACATACATTTAGGTTTATTCTATTTTTACTTGTTAAATATTTAAGCTAAATGAACTATAAGTAAGATATTTACTGTAAAATCAACCTAAATCATTCTCATTTGTCACCCAGGAAACCTAGAGGTACGGCCCGGAACTACTTCGGTTCAGATTGTAGCACATGTTTACTTCCTGGTTCCTGAGCCAATCATATGAAAGTTCCCAGGGTTACCAAAGCAGAGCGCAGCATTTGGTATTTTATTTTGGCAAAAGAGCAGCAGCCTGCAAACATGGAAGCCAGTAAGAGAAGCAGACGAGAAATAGAATATTTTAAGAAATGGCTGTTCTCCGTAAAGGCGTTGCGTATGTGTTGTCCTGATTTGTAACACTAGGTGTCAGTATTACTTATTGTTCCTTTAACTCTATGGGTCAAGATAATTTTTTTATTTTGAATACAGTGGATATAGTGAAACTTCCTCACTGTTATTATGCCTTGAGAATCTCATCCACTTCAAAGTAATTATCACGAATAATACAAACTTTCCATAGAACTGATCTGAACTGTGTCTCAAAATCCCAGTTTGATCAATAAGTCACTAAACATTCCAAACCTTGACAGCCCAGATGGATTTCTCCAGTGGGTGGTAGAGCTTGAAGCAGAAGCCGTCTTTCTTGGAGGGTCTCTCGATCAGCTTGCATGCACTGAGGAGGATGGTGCCCACCCAGTGGTCTGTCTTAGGTGTCTTATAGATCAACAGCACCCCAGGCCTTAAGGCACACCACAACTTGGTCCAACTCTTTAAGGAGCCGCGGATCTAAAGAAGTGACATGGATTAAAATAAGGAGC
This sequence comes from Fundulus diaphanus, assembly GCA_037039145.1. NCBI lineage: Eukaryota > Metazoa > Chordata > Actinopteri > Cyprinodontiformes > Fundulidae > Fundulus > Fundulus diaphanus. Next base: position 15,329,912 of record CM073134.1, on the reverse strand, counting down.
ATGTACAGTAGAAACCAGATGTTTACATACGACATGTAAAAACACACACGTTGTTCTTCCTCACAATTTAAGAACATTATTTGGAAACATCCCAAGACAAGGAAGTTAAAGCTTGGGGACAAATGGGTCTTCCAAAAGGACAAACAGCCTAATCATTTGGCCGAATTAGTTCGTTTTGGAGCGGACATCACAGAGTCCTGTGCCAGCATTCACAAACATTCTCAGAGAGCTCCTATCTTAGCCTAAAAATTCCTACCAAGGAGTCTTAGCTTAAGAGCGATTCAGATAGCTGCTGAGAGCGACTGAGTAAGTAGAGGACAGAAATCTTTATCTTAGTGAGAAGGTGTGGTTGGACCCGTTGCTAGGTGTGACGCTGTCTTTCAAAACGTCTGATTGGTTCAAAGTAGAAGGAAAAAAAACAACACAAAAGTGCTCCTAGCGATCAGAGAAATTAACTGACGAGACTGGATTAAGAAATGTGTGACATGATGATAAAATTTAGCAACATCAGTTGATTCTCACACAGCATCGAAATGTTTTACCGCACCTTATTCAAATCCTCATTATTTAGATTTGCTTATTTATTTTTATTTCATTTTACTACATTATCTATTTGATATTAATGCACACTCACTCGTCAGCATTTTACTGAGATTGCCTGCTTGTGTAAAGCGGTTGTATTTGGCAAAACGGCTGACGTGAAATGGAGGAATAAAAAGGTGCCGCTGCCCAGCTCACACCTCTGGGAGAATAGAGGAGTGCTGGTCCCTGGATCACGCTGCAAATGCACGGACTTTGAAGCGTATTTCTGCAGATCAATGCGTCCTTTTCTCTGTGCGTCTTGGTTCTTTTACGCAAGCGCTCCGTGCAGCAATCAAAAGAGAGGAGATGGCATCACACAAGCAAACTTCTAGATGACCATTTAGGCTACTAACATTAGCATGCAACACAGAAAATACATTCTCACCTCTGGTATACATTCTTTGTAAATTTCTCAATTTATAATCCATGATTATCTCCTATTATTTATTTATCCTCAATAAAATCACGTTACTAGAGCCGTGCCTTTAACTCGTCGGGCCGCTGAAACTAATCAATTTCCCCCTATGGGGATCATAAAATTTATCTTATCTACATATTAATAATTGTATGATTGATGTGCTCATTTCCTCCACTGTTTAGATGGTGGATCAGCCAATCAGCTCTCTCTGTTTCCACAACCTTCCCTGCTTAGAGACTCTTAGGCTCATTAATTAGATCAATGTGTGCTTCTGTGCTTTTTGTCTGTCTTGTTGTGTCTCTGCTCTGTCTTCTGTAACCCCCAGTCGGTCGAGGCAGATGACCGTTCATACTGAGCCCGGTTCTGCCGGAGGTTTTTCCTTCCCGCTAACGGGTGTTTTTTCTTTCCACTGTCGCTTCATGCTTGCTCAGTATGAGGGATTGCAGCAAAGCCATGTACAATGCAGACGACTCTCCCTGTGGCTCTATGCTTCTCCAGGAGTGAATGCTGCTTGTCGGGACTTTGATGCAATCAACTGGTTTTCTTATATAGGAACATTTTTGACCAATCTGTATAATCTGACCCAATCTGTATAATATGATTGAACTTATCTTTGTAAAGTGCCTTGAGATGACATGTTTCATGAATTGGCGCTATATAAATAAAATTGAATTGAATTGAATTAAAAGTCCTCCTCATGACTTCTAACATTAATTTTCACTTTAGGAGCTCTCTGGAGGCCTAACATGCTTTGTGAATAACTTTTCTCTTACCGAGATAAAATTCTAAGAAAAATCTAAGAATTTGGGAAATTCTAAGATTTTTTTTCTAATATGACATCAATAAAAGCAACTTTTAATCTTAGGAATCTTTGTGAATACGGGCACTGATCTAAGCCGCATAGAACATTTGAGGGCAGAAATGAAAAGGTGTGTGAGCACAGTGGCCTGCAAACCTGACTCAATTACACCAGTTCTGTTAGGAGGAAGAGGCCAATACCAGCAAAATATAGTCAAAATCTTCTGGAAGTAGACAAATAACGTATGCTGCAAGTTGTGCAGTTTAACAAAGCCGTTCCACCAAATACTAAGGAAAAGTATGTAAACGTTTGAATTAGAGATTCAGCATTTAGCAAACAGAAATAATTTTAATAATCCTAACTGACCTGATTTAATGTCAGACAGTGAGACATTAAAGGTCAGGTGTATTTTAAACAGTATGTAAACATCTGGTTAAATAAGCTTTAAGCAGACTTGTTAAAAACAACAGCAGCAATAAATGTAACACATTAGACACAAAATGATGAGCTGTTATCAGTCACATAAATATCGTCCTGCATTATGAGGCATTCTTTGACCTTGAGCCAATTGGACATGATGACAACACTGGGGTCCTTAAGTGCAGTGGACAGTTCCTTAGCTGCCCGTTTCTTTTCTTGCCGATAATTCTGCTTCTGGACCTGAAAGGAAAAATAAAATGATAAATGAGTCATCAGTCTCACTGAGTGAAAACTGCATTGAATAAGCAAACACTAGGTGGAAGCAGAGTCAAAGAAGCTGGAGTAGTCGTCTGAGACCTGTCACGCAAATCGGAAGCATGAGAAGGCATTTGAAAAGGTTGCCAAATTGCCACTTGACCTACCTAATAATAAACAAAGTGTGGCACAAAAAAGCTCAACATTTCCTCAGTTTCTCAAGAAAAGGAAGTGACGTTGTACCTTGAGAGACTCCTTTCGAGCCAGCTTCTCGGTGGGGGAGGGGCAGTCCTTTTCAACGCCATTAAACATCCTGGACTCAGACTGGAGTCAACCGTGAAAGAAAATAAAAGGAATTACTTTCAGACGACGGAAGCTGTAACAGCCTCTGAAAATATTTCACTTTAAAATGAAAAAGATCCGCTTGTGGAAGCTCATAGTGGGCCAGACAGAAAGAAATCTGGTATTAAACTATTGTTTTTATACTACCGAGAACTAAAACTGTTCTCCCAGCAGTGTTTTAAGTTGATCATGATGAGGACAGAATGTTCATAAAAGCATGTGAGAAGCAAATAGGTGGCTTTTTCTGAGCGGTGAAACTGAACAGGCAGTGACCACAAACCAACAAACCTTCATGATTAAGATCACAAAGGGCAACAAGAGTATAACTGCTACCAGACAAATGTACACATTCGCTTTCAATAATCACTATGCAAAACCTCCAGTTTTAAAGGACAGTACACAGCTACATCCTTGTGTTGGTGAAAGTATGCAACGACTGAACTGTCCTCAGTCCAGATTGTTCTTTGAAGGCCTTTGGGATAGCTGACAGGGCAAAGGATCAGAGATGCAGCTGCACACAGGGCGTTGTGTTATATAGTGTGTAAGGCAAAATAGTGAGGATGAGCAAGGCAAAGCGACATGTGGGGGAGGAGACGAGACAAGATGAGATCAAATGGTTACCACTTGCAACTTTTGCTGTAAACCTTACCTACTTGTTATCACATAACAATAGGAAGCAGATTGTCTAGCAACAGCAAGTGCAGATGGGTCAATGTTGTCAATCATTTCCCTTGTGGTAGTAAAAGACGTAGTTCCCCCCATGGCCTTGATGTATAAAATGCCGGTTTTATTATAATTTTGCGAAACAAGCATTATTCTAAATCCCTGGTTTACTTAAAGTGCCTCGCAAATGTTTTGATACGCCTTGAACTTTTGCGTATTGTGTCACACTGGAACCAAAAACCTTCAATGCGGTACCGCGCACGTGACGTCACGGCCTTAAGAGTAACGCCCCTTTTGCCGCACCGGTAGGGCAAACAGTCGTAGAACGCACATACAAACCAGCCATTACAAGCGCAACAGAACCAGCGATATGACCGACTTTGCAGCCATTAAACTTACCCAAGACGATGTCCCAGGCGCACGGTTTACTGGTCGCACTGTGGAAGAGTACACCAACCTTCAGCTGAAACGGTGGCTTGAGTGTCGAGGGCTCAAAAAAACCGGAAGACGGGCCGAGTTGATTCAACGGTAAGCTTTGTTTTTTTCCCTGCTCGGCGTTCATGCCTTTGTTATGATTTCCACCGTGCTCCGTTCACGTCGGCCTTTTTTGTTTGTTTGCAATCAACGTCCAGGAATCTGTATATCTTGCCAATAGGTAGCTACAAAACGATTGTTCACATCTCAGAATCTTTCGCTTAAGAGATTCAGGGCGTTTGTTTTTGAGTAAGCTATCCCGGTAGCAGGGTACCATGTTAGCGCCTGCTAACATGCTAGCCTATATGCTATCATCACCCTTTCCACCGACAAAATGCTTGCTACATATGTAGGTGAATTTGGTAACTTTTTCCGGGTTGAAATGTTGTGTAGGCCGCCCGCACAAGTGTACCCAACGCACACATTTCTCCTTGGCACTCTTGAGTTTCGGGAAATTAATGAAGAAAACATCCTTCATATGCGGCCGATGAGCGTACCTCGAGTCGCTGTTGCACGTCCCATAGCAACAATGTTTATAAACCATGGTCTTAGATGTTGGAAAAAGCAGTCGTTTACCGAGTAAAACCTAGGCTAACGCACGTCTCTTCCACACCAAAACAGCGGCGCGTTTGGGAGTTTGCCCTACTGCGTACCACGTGATGTGACGTCATCGTGACGTTGTGTTTCTAAAAATAGCTCGCGCGCGGTACCGCATTGTTTTATTGGGATCTGTTGTGGCAGACGGACACAAAGCAGCCCATAACTGTTAAATGGAGGGAAAAGATTACATGATTTCAAAATCTTCCTAAAGTTATAATCTAAAAGGCGTGACATGCATTTGTATGCAGGACTCCCCCCAAGTGGAATCCCCTTTAGCTGCAAGTACAGCTGAAAGCCTTTTTGGGTGTGTCTCTAACAGCATTTCCACATCTAAAGACCGAAATTTTTTTCTATTCTGTTCTAGTCTGTGAGCAGCAATTTTCAAGTCTTGTCACAGATTCTCAATTGGACTGAGGTTTTAACTCTAGGTGAGTATTTATGGTCATTGTCCTCCAAAATGGTGAACTTCTGCTCTAGTCTCAAGTTTTTAGCAACCTCTAACAGGTCTTTCTCAGGTTTTCCCAAAATTTGGTCCCCTCCCTCTTTTCGCTGCAGAGATCTGCAGCTCCTCCAGAGTTACCAGGGGCTTCCTGGCTGCTTCTCTTATTAATGCTCTTCTGGGCTGGCCAGGTCAGTTAAGGTGGAAAGCAATGTCTTAGTAGGTCTGCTACTGTATGCTTTCCATTTTTGAAGGCGCTCTATTGGATGTTCAAACCTTGGGATGTTGTTTTACAACCTAGCCTTGCTTTAAAACTTCTCCACGCCTTAATCCCTGACCCGTCTGGTCTGTTCCCCAAAGAAATCTATCCAAGAAACATGTATGCCGCTTTTAGTGGGTCTATAAGATCTAAAACACAGAAATCTGCTATTTTAAAATTTGAAAAAGTTCAAGTGTGTGAATACTTTTGCAAGGCACTGCATATTGTATTTATATTATACTGTCATATATTCAATTTCAACTGCCTGAAAGGTGTTGAAATCATCTGCGCTCATTAAAAAAAAAAAAATTAAAGCGCGTTCCAACTTGCTAAAGACACAATGAGAAGAGTTGTGAGCTCACCTAAGGAGTAGATTTACTGTGAGAGATGTTGAGGAACTGCCCAATCAGGAACTGGGTTGTCTTACCTTGCTGTCAGGTGATTGGGCAGGACTAAGTTCACTACTCAGCATGGAGAGAGCGTTCCTGTCTGTCTCACTGCCTGGTGGGAACCCACAACACACAGTCACATAGAAATGCGCTCAGTGAAAAAACCTGCAGACAGACAATTAAAGCGCAGCAGCCACCAAAGCGTCTAACAAGCAGCGGGTCAGGTTTGCTCATTTATTTATGGGATAATTACGCTGCGGCACAGCACGGCATATTTTCATAGACACGGGAATCCACCGGCACAGGTTGCTGAAATATCACCGCACTCGATTTACGCAGTCATTTTTAATTTTCTAAGTTGTCAGCTTCGAAGGCTCGTACCTGGACCGAAGTTGTAGATGTCATTGTCTCCTCCATAAGACAAGTTCCGGGTGAGCGTGCGGGGGTCGATTTTAGGTGGAGAGGTGGCGGTAGGGCAAAGAGAAAGCCTCCGTTGGAGCAAATTCTCCTCCTTCATCCTGACAACTTGCTTGACCTTTATAGAAGAAAAAAAAAAAAGAGGAGAAGATAAGAAATTATATAAAAAGCAAAGTAATATAAAACAAACTTTTCCTTTGTGTAAATCTATGTGTCCATTCATTCTTCACCAACACTAACAAAGCCATACTGTATGCGAACATGCCAGCCTGTTCACAGTGCAGGGCAGTGACAAGCACTTCGGTCTGCGCATTGCCAGAGTCGGTGACAGAAGGAGGCCTCTAACCCACTCCCGCTAATCTGTCCGCACTGATTCACTGTCCAAAATGGGCCCAAACACAACTGCCATGACGTTCCCAGTGTCTAAACCGATTTGTGCAAACAAACGTAGAAAGCTTTCACCCACATCGTTTTCTTACCTCCAACCGCAGGAGCAATTGCAAATGTGTACAGAATGAAGTTGTGGGTCTGCAGCTTTTCATTGCTGTTGTGACGTCATTAATTATAAACTGCACAAGAACACACGGAATGAGACTTTTCAACTAAGAAAAATCTATTTTTCTCCAGGTTTCTTCAAAATGTCCTTGAGGAACCTCACTTTGTTACTCACTAAACTAGTATGAGATAGATAAACTTTTTTATTCCTTTAAACTTGATAAATTTCAGCTCTTTAATCACATGAGATAATATTCTGATCATTCAATACGAAGGTTTGTGCCTGGGGCACTGAACAAATAAGTATTAAAAAAGGAACACAAATTCCACTTACTACGTTTTTCAATTCAATTTTATTTATATAGCGCCAAATCATGAAACATGTCATCTCAAGGCACTTTACAAAATCAAGTTCAATCATATTATACAGATTGGGTCAGATTATACAGATTGGTCAAAATGTCCTATATAAGGAAACCAGTTGATTGCATCAAAGTCTTGACAAGCAGCATTCACTCCTGGGGAACCGTAGAGCCACAGGGAGAGTCGTCTGCATTGTACATGGCTTTGCTGCAATCCCTCATACTGAGCAAGCATGAAGCGACAGTGGGAAGAAAAACCACCCATTAACGGGGAAAAAAAACCTCCGGCAGAACCGGGCTCAGTATGAACGGTCATCTGCCTCGACCGACTGGGGTTACAGAAGACAGAGCAGAGACACAACAAGAGAGACAAAAAAGCACAGAAGCACACATTGATCTAGTAATCTGTTCTACATTAGATGGTAGTAACGGGTGAGCCGTCTTCTCTGGATGATGTCAAAGTTAACAGAACGCCAGACCAGGTGTACCTACTATGAAGAAAAAGAGAGAGAGCAAAAAGTTAAAAGCTGAAATGACGACAGTCATTTCAATGTAATACAATGCAAAACTGGAGAACCGTAGAATGAAGAACAGTAGAAATCAGTAGAGTGAGAAAATTAGACCCTGATGTCCTCCAGTAGCCTAAGCCTATAGCAGCATAACTATAGAGGTAGCTCAGGGTAACATGAGCCACTCTAACTATAAGCTTTGTCAAAAAGGAATGTTTTAAGATTAGTCTTAAAAATAGATAGGGTGTCTGCCTCACGGACCAAAACTGGGAGTTGGTTCCACAGGAGAGGAGCCTGATAGCTAAAGGATCTGCCTCCCATTCTACTTTTAGAGACTCTAGGAACCACCAGCAGACCTGCAGTCTGAGAGCGAAGTGCTCTGTTAGGAACATACGGGGTAATCAGAGCTCTGATATATGATGGAGCTTGATTATTAAGGGCTTTATACGTTAGAAGAAGAATTTTAAATTCTATTCTTGATTTAACAGGAAGCCAATGAAGGGAAGCTAAAATTGGAGAAATATGATCCCTCTTGTTGATTTTCATCAGAACTCTTGCCGCAGCATTTTGGATCAGCTGAAGACTTCGAACTGCATTTTGTGGACTTCCTGATAGTAAAGAATTACAATAGTCCAGCCTTGAAGTAACAAATGCATGCACTAGTTTTTCAGCATCACCCCTGGACAGAAGGTTTCTAATTTTGGCGATATTCCGGAGGTGAAAAAAGGAAACTCTGGAAACCTGTTTAATATGGGATTTAAATGACATGTCTTGGTCAAAAATAACACCAAGATTTTTTACTTTATTACCAGAGGCCAAGTTAATGCCATCCAGATTCAGTGATTGATTAAGAAGTTTATTTTTTGAGGACTCTGGCCCAAAGATTACAACTTCTGTCTTGTCAGAATTTAAATGCAGGAAATTTAAAGTCATCCAGCTTTTGATGTCATCAAGACATGACTGCAGTCGAAGTAACTGATTGGATTCATCAGGATTTATGGATAAATATAGCTGAGTGTCATCAGCATAACAGTGGAAATTAATCCCATGCTGTCTGATAATTTTGCCAACCGGAAGCATATATATAGTAAATAGAATTGGTCCAAGGACTGAACCCTGTGGTACTCCACAGGTGACCCTAGAGTTTGAAGAAGATTTATTATTAACATGAACAAACTGGAATCTGTCCGACAGATAAGATTTAAACCAGCCTAATGCTTTCCCCTTAATCCCTACAGTATGCTCAAGTCTTTGTAGGAGAATATTGTGATCAACTGTGTCAAATGCAGCACCACGTAAAACCAGAAATTTCATTTCTGGTTTTACGTCTTTTCTTTCTAATCAGTAGATATTGGAGCAAACATCAGTTTAACCACGAGTTGACTAAGTTTGCATTATGCTACATATGAGGGCTCTTGATTCCTTTAATATTTTTCCATTTTAACTTTGATTATCTTTGTGTGGATCCTTTATGCATTTTTATTCTGAGAAATATATACAGAAATATCAGATTCTTTTCATAACAGAGACTGTTGAATGGATTGGACAGAATCCACCAGTCAGACTGATTATTAGTGGACCATGAGACTCATTTAGATCTACTTTGACACTCACTAGTTTACGAACATCCATGTAGTTGAGAGAAGAAAAATAACAGTTACACTTTATGGACATTTACTGATATATGTTTGTTTCCTTTTGTTTTTTCTTCTCTGCTGAGCTCGCCATGTTGGAACTATTCATAATATACAAGAAAAGCAACTGCTGAGGGTCCCAGCTGCTCCCAGACGGGATCGTTATGCTCGTTTCAACAGGGTCTGAGCTGGTTACTGCAAATTAGAGGTATCGTTAAAACAGTGAAGTTAATGCAGCATATCAGTAACCATCTGGGCGTGTGCGGAAAGCCATGCTCCGCTCACATCAATTGACTTATCCGTTTCCACTCGAAGCAGAGACGGGACCCTCTGATTCTCACCCTTCAGAACCGACTTTCCTGCTGTTCCTAAATTACAACATCCGAGAAGAGTCCTACAGAGATTTCATTCATACGCTGATTCATCTTTTTAGCCTCCCACATTACTCCCCATACTGAGGCGTATGCAGTATATCAAGTTGCTACATTGAGTTAGTATTTGTGGTGCAAAACCCTGCATTCTAACAATGGCTAAAAATCTAAAACTTGAAACCACAGGAAGAGCTGTTGAAATGTTACGTTTTAAGTGTGCTCTCCCTCTTCAAGTACATTCTTGTGCATCTTATATATACAAAAAGCCCAGTCACATCCTCATCACACCACCCCCCGCTTCTCCCTGTTGTCTTACTCTGCCTGGGTGACTCATTCTATCAACATCCTAGCAGCGTTTTCACTTCAAATATCGCAGTTTTTGTTTCAGGTTGGATCTTGATCCTCCTCTCTAAAAAAAACAAAAACAATCAAGTAAAAATGAAATACAAAGGGAAAAGTTAAATAAATTTAAATAGATCTTTGTTTTGTCTTTGTAGGGCAGGTCTATAAATAGCTCGCTTCTGCTGCAGTGCATACGTGCATGTGTAGTACAGTGCTGCTGAACCCTGTTTGGGGCAGGAGCAGCGTGGAAAAGAACTAGAAGCTTTAGCATTACACAACAGGGCCACGATGGGAATCCCGCAGTACAGAATCTCCAAATTAGACCTCCTTTCAGAGGAAACTATAGGTCTGATTATGTGCAAAGACATGCAGACAGTAGGATAGATGAAACCAGCTCATTCCCAAAGCTTGATTATTAATTAAAAATCTGAGATTATCAGGCGCACGTTACATGACCTAAGCTGAATGAGTCGGATATTGCCTAATGAGTCTGATATGGATTCGTTAGAATACAAGATACAGACAGCATACTAATAGTGTGTGCCTTCCTGGAATGATGTGCGGATATAAATACGTCTGTATCTCTGCTACTGCTGCGAAATGAAGAGAGGAGTGCCATGATAAAATCTTCCAGATGCAAGGATCAGGCTTTTGGCTGGAGAAATCTCCATTTACTTGTTTTTTTTAAATTATTATTTAGGTGTGATTTGAATTCTATTATCTTCCTCTTCTGTACAAACTATGTGAGTTTTGTTTATTTTAAACATGAAATGTAACAAAGGAATTTACAGTAATAGTAATATCATCTTTATTGTCATTGAAACATACATTACAACGAAATTTGTTCTCTGCTTTTAACCCATCACCCTTGGGGAGCAGTGGGCTGCCATGTGCGGCGCCCGGGGAGCAATCTGGGCTTAAGGGTCTTGCTCAGGGACCCAGAGTGCAGGCGCTGGGGATCGAACCGGGTACTTGCATCCTTCTCTGAGTGCAAGCACGCTGCTCTAACCACTCGGCCACGACCCCCCTAGTAAAGGATAATATTTCCTGATAGAGGTAGTCCTTCCAACAGACCATGAAGAGATTAAAAGATTATCTCCAATTATTCACCAAAGTGTATGTCCCCAACTTTAGATTTTTTTATTACTAAATTCAAAACAAAACCAGATCACAAGTCTGAGCCAAAAAAAGGGACAACTGTCCAATTTTGATTGCTGGCCGACTGATCAATATTTGAATGGCCAAAATGAGCTGTTTTTTTCCCTTTCTTTTCTTTTTAAAAGATGGACATTTGTGTCCAAATCAGCTGAGCTGTTATCTTCCCAAGTTGGCATGCAGCTTCCCAGAGCAGCGCCAAAGACACTCCTCTTCCCTTCCTTGCTGCAGATTACTTGAACGATAACAACTGAAAATATTATAAGCAAGCTGGCGTTGGGAATTTTAAATGAACTTGGCAAGTTGATTTGAAGAAAAGGTTTTGCAACCCTCTTTAGCCCCAACAGCAACAATAGCAGTGTTGTTTGGAGGTTTATTTCACCTTTTGAGGAAGACAAACAGGAAAAGCTCCGGATATCGATCAACCCTTGTGCAAGCCGAGCGATAAAGTGGTGGCTATAGAGTCAAGTAGCGCCACAAAATTGGGGGAAGCATCTTAAAAAAAGCAAAACTGATGTTTCTAAGGAATGGAAAAGGTCAGGAATGCTTCAGTCTCCCTGTCCCTCTTCTGTTCAGCAGTAAATTAGCTCATGGCAATGGCCAGATAATAAAACTTATACATTACTCTCATTGTCTGTCAGAAAAGGTTATACATGCTGTACATTTCAATGTTAATAACCAGCATTTATTTAACAAGATCGGACATTTATCCTAGCCTTAACAAACTAACCAATACCAACTTTGTTTGAACATCAAAGCAGATCAACATATGACGCAGGTTAGGGCGCTCCCAACAGGCCGATATTCTGTTGCTTTGCAGACAGGAAATTCTTGATGCTTGAAATATAGTATCCTACCAAATCATACAAAACAGTCCTTGCATATATTGTACAAACTGATATTGTGAGGACAACTGTGACTCCATATATTCTGCAGCTCTAACGCACAAACCCTAAGGAGCATCAAATTCAACAGGACCAACCGTGGATGAATATTTTTGTATGGACCAGATTCTCTTTTGCAAATTTGGGCAATCTGGTTGCAAAAAACACTCAAATAACATATTTTATTTGAAAGTTAAAAAACAACAACCAGATTAAGCAAAGCCTTGCAACATAAAAGTTGGTGTCTGCATTTAAAGGAAAAGTAGGAAAAAAACTTGCAAGGGCTTCTCTTTTTTTGGCAGGTCCGTATCTTCAATCTTTCATGATCTGCCAGTCATTTCGCCCACTGCTGGTTGGCACAAACCAGAAACAGCTGGTGAGTCACATCATTCAAAGTCACACTTGACTTGCAGAAGTTATTTCCATTCCCTTCCTGTGCACGGGGTCTTCCTAAAACCGGCTGTACCCTTTGAACGGTCACATACATTTTTTGCCCATAAGCGAAACACTGCTTTACTTCTTTTATTCCCTTCTTTTTTTCCCATCTTCTGACAATAACAGTGACAGAAAACCTGCAATTTCCAGGGTTATAAAGCGGCGCTGTGCAGGAACATGGCAATCAAAGCATACCTGCTATTGGTAACCCATGAAAGTGGTAAGAAAAATAGCAATTCATGATAGGTGAAAAAGTGTTGTGATTGTGCATTCACAGCAGCAACTGCAGAAAAGGTTTAGAGCAAAACCGCAAATGTTTCGTTTCAAATATAAAGTGCAAAGAAGGAACAAATGTTGTGCCAACTTAAGATTTTCACTATTAATGATTATGTAAAAAGCCGAAATACCCAGCAACCAATATAGAAACTGTTGTTACAGTTATTTAAAAGATAAAGATCCAAACAGGAATGAGGAGTTCTTACTGAAGGGTCAAATAGCAGAGGAGCCACTTCGGAGGAAAAATTACTTAAAGGCAAATTAAAAATATCAGTAAAATCAAATTAGTGTTGGTTGCACCCACATGTGACAACAGAAAGAAATGAGGGAGGATCAGGTTACATGAAGACAAAAAAAAAACCCTCAAGGATAAATTTCAACTGTAATTTCCATGCTCAGAGTTTCCGTGACCTTCTTTCAACGCCAAGATAACGTGGAACTATGCAAGAACCCAACTCTCAGCACCCTCTGTACACAGTGCGTAAAGTTTGTCAAACTATGCTAACATTTACTCAATCCACAACGCAATACTGTGCAGGTGCTGGGCTAATATTTACCCAGAGATACGAGCATCGAGTGGAAACTTCAACAGTAGTCAAAAAGTAGCTTTCAAACACGGAAAAAGAAAAGATAAAGACGGCCTAAAAACAAAAACATCAACAAGTTCCTTACCCATAGTTATGCTGTCGAGGTGAAAGCCCTTGACTTGCTGTCACATGGAGGCTGTTTGTTTTTAGTAATCATTGCAGCACCTGGGACAGTTGGAGAAGAGGAGGGGTGGAAGGGAACACTGACATGTTCTAACCTGTATGCTTTAATAAGCTTCAATGATCTGACTGATAAATAACCGTCTTGATAACGGTTGGGGCTGCCAAACAAATAAGTAAAATATGTTTGGGCTCAATAAACCCTAACAGCAGCAAATAATGATTTCGCTCCAATGGAGAGGCATTTTGTAGAGAATAATTTCACCTAGTAAATATAAAACTATAACTATACCGGACAATGAATCGCATTTGCAATTTTAAAAACTGCAATTTCCAAATCGCAGAGGTCTGCAATTTTTGTAATTTCTGTAATTTTTTGTATCTATTAATGTAATGGATAGGATGCGTCCCTTAGGTGTCGATAATATGTTTAAGATGGGTTTCCCTCCACATGGAAGGGAAGAGAGTTGCAGCAGTGAGATAATCTAATTTTATTACTTGTTTTAGAGTTTATATAATCCTAATTTTTTACCAGAAACGTTCAGGAATCTCACCGTAGCATTAAGTACCAGTCAAGCTGTTGCATACAGATATGCTTGTTAGTTGCATTTGCACTATATGTTCAGCAAGGATTGATGTCCAAATCCATTAAAAGCTATTCTCTTGAATAATAATAATAATATATAATATTCTGATTAATAAAAAAAGTTACAATTCTTGTTCTAAATAGTCCTAGTTTACAAACATCTTTATCTACAGGCCATTTTTGTTGCTTGTTGGTGAAATATATCGCAATTTAGATTTTTGGCAAAATCGTACAAATTATACCTAAACTTAGAAGCACTGTGCAATGGTCTGTACTGACCTGATTACTAATATGTGCTGACCATAAACAGAATAATGTTTAAACAACATGTACATTGCTTTCAAGAACCACAGACTTGCAGTTTGTCGTGGCAAAACATTTGAGTTTTCTCCAACTCCGTGACTGGATACATTTATTTTGGCGCCTAGCAGTGGAAGCAAAGTTGTTTCTGAATTGTTCATCCGGCTGAAAGGGCGCTTAAAAAAAAAGTCTTCTGATATAACCATTTACCAGAAACAAAGGAGGAAAGACAGCTCGTAAAAAGGAAGACAGGATGTCAAATAAATGTAAGCGACTATAACCAGGACATGCAGATCAACGTGTGCAAAGATATGATTTCAAAAACGGCTGAAATTTTGCCTCGCAGCATTCCAGTTGTTTACCAGAGCTTTTATTGAGAGATGTGTGTAGTGTCGGAGCGACTACAGTTTTTTCACAGGCAAATCATTCTGTAAAGAAATGTTTCTATTTGCTAAAAACGCCAATCAATGTGTGAAACCTAAAGAAACTTAACGCCCTTGGTAAGAACACTGCAGGCTGGCTGCTGAGGCACATAGTCTGACTTATCAAATAGCTAGTACGAGCTTTTAGGGATCTTTCACATTTGGACACTCCAGGTGGAGAAGGAAGTAAAATGTCACAACCTGATTTGGTTTGGTTCAGTTTCACACTCCATTGTGAAAGCTGACAAAATCGCCCCAGACAACATCATGCAGTTACAACAGCTACTCGACGGGCCACTATTGCCAAAAGGGTGCCAAGTATGAGCTGCAGGCGAGGCAGCAAGCTATCCAGCATGTTGCACTGTGTATACATGAGACATCCAACAGAACAAAAAAAAAAAAAAAGAGAGAGAGACTATTTCAAACTGTTTTGGTTACAAAGGCACAGAGCAAACAATGGCAAGGATTTTAAGGTTTTCAGATCAAAACGTTAGTCCGTACACAGCACTTCTTCTCTTTGGTTCACGTTCTTTCTTTGCATTTGCATTCTCACTGTGAGCTAACCGCACCAAGGTTAGACCCAAGCCAAGACCTCATTTTTAAGGCAGACCAGAGGTCACTCGTTTGAGCCACACCAGACTCCACATGAGCTTTCATACCCGCCCAAAAGAAGCAGATTATCCATGAAAAAACCCCAAAAAACAATCTCTTCTTTGGTTTAAGAGGGTGAAAATTGCTCTGGTATGAAAGACTCTCGGTGTTACTCCAAAAGGCCAGTACGGTAAAAAGATTAAATATCCGGTGGCTCCTCAGGTGCTCGCTCAGAATGGACAAAGACTCCTGGATAGGTGTCGAAACGTTTTCAGAAAGAACTGAGCGACGCGACGGTCCGGTTGCCTCCGATTTAAGCCTGTTTGCTGCTGCGATGACCCGGATAACTGAAACATTTAACGGGTGTTTTTACTGCCTTTTTGCTTGAGTCTTTGAGTTAGAAAACAAAATACCAATAAATGCATGATATAAAAACAATGCACCTTTAAAAACCAATACAATAAATAAAACCTTGCTTTACTGATGTTCCGAGAGAAAAATAAAGCTTGTTTAGGAGGAAAATAAATAGGTGTTTGGGCTTCAGTTTGTTTATTCTCTGGTTCATGATTGAGGAGAGTATATTGCTTATTTTCACACAACTGTAATGAGCAATCCCTCATAATGTGAAACCAATTTTATTTTATTTCATACATAAGTTAGATAATTTTAGCAGCAATAGGAACGGCTGTTGTTTTTTCTCTTTAGATAAAAGCAGATTGTGTGTATTTTGTGTAAATACTGTCATCCAATGCTACAGAAAGAATCATACTGGTCCATGCCTGGTCCAAGATCGGCACTAATGCAAAAAATATTGTTTAGGAGTTAAAAAAAGAACAACAACCCTCAAAACTGTATACAGTAGGAGAACCTTCCAATAGTGACCACCAGCATCAGGGCATCAAGCTGTTCCAGGGCATAGATTAACTCTAGACATTCTCTCATCCATCCATTTAGGCCCCACCATGTTAAACCCCCCATCTCCAGTGACTAATGGCTGGTTACATGACCCAGATATACACCAATGGGATGTTGCCAGGAGCAGCTTCTAGGATAAACAATGGAGACTGATGTCTACCGTAGCAGATATAACGCTTACATAAGAACATGAATAATCCTACTACATAGAAGCTGCTAATGGGATAAATGTGAATGATTTTTTAATTTCTCCCCAACTGTAAACTGCATTTATTTCATTCACATAAGTCTGCCCACACCATTAAGTAACAACAGTGTTATAGTAGCAAAGCAATGAGGGGTTTTTCATCAATCTATTAAAAGATAAATGACGTCATGCAGCCTAATCATCGGAAATAACACATTTTAAATAAAAATCCCTACTTTATGATTACCTGTATGAACTCTGGCTTAGAATGGGAAGAAAACAGAACATGGGCTGCTGTAACTTTAGAAAAGATGCAGAGGGTCTAATTTTGGGACATACTGTGGGAGGAGGAGTGGTTTAGTTGGTCTGCTCTAAGTCCTCAGGCGTTTTTGGCTTATTTTAAGAAACTCACGTGAAGGAAACACCCTCTAACCAGACTTCCTTCTTGACCCCAATAAATGCAAGCAACTTCCTTGGCTCCGTTAGGCTCTTACTGTCAGCTGAGATGTTTGTTAATTCTTTCTTCACTATAAAGGTTTTACCCAAAATAAACTCAGCAAGGCCAGTTCCTAATGCAGCCGTGTTACACAATCACAGCGTGTAGTTTTCTTATATGTGGATACATTCTTACACAAGTGTTTCCGCAGTTTTTCAGTGCAGGAAACTAGAGTTAAAAAAAAATAAAAAGTACCTTGGGCTTCAGGTTAGACAGCCACAACCTCCCTTGGTACACACAGTTCCTGAGAGGGTTCTGTGTGGGATCAAGGAAAAGGCTCAGCAATTACAGCCTGGAAAGCAAACCTCACAAGGAGAGCGCAGAACAAACGGTTAGACTTGTACACAGAGGAAAATTAAAACAAATATGGTAAACCAGTGATGCTTCAACCTGAATGTTTGGTTTGATTACAGAACGCAACAGTTTCTAAATTACACCAGAGTGTATGTAACCATTTACAATTATGACCGACATGTAACAGAAAATACTCCAACCACATGTTTAGATGGAGCTAATGACTGGTTCACATTCACAGACTGTGTTTGAATAAGAGAGCAGGTCCTAAGACATGAACTGCAGCCATGTTTGACCTGGTAAACAGACTGAGCCAGCTGGCTGTGTTTATGGCTGGGGTTGCTGCGTGGAAGAACCAGCCAAAAGCAGGCCTTGCCAAGCAGAACTGAAGCAAAAAGGGACCTCGCCTGAGTGCCTGACGTACCGGTAGTCTCTTTCGGTACATCAAAACACAGCGGCAGGCAAATTTCACTCAGACATGTTAGGGCTGGACAATATAGAGAAAAAGTATATCGATAACATAAAAAAATTATTGATTGATATTAATAATTGTCAAAGAATCCAAAACATATATTTTAAGAGCAGCCCTGACCGTTTTATGCAGTTGCTTAATGACCTATTTTTAGATAAACACACAAAATTAAAACTCAACCCTTTATTCCATCAACTTTTATGAAAACTGCAAGATTTAAAAAAAGAGAAAAAGAAAGTGTGCTCTCTGAACTCTTTGAAGGAGGTGGAGCTTGGGGGCGGAGCATTCCTGGGTCTGAGTTTGTGATTGGTTGGGAGGATGTAATGACTAATATTAACCTGCATGTCTAGAATGCAAAAGGAAGGACAACTCTTCTTCTATTGAACTTTTTATTTGAATTCTCCTCCGACCCTCTCACGTGTACGGGTATACCCTTGGAGACTCATGCTGACTAGTTTAAACTATCAAGGGACTGCAGTAATGTACTTACTGACCTGCAGCTCACGCTCCAGCATGTTTTAACACAACTTCGCTGCCTTTTACTTTCCACTGAACCACTGAAGAGCTTTATAAAGTCAGGTTAACACAGAGTCAAAGAAACTACACTCACCAGCAGAGCTGACCATACTTCTTGCACCACTATAAAAGTCTCTGATTACCTGGTGTGGAACAAACACCACCATGTAACAGGGCACAAACCAACCCTTTCCCCAAACCAAGGGTCACAAACTGTTTTAAAGAATATTTTAACAAGTTTAAAATAATTGTCTAATTCCTGCAGTTATTATGCAACAACCCATCTAACGTGGTCCTAAAGTCACAAAATAGATAAACACTTTTTTTCCCCCAAAACAAACTAAAAATGATAAAGTCCATTAACTATAACACCTTGCGGCTGAAGTCTGATCAGTCCCAGTGTATTTTAAACTTGTGCTGCGGAGGATCAGTTTAGTTTAAAGCTGAGAGGAAGTCACAAAAACTTCAGCATCAAGTCTAAAGGTTAAAATAATGCAATGGCATTCCTCTTTTGTTTTCTTGTCATAAAAAAGTATTAAATGATTCACATGCACAATGTAAGCAGTGTAGAAATCATTTAGTACAAGTTTGACCAATATAAGGATTTTAATTTTGAACTAAGAATAGGAAGACCCAAATTATCTGCTGACTTCAGGGTTATTAACCAGCCACAGCAATATTTTCTTGCAGTACTAACAAAAAGTTCTCATTAAGTCTGTCATCATTTATATTAAATCTTTCTACTGGGAACCCAAGATTCCGCCACAGAACACATTTGAGATATGTTCATCTTTAATGCTTAGTCTAGCTAAACAAACAAATACAACATGTGAAAACAGCACAAAACATGGCTAGCACTGCCACTAGTCGTAAATTAGCATTAAAAGCAATTTTTCATGTTTTCTAGAGACTTAATGAGAGCTTTGACAGGATTATGAGCACAAACTCGTTGGACATTGCATAACTTTTGTGTCTCCTTTTTCTTAAAAAGTCAAGGAGACAGCTCCCTTTTGTTTTTTTCTGCTGTAGGCAGAAAACTTTTGTTCACATACAGTTATTCACTAAGCACCAGTATGATGAAAAAAAAAATGAGGACATGGGAAATGATCCCATGTTCAGCCTGTTACATCTGTCTAAATTCAAAAATGATTCACTCTGAAATAAATAATATCTAAAACAATATGTAGAAGTTCGGCAAACTTTGAGGCTTTTTTGGTGCGATGAACTCCTAATGAATCTTCCTCAGGAAAACAAACTCATATGTGTCATTTTCCTCAGAAAAGTCAGACCCTTCTAATGTTTTTTCTGGTTTGCTAACACAGAAAACGAAATCACATTCAAACTACAGCGCAAACGAGTTCAAAAAAGTATGGAAGCCTTTGCATTGATTGTACATTTAAAAAATTAACGGCATTGAAGGATTTTTATATCTAGCCATTTTCCATTTATCAACTCATGACTTTCTTTGATGCCCTACGCACAGTGCATGATATGATATGAGGGGGCAGAGCGCTACGCTGTTCACAACCATATCAACGGACACAAAGTATCAAAAATTAGGGGAGATTGTGGATCAGTGGGTAGTCGTCTTACAATCAGAAGGTTGTGGGTTTGATTTCAGCTTCCCTGAGTCGATGTGCACCTACCATTTAACTCCAAGTTGCCTTTCAATCTGCGTATTGGTGTATAAATATGTGCGCGTCAGGGACTGTGATTAGTTGAATGCGGCTATAGTTATAGCTATAGTGTAAAGCGCTTTAAGTGATCTGTATGACTAGACTGTCTAGAACAGCCTTAGTATTGTCCTTTTTACATTAAATCTACTAGATTGTCATTCCTTGTTTGTTAATATTTTTCCTTCTTCAGACTTTCTTGTTACCGTTTAAAGTGGTCTATGGAAGTAGTTCTCTGGCTGTATGACTAAAAAAGCGCTATATAAATACAGTCAATTTACCATTTAAAATGCTTTTAATGAGGAACTACAATCCCAAAGTTTAAACAAAACCTCCAGAAGCCCTACTTTGGCAATGAAATCTTGACATCCAATATGAACTAAATTACTTCTTGAAAGGGGGAGCATACGTGACTAATCTCTTGTCTATCAAGACATCTTTGCACAAGGACATTCAGGATGAGACGGGATGAAAGGCAATTTACTTGATGAGTTCTAATGTATTTACAAGGCCAAACCCCGGTCAGCTATATACCTGTTGGAGAGTACAGTATAGCCACTATTACAAAAATGTGCATGTTTAAATAAATAATTGGTATTAATTGTTGAATTGACATGCTTATAAATCAAATAAGCTTTTTGTCCTAAAAACAAGTACTTTTCTCCAGCTCAAAATGCTACTTCTGCATTTTCCTTGAAAAAAAAAAAACTGTCTTTGCAGATTTTCCCTCCCTATTGTACACTGAATTATATAATACAACTATGCAAATTAGATCCTCTCCTTTGCTCGCCTGAGGTAGCTGTAGCAATTTAAGATGTCCTATTGCATTATGACAAAGCCTTTTTATAGAGCTGAAAACCCTCAGTGGCAGAAATGGGAATGGTAGGACATGGAGATTGGACAGAAGGTGAAACCGAGCACAATAAGGAGCAGAAATTGAGCCAGTGTCTTATATAGTTATTGGCTGGCCTAAGGATTTCCCTCAAGGGGAAGTGTTAGAGTAGGATCCGTTTGACCGTCTGCTAGTGAAAAAGCAGCTATTAGGAGAGGGAGAGAACCCTGAGAGGAATACAATTCAGGCTGCCAGTCCTGTTGGGAAAATAATCAAGAAATAACATGTTTAAATGTCCGAAAAGTGACTAATTAATGTTGCAGAAATAAAAACAGGACTGCATTGCCCAGAAGACAATTGGCTAACTATAAATTACTTTGTCCTTTGGCTAGCTTTCTAGGAACTTTAAACAAATAGAAGATCAATATTGTTGTGAAAAATACCGCTAT
Source organism: Fundulus diaphanus (assembly GCA_037039145.1). Lineage (NCBI taxonomy): Eukaryota > Metazoa > Chordata > Actinopteri > Cyprinodontiformes > Fundulidae > Fundulus > Fundulus diaphanus. The sequence continues at coordinate 15,308,952 of CM073134.1, read as the reverse complement.
AGCAGCTGAAGCTTAACCTCATTAAAGAATGTGTTTCATCAGGTACAAAAAGTTGCTATATGGATCAAATCCGGTAACTATCTACTTGCAGTTAGTTATATTCAACAAAAGCTTTGGTGCGTCCAGGATAAACAATCTTACTCTAAGTGAAAACTAGAGCTGCACAATATTAGGAAAATGTTCAAATGCAAGAAGGTCCCTAAAGCTGCACTGAAACTTGCCACTCCCCAAAAAAAAAGACCAGCCAAAGGCCTCCTGGATAAAGTTGCATGGCTAGACAGACTAGACAAAGATCAAGTTCAGGTGAGGCTTTTAAACCAAAGAACGATGTATTAACTGAAAGCATGGTGGTGGTAGAATCATGCTGTGTGGCTGGTTTTATTTCAAGTGCACCACAAAATCTGGCTGGAATAATGAAGGAGCGACTCCTCTAAATTCTTCACTTCCCCATCAACTCAACACAAAACTTCAAGAATGAACCTAACCTCAACATCAATGGTAAATAGTTGCCAATGGATGGCGGTTCTACTACTGAATCTGCATCCTGGTGTTATCCCAACATAGACCTCTTGAAGATTATTGGGCAGATTGGTAAATACCCCCTCCAAAATACACTTTAGAGAAACATTTAAGGTATATCCACAACAAGCATTTCATTTTAATCCATTTATCGATAGTAATTACTACACACATCAGTTTTTTTTTTTTAATTGAAGATGGTTTTGTTTCAGGAGAATGAAGACAATAACTCTGAGGTCAATCGGTGCAGTAAGTTACAACTTCTTACAAAGTTGTTAATGATAACCATTTGTAACAACAGCAAAGCAAAGAAACTACAGCTGTTGAGAACAACTCTACCGTGACGTTACTTTCAGTTAACAGGCTGTGCGTAAAAACTGCCATAACTGCTTCAAGCAAAATACCTAAATGCACTGTTCCCTGTTCAATACAGAACAAAAGCTGTCATGCAAATCTTCAAAGAGGCCATGACGAAAACAGTGGGAATAGACTTTTAGGCTCACTGACTGAGACTGACAGCATTAGTGAGTCATGTTTAATTTAATAAATTCTTAAACACATTCGTTTAAAGCAAAAAAAAAGTAACAAGAAAATGTGCTTTAATAGACAGCCACTTAAAGGACTTCACTACTGGGAAAACATTTAATCAACTGGGTCAACCACTGATCTACTGAGCCCAGAAAAGCTGCATTTGCACCATGTAAGTAAACTCAAGTACTTCCTGTCAAAGCAAACTTTAACCCGTTGAGCACTGGGGGAAGAAGAAAAAAAACATGAATATTTTATCTGCTGGCTCCCTCGGCTGTCGACAGCATAAAGACTCCCAGAACTGAGGAAGAACTTATTTTAGCAGCTGCGGCTGAGTTATGTGAGGTTACGCCTAGAGCAGAAGACGCTCTTGAAAGCAGTTTCTAGTGTACCTGCCTTACTTACGATGGTTCCCTCTAACCACAAAACTCATCGCCGCGGCTGCCTTTGTGTGAAAATTGAGACGGCCTGTTAATAGCATCTCCCAGAAATTACCAGAAAAAATGTACAGTGACAGACAGGCCCTCAAACATAAAGCTTAGGTATGCTACCATTACAGCAAATAGAAATCATCTTTTTGTTGCATCTAATTTTGCAAACAGCTTCTGTTTTATTTTCGAGAATCTGCCCTTATTTAAAAGGTATATTGTCAGCAATGCAGCTGAGAGGTTTGTTCTTTTTTTCCCCCATCATTATGCTATTGCATAAAGAAGAGGGCAGCATGACAGGTTTCCATGTGAGTAACACAAAGAGGAGCTCCCGGTTCCCACACACACAATACAATCACACAGAAATACACACAAAAGCAGAAAATATGGCCGGCTAGTGAATTGATTTCACATAAACACTGAGTTTGATAGTTAAATTTAGACTTATTCTTCAAAAGAAAGATAAATTGGTTGCATTTGCTATTGCAAAAAACCACAGTCAAGTTGTGCAAAATTAAACATGCACCAACCCTTAAGTAGAGCAACACTTTGCAAACTAGAAGAGTTCGGTTAAGCGGCTGATTGGAGGCTGGCTACTGGAGCAGCAAGCCCTACTAATTGCTGCTAGCTAACATCAAATTGTTGGACTTCAAATGTTACTTTCTAAAGAACAGTACGACAAAAATGGATATTATTCTTTGCAATAAGAACACATTTTTTATTTAAATTTATTTATTCAATATATTTTTGCTCAAGTCCAGATAGCAAAATCAATTAATACATTACATGATATAAATATGATAGTTAAAGTAATATTTTAGCAGTGGTAGGAATAATTGTTGCTTTTCAGTTTAAAATAAGCTATTGAATCATGTTAATTTTAATCTGTCTAAATAACATAAAATGGGACACTCAGTGTATAACACAGTGAGACTTTCATTCAAAAACTTTTGTTAGGATTAATTATGAACTGAGGGCAGTCTCCTAGATACCATATATAAAACTGACATTTGATCATTTTGCTTTACGGTAACTGCTTTTCCTCGCCAAGATTAGTGAGCGATGTTGGCTACGTGATGTTTGCAAGCACCCCCACCTCCCCGATTTTATTGGTTCTGATGGCTGGAGGGACATGTCAATCATCCAAATTGGCTAATGGGCTCCTGACAAAGTGCCTTGCTTAACTTAAAATAACGACATGGGGTAAACAATATTTCAATATCAATATACATCACAATCTAACTTTATTCAATAACGGTGATATATTTCCGATACAATTACAGTCTATGATTACAGCATTTGTCACTGACTGACGTTCCGATTTAATGTATTTTGATGTGTTTTCTTTTTTAAAGCAAATATTTCTAAAATGAGGTAATATAATTGTCATAAGTTTGTACAGGCATCTGTTGTGGGCATTCTTTGTAGTCTGAGGCTTTTATCCTGTTTATATCGATGTTGTAATTTGCAGTTATATTGTACCGACCGAAATTAGGAAATACCTATCGTGATATAATTTTTGGCCATATCGTCCAGCCCTATATGACTAGATCACTGAACATTTTTACACATGGGGCGACAGAGCACACGGAGAAGTGTGTTTTCATGGTACAATTTGGCCAAATAATGGCGGGCAAGAACAAGACGTTTTTCACTGCTGAGAAGTTGCTGGATGTGTTGGCAGACATGTTTATTTTCTTTACACATATCAATCTTCCTTTTCAGGATTGTGTGAATCTATTTTACCGTATATATTATCTTATAACATCTCTCTTCTTCGTGTGATTTTACAGTGATGGTGATGATTATGATGAGCCACAACAACAAGGACGATGTCATATTGTTGTTATTATGACAGATTTATTGGCATTATTTTGTTATTGCATTTTGAACAAATCTACACCAGTTTCTTTCTACCCATGTTTATAATAACTCTGACAGACTGGTTGTAATTGTTATTTGAATTTGCATTTTTCTATAATTTTAGTTTAAATCTTATTGTTAGTAAATGTGCTCTATTTGGAGTCAAAGACTAGTTTCTCTCTATGTTTATTCTTAAAGGGTAAATATGTGTTTGGTGGACTTTTTCAAACTAACTCCGAAAACTATTGTTATTGGATGACTATGTATAGTAAGATTTAAATGAGGGCAAAAAAAATAATTAAAAACTTCAAATGGCACACAGGATGCCAACATTTTTAATTTGGAAGGTTTGCCTAGATTTTTAGCAACTAATCGCTCTTCAAAACCTCTTTGCTTTCCTTATTTTGCATGTATTTTGGTACAGCTGATGGTAAGATCCTTTACTGTGGTTTGTTAGATGGTTTAGATTGCAACTACATACTTGCAAATGAATATTCAAATTATGAAGTGCCATTCCCAAGACGGATTTTTTTTTCTGCTGTGTGCCATGTTAATTTACTCCTCACTCAGCAACTCAAGTATTGATTTTGAGACGTATGAAGTATTCTCTTGGGTGTTACCTTTATACTCATACCAGAACAAATCCAATAAACTGTGCAGTTCCTGAGATATATTCAATTGACTCTAGGAGTGTCATTATAGAGCAGATCTCTCAAAAAGAAGACTTGGGCTTTCAGAAGTTCATCTTTAAAAATATTAAAATATCTAATAAAACTGTTTAAAAATTCAGACAGATACAATCCTTGATGTATAGTTTTATACCTATTGTTTTACTTATTTCCCACTGAAGTAAAACCGTTATGCACTTGCTCCAAAATGTCAAGTGACAGGAGTAAAACATGAGAAAGGCAGGGTGGTTCATAGATAACAGGCGAGAAGAAATCATAACACCATCTTAGTCAGGTGACCCACAGACAGAGCAGTAAATAGATAAATTATAGTACGCCAAATACCTCTGTTACTGGCTGAAGGCCAAAGGAGATAAGGCGTTTGTGAAATCAGTAAGACAGCTAAGTGTTAAAAGCTATGCTATAAATGCTATGCTATTATTGCACGCATGCTGAATGCACACGATGGGTGTTTAAGAAGAGAAATTACAAGAAAACAGTATCCTGGGTGTGATCTGTGGAGAACATTCTGGTTAATCAGTAATCTGCTTTTAAATCTCTTGCCTCATGCAGCGGTGAGCAGATGAGCTGAATCATAACGCTTTACTGCTGAAGCACTGGAGGTTTTCATTTTTCTTACAGCAATAAATGGTTGCTGTAACACCAGCAGGACGGTCGCTGTGATATTATGATAAACTGCTCTAAACCAAAACAAAGCCATTTCACAGAAAGAGGATCCTTTAAAGAAATCAAAAATGCATACATGGTTTGAAAAATATGCCAAATGTGTCAAACATGCAGCAAACCATGCAGTAAAAAAAGCAAATAGTGTTATGAGGAACTGGAAGAACAAGCAGTATGTATTACACCTTCACCACTACCGTATGAAAGAACAGCATATAGTCAACCTTCGGTTTCTCTATTAAGTTCACCCAGTAGTCGGCTGTCCCACACATTCGCTCCCTTCTAACCAAACGGATTCTGACACGCCCTGTAAGCTGCTGATCTCAGTTCTGTCAAACTGTTTCACTCTTCTCGGGAAGCTTAGCTGTGCAACATCCGTACAACTGACACATGATTTCAGCCGGGGGAAAAGAAGTGGACACAGAGACTGAACAAAAAAAAAAGTAGGCTTTACTTCTATAACACTGTGACTGCAAAGCCGTCGGAACGATATTTCCCTTAAATTAAAGAACGTCGGCACTGTCGCCTAAGAGACGTGCCCTAATTCTCTCCTTTGCTAAGAGCGTCAGATATCCCTCCAGGCACCAGTGAGTAAAAATGAGCTTGCATTTGTGTCATTTTAAAAGTAGACTGATCACTGGGAGAATATTCAGTTCACAAATTAAATGTGCACCAACTCATACCTTATCAAAGAGAGCTTACATGCAAATCGTTCGATTAGAACACGCAAAAGGAGACAGCTGGCCAGTTAAACGGTGAGTTTTGCATCGATAATTAATTAAAAGGTGCCATTCTCCCCCAGGTAGACGAGCTCAGCTTACCTTTCACCTGAACTGCAGGAGCTACGGCATCCAGAGGCCTCTGTTGGGGCCACCCGTCTCACCTGCAGGTGTAGAAAAGTGAGAATAAGGTTTCACTTTAAGTCTCACAGTACAAACGAACAAAAACGGCCTCACCCCCTGGCATTTCTCCTTTAACCTCGCTCCTCCTGTTCACACCACTGTGCTAAAGCCCCACCTAGTTCAATCTTAGGGAACTCCTATTAGTTTTCTCACATACACACAACACTACAAGTCAACTAAAAGCCAATATTACTAGTTAAGTACTTAACATTATAAACCAAAATCTTCTCATCTAAGATGGAGGAATATAGTGAGACTGATTAATATGACAGAATTAATGAAACAAACATTAATTGGAGCAGTACTACTTTTACTCTAAACACTCAAAACAAGTGGAATCTGGTAGAGGGGTCCTTGTAGGTTTTACACAAACCTACGTTTATGTATTTAATTATTAAAAAAGGGCAAAACCTGATCTCAGTTAAGAAGGTATCACCTCCCCTTTTCTGCTTTTATCTGTGTTTACCCTTAAAAATGTGCCTTAATCCTTCTTGTGAAAAGTCTTGGGATTCTTCAGGATGTCTGATAAGACCCACATTAAAACAAACACACCCACAGCAATTAAAATAGCCCAACGCACCGTTTTCCAGATTAACATTTTGATTCCAGTTATGGGTATTAAATGCTGCAATTTAGAGTTATTTATTTAAAACCAGATCTACAAAGTCAGACCAAGACCACTCTGTTGTGTACTTTAACCACAGGCTTGATTGAACATTGTAGAGGTGTCTATGTACCATATGGCAAAAGTACTTTAAAACACAAATAAGACATCTATTATCTTGGCAACTGCTATAGACCCATAGCATGCTATTGTTTTGATTCGAAATATCTGCACATGAACGCTGGTTGACAAAACACTAAGGTGGAGAACTTTGATAGCAGCGCCAAGTAGGTCTGCACAACAGTGGCCAAATGTATTATTGGCATGCGGAGAGAGAATGCATGGCACTTGTATTAAGTATATCTTACCACATACAGCATCCAAAGAGTCCTTTGTAAATTGCAATATTTTACTCTTTGATATTTTGATATTGATTGTAAAATAATATATGAAACTTATCACAAAAACTAAATTTAAGGAGCGCGCTCATGGCGCAGCGAGTAGTTGTGCGTTGTTAGATCTACTATATATTCACTCCAAAGGAAATGCTCACAAGGTACATCTTAATAAGAGATGCACCATTTGGGGGGGAGGGGGGTGGGGATAAAAAAATATTGTACATATACACACACACACACACACACACACACACACACACATATACATATATATACATACATACATACATATATATATATATAAATATATATATATATAAATATATATATATAAATATATATATATAAATGTATAAATATATATATATAAATATATATATATATATATATATATATATATATATATATATATATATATATATATATATATATATTAGGGCTGTCAAACGATTAAAAATTTTAGTCACGATTAATCGCATAATGTCGATAGTAAACTCGACATTAATCGCAACTTAATCGCATATTTTATCCTTTTATTTCTGAAAGTGTAATAGCCTGTTTGGGCATTTTAATATGCAATTTTGCAATAAATGACACTAATAAAATACATGCTTGTACAAAAAAATGTTTTTATTTTGTTATTTTTCAAGCACTTTTCAGAATTGGAATGAAAACATCCTGGTGCCAAATGTTAAACTCTGGACTATAATGGCTAAATGACTAATCATGACGCCCTGATGTTTGTGTGTAAACAAATGTGTGTAAACAAAAATAAATATCTGTATTCATGCCGATATATTTTCTTTGCCTCTTAAACAAAGATAGACATGGTATTATGCATAAACATATAAATTAATAAAAATTTTCCATAAAGTCATAAGTTTTGTTCATTACTTCACTCTCTCTCTCTCTCACACATCTAATTCTGAGCTTTCACACCAACAACAATAATTTCTTTGAATATTTTTGCTTGCTGTTTCTATCCATATTCATAGAGTTTAAGCCTGGAAAAAGGTTTTAAATTTCCAGGTCATTCCAGTCTTACACTTTGCTTGCAACTGGGCCAGGAGCTTAATACCCTTGAAAGAGACTGTTTAGGAACTGATTAGTAACTCCAGGTACTTCGTTTGGCAACGTGATTCATCCTTGGTTTGTCAAATACAAAGACAACAAATTAATAAGCATTAAAGGTATACTATGCAACCGGGGTTGATTTTCCAGCGAGGCTCCCCCCCAGAGGGCGAAAGTAAAAGTGCACTGTCGTAAATATGCTCAGCTGTTGTACTGGTTTCTCCGTCAAGCCAGGCGCGGTTGTTTTGAGCTTAGCAGACAGGCGAACGCAACGAAAAGTCGAAAAAACGGCAGTACAAACAATGACTAACACAGTGAAAGTATGAACATGCACACAGAGAGAGAGAAACCATTCCAATGCAGTGTTTCCCCTAGGAATTTGCTTACCGGACGACCGGCGGAACGGAGCGGGGGGGGAGACAAGCTTTGCGCGACCGGCGGAGCGGGGGGAGACAAGCTTTGCGTGCATATCGAGTTAGTTTTTTTTTTTTTTTTTTTGGAATGTTGGGAGGCGGTAGCGTGAGGGAAACCCTACAATGTTACCTACAATTGCATCAGCAGAAACGCGAGGTCCGCGTCAGCCTTGCAGCCTTCTCTTTCTTTTAGCTCTCGCCATTCGGGAAAAGCTTGCCCGATGTTCACCCGTGTACGACTCCTCTTTCTGTCCACAGCCTTTGTCCTCTTTCTTGCCTGCTCCGACATGGGCTTTCGCTGTTTTGTCGCTGGTTCCGCCATGATAACTGCAGATATCGCCACTGCGCTAGCAACGAGCATGCGTTTCACGGCGGGCGTGTAGCAGTTCTTGCCGTAAAGCAAGACCGACTCTCGCGATCTTGCACGAGATTCTGAGCCTGTGGGCGCGGGCCGAGGGCTCCTGCAATTGCAAGTGCGGTATTTCCCCCACAGACCACCAGGGCGGCCAAGAAAACCTTTGTTCAACCTGAAATGACTCATTTAATCATCCAAAACGGTATGGAACACATTAATTAACTGAAAAATGTTGCATAGTATGCCTTTAAAGTACGGTTTATGGGTTGGGGTTTCTGTTATCAACGTGTAAAAACTCATCTTCAGAACCAATCTCTGCTTAAAATGGTGATCTGCACCATGTAATCTACTTTCAGCAGTTATCACCGGTTATTGCACCGTAAACTGCAGAAAATACGAGCAGAGTTGCTCTGTCTGCCGTTACTACCGACGGCTCCTATGGCGGAGGGATATTTCAGCTGGATACACTCACATGTAGTGCAGGCAGGTCTCATAATAACCCCTATTTCGTCACTTATTTTAGAGCCCAAATAAGCGATTTCACTTTCAGAAACCTGCCCAAAAAAAACGCGACCCGTGACTCATGAAATTTAGAAGCGCTTTTAGAAAAAAGAAGCCCAAATTCGCATCAAATAAACAGTCTTTGGCAACAGTGAGTGCGGGTCTGTTTTGCTAAAGTTCTCTAGCACTCTTGAAACTACGGAAAGCGCCGAGGGTAAAAGAAACACAGTCCGGAGAGCGCGGCGGGGGGAAAAACATTAGGGAACGGTGTGGGTGTTTTGACGCGCGATTAACGGCGACAAAAAAATTGTCTGCGCTAAAATGGGTTTACGTTAACGCCGTTAATAACGCGTTTAACTGACAGCACTAATATATATATATATATATATATATATATATATATATATATATATATATATATATATATATATATATATATATATATATATATATATACTACCGTTCAAAAGTTTGGGGTCACCCAAACAATTTTGTGTTTTCCATGAAAAGTCACACTTATTCACCACCATACGTTGTGAAATGAATAGAAAATAGAGTCAAGACATTGACAAGGTTAGAAATAATGATTTGTATTTGAAATAAGATTTTTTTTTTTACATCAAACTTTGCTTTCGTCAAAGAATCCTCCATTTGCAGATATTACAGAATTGCAGACTTTTGGCATTCCAGCTGTTAATTTGTTGAGGTAATCTGGAGAAATTGCACCCCACGCTTCCAGAAGCAGCTCCCACAAGTTGGATTGGTTGGATGGGCACTTCTTGCGTACCATACGGTTAAGCTGCTCCCACAACAGCTCAATGGGGTTCAGATCTGGTGACTGCACTGGTCACTCCATTACCGATAGAATACCAGCTGCCTGCTTCTGCTCTAAATAGTTCTTGCACAATTTGGAGGTGTGTTTAGGGTCATTGTACTGTTGTAGGATGAAATTGGCTCCAATCAAGCGCTGTCCACTGGGTATGGCATGGCGTTGCAAAATGGAGTGATAGCCTTCCTTATTCAGAATCCCTTTTACCCTGTACAAATCTCCCACCTTACCAGCACCAAAGCAACCCCAGACCATCACATTTCCTCCACCATGCTTAACAGATGGCGTCAGGCATTCTTCCAGCATCTTTTCATTTGTTCTGTGTCTCACAAGCGTTCTTCTTTGTGATCCAAACACCTCAAACTTGGATTCATCCGTCCACAACACTTTTTTCCAGTCTTCCTCTGTCCAATGTCTGTGTTCTTTTGCCCATCTTAATCTTTTTCTTTTATTGGCCAGTCTCAGATATGGCTTTTTCTTTGCTACTCTGCCGTGAAGCCCAGAATCCCGCAGCCGCCTCTTCACTGTAGATGTTGGAATAATATTTAGTGCGCCTTATAATCCAGTATGCCGTATGGGCCAAAAATATGGTATGTATATATATATATATATATATATGTGTGTATATATATATATATATATATATATATATATGTGTATATATATGTGTATATATATGTGTATATATATATATATACACACACACACATATATATATATATATGGGCCGTATGGGCCAAAAATATGGTATGTATATATATATATATATATATGTATATATATATATATATATATATATATATATATATATATATATATATATATATATATATATATATATATATATATATATATATATATATATATATATATATATATATATATATATATATATATGTGTATATATATGTGTATATATACACATATATATACACATATACATATATATATATATATATATATATATATATATATATATATATATATATATATATATATATATATATATATATCTTTCTGAGAGCGGTACGAAGTGGTGGAACGGATGGTAAAATGTGTGATTAGCTAGCTGAGCACCTAGAGCCGTTTCTTTTCCAGCAGGCTCCCACCGCACACTAGAGGCTGACATTTTTTCTTGAATCCCGTGGGGATGGGAGTCAACATTAGTAAATATCACGTGATTGGGACGGTACAGGATTAAATATCAACGGGAGCAGACGGGAGCGGGAGTAAACCAATAGCAGGTACAATAAACTAGGATCGATGCCAAAAAATTAAATAAAATAGAATGTAGGTTCGCCGCCGCCATTTTTGTAGTTTTTTTTCCAAGAAACCTAAACTATATAGTCAAAAGAACTACACTACACGGCCCAGAAGCCAACAGTGCTTCCGGTCTATTTTTTCCGCCAACGCTCAAAAACAGAATGGGGGGATCAACCGCTAGTGGCGAACTCAACCTAGAAAAGTTGGATTTGCAACGCAAAGTCAGAAGTAAGGACTTATCTATTAAACCGACAGAGCGACTGTAAAGTTGCAAATATTAAACTTGAGGAGAGTTGAATGTCACAGTGTTAACACTCAGTACCCTGCTTGTAAAACGTGTTTCCTGGACTCATTTTCCAATGTGCAACAGTGTAATAATACGGCCAATAACTTAAAACTACTTTATTATTTTATTTAGTATTATTTGAACAGTTGTGTTTTTTTCTGTTTTAACACACTAACTGAACAACGTGGTAACACTTCTTTCACTTTTTAACAAAAGTAAAACATGTCTACTTCCATGTCTGGTCGGATAAAAATGAGATGGGGCTGACTGGACCGGCTTTTCCTGGGTCCAGTTAGCTCTGCCTCCAGCTCCGCACCACCCCCGAAAATTAACATAATCTCACTCTCAATTTTTGATAAAAGTTGAGAAGTCTGTCTAAAAATGTGTTTAATGTTCGATGAATGTATTGGTTCTGATAGTAAACCCTAATTAGTTTATGGATATTTTATTGCAAATGGAAAAATACTAATACGCTTGAATGATATTCAACTTTTTCTTTTACTAAACTGAGTTTATGAACCATTATGGTACATTATCTAAATTGTGACAGTAATGCCTTTATGCACTTTTTTCTTAATTGAGTATAGATCTCTTGCACGGTGCATTATTCTTTAGTTTCAGCAATTTGAAACAAAAGTAACTTCATTGTTCATGTGAAACAATTACTTAATGAATTAGTAAAAGGCAACATTGTACATTTTGTTTATTCAACTAAGATAGGCCTGGTCTGTTTCCTGTTACTTTTATTATTTATTTATTATTATTCCTTTTACTTTAACTGGCCTTTACTACAGCTAAAACGAACTTAACTGACCCTTCATAGACATTCAGGTTTAATGCATTGCCAGAAAATTTAATCAAGACAACAAGAATGGGAGTGGTGCAGGAGCGGGACTCATTCGGAATGGGAGCGGGATGGGAGTGGGAGTAATATTACCAGGAGCGGGACAGGACAGGACTTCTTTTCTACTCTGGTCCGGGATTGGGACGGGACACAATTGTTTTCAGTGGGAGTGGGATGGGACAGGAGTGAAAATCCACTCTCGTGTCACCCTCTACCGCACACCTGTCAGTGAGAACAGAGAGGGACTGTGATGCCGCGGGTCTTTGCAACCGCCTGCTTGGAGCAGCTCAGTGTAGCAAGCTCAGTGTCACATATAAAACAGTTTGATGTAAAGACTTCTTGCTGCCAAGAAGTCGTAAAAATTGAGCTCCGCACGTACCTGTACGTGCAGACTTCCGCAGAGTGAACTGCGCACGAGAATGTGGGGGCCTTTACATGAATGCACTTCTAGTTTCGACATTACAGTCAGGCAGTCTTGTAGACTACTCAGGTGTCCGATCAGATAGTGACACAGTGTACCGTAATGCTCAGAATATCCATTGAGCGGAGCAATTCTCGCCTTTATCTGTCACTGATCTATCTACCAACATCATATGCTTTTATTTAACTTTTTTGAGTTTAACAAGACTCAGATAAAGGTTGGGGACTGTGCCATTCTCAATTGCTACAAACATAATAACCTCTTAAGACCTAAGAATTTTGATCAAAACATAGGCTTTTAGACATCTAAAACATACATGTTTTATCAGCTGTAAATCTCATTTACAGATCTGTAATTTTTAGATATCAAAAAGCCTATGTTTACACTAAAATTCTTAGGTCTTACGAGGTTAAGTTTTCCAACAACAACCTTGATCTTGAATCACATGGCAGTGAACTTCACAAATCCACAACAATCATGAATTTCTACTTGACTAGAACTTAACATTGATCTTAAGTCACATGGCAGAAAGCCAAGACTGACTCACATGAAGCAGCACAAGCTTGGGTAATAATTAACTGGAAAACCAACAGCTGTAAAAAGGATGGGGTGGGTTGTGGCGGAAGTTCCCAATCTGTGCCTTACGTCCCATCTCTGAGCAAAAGAGGAAGCAATAACAGTGAAGCATGTGTAACCCAAATACAAAGTCAACTGAAAAAAACACTACTTGTGGGACAAACAATACCAAGAGAAGGACGTGCAGAGAAAATGGAGCCAAACACTCCATAAATTGCAAGTAAAATATAAAACAAGTATCTCTAAAATCAAATATATGCTTAAAATTATAGGAAAATGGCAAAATAATAAGTCACAAAGTATGCAAACTAGCAGTAGGGAACCATGACCCAGAAAGTATCAGGGTTTAGGTGGAAGGATGCCATAGCTACAGAAGCACCAACACTCTCTAGCTGTCCCACATTTCCTCCCTCACACCAGATGTTTAAGTATCTTCTCTGGCAACGGATCTACCGCACAAAATCAGCTTCTTGCCATGTAGAGATGATGCTCTGCTCTTTTCTTAAACTGTTCTACTTTCTACCACTTGTATTAAACATCCAACCTATTTCAATGTGCTTCATGAAAGCAACGGTTAAGCCCAATAGCCCTGAACGTTGAAAACAATGAGGCAATGGATCGCCTAAACAGTGTCACGTTCTTTTTGTAAAAACAGCCCCTGCATGGTCTTCTTCAAGAATACAAGTAAGTAACATTTGCATAAGAGTGCTGCTGATTCAGCAACTCCCACAATAGAAAGTCAAGAGTAGCTGGGTGGGGGCTATTCAGTGTCTTGAACATGAGACCCCAAAACAACAAAGCTAGAAATGGCTGCCTGGAGCAGGAATCCGTACAAAGAACGTTGACTTATTTACTCAATAGCCTGAACTTAACTTACAAACTTTAGCATGCGAGTCAAATGCTTTTGTACTTAGTTATCTAACTTCCAAAAAGCAGCCTATACAGCATGCGTCATAAAAATGAACACCTATACATTTTGGCTAACTATAGACATCTTGGTTTTTAAGCCAGATTTGTTAAATTTACACTCTCCTGAAGCAACAAGGGGCTCCTGGTCAATTTGCCCCGACATACCAATGGAGTGATGGACAAGAAGCGGACCGCTTTGACATATGTAGTGAAAATGAAACTCTTCTCATCTTGAATGGGAATAAAATAAAGGACATTGTAGACTTCTAGAGAAACAGGAATAGGTCAAAGGCTATTTCCATCATGGAAGAAGAATTGGAGGTGGTGGAGGAGTATAAATACCTCGGTGTTCACCTGGACAACAGACTGGACTGGAGACAACTGTAAAGTTGTCAATGCAAAGGGGCAGAGCAGACCGTACTTCTTGAGGAAGTTTAGGTTCTTCAGTGTCTGTAGTGACTCCTCCAGAACCTCTCCAGATGATTATTCAAAAAATGATTCTTCACTAAATGAACATTTCAGACAACTGAATTGAACATTTCAGACAACTGAGTGTCCTCTTCGCCAGACTGTCATACGACAACAGCGTAAGACAGACTACTATAGGAGATCTTTCCTACCCACCGCCATCAGCATCTACAACTCCGAAGAAAACTGCATAATAATTAATAAAGTATTTTTGAATGAAACTGAATTACCATTTGATTCTATTCAAAACTGCTTCCACTTCATACCTGCGGGCATCCGATTTCACTCCTGTGTCTTTAAAACATAGCATATTATCTGATGTTTTGTTATGGTTAGGTATTTTTTTTATGTTTTGGAGATAAATGGTTATAAAATTGCTTACCAAATCTAACACGAAAATAACTAAGTCACCCCCCTCCCCCTGCTGTTAGATATAATTTATTGGAACATTTCCTTATAAGAAGAATATAAAAAGCCCCCTAAATTGTTGGTTCCCAATTTTTCTCTAGCCGGTACAAATTGAAACAATCTCCCCTGGTATACGGAACCCATTTGTGGCAAGAAACAAGAAAAACTGCACAGGTACGATGCAGCGAAATGGCCGGCTCCAGCATGAAAGGTAACAACACGTTTGAATTTCCTACAAAAAGAAAAATGTCAGGCGACAAATTGATTGTGACAAGGCCATTTGCTGCCCAGCATCATGAATAAAGATGGAGGATTTTCTCTTGATTGACTCTGATGGGTGAACTGCAGGTCAATTGCTGAAAAATATTTTTTCCAAGTTGTCAAATGCATCAAAACTAATGATCAGTATCAGTTATAGTCTATAAACAAACCATTACCCAGCAGCATTTATTTTGATGCAATTTCTTGTGCATTAATAGAGTAAAAGGTTATATATAAATATAAAAGGTACAGCCATCAGCTCAAATAAGGGAATACATTTTTTCATGCTCAAACAGGAATAATATTGTACTTCAATTATTTTCTGTTGGATTCAAAACTATGTTTACCAGAGAGCATCCAGGATGTCTTTATGTAAAATTATTATTTATTAAGATTGAGGTGGGAGCTGCTGAATCTGAAGGAATTGGTGTTAGTTATCCCTGATTGGCGCATCTTTATTCATGAGCCTGGGCATATATGAGACTTTCTAAGGCATAAAATTGACAAGATTATATTTAAGATATTGTTTCTGACTTTTTAAGGCCCAGCAGAAACCCAGCTAAATGTATCCTTTTCCAATCAGTCACTTCAATGTTGTTTGTTAATGGTGTGAAAATTTGCCTAATTCTTGAATGAGGTGGGCACTCCATCTGATTTCTAGACAAACTAATCTTAAAACGTTTTACTGTTAATAGTTTACGTTTGTCCTGAGACTCGATTACTCGACACTTCCAACAGAGGCAGGGGGAGAAGGGAGGAAGGTGGGCTAGTTGCAGGTCTTCGCACCAGTGTGAACTATGTGATTGCCTGGGAAATAGAAAGACCTTGGTGTGAAGTAAGATTAGTGGAAGTCCCTCCGTTACAGAAAGCATGAGCTTGTTGTGACTGAGGAAGAAAACAAGAGGCCCAGGTGGCAGCAGAGCCTGTGGGGTTCCGACAATGAAACCCAGGGGAGTGTGCCAGAGCCACAAGGCCAAACGACTGCCTACTTGTACTCCAAACCCCCATGGACAAGCCGGTTGTGCTGTATGTATTGTTGCTTTAGAGCAGGGAAGACAAATGGGTGTGAATGTTCCAGCCAAAAGGGTAAAAGAGATCAAACATATATAGGCCTTTTATAAAATGGTGTAGTCTGGATGCAAAGAGTAGCACCACTAAGCTACATTGATCTTAGAGAAATCTAGCACTTAAAGCTATAGTTGGTAATCCTGTTCAAAAACACTTTTTGTTATACTGGGTGAAATCGTCCTTCCATCCTTAAAGTAGTTAATACAGTATGTTTTCACAAAAAGGAGGTTAAAAAAATCCTTCTCTGTGGGAGCTCACAGAGAATAACCCATAGACGTTATATAACCCCCCCCCCCCCCACCTCTGTCCCTCAAGTTCTGGGGGAATCACCTTATCCATTGGTTGTCCCACATGCCGATCATTCTGACGCGCTCACGTAACGCCAGTGTCCGTGCTCTTTCCTTCCTGGTTTCCGCTTGCTGGCTGCGCATGTGCACTTCCAGTGTTAATGTATCTGGTTAGCTTAGCGGCTAGGGAGCGGTTAGCCATTCATTGTAGCTCCACTTCTCTCACAGTAGACTTTGAACATGGCTGAGAGTCACAAGACGCAAACTGCGTTCATTTTTATGAGAAGAATAGGAAGGCCTCAGTAGAAAGAAATACGACCAGAGTGGATTTGGGAGCCGCGAGACCAACTACGTCTGAAAGCAGCTCCCAGACTGGATAGGTTTGAAGCCGCCCCTCGTGGTGCCTCCGTTGTGACTGTATGCATAACCACCTACATAATGGCGCGTTTGCACATGCAAGCCTACATAGACTGCACCTCTCTATTAACAAGCATGCGATTTATGGCGATCACCATAGTTGCATTTGTGCGGCACAGGCTTTTGGACCCACTGTTTTGTGCTTTCCTGGTCTTGTAGTCAAGTGTAGCCCAGAGAAGTTCCACCTGGTCGTCGGTCCAAATACAAGCTTCTTTTCTTATTCCAGCAAAGATAGCAGTCGCCATTCTCCTTCTTCTTGTAGTTCCCGGCAGTGCTGTGCTACCCATTGGCGTGGCATACGTATTACAACACCCATTACGGCTTGTTCGGCTTCAGGAAGCTTCACCATCACGCTTAAACTTTTCTGTGTGGATACCTTAATTTAGCTTTGTTCATCTTCGTGTGGACGTGACTTTAATGGTTTCCTGTAAATGAACCTATTGTCTCTATGTAATGTCTAACGACAACACCATGTAATAAATGAACAGCCACACAAGGGCTTTAGGGCCTTCATTCATTTTCTTGTTCGGCATTATGTTTTTTTAGTTTTTATTGGAAACCTTTGTGACATATAAAGGTTCATAGCCTATCATTATAGATGCAAGCTGAGTGTTGGATGGCTCAGAGAACAATTTTAGCTGGGGTACCCTTCCCTATTTAAACTAAAGTCAGATGATGATCCCCATGCTGTGGAGAGCAGCCAGTTTCTGAAACCAAAGAACGATCTCAAAGGTTAAAGAAATGCCTTGCTGTCTTAAGAGTTGCTTGACATGGACTAGCTTGGAGTCACAAGTTTCCGTTTAGTAGAACATAAAAGTGTCACTCTTATCATCCGAATGAGTATTTTATTAGCTTGACGCAAAGTCTGCAATCTCATAAATACAATCCTGTTAGAATTAATTTCCTAAAGCGGCAAAGCTGTGAAAATACATAACCGGGTGGAGGGTCAGCAGCTAATGAAATGTCATCATTTCAAGAAATCCACAGCCAGAGGCCAAAAATTAGGGTTAATCTGATTCTGAACACAGCACCAAGATGACCCTCCAAATGAGGATTTAAAAGGCTGATGACGTAAATCTCCTGGCCGCAATTATTTCATAATAAATCAAGAGTTATAGTAAAAAAAAAAAAAATGAAACAGCCCTGCTGTAATCTCAGCACGGACACTGCATGTTATCTCCCGAAATAACGGATTAGCGTTTGACATGACAACACAATACAATAGTAAGAATTTCCCAAAAACTAAACAAGGAAGTAAATTTATTGCATATGCAAACAGCTCTGTACTAAACCCTTTCCACACATTTTTTAACTGTGCACAGTTCACCTGGTTCAGAGGTATGAAAATAGGCAGAAACTTTTCAAAGTTGGTCCACAGAGGAAATAGGCAGATCATTATTAAAGTTAAGCATGCGATGTTATGAGATTTTAATAGCTGGATGACCTTGAGCAAAAATAAAATAGAATGTCATAGTGTTTAGAGAAAAATTTAAACAGTTGTGTATTACAAGAACTGAATCTTTTTAATCAACAGAAAAACAATAATTATTCCTACTCCCTATAAAATAATAAGAACTGAAACAATTCATTGGATTAATCAACTATTGAAATAATCGTCAACTAATTTAGGTATCAAATCGAGTTGTTACCTGGAGTCTACAGACTAAGATATGTAATCTGCTGAAAGATCAATCAACTCAGAGCAGTAATTAAACCAGGACTGTACAAGAAATAAATACATTTTGCATTTGAGATGGAAACCCTTCTCTGTCTGTAAATATGCTCTCCAGAAATCTGACTGGC
This sequence comes from Fundulus diaphanus, assembly GCA_037039145.1. Classification (NCBI taxonomy): domain Eukaryota; kingdom Metazoa; phylum Chordata; class Actinopteri; order Cyprinodontiformes; family Fundulidae; genus Fundulus; species Fundulus diaphanus. The sequence continues at coordinate 15,290,178 of CM073134.1, read as the reverse complement.
ATAGTTTAAGATTCACCTCGTTCAAGTTCTTTAAAAAAAAAAAACACTTTTTGCTGTTTGATTATTAATCCGTTAATCAAAAAATAGTACACAGATTAAACAATTGGCAAAATAATAGTTGCAGTCCTAGTTATATTGTCTATTGTTTTGCCAGGGATGAGGCATGCATGGATGGATGGATGGATTGATGGATGGATGGATGGATGGATGGATGATTAGATTAACATAAAAATGTTTATGTTTCGGCCATTTACAATGTATTTAAAATGTACAATAAGCATTGTTTATTGAAGTGTATTAATTTATGAAGAGTATCTCTTTTTAGATTAATAAATTTTAAAAAAAAATCAGAATAAAAATAAAAATGGAAAAGGTGCAATTGGGGAAACCATACAATGGAATTTGGAAAATAATTAAACGGATTTCATAGGGCCCTAACTTACTTATTTATTTAAACTGTATTTGTAAGGCTTTACAATAACCTTGAATAATACTATCATTCTTGGCTCAATAAGACTGATTTTCTTTTCTGATAAAATGTGATTTTTAGATGACAAAAGGACCCAGTTCGAGTCACTAAGGCCTCACTGCAGCCGTAAGGTAATGCCAAACAGGAAAAATCTGCTGAGAAGGGACATCTTGGCACAGCAGAGCCTGCTAAAGAGCATTTTCCGTCCTGACGTAGCGATCCAGCTTCTGTATGGAACAGTATAAGTCTAGATTTCCCGACTAGATGTCGGGGAAAGCTTTTCCATCTCAGGGGAGCTGAAGGAGAACAGAGCCACTTAGAAAACCAGAAGTACTACAGTTTCTCAGAGAAGAGTAGTCACGCTCAAACTAATAGTTAAAAGGCTATATTGCTCAGAGAAATCACTATAAAGATTTTTTTTTCATCTTTTATGTTTTCATCTTTGCATCAGCTGGGTATTAGCGATTTTAAACCCAGGACAACCAGAACACCCCAAGTCTTTTAATCAGAATCCAATCATCCGCTGGTGGTTAAATATGTTAGTCCTGCAGCAAAAATCTGGGGCCTAATAAATAAATCAAAGCAGCGTCCACCAGCAGAACCATTCTTATCCAGCCCTGCAAACTGTCTTTATTTCATTCACTACACCACTCTCTCCATTTGTCATTCCCAGCACAGCAAAGCTGAGGTTCTACTTGATAGGCTTAAGGCCCAACACCATTATACATCCCCACCTGATTAGGGCAAGGCAGACCGTCACGTGGCACAACCAGACATTAGGTGTTTACAGATCCGTGCTGCTAAAGCCAAGTTGTGAAACGTAGTAGATGTTTAATGGTTTGGTTATTGAACATCTACTCTATATGAAGACTCATTACAGTGATGCTATTTTAAGGCGGCACCGGCTGAGAGGGATCGGATATGCAAATGGAACCGGAGTATGTTGTCAGTGATTTAATGACCCACTTCCATTGGTCACACAGTGTTTATGACCTTGAAATGCTTTCCGCTCACATCTCGGATATCGACCGCCTGACCTTTTGCAGCCATAAAACACGCTCATGGCTGAAGCCAGTCAAAAGCAGAGTGAAATTACAGGGTGCTAATCTATTTCCCTCTGAATCCCTCTCCACTGAGGCTGAAGATGAAAATGCAGAACTTCTGGACAGAAAGAGAAAGTGTGCATAGCCTGCCTCCCCTCCCAATGCAGCAATTTCCCAGGTACCACTTAACATCTCAGTTCCAGCACTCTAGTAATCATTTCCTCCTGCAACCATACACCCCACCCCCTCCAACTCCCAATCCAGATTTTTTTTCTTCTGTCCTTTAGTTTGAGCGACATATTTCAACACCGTCTGGTACAGGAGTCTCACAGTCGGATAATCTCGGGTTAAACCGCACGGTGTTACATAATTAGGCAATTATTGATCAAAATGGTACTTTTAAAAACAGACAAGCAACAATTATTTCCACTGCTGTAAAAATGAATGTAACAAACTGATTGTTACAGTTTTCACAACACTTATTTATTGTTATTCACAATTTAGCAAGGTTTTGGGGAGTTTATTGCACACAATACTATGAAATCTGTCGTCTATAAAGTAAGACAAGCAAGGAAAAGCTAATTTTAGCTGGTTAATTAGCACATTACATAGATCAGCAGTTGATGCATTAATTCTTAGTCTTTTATTCATTATCTTTTTTTTCCAAACATGGCTATGCTGTTTAGTTTTGGTGCTAACAATGAATAAAAACACTACAGTTCCGCTGTATCACACTTATAACGTGCTCGTATCGATTTCATTTAACACTGAAAAGCAACATCTTGCCTTCTACTACATGATCAAATAACAACAAACATTTATTGTTATTTTGATTTTGATGGAGGCTAAATTACTGAACAAAAATCTGCTAAAATTGTGCTTATTACAAAGAACGTTATATATTTTTATATAAAACTGATTGCTTGAATTAGGGAAGCTTTGTAGCTGCCTTTCATCCAGCTTACAGGTACTGTTCAACATCAGGTAGGGAAGGGGCAGCCTTGAGCTACTCTACGCTTCATACAGCCAGAACAAAAATCTGATGACGTCAGTTTTTTCTCTGTTATTTAATTAAACATCCTTTAACCCCAAAGGCACAGCGCAATGGAAAATATTTTGCTCTTCTGTCTTAATTTGTGAAGGAAACAGATAAGATGAAGGTTCCACACGATGCTGGTGCATTTTTTTTTTTTTTTTTTTATGCTCTCTTCAAGGTTTCACGGGGGAGCGGTTGCCTCGTGGTTAGAGAGCAGGGCGACTGCGTCCAGGGTAGGCTGCAAGTTCCCCGGTTTGAATCCCACAGACAGCCACACTGGATCCGTGAGCAAGACCCTTAGCCCCTGAATGCTCCCTGGGTGCCACACAGTAGCAGCCCTCTGCTCCCCTAAGGGACGCAGGGGACAGGTGACAGATAAAGACGACCATTTTCATTATTGCCACAAATACAGCCAGCCTAACTGGCATCATCTCAGACCACCACAACGATTAGTTTTCTTCACTCAAAATGTAGACCGGCAGGCCTGATTCGAAACATTTCTCCGGTCTTCATATAATCTTCAAGTAGCTTTGGGTTTTAAATTCCAATAACTACCCGCTGAGCTACTCTTTTCTGTGACAACGCTGAAAATAATATGAAAAGAGACACTTTGCTGTCATTTCTGAAATACTGATGCTGGGCTCGGGATGATAGGCAAACACAAACACTGAACCTGGTGAAATGTGGGTAACGTGTCAAGTCAAGGTTAAGAATCAATGTCTTTCCATTTTTGCTTTATTTATTGAGGATGTCTTCCGCACTCAAGCATACGTAGTATTCATTTTTAAACACCGATGCACCAATCAGGCCTCTTCTGGCCAATCTTAATTTCAGTTTTTACGTAAAAGCCAAACAGGTGCTGCAAGCTGTGTGATAGTGGTAACAGTTTTAAATCTAACGTGTCCCTAACCCGCTTTTTACTAAACTCAAAAAGGAATACAAAGTGTGTGCTGTCCGCTGTGTTTATAGACTGAAAAAGTAGGGAGATCCTAGTTTTGATGCACGAACAGTGAAAAGAAAACATATTTCAGGACTACTGGTCACCGATTCCAGCTGACCAGGGGGCAAAAATGTAATTCTGATCCCTGTCAATGTCAGTAAATCTCAATGTCAACGTCAGCTAAAGGGAGTAACAAGTTATCCCACAGGGTGATAATTGCACTGCAGCGGACAATATGAGAGGAGGATTGCAATTCGCAGCTGAAAAATAAACCTCACGAGTTAAATAATAATAATTATAAATCCTGGCACTTCTGCACTGACGTTTCATTTGCCCCGGGCGTTACATAAACCGGTGCAAAATCTGCAACGCGTCTGTTTATTCTAGCGACAACCCCCCCGCATTAATTAATGTACAGATAACTGCAATAACCACATCCAGGAGCGCCTTCCCCAAACGCAGGAGAGCAAAGGCGCCGGCTGGTGCTGAACAACGCGTGAGAACCACTAAAGTGGACCAAATGCGTCCAAAAAGGCAAGACGCTTTGCTGGCACTCTTTTGGAGGGAGGGGGGGGTCGCGTTTTGACCTACATCGTGTAGGATATTTAAATAAGTGCAGATTTAAATATAGCTACGTTTTCTCCCGAGTTATCAAAGCGACATCTTGGGGGAAACCCAAAGCAGCACGAGGACGCATCGAGAATTTCTGATTCTGCAGATTAAAAAAGGGGGAAGGGGGAAGCGACTGATTGAAAGTAAACAAAAACAAGTACGGTTATTTCCTGTGACTAGCTCGGCCAAGAGGGGCTGTGACGGCGAACATCACGCTTCGCTTGGTCACGCTGGTGAAATTCTTGCAGGCTGCGGCTCCGGCCGACGGCGATAACTGGTGAATTAAACCGGGGAGGCAGAAGCAGAAACGAGGCGTTTGCCCTCGCTTTTCCCCGGCCGCGGTTGGGCACAGGCTTGGCTACCTGTTATGCAAAGAGGGTGACAGCGAGGAGAAGCTGCAGCCGCATGGGGCATGGTCTGCTCCGCTAATGTGGAGGCGAGGGTTAACTTTGGGACACAAAGCTAGCACCGTTAGCCCCCCCAGCTACACCTGTGCATTTAACCAGGAAGCCAAACACCAGTGCGATGTAACAGGAAAAAATTAAATAAAACAGGAAAATACACCCGAGGCCAGGGTGTCTGAAAGACACCGACAAACCCTCCCCGCTTGCCTGTAACGGACACGGGAGCTGCCGCGGCTAGCTACAAGTTAGCACAAAAAGACCAACGTTAGTTGAATAATTCGGAGTAACTAAAAATAGCAAGTTATGCGCCTCGTTTTGCTGTCACTGGGAAGCGGAAAACTTACCGTATTTTTTGTTGTTGTTGTTGTTGGTGGTGGTCTTTCCGGTTCTCGTGCAGTTTCTCAGATCCCTTCCCAGTCAAGTGTCATAGCAGGGCGATGTGGAACCGGCTGGGTGGTGAGGGACGGACGGTTGGAGTCTACCGGAGGAGAAGTTGCTCCGTTTCAACATGGAGAGCGCTGAGAACGGACTACATTCGAGTTGCTGCGGTTGCCCTGGCGGCGGCTGCTGCTGCTGCTGCCGCGCGGCGAGTTCTGGCGACCCCTGTGGTCGGAACTGGGTACTGCGCCCGCTGTGTGGGTTCTGCGGTGCCTTGCAAAATGTATTCATACGTCCTGAACCTTTCCACCGGTTTTCACGCTGCAATCACATACTTTTGAAGTAACTACGTTTTTTTTTTTTTTTGAAGTGGACTAACACAAAGTGCACATAGTTATGAAGTGTGAGCAGATACGTTGTTGTGGCGGGCATTTGTATTCAGATTCCCTGCAAGACTTTTTGGGCAAAATATGGAGATAAATCTGTTCCAATATTTTTGCAAGGAAAAACTGCACTTCAAAAATCTCCATATGACTTTACTAGCATTGGCAAAAATCTCCACATGACTTTACTAGCATTGTGTATATATATATATATATATATATATATATATATATATATATATATATATATATATATATATATATATATATATATATATATATATATGCCCAATGACTCAATGCCACACACATAGATCCTGGAATGCCTGAAGCTGTACAAGGTCAACAGCACTCAGAGCCTTCACTGCAAACTCCATGGGCCTGTGGAAAACCACCCTTGAAGTGGTTTGTGTACATATTGTGCAAATCTCCATCAAATGTGGAATATACTATAATATAATATGCTCTGTCCCCTCTGCTGTTCCACATAGGCCTGAACCCCCTCAGCCAAATAATCTGGCTATGGATACGGACTCAGAAACGGGGCCACTGTCAGCCTCCTCCTGTACATGGATGACATAAAGCTGTATGCTTATCCACATCATCAGGATCTACAGCAGGGACATCATTTGGTCGGGGGAAATGTGGCCGGATGGTGACAAAGAGAGGGAAGGTAATCCACACAGGGAGGATTGCACTCCCAGAACGGAGAATAGCAGATGTTGAAGAGAGCGTTAAGTACCTTTGAATACCACAAGCAAATGGCAACCACAAAGAAACCACAAGGAAAACAGCAACAGCCATATACCTGTAACGAGTAAGGCAAGTTTGAGAAGTCAGTTCAATGGCAAGAACAAGGTCTGGGCAATCAACAGCTATGCCTTGCCAGTAATCAGATACCCTGCTGGGATAGGTTGGCCAAAGGAGGAATTCCAGACCACTGATGTTAAAAAACAGGAGCAGCCCTTCAGCACCAGAGCAATAGAGGCCCAGATCTACCATACCAGGCAAGATCCCAGGGGCTGACTATGCAAAGAGGCCTCAGAAACCATCCAGCATCTCATAGCAGGGTGTAGGATTCTAGCAGGGAAACAATACATGGAACGCCGTAACCAAGTGGCTGGTATAGTGTAAAGAAACATCTGTTCAGAATACCAAATGGAGACCCCCGGGTCAAAATGGGAGTCACCTCCCAAGGTGGTGGAGAATGACAGAGCTAATATCCGGTGGGACTTCCAGATACAGACAAAATGGTAATGGCCAACCATCCAGACATTGTGATCAAGCAGCAGAGGACAGCCGTTGTGATAGATGTGGCCATCCCGAGTGGTGGAAACGTCAAGGGAAAAAAAACACGAGAAATACCAAGGGCTCAGGGAAGAACTAGTAAAAGTTTCAGCAACACTTGAAGGTTAAGAAGCAGACTTTATTAACAGACCATCGCTATTCGGCTTATGGCCTTCTTCAGGCCCTTACAAATCACCACATCAGTTATCTTTAAATAAGAAGTACAATGCAGAAATAAAATCAAATAAGCCAATCACTTATTCACAAATACATAAACTGACCAATCAGCATTCACGGTGGGTGGAACTTGCTGACTGGTTAAACTAGTGCCCAGTTTGGCTCTTGCTGAAAATGCTTTAATTTTTAAACATGGCATATAATCCCACACTTGCAACAAAATACAAACAAACAAGATCCATTCAGCACAACCACAAAAACACCAAAAGTAACAGTATTCTTACAAAAGACTATAGCTCTATAAAAACAATAGGCAACACATTAAAAACCATTAAAAAAACAACACCATTAAAAAAATAATGGTTGTATTTGTGAATAAGTGATTGGTTTATTTGATTTTTTTCTGTATTTCTTATTTAAAGATAACTGGTGTGGTGGTTTGTAAGGACCCTGAAGAAAAGAAGGCCACAAGCCAAAACGCGTTAGTCTGTTAATAAAGTCTGCTTCTTACGGAGCCCCTAAAGGGACTTGGAGGAAAAAAAACTTTTTGCGGGATCCCACAAAATGGTTTCCTATGTCAGCAAACAATTTTTGAATTTTAAAGAGGCAGTTTTAGCGCATATTCAGACCGGAGCAGGGAGTGTTCCGGTCTGCCAGTGGGGCTGCAGGGAGCTGAGGTGTGTTGCTATGGGCATGTTTACCTGCTTAATGTAACCTTTGTGAAACAACCAGGATATAATGTTTTATTTCTCTGATTAATAACAGCTTTATTGAGCGTTCTGTTATTGTTGCTCTGTGTCTCTACCAGTTCTCTCTCTCTGGCTCGCTCTCTCCCAACCGCACATTCTCCTTAACGCGTAGTCCATGCTCTCTGCATTTTGCATACAACCACCGGGACGCGTGAAGCTGACCAGAGTACTGTAGTTCGTTGCTGATGAATTCAACCAGGACCACAAGATCACAGTACCCTTTACGACAAGAAAGTCCCCTCGCCCTGAGTATTCTTTTCAAATGTCTCTCACTTATGTCAAATCCATGTCTGCAGCCAAGTACGGATTTAATGTCTTTACATGTCAGGCCAATACCAAAATAGAAATCAATAAACTTCCAATAAACTGTCAATAAACTGTGTCTGTTTTACTTCCGGTTCGCTGACATAGGAAACCCTTTTGCAGGATCCCGCAAAAAGTATTGCGAGATCTTGCAATACTTTTGTGAGATCTCGCAAAAGTTTTTTTTCTTCGTCCATGTCCCTTTAGGGGCTCCGTAGCTTCTTAACCTTCAAGTGTTGCTGAAGTTTTTCATCTACCAGTTCATTGACCCTCTTCATGCACCTCGGAAGTTGGTGAAGTTGTGCCAGAAACCTTTGGATCTCAGGGAAGAACTAGAAAGAGCCTGGATGGTGAAGACAACAGTGGTTCCCACAGATACCCAGAGAAACATGAGACATCTCAGTCCAGAAGAGCGTAGGGACAGAAAAGATACTAAGAAGAACCCTCAAGCTCCCAGGGCTTTGGTAGAGGGCCCGAGTTTGAGAGATGGAGAGCCACCCACCCTACAACATTAGTCATTATGGATTTAGACTGTTATGAGCAGCTTTAGAGCCTTGCCAAAAATGTTTAGATTTAGGTCTGACGTTTGATTGAGGCATTCTAACACAGATATTTGTTTTGATCTAGACCATTCTGTTGCAGCTGTGGCTGTATATTCAAGGCCGCTGTCCTACTGCAAAGTGAACCTCCGCCCTAGTTTCAAGTGGTTTGCTGCCACTTTTAGCATTGCCCTGTATTTAGTGCTATTTATCTTTCAATCAAATCTGACCAGCTTGCCTGTCCTTGGTTGTTTGTATATATATATATATAAATAACCACAGTGTTATGCTGCACGGTGAGAATTGTGTGTTGAGAATGATGTGCAATGATAGTTCACTGCCCTAAATATTATTTTGTTAAAAAGTATTTTTTTTTGCCTGACCAGAGCACCTTCTTCTGCATGGTTGATATGTTCACTATATAGCGTATGACAAATTGCCAACAACAATTTGTGCCAGTCTTCTATAAAGACAATATTTGTCATGATCGAAAGTCGTCCGGTCAATAGATTATCCTGCCTTAGCTGTGGAATGCTTAATTTTTAAAAACTTTTATTTAACAATTTATTATTTCAGACTGTGGCCTGGCAAATAGCAGGATTTCCTGAGGGCAAGGGGAATAAGAAGACAAAAAATTCAAAAAAGACAAACACTATACCAGGTAACATACGCTACTGCCAAGGAGGATGCAACAGTGGCCAATTAAGAGAGGGAATTAGACTGCAGTGGTTTGTTCTGAAGGGAGCATTTGTTGCAAACCACATAGCAGAGTGGTAGAAGACATCAAGTTTTTGGAGTGAGCCCTTACATTGTGTATATGAAATCACCATTATCAAATATAGGAAGTACAGTCATTTGAGCAACTCTTTGTATGGCATAGGAAGTGAAAGAGTAGTGCAGTCTACAGAGGAAGCTGATTTTTGACTGAACTTGTAATTTCTCAGTGTGGTTTCAAAAGGATAAACTGTTGTCTTAAAATATAGATACTTAGAAATATAGATACTCAGAAACATGGTCCAGACCACAGCCATTTTCCCTCCCTCAAGCTAAATAAAACTTGTATTGAGCCACTAATGTCACACGACCTTCTAATGTCTACTATGGGAAATTTGTTGTAATTTAGAACCACCATTTTGCTTTTTTTTAGGTTCTAGATAAAGAAAAACATAAAATCTTTGCAAAAAGAGGATGGATACATTTCTCCTGCGAGATGTTGATATTTGCGGATGATTATGTAATAAAAGAAAGAAACAAACAAAAACAGAAAAAACACACACACACACACACAGATTCCTGCCTAATGATAAGAAAAACACATGTAAAAATTAAACCTAAACCTTTCTTTATGATGTTAGCCAAAGTTTTTTAAGATCTGGAGCAATAGGTTAAACGCCCCTGGTCTAGATCCTAGAGAGTTCCCATCAAGGGTTTAGATACTTGGAGTTTTGAGGGCACACGGTCTTTCTTATCAAAACAATATGACTTTGGCCTTGAAGTTGTTTAATTGTGGATGCAACTTGGAGATCAGCATCAAGATGAATTAAATAATCCACATTTGTTATATGATTACGTAAAAACTTTAAGTTGTTTACAAGTGATGCCAGAAAAAAGCCTTTATTATCCCATCATCACAAAAAAACATATGGAGCTCTGAGGTTTGTTAGAAAACACCTTTCAACAAAAGAAAGTATGTTGAAGACTGAGGAACAAACTTCATTGGTCACAGGTAAAGCTATAAAGAAGTTAAAAGTATAGTTAGTTTATAACAACACAATTCAACCTGTGAAAATCTCTCATAGTTCTGTTCCATCCATTATCTAAAAAATGGAAAGTATGTTAATGAGACACTTGTCTCACAGATAGGCTTATATCAACGCTTCTGGTAAATTTTATGTCCTGTTTTTCCAGCTATCTTATTGAAAAAAATGCAGTGACATGGTCATTTCTGTCTCCGCCCCTCCATGTTGCTAAAGGTTTTCTGCAGGAATCAGAGATCCTTGTCCCACCACATTTTTCATCTATATTACTGTAATAATTGTCATAGAGAATTTCACGCTAAACGATAACACTCTGCTGCACTGTGAGCTTCAGAGATTTTTCACCTTATTTACTTTTTTCATCTTCGCTTGTGGCAGAAGCAAAGATGGAAAAACGGACAAATAAATATCTGTCCTCTTCCAGCCTAGAGGCTAAACGAGATGGGCTGCTGTGTCATGCCAAACGTATTTCCCAGGGTAACAGAATGCCATGGATCCCTAATCAAATGCTTACAGAAACTCATCAACTTTTAAACATAAAATAAACATTTGAAAAGGCTTCATTTTCAAAGGGGAATTTTACATTTCTGTACTTATAATAATTACAAGTAATAGTGCTCAACATATAGTACTAAAATAAAGCCTGTTTAGTATAGTTTTAACTGTAGAAGAAACAAGAAAGAGCACTGTAGAAGAAACAAGAAAGAGCCATTCAAATGTCAAATCTATTTTTAAATCCGACTTGTGAATATGAGTGACATCAAACCAGCCTGATGTGGAGGAGTGAAGGAGATGGACGGGTAAACGAAGATGGGCTCCTTGATGCACGCCATTCAGTTAGAATATGATATTACCACCACCTCGATGCCTCAAAGCAGTTATATATAATGTATACAGTAGTTTAACGTTAGCTTGTTGTGGGATGCCAATGTTGGAGGTCTCTGTGACATGGTGCTGGGAAAATAGGAAAAGAAGGTCGGTGTTTATACCTGTAGAGGGTGCCGTTAACTACCTGTAATTTAAAATTTGAAAAATGCAGAGGCGTGGAAGCTCATCCTCCTCTGAAACATGGTATTGTTGTTGCTCATCTTTCCTTATGGTTCATTCATTTCAAAAACTAGGAAATATTTAAAAAAAAAATCGTAGTGTGCCACTTATTTTCTTACAAAAATATTAATGTTTCAACCACAAACTTCAATATTTTTTATTAGCATTTTATTTTACAGACCAACATAAAATAGTGCATAATCATGAATTGCATTCCAAATGTTTTCACCAATAAAAACCTGGAAAGTGTAGCATGCAATTGCATTTGTCCCCTACCCTGAAACCTCTAAATAAATCGATATAAACCATAGATGTTCTGTGAAGGCCTCACAGGTTTAGAGAACAGTTTTAAACAAACAGCATCACAAAATCCAAGGAACACTGCAGATAGCTCAGGGAGGAAGCTGTGGAGAAGCTTAAGCCACGGTCAGGTCATAAAAATATTCCATGTTTTGACCGTTAAAGCACTGTTCAAGCAATCGTCCATAAATGGAGTGAGTATGGCACAACTGAAAACCTATCAAGACATTGAAGTGCACCTAAACTGGTCCAGCATGGAAATAATTTATCAGGAAGCAGCCAAAGGGCCCATAGTGACTCTGGAGCAGAGATGGGCAGTAACTCGTTACAATTACTCAGTTGCATTTACCTGAGTAACTTATTGAACAAAGTGTACGTTTAAAAGTAGTTTTACTTGAGTAATATTATTTTGAAAATATTGCTACTCTTGAGTAAAATTTGCGGCTACTCTACCCACCGTTACCTGTGACATGTTTGACCGGAAACGCAGCAGAGACACACGCCTACAATTTATGAGCGTTCTAGTTTGTACACAAGCTTTGTTGTTCGAATTCGATTTTCTGTCTGCTGAGATCATTGGGCCATTTGGAGGTCAAGTGAACATACACAACACAGTAGATATTGTTATTGGAATTAATAAAAAAAAATTTGAACAGTGTGAATTTGTTATCTTGTTATTGTTTGTATATATATTTTTATTTTAGTCTTTAAAATAATTGAACATCAATGATCTCACAATGGAGACATTCACTTCTGCATCTTAACCCATTCCCTTGGGGAGCAGTGGACTGCCACTGTGTGGCGCCTGGGGAGCAATCAGGGGTTAAGGGTCTTGCAGGCTGTGGGGATCAAACTGGGTACTTGCAACCTTCTCAGAGCACAAGCGCACTGCTCTAACCACTAGGCCACCACTCCCCTACCAAATACCAAAATTTGTACTTTTCTCTGTCTGATTAAATCACTTAAATATTAAATCAGATGTTATGATCAGTTACTCAGTACTTGATTAGCCTTCCTACCGAATACTTTTTTACTCTTGAGTAATTTCTTGATTGGCTAATTTTTACTTAAAAATATGTTGAAGTAGCGCTACTCTTACTCGAGTACAGTTTTTGTCTACTCTACCCACCTCTGCTCTGGAGGAGCTGAGTAGATCAACCGTCCAGGTTGGAAGATAATGTTGACAGATCAACTATGAGTTGTGCACTCCACCAGTATGGCTTTTGTAGGAGAGAGGCAAAAAGGAAGCCATTGTTTTAGAGAAGAAAAAGCTGAATAATTCCAATTTCATTAGAGGATACCAAAAGTATGGCAATGAACTAACATCACACATCATCCAAGATAAACAAGGGGTAATCTTGGATGGGACTCTGTTTGAGACGCCATAAACTTGAAACTGGGGTGGAAATTCACCTTCAGGCAGGATGACCCTAAATATTCAGACTGAGCGACAAGTTTAAATCAAAGTGTGTTCTTGTCAAAGACCACACCTTAGTCTCATTGAAAATCTGTATCAAAACTTGCTAATTAATATTCACAAATGCCTTCTTTTTCAACTGACTGAGCATTTAAGCAAAAAGTGGTTCTACAAAGTCTTGACTCACCAGGGGCTAAACACAAAGTTATACCTCGCCTTTCATAATTTCTTTAAGTAAAATCAATGGAACACTTATTTATTTTCCTTCCACTTTAGAATTATGGACTGCTTTGTGTTGCTGTGTGCTAAAATAAAAAAGAGAAACATTACTTTTAGTTATTTAATCTGACAAAAGTTTAAGAAGTGTGATAATTTGTGCAAGGAACTTTAATATCAGCCTGTAAAAATTTGACAGAAATGAAGTAAAAGTATTCTGAAAAGACCAGGACGCCATTTTTAGCGAGACAGTTAAGCTTTATTCTCACTGAAGTGGGTAGATTCTCCTAAAGAGTAGATTGCTGCCACAATGTTGCAACGTCTACAATCCCATTTCATTTGACATAATTCAGAAGTACACATTTTACATTTCAGCTCATTTTCCATAATTGCATTGAACCAGCAAGCATCTTAAAAAGCCTTTTAAAAACATCAAAAACATTTGCTATTTTATACTCCTATTTCTCATCAAACATAAGTGCTTCTATACACAAAAAAAGAAGAAGTCTTTCCTTCAATCGTACCTGGCTCATGGAAAATATTGGCCAACAGAGAAAAAAAAAACAAGCTTGTGCTTTTCTGGTGACTTTTACAATGCAGGAAGTGAACATCAATGATGACAGTTGTCCCAGGAAGTGAGATAACATTACAGTTTTTCTACAGCATGTACAGCATAGAAAAGACAAAACAATTGAACGGAAATTATCTCTAAATTAATAATACAAACTGGTGCTTTATAGATTTTCTTTCTAACACAATAACAGCCAGTAAAATGCTCTTCTTGGAAGAAGTTCCTGAGATGAAATGAGGAAGGATAAGCAAGATATTCCATTTGAAGAAGCACTGGCCAGAATGTAAAACTACTAAAAGAAAAAAATCAAACACCTCTGTTATCTAAAGTGGACAGTGTAGGACAAATGCATTAATGCATCCAGTGCATTCGTCACATTGCAGTGCATATAAATATAAAAAAACTAAAACAAATAAACTTTCATTAAATCACATTGCACAGTTCATATTGGCTTATAGTTAGTCGAGCAAGAGGAGAATAATTTAAAGGTCCTTTAAAACATCATATGGTCCCTGGTTATCAGTTAAAAAAATAAGACAAGAGTGCCCTCTATTGGTGTAAAAGCATCCACGCTGTTTTAGGCACGTATCCATATACCAGCAATAGTTTTGCACTGTTCGATTTATCAAAAGCTTATGTAAAATACCAGAATATACAAAAAAAAACTACCTGAGCAGAATTAAAGTCAGTTTGTCATATACAGTAGGAAGCAATTTTAAAACAATTGTGCAGTGAAAACAGTATGCAGCCATGAGAGAATTTAAGGCAGAAGCATATAAACAATGCTGTGGTTTCCTCTATTTTTTCCAAATAAATATGAAAACAAAGAGGTATAAACCCTTAAAAGGTGTGATTGCTATGAAAATCAACACAGCACATTCAGTTAAAAGTATTCCTTTTAAACCTGTTTTCTCAGTTGTTTCTCATCCTAAAGCAGGAGGAGACATAGAAAAATTAAAAAGCAGTCTAATATCCCCTTTTTGGCTTTACGTTCTCATAAATTGAGATGGCAGCTGTGTTCTGGTAGATTAGATCCACGTTGTTCCCTGTTCTTGCCCGGATGATGTCCAAGGCACACTGGTTTAAGAAGACATACTGGTCCTGGAGTAATCAAAAAACAAAAACAAGAACAAAAAATCAGAAAAGGTTTGCGATTCAAAAAACAGGAAAAAGGAAAGCAGCGTGGACCTGTTTGGTTCCTACCTCTGTCTGCACCATGAGGGGCCGGTGCATTCGCTGATCGTGAACAATGCCGTACACGTCTACAACATTTTCCCTTTCGATCTGGAAGATCAAGCGATCGATGGCTATGAAGGTGCCTGTGCGCCCCACTCCAGCACTGAGAATACATGACAGAAACAGAAAGGCGGAAAATGAGAGGTGATGACAGGTCATTTTGTAACGTCTGACATAGCAAACTGGAGGAAAAAGTTGGTGAATTTGTGTCGGACGTTGTCTCCAACCTGCAGTGAACGACTGTGGGGGAGTTTCTGGAGTACTGGTTCATGTGCTCTCTGACCAAATGTCTGAAGCTGATCAGAAGCTCTGTGGTTTCTGGAACGCCGTGATCCGGCCAGGCTGTGAAATGGAAGTGGCGGATAGAACGGACTTCTGTCGTTTTCACCTGGGGGAAAAGCAGGACGGCGTTGAAGCGACAGCGAATGAAAATGAACAATCAGGACAGGACACATCAAAAACCCAGAACACATTTTCAGAATGAAGATCCATTTAGAAAACATGACCTGATCACCTTTTGTTGAATACTGTCAGTATAAAAACAACATGATGCCTGAAATCTGGTGATTTTAGCGGTGTGTTGGTTTGTTTTTTTACAGCAGGAGAACCTACATTTTTTATGTCAAAGTCCCTGATGGTCCAGTCTTCAAGAGGGATTTCAGAGGTTATTGTAACAATTATGTTTTCATAGTATTTGGTGCCAGGACCCCAGTACTGCTCACATTTAACCTGAAAAAATAGTTAATTTGATTAGATGGAAAAAAGGTTAAGAATTTCAGTGCAATAGCAGTTTTACTTTAAGTAAAGCTTATATCTGTGTAAAAACGTTCCGACTGCTTATGGACCAGCGGCAGGTTTGACACATTAGCGTGTTGCTTTGCGTATGTCCATACTCACCCTTCCTTGTTCATTACAGCGTGTTAGCATGACCAGAGTATGCACGTTCTTCTCCCAGACCATCCTCCAAAAGTCGTTGACTGTTGCAGGCAAAGGTCCCTGAGCTGCAATGTACTCCTTCCGGGAGAGGTAACCCTGCGATCCGAAAACGCAACATAAAACCGCTGCAAAATTCCCAAAACGGGGCACGGATGTAGATGTGGTACAATGTCATTCCATGAAGCAAAAGATATGAGATCTACTGTTGCATAACATGCTTTAAAATTACCGAAGCAATGACCAAAAGCAATGGTAAATAGTGTCAGTACGCACCGGCATGTAATTAGCATTGATGTAATCTTCATTCGGACCTCCATGAACAACAGAGAGTTTCACCCTGGACGAGTCATCTAGGCAGCGAATAAGTGTCAATGAAACATGAAGCAGTCGTTTATGGGTGGAAATGAAGGTGTTAGATGAAAGCGCACTTTAAAAGCATAAACAGTCAGAACGTCCACGTGTTAAGACTAACAGGTTATCGTTTGAGGAATGAGGATTAGCGTTTAAAAAGAGAAAAAGAATATTTGAGGTGACTTACATGGAAGGACGTTGTTGTAGCGGTTTTTAGGCTTGTTCTCCAAAGCCAGGGCGTGCACTTTTGCCTGAGCTGTCCCGACAGGCTTCAGGTCCTTTCAAAACAAACAAAAAAAAGACATGCAGTTTGGTCAATGAATGAATGGCTACAGAAGAAAAAAATCTCTTACTTTAACACTATAGATAGCTGCCTCTTCGTGACTTTAGGGAGTTTAGTTATTAGCAAACTCTGTTGAGATGTCTTTATGCCTAGATATAAAACGGTCACACTGTCAAATTTATTTACAAACGGGTCTTCAAGGAAGACAATTAGAATACTGATCTACTTTTTCCACAGCAGTCTTAATGCATGTCCCGTTGTTTCTCAGAAATTCAGGCCAATCAAAAAATGTAACCGATAAACATGAAGCTTAGCTACACAAATCGGAGTACCTGCCTGCCTCAGCAGGTCCAAACCAGGACACCATCACCACCATGGATTACTGATGGGAGGTTGCCTTTCAAAAACATTATATTTGTAGTCATATTTATAAAGAAGGAGTTTTAATGTGAAATTTGCTTCCACAGTTTCTGAATGGTGTATTTAAGAGTTAAAGTTAAAATGTTTTCATGGAGGTAAGCCTCTATCAATACAGGTGCTGTAATGTTATGAGTGGGTATCCTGCCATGTCAGTCAAGCAGCAAAACCATTAATTTGCCTTCGTATTAGCAATTTCTGTAAGTCCTGGTTTAGCTGAAACAGACCAGACACGGAGCCTGAACTCTGAGCTGCTTTTTCTGCTATGACTTCAGATTTAAGGCCTAGTTTTTGCATTCATTTCTGCAAATGTAGGTTTAAGATGTTACACCCAAGGTTGAACTTAGTGCCCAGTGAAATTTTTGAAGAACAACATTTTTCAGTGTTTAATTTGGTAGCCAGAAGAAAAATAAAAGAAGAAAAATTAATTTTGAAAAGGTTTTCTATAGAGCAGTGTTGATTCTAGTTTCTGTGAGATAATTCCAAGCTAAAGCGGTATAATTTAACTAAAAATAAATAATAATTCTGTGTTGTTGCACCTTTTCATATATATTTGGCATTAAAGGCATGGCTAGTTTATTTATAAAGCAAAGATTCAAAGTGCCGTACATTAATAACAACAACAACAAACATTACAGAGGAAAGAAAAACATTACAGAGACAAAAGGAAAACATTACAGAAGCATATTGCAGTGGAATAATAGCAGCAGTTCAAATACAGTATGAGACCAGTTGGGCTACAAACAACAACATTTAAAGTCAACTCTAAACAAACAGGTTTTTAATTAAAGGAACTCAGGGTTTTCAGTATGTTTACAGTCTTGTTCCAGATAAGTGGAGCATAAAAACTAAATGTGGCTTCTCTGTGTTTGGTTCTGGTTATGCAGAGTAGGCTTGAGTCAGAAGACCTGTGTGGTCTGGAGGGTTGATACACGGATAACAAGTTTGTGCTAAGCCATTCAGGGATTTATAGACTAACAGCAGTATTAAAACAGCAACAAGGTCTGATAAAGTGGCTGTTAGGGATTGCTGTGATTGTAATATCAGTGTTTTGATTAATGCTTGAATAAATGACTGCATTTAAAGAATTGACAGATAAATGTCCTTGAAATGTGCCGTGGCTTTTCAGTAAGATTCAGCATGACCAGTTGAGAGCCACCACTGCATCCAGTGATTTGAACTGCATGCAATGTAATGTTTGAAAGCAGCTTCTCTGCCATAGAAACACAATCCGTGCCATATCCCCAACTCTGTGATTTTGCTGTGGTTTTTTTACTTCCATATTATTATGAAGCCACTACAAGTTGACTTGGAACTGGTCATTACTGAGCAGATTTCATGAAAGAACTTATTGCACAGGCGACATCCTCTCACATTACCATTCTTAAAATCACCAAGGTCAAGAACCTCACCTGAGCACTTATATGGTTGGAACATAAACTTTTGGCAATAAAGTATATATATATATATATATATATATATATATATATATATATATATATATATATATATATCTGTGTGTGTGTGTGTGTGTGTGTGTACTTACCATCCGCATCCAGCTGTCATTAGAAGCCTTAAAACAGTTGGCTGTAACTTCACTATAATCAACTTGTAATGCCATATTTGCACTAGCTCTGTTCATTAGATGGACTATCTTCATTCACATTCAGAATTGTAAAAATAGGAGGATGCTTGTGTTCATATTTAGGCAAGAGATAAAAACCAGAAACGATTACTCATGTTGAGAAACCATTGAGTACCATTTTGGTTGCCACCGCAACTTTGCAGAAGAAATTTGTGAAGAAATAATGTGAATAAAAATACTTTTTTCTACTAACATTTGATTGGTATAAGAGGGGGAATATGCAAATTGGCAATGCTTAAAAATAAATTTCAAGTTTTACCTCAAATTCTTCAGCGAAGCCGCAACTGGAGTCAGCTTTCTGCTTCTTGTAGTAAGCTTCAAAGTCCTCCACCCTCACAGCCACACTTCTGCTCATACAAAAAAACATACCGGTAGTTTAGGGGGGGTTACATGTTGTCCAAAATAAAACAAATATTTTTTAATTACAGATTTTTTATCAATTTAAATGCCTTATACTTACACTTTGCTCCTAAGGAAATAAAGAAAATGTAAAGATTATAAAAACAATTATGGACTTTGAGTATAAAATAATAATAATTTGGTAAAAGCTTAAATACTAACCCTAATGACTGAATCTGGATATCGGGAGCCTCCTTTCTGGACAGCCTGCAGTACATCACAGGTGAACAATATTAAGCATCTGGCTGTCAGTATTATCCTAATAGATATTTTCACTGGTACTAAAAATAAAGACCTTCTCCAATAGATGATGAAGCCAATGAGGATGACAAAGAGAACTCCAAAAATTCCAAACGTTACTCCAATAGCAATATGAATGATATCTGAAATAGTATGAAAGCAAGGTTTAAGAGTCACTCCAGGACAAACAAATGTATTAAATAAAAAATAATATAAATGTCCCATTTTGGTTCTGTCTGTGATACCTGGGTGTTGCAAGAGAGTAATGACACCAGAGTAATCTGTTATAGAAAACACTGAGGTATTGATGTTAAGATGATCTGGATTACTTGAATCCATGGCCAAATAGGTGAAAACCACTATGGCATATCTGCAGGATAGAAAAAAATAGTTTATGTATCAAAATTAATTTATACATCTCAAACTGATATGTTTACAGTGCATTTGTATTCTATCTTTATACATTTGAGCTCTGATTATCTTAAAGTAAGTATTGTGGTAATATTTGCTGAAATAGTCAAACATACAAATGAACAGTGATACCAATAAATTCATCCATGGAAGTAAATTAATTAAAGGTATAGTTCAAATATTTTATTCAATTCAGTTGAGTTGTGTCTAATTCAGCCTACTTATATGATAAATTGCTCCAGTTAATATAAATTTCTATAAAATGAAAGTCAATCTATTCAACCCAATTAATTCCAAAATATTTCAACAAGTTGGTCAGACTGCATTGAACTTTAAATCCATAACTAATAGAGAATTCCTTTCAAAAGAAAACCAACAGAGTGTATCAGATGTTGCTTCATTGCAATCCCAAACATGGGGAGACGGTGGAGAGGAATGACTCCATTTTATCAGGAACAGACCTCCAGTAAAACCAGGCAAAGGATGAGTGTTTTGTTCTGGGTGTTTTCAGTCTGGACAAACAGAAGTCAGTTCTGACTGCAGAGCCAAGAGTCAAGCTACAGCAAGTCAGAGCGGAGATATTTTTAAACAAAAGTCCTGCTTTCTTAACTACTTTATCTAACATATCTAACAGACTTTTATATTGCTATTTTGGAATTTATCTTTACTGAGATGTAATTCTACGATGACTAGACATTCTGTTTCCGGCATCAATCTTGGTTAAACGTAATCATGAGTGCAAAAAATAGTTGGCACTGAATTTGAATGGAGTAAATATCAGCACACTCACCTGTGGTCCCTCACTGTCAATAGATCTTTATGTTTTGATATCTAAATAAATATAGATTATTATGACAGCAATAATTTTGCCAATCTTTGTTCAAAATGCTTTGTTAATACCATGGAACAGAGGTATTTTTTAAATGAAAGTTATTATATTGCAAAACGTTCATAGTGGCACATTCCACCTACATTTTCACATAGAACATTGCCAATGGTGTTCTACGCAAATGTGGTTAAAGTAAATGCAATATAATTGATTTATGCTCTGCAGTTCCCTTGCATTAAATCATTTCTGTGCCTGGTTATGCTTTATATTCTGTTCTGCAGTTCTTAATTTAAGATATCTAAAATCCTGGTTGGGAACTCATTGTGTCTAGCTCGTATCTCGGCTCTGCTCAAAACATCTGTTTCTCCAAACTAAAATTACTCCAAGCTCTGCCAGTTTTAAGATAAGATACTGACTACTTATTACTTAAATAAATAAATAAATAAATAAATAAATAAATAAATAATATATATATATATATATATATATATATATATATATATATATATATATATATATATCCTTCTGAAGTATGTGAAGAACTGAACACTTCTGACATCAGGGTTCAACAAATTTTAAATATAAGTCTTTCATATTTGTCTGAAAGACTTTTAAGGTCTCAAGTTTTTAACTACTCTCTGGACTTGTGAGGAAAGAAATGTTGGCTTCTGATTTGGTACAGAGGTACATATCTACTTTAAAGCTTTTTAGCCCCTGGAATAAATTAAACTAAATCAATTTCTAAATCTATTACAGGTTTGATTTGATGCATAATCTATATAGAATTAGGACAAGGCTTATCCTAGTCCTGTCCACATTTGGACCGTCCACACTAATCCTTTGTTACTTGTACAGTTTCTTGAAAACCCCAATTTTTAAAACTATGATACTATAAAACTATAAAACGGATCAAATATGGCCTAGTGGACAAAGTTATATAGATATTTTGCATTTTTGAATGAATGTGTGTAAATATCTCAAGGTAACTTGCAAATTACAACAATCAAGTAAATTAAACAAAAAGAATGTCTGAAAACTGAAATATCTTTGTGTTCTCTGTTTCGTTTTTCCATACTAATCTAGACTTGAAAAGATACACAAACGTGATTTTATACCTATCAAAACTTCAGAAGAACCCTACAAACAATCCTGTAAAAATTGCTTGAGTAAAAGGGTACATAAATAAAACAAAAATAGAACACAGTTAAAATAAAATACACTATTAACATATGCCTAGCAAAAGGTTTTTATTAATTAATTTATTGTACAGTAGGGGATTTTTTTTATTCAGAGTAGTTTGCTTTCTTACTTGTACGTTCCACTTGGATCCAGAAGACCGTTAGTGTATCCCTTCCATTTTGATTCACTTCCTACATTAAGCACAATGCTGCCAGTATTGCTGCGTGTGTTTAGGGTGTAGTTTTCTACAGTTGCCAGGTATGCTCGGGCAGACCTTGATCTCCAGTCATTGTATGTTTTCAGCAGGTATTGCTCAAGGTTAGAATTGTCGGCTTTGAGAAAACAAAACACACAGAGCAATAGATGTTTAACAAGACCTATGATGTTTTCATAATCTATTTATTGCTGCCATAAAATGGACAGTAATTTGCTACAGGAGCACATGTTGATGTTAGGGAAGAGGAAACAAACCCTACCACCATCATCGCTTGTTACCAGAATCCCAACATGAGTCACTGGTCCCTTGGAGTTGTTTATCAGGTCAGAGGTGATAGAAACCTCGAATGAATTGGAAGTTGGAATTGTGTTCCAATTTATCTTCGATGGAATCGGTGGCTCTTTATAAGGGTCAAAGAGAGGAATAATGAACTAATTCATCACACACAAAGTGAATAACAGTTACAGATGGAGGTATTTAAACAGATAAACAGTGCTGCAGAATAGGGCCTGCTCCACTATCCTAAAATACCATTTTACATTGCTACATATTATTAAGACACAATAACAGATTGCACAAAAGACACAAACTTACGTCCAACGCCTGTGTGACATTTCACTGGCACAGAAGTGCTAGGTTTTCCACAGCTCTGGGTCTCCACAGTTACATTATATTCAGAATTGTAAGCAAGGTTGGAAATGATGTGTTTGCAGCAGCTTCCTTTCTGAGTGATGCTCTGAGAACTGTTGGATACATTAAACTGGAAGCCAGAGAATTTTCCCTTGGGCTCATCCCAAGTCAGATTGAGCTTTGGATCTCCGGAGTTTGGTCCTTCACATTTTAAATTAGCCACAGGACTCGCATCTGCAGTAGTGAAGCAGATATGTTAGGAAAAGAATGCGTTATCATTATTTCCTTTTTCCTAATATAGTTGTCAGTAGCAAGCTCTTTAGAGTAATTTGAAACTTAACCATACTTGGTGGTTAAGAGTATAAACAGTTTTGGGGGAGAAAAATGGGAAAATCTATCATCACATGACGTTAAAAGCAAAAAATAAATGTCATATTAAAGAGGTTAATTTACTTTTTTTTGTATTTAACACAAGAAAAAGGAGAAATCCACAGAAGACCAGTTATCTTGAAACAGTGGAAAGGAATGTTTGTAACTTAAGTTGTTATGAGCATACTTGTGCAAATGGAAGTCGTGTTTGGAGCAGATTGTGTTCCATCAGAGGTCTCGGTGGTGACGCTGATGTTGTACTCTGTACCAGGCGTGAGTCCCGACATGTTATATGAAGTTTCACTACTTGTGATGTTTTCAATGATATTCCGGTCAGAGCTTTGCCAGGTGAGAAAAAAGCGATAGGTCGTCTTATACTCATCAGGTTTGCTCCAGCTTACAGTGATACTGTCCACCTGAGTACTGACGGTGATAAAATTCACGCTGTGAGGTCCTGTTGGTTTAATAGACAGGTGAGAAATTTTACTGATAATCCATATACTGCAGTCCCAATCCATATCCTTCAAACAAACAAGCAAACAAAATGTATTTTACGTGGGTTGTATCAAGGGAGTGAGTGAACACATGAATGTGCTTTGATCTGAACTGGTCTGCTGTAGCTCTCCCTGAATGTTTAACATTGTTTTCCTGCAGGAAGATGAACCTGCACCAAGTCTTTTGCAGCCTCTACGGTGCATAATCTATGATTGCCTTGTATTAACTCCTAACAGGTTCTCTGGCCCTGCTGAAAAAAGGGCTGTTAAAGGCCCAATATAGCAGGTCCACAGTTGGGCCATACTCTTTCCATTTTCCATTGCATTAAATAATGCTCTGCGAGATGGTCGCAGCTATAACCTCACCATGTTGTAAACCCCTCCACACCTTTAGCCCTGGACCTGTCTGCTGTGATTATTGGTCTTCCAAGGAAGAAAGATCAAAAGTCAGCACTCAGCTTCAGGCAGTAAAGCTAAAAACCAATAGCCAAGCCAGAAATCTGGGAGTGCTTCTGGACTCAGACCAGAATTTTAACACCTACATTGAGACAGTAGTGAAGTCAGAACATATTGAGGGTTACAGGAAAGAAGTCTCAGCAGGATTTAGAACAACATGCTTTTAGTTTCAGTAGACGGGACTAGAAGCTCTGTTTTCACAGGTCTCCCTAAAAAAAAAATCCATCAAACAGGCGCAGTTGGATCAGAACGCTGCTGCATGAGTCCCCAGCTAAGACCAAAAGAGAGAGGGCCATATGAATCCAGTTCTTAGATCTTTACACTGGCTTCCTGTCTGTCACAGAATATATTTTAAAATCCTGCAGTTGGTTTATAAATGTCTCAAAGGTTCTAGGGCCAAAATACATTTCTGATGTCCTGGTCCATTATGAACCAACCAGAACCCTGGGGTCATCAGGGCCATGCCTACTTTCTGTACCCAGAGTTAAAACTAGACACAGACTAACCCTAACCCTTTTTATTTAGTGCTGCATTTCAGAAATCTCCCACTATGCACTGCAACCTTTATTTCTTATAGGTGTTTTTAATTTCTGTTTTTAAACTCTTTTACTTCTCAATTCATCAAACTCTTTTTTTATGTAAAGCACTCTGGATTGTCTTGTACATGAAATGTGCTATACAAATAAACTTGCCTTGCCTTCATGATCCGAATTTGTTGACTGATTTACTCAAACAACTCAAATTCAGATTTTTCAGAGTTAAACAATGCACTGCTCCGTGCTAACATTCAACATGAAATCTCAGTCAAATACAATAAAGCTTGCTTGTATATATTTTTTTCCAAGGGACCTTGACGTCAACAGATATAGAGTTTAACTAGTGCTTGTGTAATTTAAGAAAATAAAATTCTTACTTGTGGTAACCATGTATTTGTAAACAGATTCACTTTCAAAACCCATCGGTCCCACAGTTTTCACTGAAATGTTGTAGGAAGTCCCAGACAGCAGTGCCGGTAAAGTGTAATTCGTCGTGACAGAAGAGACCTTTACATCTTCCTGGGAGAGATTGTAGGTCAGACTGTATTGGTAGCTGGATGCGTTACTCATCAGAGGCGCTTCTCCCCAGCGCAGTTCAATAGAACTGGTCGTCTTCTGCAGGATCTCAATTGGACCGGGCGGGTTTGGGTCTGCAAGGGCAGAGTGCGTCACATTTAAACCAGCAAGCTTGCTCTTTGATTACATTAAATGTATATATTTGTAAATTGCTTTCAATCCACATTGAACATTTAAGGCTGCTTATGTAAAATAGAATAGAATGTGCCACAAACTGCTAGAGCTTCGGAGCAGATTGTCGGGCAGTGGAGGGAAGACTTTAAGGATTTCTTTAATATGATCATGTCCTCCACATAGGAGGCAGTATCTGAGGATGAGGTCAATAAGGTAGTTAAAATGCTCCCCAAAGGTTGTGGCTGATGTCAGACAATCACACTCTCTTCCTAAACTCCAGTCTCTCAGACCTTTAGATATGTATTTGCAATACACCTTAATGAGATTGCTAGAACATTGAAAAGAGTTAGTGGTTGTTCTGGCATCTGATTACGATGTGTCCAGGGAAATCCTTTTAACCTCCCACAAAGAGCAGGATGGTGTCGCCAGGGAGAGGGACGTCTGACCTGTTACCACCACAGCCCAGTCCAAATTGGATAAGGGGAAGGATATGAATGGATGGACGCTAGGCTTCCCACTTGGATAAAGGTTTTTTAATAGAATATAACTTGTAGAAAGCAAGAGTCAGATACTATTAGTATAATTATTGCGGTCTACTGCAGAGATTTGCAATATTTATTTACTAATTGGTATATAACTAAGTGAAATCAAGGCAAACAATAAGTCACCTTGCACAAATTCTAATTCCGTCTTCTTCCGCTTATCCGGGGTCGGGTCGTGGGGGCAGCAGCTTCAGTAGGGAGGCCCAGACGTCCCTCTCCCCGGCCATTTGGGCCAGCTCCTCAGGAGGAATCCCAAGGCGTTCCCAGGCCAGCCGGGAGACATAGTCCCTCCAGCGTGTCCTGGGTCTTCCCCTGGGCCTCCTCCTGGTGGGACGTGCCCGGAACACCTCACCAGGGAGGCGTCCAGGAGGCATCCTGACCAGATGCCCGAGCCACCTCAACTGGCTCCTCTCGACGTGGAGGAGCAGCGGCTCTACTCTGAGTCCTCCCCGGATGACTGAGCTCCTCACCCTATCACTAAGGGAGAGCCCAGACACACTACGGAGAAAACTCATTTCAGCCGCTTGTATCCGGGATCTCGTTCTTTCGGTCACGACCCAAAGCTCGTGACCACAGATGAGGGTAGGAACGTAGATCGATCGGTAAATCGAGAGCTTCGCCTTTTGGCTCAGCTCTCTCTTCACCACAACGGATCGGTACAGCGCCCGCTTCACAGCAGACGCTGCACCAATCCGCCTGTCGATCTCCCGCTCCATCTTCCCCTCATTCGTGAACAAGACCCCAAGATACTTGAACTCTTCCACTAGGGGCAGCACATCCTCCCCAACCCGGAGAAGGCACTCTACCCTTTTCCGGTTCAAGACCATGGTCTCGGATTTGGAGGCACTGATTTTCATCCCGGCTGCTTCGCACTCAGCTGCGAACCGCTCCAGTGAGAGCTGTAGATCATGCCCTGATGAAGCCAATAGGACCACGTCATCCGCGAATAGCAGCGACGCAATCCTAAGGTCACCAAAACGGATCCCCTCAACACCTTGGCTGCGCCTAGAAATTCTGTCCATAAAAGTTATGAACAGAATCGGTGACAAAGGGCAACCTTGGCGGAGTCCAACTCTCACTGGAAACGAGTCCGACTTACTGCCGGCAATGCAGACCAGACTCTGACACCGGTCGTACAGAGACCTGACAGCCCTTATTAAAGGGTCCGGTACTCCATACTCCCGGAGTACCCCCCACAGGATCCCTCGGGGGACACGGTCGAATGCCTTCTCCAGATCCACAAAGCACATGTAGACTGGTTGGGCAAACTCCCATGCACCCTCCAGGATCCTGCTGAGGGTGTAGACCTGATCCAGTGTTCCACGGCCATGACGAAAACCACACTGCTCTTCCTGAATCCGAGATTCTAATTCTTAAAAAAGAAAAATTAAACCTTAATAAAACTAAAAGCTGTTTGGAAATATAATGCAGGATACTCACAAGTAGCGTTTGTAACCATTGTAGATGGTTCACAGAATGGTCCACTGCATGTATTTAGCACAGCGCTGTAAAGCGCTGCAGCAGACAGATTGACAAGCAGGAACTGGGTGGTGTTAAAGTTCAGGTCCTGTTGTCGATGTAAACCTGAACTGTTTAGCTCAAGTATGTATTTCTCCACATTTCCAGCGGGTTTGGTCCATGTTACCAGAATTGAATTATTAGATCCGAGACTGGACATAATTGGCTGTGCCACCTCAGGCTCTGTTAAAGTGTAGCCATAGAAAAATTAGGACAAGTCATCAACGATACAACTTTTTAAGGAAACAAGGCGTGAAAAGTATGAGTCTTACTTGTATACTGAGTGGTGCAGACTTCTCCCCCTTTGGTGTCATCAAGTGTAATAACAGTAACACAGAAAGTGCAGCTGCTTCCAGGGGTGAGGTCTGAGAAGGTTACGTTTTGTACAGATGAGACGTTAGTTTTGTTGCCACAGCCTGTCGCTTCCACCAAATATCTGAAATGAGACTTGTACTGGTATGGTTTTGTCCAGTTTAGGTAAACACTAGTTGTGCTTAAGGTTGAAGCCTTCAAATCTGTGATATTATAAGGCCCTGAAAACAAAAACAAAGTGTTACTTGTTGAAGTGGGGAGAAAGAAATCCCACACATTTGCCCAAATCATTCATAAGTCTTTCTTGCCGAGCTATTTTGCGCTTACTTGTAAATAAGAAAATGGTCACAGAGTCTGCTGGGGTGTGATCTTCTGTATGTGTAGTCACGGTGAAGGTGTAGTTGCTCCCAGATTCAAGATCATTAATTTTAATTGTTTTGTTCCATGTACTGATTACCTGTCCTGTTAAATTAGGGACAACACTTTCAACCCGCACTTCATAAGTGTAATGCGGTTGGCTGTTTGGCTGACTCCAGTTCAGGGTCACTGAACTAGTGGTGATTTCGGTCCCCATCAGATCCATCACCGAATCTGGTTCTAAAAAAGAAAACAAAAGTGAATTGATCAGAAAGGATGCATTTATTAATGGCTTTTCATGACTGATTACACAAGATGGGAAAAACTGCAATAATGCTGCAGCATGTTATGCTAAATATGAAACTTTGTGTCATTTGATGCCTTTCACGGTTCGTCCACAGATTAGGATTATAGAAGAAACTAAAAGAAGATCATGAATGGAATAAAACTTCAGAAGAATAATTTTTTTGACATCTGTTTTAAAGCGCTGAAGGTTTTGAGTAAATGTTAAATAATATCTGATGACATAACAGAATAATCAAGATAACTTTTTTGTTGTTCTATGTAGTTTACATTTTCAAATAAATGAAGTTCAATCAAGATTCCTCCAAAAATGTGAAATAATCCATTTCTTTAGCCAAGAAAGCGGGCGATCTGAATCTGAGTTTCAAGGTCTTCAGGCAGCCATGTCGTAAAGCCACACTTTCTTACACCACTTAACCTGTGACCAGCATGCTGGGAGGCATTTCCTATTTAGTGAATATGTACATAAGAAAATAAAGCTAATTTGAGCCATAATTGAAAAAGAGTTTTTTTGATTACTCTCACATTGTCATGCCACTCGCAGCCAAGTGGTGCCCTGGGTGGTGAGCCATGATCCCCCATCAGTAAACAGGCTTAAATCAGATGCAACCGGACTTTCGTTGACTGAACTGAGGAAAACTGAACAAAAGTCCGGTTGCCTCCGATTTAAGCCTGTTTCCTGTTGCGATGACCCGAATAACTGAGAAATAGCACAGGCACATAACCCCTGTCTCAAAAAGTAGGAATGTATAGAAACTATAGTAATGAAACTGTACACCAACAACTTAAATGTTTACAGTAGACCAATAAAAATAACTATATAAATAAATCTAAAAAGACAAACCTTATGACAATATAATATATAAAGCTGACGACAGTTATAGCCATTTTATTTACAGTAATGGGCCTGATGGGATTGGCTGTTTGTGTTTACTCACTTGTAAAGTTTTGAGTCATTTTTGGTGTACTCTTGTAGCCCCGCACTCCAACAGTAACTACAGAAATCTTATAACTACTTCCTGGCTGAAGGCCTTGCAGCAGGAACCAGTTGTTCTGTGTTGAATAAGAGTAATTTGAAGAGGACACACTGAAGTTGTACTGGTTATGGTCCATATCAGCTGGACGGGCCCAGGTGAAGTTGATGGAGCTGAGGGTCTGAAGGTCCACCATGATGGAGCCAGGGGGGTTGGGATCTAATCAAAATAGTAAACCAAGGCGCACTCATAAGAAAACCAAAGTCTGCTCAAATACAGTTGACAATAGACAGATTCAATGTTTATAAAAAAAATCTAAGATACTTACAAGTTGCATTGAAAACATCAGATTTGGACTGCTCTGGTCCACTTTTGGTCAAGACCTCAACACGGTAAAGCACTCCTGGTCCCAAATCCATGAATACAACGCCTGTAGTGTCGTTGCTCAGATCTGTCTTGTTTTTCACTAACTCTGTGTCTCTGTAAAGATAGACGGAGTAGGAGGTAACCCTCTCACTCGCTTTGGTCCAGGTCACGTTCAAGCTATTGGTGGTTCCTATGGCTAAGATGTTTGAGACTGCCGCAGGAACTGCAAAAAAAATATGCATAAACAAAAATGAGCGTCAATCAAATCAAAATCAAGAGATTAGAGCTGGACAGGAAGTGCAATTAGTTTGCTGCTGAAAACACATTAATCTGAACACTTATACAACAGACAGGGCGGGTTTCACAGCTTAAAAATTAAGGTGCATTACCTACACAAAAAGATTTATTCTGATCAGAGTTTAGATGTGGACTATTTTGTAACAATATTCAAAACAACGTTTTTTGTATCTAAGAAATAGGAACTTTGTTGGTCCGGAGAACTTTAAAATTGAAAAAAAATGTATATACCGTCTACCTATTTTTTCCTTGAAATTTTTTCAATTGAAAGTTTACATAAAATCTGTAAAGCAAAACTGGTGTAAAGCATGTATTTATGGCATAATGGATGCTGTAAATATTGTAGGTTTCAGTATTCTTTAGAGGATTCAAGGTCTGTTGTGGTTTGAGTACCACAGCTTCACAGGAGTGCAAAACTAAACTGCCTTAAATCCTCTTTAGTAACCACAAATCAGCAACAAATACGCAAAACGCCACCTGCATTAACACCGTTCATCATTTTTGTGAGGAATAGGTTTTTGTTTCTTTTCGACTCCTGTTAATGTATCTGTATAAGTTTTCTCTTCTTTTTTGGATCGTCGCTTTCACTGTGCTCACAACAGCATCATTTCCATGCAGCTCAAATTGTTTACGCTGGCTCAATTTAATTGAATCTGTTCAGTTTTTTTGTGCATTTGTTGCCCTTACTGGCATCTTTTGGACTGGGTGGGTTTGTGTTATGCTGTCTAAATATAATATTTAAATATTTAAATAAAATTGAATTTTATAAAGGTTTCTGTTAGGCCAACATAGGAGCTCTCTGAGAGTACTCTGAGTCTTTGTGAATACGGGCACAGGTTCCTTGAAACCAAGATCACATCAAGCAGTTTGTATAAACAATGAAAATATTATTCATAAATGATCAAATTTTAGAATATTTTAAGACATACTTGTATATTTCTCTATGCTTTCTGGTGTTGATAGGATCTCTTCCTGAACTGTGAACACAGTGAATGTGTAGGGGGTTCCAGGACTCAGGCCGGTGACGGTGTATTTCTCTTCCTTTGTAGTGTTATTGTGAACTAGCGCATTGTCCAGAAAGGCTTTCACCAAATAGGAATAGGAGGTCTTGTAATCCGTTTGTCTGGTCCACATGAGTTGGATGGATGTGGTGTTCGCAAAGCTTACATTCAGGTTGGTCACTGCTTTTGGCACTGAAGCAAGAAAAGCAGAGGGTTACAGTAGATCAAAGGCCATAGTAAACAGTATATTCTCAGTATTAAGAAAGCACTGATCTTCACATTCTTACTTGTGTAACTGAAAACCTGGACTGGGATTGAACTTAATTTGGGGTCTGGCTCCACAATTGTTGTGATGTTGATGGAGTACTTGAAACCTGGCTCCAGATTGGGAACTTCATAGCTGGTGTTGCTGATATTATTTGAGTGGACAATTGCTCCGCTGCCATTGTAAGTTTGAACCAAGTACCGGTAATATTGCCGGAAACCCGATGGTGGTGACCAAGTCACCCTTACTGAGGTTGTAGAAGTAGGGCTGGCTGCTGCATTCTGCACTGGGTTTGGCACTGAACAAATGAGCAGAAGAAGAAAAAATAAATCAATAAATGGATCATTGTATAGGTGCTGCAAAGTCTATTGGAACAACACATTAATTAAAATCATGTTTTTCTCAACTGAATTTTCTGGTAAAGTCAGTGTATATTATGAAACCCTGGATATAAGGTTAAGATAGAATTTTAGATCTAAACATGTCATTTAAATCCCATATTAAACAGGTTTCCAGAGTTTCCTTTTTTCACCTCCGGAATATCGCCAAAATTAGAAATATTCTGTCCAGGAGTGATGCTGAAAAACTAGTTCATGAATTTGTTACTTCAAGCCTGGACTATTGTAATTCTTTACTATCAGGAAGTCCACAAAATGCGGTTCAAAGACTTCAGCTGATCCAAAATGCTGCAGCAAGAGTTCTCATGAAAATCAACCAGAAGGATCATATTTCTCCAATTTTAGCTTCCCTTCAAATAAAATAATACAATTTAAAATTCTCCTTCTCACGTATAAAGTCCTTAATAATCAAGCTCCATCATATATCAGAGCTCTGATTACCCCTTATGTTCCTAACAGAGCACTTCGCTCTCAGACTGCAGGTCTACTGGTGGTTCCTAGAGTCTCTAAAAATAGAATGGGAGGCAGATCCTTTAGCTATCAGGCTCCTCTCCTGTGGAACCAACTCCCAGTTTTGATCCGTGAGGCAGACACCCTGACTAGGCTTAAAACTTTCCTTTTTGACAAAGCTTAGAGTGGCTGCTATATGCTGTATGCTGCTATAGGCTTAGGCTACTGGAGGACATCAGGGCCTATTTTTCCCACTCAGCTGAGTTCTTCTACTGTTCTCCAATTTGCATTGTTTATTTCAACTTTTAACTTTTTTTTCTCTGTCATTTTTTTCTTCATAGTAGGTACACCTGGTCTGGCGTTCCCATCCAGTGCCTGTTGTGTCTCTGCTCTGTCTTCTCTAACCCCCAGTCGGTCGAGGCAGATGACCGTTCACACTGAGCCTGGTTCTGCTGGAGGTTTTCCTTCCTGTTAAAGGAGAGTTTTCCTCTCCACTTACGCTTCACGCATGCTCAGTATGAGAGATTGCTGCAACGCCATGGACAATGCAGACGACTCTCCCTGTGGCTCTACGCTTCTTCAGGAGGAGTGAATGCTGCTTTTCAAGACTTGATGTGATCTACTGGGTTTCCTTAGAGAGTAAACTTTTTTTAATCAATCTGTCTGTATGATTTGATTGAATTTGACTTTGTAAAATGCTTTGAGATGACATGCTGTGAATCGGCGCTATATAAATAAAATTTAATTTCATTTAATCTTCTTTTGATTTTCCAAGTTTCAAACGTTCAACTGGGACTGAAAGCAGAAAAAGCGACCTAAATGAATCTGGTCTAAGTTTTCTCTCTTTTTTAATTTTATTAGTTCTATAGCTGAGTTTACTACCAGGTTTGGTTTTTAACCCCATATTCCAGTCCCTGTTAAACATAAGCATATTTAACCATACATTTATTTTTGTATGTGTGTGCTCTGCACTGCATACTTCTGCACGATTGGCTCACAAGTGAATATCTACTCTGATTGCAGCTGGGAGGGATTGCTGTGTGAGGTCTTGATTGCTTGCAGTGCTTTAGTACCAGAATGGACCCCCTCCCCCCCCCAGCAGCTGCTACTCTAAATATATGCTTACCTTCTTCAGAAATCTGCTATATTTTTTGCAAGTCAAAACCACAACATATTAACTAATCAAACCTAAACTGAAAGAAACATACTATAGATTGCTTAACACTGTTTGTAACTTGTAAAATATTTGCAGTATTTGAAAAAAGAAAAAAAGGAGGAGTATTTAGTCTTGGTAAAATCTCATCAAGTTCTCGGAGCCCAGTTCATGTTTCCTTTTGTCTCAAGAAGAGCTGGATGTATCGTTACACCCCAGGTTACTATGCTTATGGCAGCTGACTACAGAAACTTACGAGTATAAGTTGAATTTTTGACAGTCGTGCTGTTTAACTGATCTGGTCCCACAGTCTTTATGCTTATGATGTACTGGGTTCCAGACTGAAGACCATCCAATTTAGAGTTCAGTGCTGTGGTCCGAGTCCCACAGTCATCCAGAGCCTGGTAGGTGATACAATAGCTGATGTTAAGAGTATTGTTCATCAACTTCGGAGTTGACCACTGCAGCTGTAAAGAGGAGTTTGTCCTCTCGCTGATGATGAGGTACCCAGGGGGGGTGGGATCTAACAGGGAGAAACAACACGCACACAAACAAATCATTAATAATTTTCTATTATTTACAATAAAAAGATCTGAGCTGTTATTAGACTAAAATGAGCAGCAAAAATTTCATATTCCGGATTTACATTGGTAAGATGTGGAGACATCAATGCAACTAAATGACACATTTCAGAGTAGTTCTTTGTGGGAAAATACTGTACATATATCACCCACAATGAAATTGTATGCCTACAATAATCATATATTTAAAATGAAAAATAGGTTCAATTGAGGACTTCAGATGACAGGTTGGCTGAACTTTTCGAGTGGATAGTTGTTGCTTTTGAATATTTATTAATCTCTCTAAGGACTTCATAAATAAATATACATATTTGTAGAAGGTATGAAGGGTAGGAACTGAACTTGCTATATCTGCTCTAAAACATATTAGGTGCTAAACATACAAAGTTTTCATTCTACTATCAGTCTCAATGCTTTTAACTTGCTGCTGCTGCAAACTCAGCCCAAGAACAGACCTAAGACAGGCTGAGGAAATAATCTCACTGCTTAAATCAGGTGTGTTAAGACAGGGACAAAGACAAACTATGCTGGGCACTGCATATAAACAAAGTTGGCAATATCTGCTTTGGAATAAACTCCTTCAACTGTGAACCGAGGTCAGGGGAAGTGTAACGTTATGGGGTTCCATGTCATTCACTACATCTGATTAAAGTGCTATGCTGTGGCCTTTTTATCATATACTTTTTTCTAAATAAAGCAAAAAAAAAATAGTCAAAAAATAAACTACTTTTCTAAATAATAAAAAAAATTATGACGTTTATTATAAAGCATACTTTAATAACACATTACCAAAAGGAATTGCATTCACTTATATAAAATTTATATACATTTTCAGTCTATAGTAATACAAGAATTAGTCAACATGATGTTAAAATGTGGGCAAACATGGGACTTACACGTGGCAAATGAGAACTGGTCAGAGGTATTACTGAGGTTTCCAGCTACAGCAGTCACTGTGATAACGTAGACTCTTCCAGGAAGTAAGTCAGAGAATTTTGCTGCGGTGTTGTTTGTGTCTGTGAAGTTAGAATAGGTGATATCTTTGTTTGAGATGTTCACCCTGTAAGAGTCAACCCTTCCATCAGGCAACGTCCAGCTGATGCTTAAGTTGTCAGTGGATCTTGATACAACCTCGAGTTTCACAGGCTTCACAGGCCCTGTTTGGCAAAAAATAAACACATTAGTTGAACAATTCTCTTTTTTTATGATTTATAACAATAGGACAGATGCATGTTTTTGTTAATACTGTCAAAGACATTTTGTTCTCAATGTACACAGTGGCATGCCAAAAAGCAACCAGATTCTTGTTCTTTCTTACAGTCACCTGAGTTGGATTAAAAACTTTTCAAACCACTGATTCAAAAGCCCAGAAAAAGCTATCCTTATACACAAAACAACTGCCAATGACTAAAGTAACAAACGTAACCTCACTAAGGTCTAAGTCAGATTTAAAAAGGGAATCAGATGGGAATATAAACTCTCTTGTAGCAAAAGGTTTAATAATAAAAGGTTTAAAAGATCAATAAAAGCAAAGGTGACATCTAATTTGTGGTTCATTTCCCATGTTTATGAGGAAACTTGGATTATGGATGGATGGAGTCCTAAATGATTGAACCATGGTGTTTTACAATTTCCAGTCACATGAACCTCCTTCACCTGTTAGTCAGCTCACGTTCGTTGATTGAAATTCTTTAACCAGAGTCAATATTCCAAGAACAGTTAAACCAACTAGAGTAGCAATTCTCAACACTGCTCCTAAGGACTCAAACTTAACCTCCATAAATGTCTTTGTATATTTACTCCATAATATCTTGTTCATATTTTTGTTTCACTTTAAAACACTGTTAAAAATGAACAAACTTTTTTTGGTACTCACTTGCGTACTGAGACACAGAGACACTTTCTCCTTGAGTATGATTATCACCCGCTACAGCAGTAACACGTATGTTATATTGCCCACCAGGAGTCAGGTTAGTGATAGTTATGATTGATTCAGCTTCACTTGACTTCCGGGTCACATTTCCACCACTCCACTGCACATAATAGGAGGAGCTGTTCCCCTCTGGTTTAGTCCATTCAAGAGATATGGAGTCAGTTGTGACTTTAGTAATGGTAAGATTGCGGACCACCTCAGGTTCTGTAAGTGAATAAACAGCAGCGCAGTTCGAGGAAAAGAAGGTTTAGCATAGAACTTTAGGACTTACATGCAAATATAGTGGGAGTCTTTTCTGTTAAATATCACTCTGCCAACACATCAATATGGACTATTAGTGAGGTACTTGAAGAATGACCAGAAACACCAAGAATCTAATGAGTGTAAAATATAAAAAAGTAATAAAACCCAAACATAAGAAAATACCTGGATGAATAAAAAAAGACTAAAGGAATTTGAATATAAAACGCAAGATCATTCAAGCACAATAAACTAAAAACTGAAACTAACTGACAAAACCCAAAATCCTAAGGATCACTGCACCCACTGTCTTTGCACACGTCAGTCATCAAGTGTCACCTTGTTGTCCCACTATTATGACGCAGGACAAACTTACTTGTGTAACGAGACACAGAGACACTGGCTCCTTTGGTAAGATTATCACCAGCTACAGCCGTAACTTTTATGTCATAATTCCCACCAGGAATCAGGTTGGTAATATTTATGAATGGTTCAGTTTCATTTGAATTCCAGATTCTACTTCCATCAGTCCACTGTACTTTATAGAAGGAGCTGTTTCCCTCTGGTTTAGTCCAGTTCAGAGATATGGAAACAGTTGTGACTTCAGTCACACTAAGAATTTGGACCTTCTCTGGTTCTGTAAGTGAGAGACAGCAGCGCATTAAAGGCAAAAATCAATTGTATTATGAACCTTGAGACTATAACAGATGTGAGTCCCATTGCCATGTTGTGTTGTGGTGGAAACAAACACGAGGTGGAGATAAGCAGAATTATAGTGAAGAATATTTTACAATACAAAGATGTGCTACATTTACCAAGAGACAGAAAGGGAAAACCAAGGAGCAATCTAAAGAAAGAATATATCATGGTAACAGTAGCGTCAGACAAATATTGCAAAAATCAGCAAGTACATGTGAACATTGAGGGAGTGGTTATCCACAAAAGGACAAGCTCAGACTAATTAATCTAATATATGTCAGGTGTGGGAGAGCCAGTACTGAGGTAATTTGGAATAATTAGTAGAAATTACAGATCCAGCAACAAAAAACCTAGAGAACCAGGGCACTGTAGAAAAGAACAGAACACCAAGAATATTCTAAACGTAAAACTAAAAAAAGGACTTAAAAACAAATGCAATGGAAACACTGAGATATAAAAGACAATAACAAAGGAAATGGAAAACACCTAATTATTCATTCACAATAAACTGAAAACAGAACTGACTGAAAAAACTCAAAGTCCTAAGGATCACTGCACCCACTGTCTTTGCACACGTCAGTCTTCAAGTGTCACCTTGTTGTCCCACTATTATGACGCAGGACAAACTTACTTGTGTAACGAGACACAGAGACACTGGCTCCTTTGGTAAGATTATCACCAGATACAGCTGTAACTTTTATTTCATAATTCCCACCAGGAATCAGGTTGGTAATATTTATGAATGGTTCAGTTTCATTTGAATTCCAGATTCTACTTCCGTCAGTCCACTGTACTTTATAGAAGGAGCTGTTTCCCTCTGGTTTAGTCCAGTTCAGAGATATGGAAACTGTTGTGACTTCAGTCACACTAAGATTTTGGACCTTCTCAGGTTCTGTAAGTGAGAAACAGGAGCGCAGTTCGAGGAAAAGTACATTTAGCTTAGAACTTTAGGACTTTTCTAACAGAAAAGAGTCCCATTATATTTGCATATGTCACTCTGCCAACACATCAATATGGACTATTAGTGAGCTACTTGAAGAATGACCAGAAACACCAAGAATCTAATAAGTGTAAATATAAAAAAGTAATAAAACCCAAACATAAGAAAATACCTGGATGAATAAAAAAACACTAAAGGAATTTGAATATAAAACGCAAGATCATTCAAGCACAATAAACTAAAAACTAAAACTAACTGACAAAACCCAAAATCCTAAGGATCACTGCACCCACTGTCTTTGCACACGTCAGTCATCAAGTGTCACCTTGTTGTCCCACTATTATGACGCAGGACAAACTTACTTGTGTAACGAGACACAGAGACACTGGCTCCTTTGGTAAGATTATCACCAGCTACAGCCGTAACTTTTATGTCATAATTCCCACCAGGAATCAGGTTGGTAATATTTATGAATGGTTCAGTTTCATTTGAATTCCAGATTCTACTTCCATCAGTCCACTGTACTTTATAGAAAGAGCTGTTTCCCTCTGGTTTAGTCCAGTTCAGAGATATGGAAACTGTTGTGACTTCAGTCACACTAAGATTTTGGACCTTCTCTGGTTCTGTAAGTGAGAGACAGCAGCGCATTAAAGGCAAAAATCAATTGTATTATGAACCTTGAGACTATAACAGATGTGAGTCCCATTGCCATGTTGTGTTGTGGTGGAAACAAACACGAGGTGGAGATAAGCAGAATTATAGTGAAGAATATTTTACAATACAAAGATGTGCTACATTTACCAAGAGACAGAAAGGGAAAACCAAGGAGCAATCTAAAGAAAGAATATATCATGGTAACAGTAGCGTCAGACAAATATTGCAAAAATCAGCAAGTACATGTGAACATTGAGGGAGTGGTTATCCACAAAAGGACAAGCTCAGACTAATTAATCTAATATATGTCAGGTGTGGGAGAGCCAGTACTGAGGTAATTTGGAATAATTAGTAGAAATTACAGATCCAGCAACAAAAAACCTAGAGAACCAGGGCACTGTAGAAAAGAACAGAACACCAAGAATATTCTAAACGTAAAACTAAAAAAAGGACTTAAAAACAAATGCAATGGAAACACTGAGATATAAAAGACAATAACAAAGGAAATGGAAAACACCTAATTATTCATTCACAATAAACTGAAAACAGAACTGACTGAAAAAACTCAAAGTCCTAAGGATCACTGCACCCACTGTCTTTGCACACGTCAGTCTTCAAGTGTCACCTTGTTGTCCCACTATTATGACGCAGGACAAACTTACTTGTGTAACGAGACACAGAGACACTGGCTCCTTTGGTAAGATTATCACCAGATACAGCCGTAACTTTTATTTCATAATTCCCACCAGGAATCAGGTTGGTAATATTTATGAATGGTTCAGTTTCATTTGAATTCCAGATTCTACTTCCGTCAGTCCACTGTACTTTATAGAAGGAGCTGTTTCCCTCTGGTTTAGTCCAGTTCAGAGATATGGAAACTGTTGTGACTTCAGTCACACTAAGATTTTGGACCTTCTCAGGTTCTGTAAGTGAGAAACAGGAGCGCAGTTCGAGGAAAAGTACATTTATCTTAGAACTTTAGGACTTTTCTAACAGAAAAGAGTCCCATTATATTTGCATATGTCACTCTGCCAACACATCAATATGGACTATTAGTGAGGTACTTGAAGAATGACCAGAAACAACAAGAATCTAATAAGTGTAAATATAAAAAAGTAATAAAACCCAAACATAAGAAAATACCTGGATGAATAAAAAAAGACTAAAGGAATTTGAATATAAAACGCAAGATCATTCAAGCACAATAAACTAAAAACCAAAACTAACTGACAAAACCCAAAATCCTAAGGATCACTGCACCCACTGTCTTTGCACACGTCAGTCATCAAGTGTCACCTTGTTGTCCCACTATTATGACGCAGGACAAACTTACTTGTGTAACGAGACACAGAGACACTGGCTCCTTTGGTAAGATTATCACCAGCTATAGCCGTAACTTTTATTTCATATTTCCCACCAGGAATCAGGTTAGTAATATTTATGAATGGTTCAGTTTCATTTGAATTCCAGATTCTACTTCCATCAGTCCACTGTACTTTATAGAAGGAGCTGTTTCCCTCTGGTTTAGTCCAGTTCAGAGATATGGAAACTGTTGTGACTTCAGTCACACTAAGATTTTGGACCTTCTCTGGTTCTGTAAGTGAGAGACAGCAGCGCATTAAAGGCAAAAATCAATTGTATTATGAACCTTGAGACTATAACAGATGTGTGTCCCATTGCCATGTTGTGTTGTGGTGGAAACAAACACGAGGTGGAGATAAGCAGAATTATAGTGAAGAATATTTTACAATACAAAGATGTGCTACATTTACCAAGAGACAGAAAGGGAAAACCAAGGAGCAATCTAAAGAAAGAATATATCATGGTAACAGTAGCGTCAGACAAATATTGCAAAAATCAGCAAGTACATGTGAACATTGAGGGAGTGGTTATCCACAAAAGGACAAGCTCACACTAATTAATCTAATATATGTCAGGTGTGGGAGAGCCAGTACTGAGGTAATTTGGAATAATTAGTAGAAATTACAGATCCAGCAACAAAAAACCTAGAGAACCAGGGCACTGTAGAAAAGAACAGAACACCAAGAATATTCTAAACGTAAAACTAAAAAAAGTACTTAAAAACAAATGCAATGGAAACACTGAGATATAAAAGACAATAACAAAGGAAATGGAAAACACCTAATTATTCATTCACAATAAACTGAAAACAGAACTGACTGAAAAAACTCAAAGTCCTAAGGATCACTGCACCCACTGTCTTTGCACACGTCAGTCATCAAGTGTCACCTTGTTGTCCCACTATTATGACGCAGGACAAACTTACTTGTGTAACGAGACACAGAGACACTGGCTCCTTTGGTGAGTTTATCACCAGCTACAGCTGTAACTTTTATTTCATAATTCCCACCAGGAATCAGGTTGGTAATATTTATGAATGGTTCAGTTTCATTTGAATTCCAGATTCTACTTCCATCAGTCCACTGTACTTTATAGAAGGAGCTGTTTCCCTCTGGTTTAGTCCAGTTCAGAGATATGGAAACTGTTGTGACTTCAGTCACACTAAGATTTTGGACCTTCTCAGGTTCTGTAAGTGAGAAACAGGAGCGCAGTTCGAGGAAAAGTACATTTAGCTTAGAACTTTAGGACTTTAAACAGAAAAGAGTCCCATTATATTTGCATATGTCACTCTGCCAACACATCAATATGGACTATTATTGAGCTACTTGAAGAATGACCAGAAACACCAAGAATCTAATAAGTGTTAATCTAAAAAAGTAATAAAACCCAAACATAAGAAAATACCTGGATGAATAAAAAAACACTAAAGGAATTTGAATATAAAACGCAAGATCATTCAAGCACAATAAACTAAAAACTAAAACTAACTGACAAAACTCAAAATCCTAAGGATCACTGCACCCACTGTCTTTGCACACGTCAGTCATCAAGTGTCACCTTGTTGTCCCACTATTATGACGCAGGACAAACTTACTTGTGTAACGAGACACAGAGACACGGGCTCCTTCAGTAATATTATCACCAGCTACAGCCGTAACTTTTATTTCATAATTCCCACCAGGAATCAGGTTGGTAATATTTATGAATGGTTCAGTTTCATTTGAATTCCAGATTCTACTTCCGTCAGTCCACTGTACTTTATAGAAGGAGCTGTTTCCCTCTGGTTTAGTCCAGTTCAGAGATATGGAAACTGTTGTGACTTCAGTCACACTAAGATTTTGGACCTTCTCAGGTTCTGTAAGTGAGAAACAGGAGCGCAGTTCGAGGAAAAGTACATTTAGCTTAGAACTTTAGGACTTTTCTAACAGAAAAGAGTCCCATTATATTTGCATATGTCACTCTGCCAACACATCAATATGGACTATTAGTGAGGTACTTGAAGAATGACCAGAAACACCAAGAATCTAATAAGTGTAAATATAAAAAAGTAATAAAACCCAAACATAAGAAAATACCTGGATGAATAAAAAAACACTAAAGGAATTTGAATATAAAACACAAGATCATTCAAGCACAATAAACTAAAAACTAAAACTAACTGACAAAACCCAAAATCCTAAGGATCACTGCACCCACTGTCTTTGCACACGTCAGTCATCAAGTGTCACCTTGTTGTCCCACTATTATGACGCAGGACAAACTTACTTGTGTAACGAGACACAGAGACACTGGCTCCTTTGGTAAGATTATCACCAGCTATAGCCGTAACTTTTATTTCATATTTCCCACCAGGAATCAGGTTGGTAATATTTATGAATGGTTCAGTTTCATTTGAATTCCAGATTCTACTTCCATCAGTCCACTGTACTTTATAGAAGGAGCTGTTTCCCTCTGGTTTAGTCCAGTTCAGAGATATGGAAACTGTTGTGACTTCAGTCACACTAAGATTTTGGACCTTCTCTGGTTCTGTAAGTGAGAGACAGCAGCGCATTAAAGGAAAAAATCAATTGTATTATGAACCTTGAGACTATAACAGATGTGAGTCCCATTGCCATGTTGTGTTGTGGTGGAAACAAACACGAGGTGGAGATAAGCAGAATTATAGTGAAGAATATTTTACAATACAAAGATGTGCTACATTTACCAAGAGACAGAAAGGGAAAACCAAGGAGCAATCTAAAGAGAGAATATATCATGGTAACAGTAGCGTCAGACAAATATTGCAAAAATCAGCAAGTACATGTGAACATTGAGGGACTGGTTATCCACAAAAGGACAAGCTCAGACTAATTAATCTAATATATGTCAGGTGTGGGAGAGCCAGTACTGAGGTAATTTGGAATAATTAGTAGAAATTACAGATCCAGCAACAAAAAACCTAGAGAACCAGGGCACTGTAGAAAAGAACAGAACACCAAGAATATTCTAAACGTAAAACTAAAAAAAGGACTTAAAAACAAATGCAATGGAAACACTGAGATATAAAAGACAATAGCAAAGGAAATGGAAAACACCTAATTATTCATTCACAATAAACTGAAAACAGAACTGACTGAAAAAACTCAAAGTCCTAAGGATCACTGCACCCACTGTCTTTGCACACGTCAGTCATCAAGTGTCACCTTGTTGTCCCACTATTATGACGCAGGACAAACTTACTTGTGTAACGAGACACAGAGACACTGGCTCCTTTGGTAAGATTATCACCAGCTACAGCCGTAACCTTTATGTCATATTTCCCACCAGGAATCAGGTTGGTAATATTTATGAATGGTTCAGTTTCATTTGAATTCCAGATTCTACTTCCATCAGTCCACTGTACTTTATAGAAGGAGCTGTTTCCCTCTGGTTTAGTCCAGTTCAGAGATATGGAAACTGTTGTGACTTCAGTCACACTAAGATTTTGGACCTTCTCAGGTTCTGTAAGTGAGAAACAGGAGCGCAGTTCGAGGAAAAGTACATTTAGCTTAGAACTTTAGGACTTTAAACAGAAAAGAGTCCCATTATATTTGCATATGTCACTCTGCCAACACATCAATATGGACTATTAGTGAGCTACTTGAAGAATGACCAGAAACACATAGAATCTAATAAGTGTTAATCTAAAAAAGTAATAAAACCCAAACATAAGAAAATACCTGGATGAATAAAAAAACACTAAAGGAATTTGAATATAAAACGCAAGATCATTCAAGCACAATAAACTAAAAACTAAAACTAACTGACAAAACCCAAAATCCTAAGGATCACTGCACCCACTGTCTTTGCACACGTCAGTCATCAAGTGTCACCTTGTTGTCCCACTATTATGACGCAGGACAAACTTACTTGTGTAACAAGACACAGAGACACTGGCTCCTTTGGTAAGATTATCACCAGCTACAGCCGTAACTTTTATTTCATATTTCCCACCAGGAATCAGGTTAGTAATATTTATGAATGGTTCAGTTTCATTTGAATTCCAGATTCTACTTCCATCAGTCCACTGTACTTTATAGAAGGAGCTGTTTC
Organism: Fundulus diaphanus; assembly: GCA_037039145.1. Taxonomy (NCBI): domain Eukaryota; kingdom Metazoa; phylum Chordata; class Actinopteri; order Cyprinodontiformes; family Fundulidae; genus Fundulus; species Fundulus diaphanus. The sequence goes on along the minus strand of CM073134.1, from coordinate 15,246,816 downwards.
CCTCTGGTTTAGTCCAGTTCAGAGATATGGAAACTGTTGTGACTTCAGTCACACTAAGATTTTGGACCTTCTCAGGTTCTGTAAGTGAGAAACAGGAGCGCAGTTCGAGGAAAAGTACATTTAGCTTAGAACTTTAGGACTTTAAACAGAAAAGAGTCCCATTATATTTGCATATGTCACTCTGCCAACACATCAATATGGACTATTAGTGAGCTACTTGAAGAATGACCAGAAACACATAGAATCTAATAAGTGTTAATCTAAAAAAGTAATAAAACCCAAACATAAGAAAATACCTGGATGAATAAAAAAACACTAACGGAATTTGAATATAAAACGCAAGATCATTCAAGCACAATAAACTAAAAACTAAAACTAACTGACAAAACCCAAAATCCTAAGGATCACTGCACCCACTGTCTTTGCACACGTCAGTCATCAAGTGTCACCTTGTTGTCCCACTATTATGACGCAGGACAAACTTACTTGTGTAACGAGACACAGAGACACTGGCTCCTTTGGTAAGATTATCACCAGCTACAGCCGTAACTTTTATTTCATATTTCCCACCAGGAATCAGGTTAGTAATATTTATGAATGGTTCAGTTTCATTTGAATTCCAGATTCTACTTCCGTCAGTCCACTGTACTTTATAGAAGGAGCTGTTTCCCTCTGGTTTAGTCCAGTTCAGAGATATGGAAACTGTTGTGACTTCAGTCACACTAAGATTTTGGACCTTCTCTGGTTCTGTAAGTGAGAGACAGCAGCGCATTAAAGGCAAAAATCAATTGTATTATGAACCTTGAGACTATAACAGATGTGAGTCCCATTGCCATGTTGTGTTGTGGTGGAAACAAACACGAGGTGGAGATAAGCAGAATTATAGTGAAGAATATTTTACAATACAAAGATGTGCTACATTTACCAAGAGACAGAAAGGGAAAACCAAGGAGCAATCTAAAGAAAGAATATATCATGGTAACAGCAGCGTCAGACAAATATTGCAAAAATCAGCAAGTACATGTGAACATTGAGGGAGTGGTTATCCACAAAAGGACAAGCTCAGACTAATTAATCTAATATATGTCAGGTGTGGGAGAGCCAGTACTGAGGTAATTTGGAATAATTAGTAGAAATTACAGATCCAGCAACAAAAAACCTAGAGAACCAGGGCACTGTAGAAAAGAACAGAACACCAAGAATATTCTAAACGTAAAACTAAAAAAAGGACTTAAAAACAAATGCAATGGAAACACTGAGATATAAAAGACAATAGCAAAGGAAATGGAAAACACCTAATTATTCATTCACAATAAACTGAAAACAGAACTGACTGAAAAAACTCAAAGTCCTAAGGATCACTGCACCCACTGTCTTTGCACACGTCAGTCTTCAAGTGTCACCTTGTTGTCCCACTATTATGACGCAGGACAAACTTACTTGTGTAACGAGACACAGAGACACTGGCTCCTTTGGTAAGTTTATCACCAGATACAGCTGTAACCTTTATGTCATAATTCCCACCAGGAATCAGGTTGGTAATATTTATGAATGGTTCAGTTTCATTTGAATTCCAGATTCTACTTCCGTCAGTCCACTGTACTTTATAGAAGGAGCTGTTTCCCTCTGGTTTAGTCCAGTTCAGAGATATGGAAACTGTTGTGACTTCAGTCACACTAAGATTTTGGACCTTCTCAGGTTCTGTAAGTGAGAAACAGGAGCGCAGTTCGAGGAAAAGTACATTTAGCTTAGAACTTTAGGACTTTAAACAGAAAAGAGTCCCATTATATTTGCATATGTCACTCTGCCAACACATCAATATGGACTATTAGTGAGCTACTTGAAGAATGACCAGAAACACCAAGAATCTAATAAGTGTTAATCTGAAAAAGTAATAAAACCCAAACATAAGAAAATACCTGGATGAATAAAAAAACACTAAAGGAATTTGAATATAAAACGCAAGATCATTCAAGCACAATAAACTAAAAACTAAAACTAACTGACAAAACTCAAAATCCTAAGGATCACTGCACCCACTGTCTTTGCACACGTCAGTCATCAAGTGTCACCTTGTTGTCCCACTATTATGACGCAGGACAAACTTACTTGTGTAACGAGACACAGAGACACGGGCTCCTTCAGTAAGATTATCACCAGATACAGCCGTAACTTTTATTTCATAATTCCCACCAGGAATCAGGTTGGTAATATTTATGAATGGTTCAGTTTCATTTGAATTCCAGGTCATATTTCCATCAGTCCACTGTACTTTATAGAAGGAGCTGTTTCCCTCTGGTTTAGTCCAGTTCAGAGATATGGAAACAGTTGTGACTTCAGTCACACTAAGATTACGGACCACCTCTGGTTCTGTGAGCAAGAAACAGCAGCACATTTAAGAAAAAAATAAAATATAAACACTGAGACTTCAACAGATCCGAATCCTCTTGCAAAGTTGTGTTGTGGAGGACACAAACACAAGCTGGAGGGAAGCAGAATTTTAGTGAAGGATATCTAAGAATGAAAAGTACCCTCTACAAATGTCAAGAGGTGCAAAAAGAAAATCCCAGGAGCAAACCAGTGATATAAGAGCTGGGTAACAGCAGGGTCTGAAAAATATTTTATAATCCTGAGAGTTTATACAGTGGCTCGCAAAAGTATTCACACCCCTTGAGCTTTTCCACATATTGTTACATTACAACCAAACATAAATATAGATTATTGGAAACTTATGTGAAAGACCAACACAAAGTCATGTACAATTGTGAAAAAAGGTCATGATTTAAAACGTTTTTTTACAAATAAAAAAACAGAAAAATGTGATGTGCAAAGGTATTCAGCCCTACTTTCTCTGAGTGCAACCATTGGTCTCCCAAAGTTGCCTGATGATGACCTATGACTCAAAAGATTCCAACTGTTGGTAATCTAACCTCAGTACAAATACAGCTACCCTGTTAGGGCCTCAGAGGTTGATTAAGAGGATATTGGGGAGCAAAAAAAGTCATGAAGTCTGGGAAGACACCTGACAGGGCAGGGATAAAGTTGTGGAGAATTTTAAAGCAGGCTTAGGCTATAAAAAGATTTGCCAAGCTTTGAACATCTCACAGAGCGCTGTTCAATCTATCATCCAGAAATGGAAAGTGAATGGCACAACTGTAAACCTACCTACATTTACAGGCTAAACCAGGAGAGCACTGATCAGAGATGCAGCCAAGAGGCCAATGGTGCCTAGAAGAACTGCAAACACCCACAGCTCTGGTGGGGGAATCTGTCCACAGGACAACAATTAGTCGTGCACTGCACAAACGTGGTATTTATGGAAGAGAAAGCCATTGCTAAAAGTAAAGCATAAGTAGTTCCATTTGCAGTCTGTCAGAAAGCATGTTGGGGACACAGCAAATATGTGGACCAAGGCGCTTTGGTCACACTAGCCAAAAATTGCACTTTTCGGCCAAAATGCAAAACACTATGTGCGAAGGAGAACTAACACTGCCCATCACTCTGAACACCCCATTCCAAATGTTAAATATGGTAGATTTGGCATCATGCTCTGGGGGTGCTTCTCTTCAGCAGGGACAGGGAAGATGGTCAGAGTTGATGGGAAAGATGGCGCCAAATACAGGACAAATCTTGGAAGAAAACCTGTTGGAGTCTGCAAAAGACTTGAGACTGGGGCGGAGGTTAAACGTCCAGCAGGACAACAGCCCTAAACATGAAGCCAGGGCTACAATGGAATGGTTTGAATCAAAATATATTCATGTGTTAGAATGGCCCAGTCAAAGTCCAGACCTAAACCCAATCGAGAATTTGTGTCAAGATCTGAAAACTGCTGTTCACAAGCGCTCTCCATCTAATCTGTACGGTGGCCCTGAAGTGCAAACCACAACTACGAATCTAAAATCACTACTACATTAAGGAAAACACAACAACATTAAGGAAAACGCAACAACATTAAGGAAAACGCAACAACATTAAGGAAAGCGCAACAACATTAAGGAAAACACAGCAACATTAAGGAAAGCGCAACAACATTAAGGAAAACGCAACAACATTAAGGAAAACGCAACAACATTAAGGAAAAGCAACAACATTAAGGAAAAGCAACAACATTAAGGAAAGCGCAACAACATTAAGGAAAGCGCAACAACATTAAGGAAAGCGCAACAACATTAAGGAAAGCGCAACAACATTAAGAAAAACGCAACAACATTAAGGAAAACGCAACAACATTAAGGAAAACGCAACAACATTAAGGAAAAGCAACAACATTAAGGAAAAGCAACAACATTAAGGAAAGCGCAACAACATTAAGGAAAGCGCAACAACATTAAGGAAAGCGCAACAACATTAAGGAAAACGCAACAACATTAAGGAAAGCGCAACAACATTAAGGAAAACGCAACAACATTAAGGAAAGCGCAACAACATTAAGGAAAACGCAACAACATTAAGGAAAGCGCAACAACATTAAGGAAAGCGCAACAACATTAAGGAAAACGCAACAACATTAAGGAAAAGCAACAACATTAAGGAAAGCGCAACAACATTAAGGAAAAGCAACAACATTAAGCAAAGCGCAACAACATTAAGGAAAGCGCAACAACATTAAGGAAAGCGCAACAACATTAAGGAAAGCGCAACAACATTAAGGAAAACGCAACAACATTAAGGAAAACACAACAACATTAAGGAAAACACAACAACATTAAGGAAAACGCAACAACATTAAGGAAAGCGCAACAACATTAAGGAAAACGCAACAACATTAAGGAAAACACAACAACATTAAGGAAAACGCAACAACATTAAGGAAAGCGCAACAACATTAAGGAAAGCGCAACAACATTAAGGAAAGCGCAACAACATTAAGGAAAACACAACAACATTAAGCAAAAGCAACAACATTAAGGAAAAGCAACAACATTAAGGAAAGCGCAACAACATTAAGCAAAGCGCAACAACATTTACAAAACGGAAGAGGAACGTCCCAGTGGGAGACCTAAGATAACGCTGATTGGACTACAGCTTGTTTTTACTTTTGAACCAGAAGTTATTCTGGCTTTAATGTGTTTTTTAAAAATATGAATGTTCTCGGTGATCTAAACCGTAAAATGCGGTTGGCGCCACCGTAAATCTGACTGAGCTTGAGCTTTTTTGCAAAGAACAATGGGCAAAATTTTCAGTCACTGGATGTGCAAAGCTGGTAGAGACATAACCTAAAAGATTTGCAGCTATAATTGCAGCAAAATGTTGTTCTACAAAGTATTGACTTTTGATATGTAAAAAAAAAAAAAAAAAAGGTAATTATGTATAATTTCCTTTCACCTTCTCAATTGTATATCACTTTTTTAATCTTTCACTCAAAATTAGAATAAAATATATTTACATTTGTGATTGTAATGGGGATATGAATATTTTTGCAAGTCACTGTATTTAAACAGTGAGAAGATGATTATTGACAGAAGGTCAAACTCAGACTAATTAATCTAATGTGTATCAATTTAGGGAAAGCCACTACTGAGGTAACGGGGAGTAATTAGGATATATTACAGATCAAACACCAAAAAAGACACCAGGGAACCAGGAAACCTTAAGAAAAGAGACACACTAAGAATCTGCTAAATCTAAAACTGAAAAAAAAAGACTTAAAAACCAAACACACGGTAAACACCAGGATGATAAAATGACAATAACAAAAGGAATGGGAAAATAAAAAAAACAAGATTATTAAATTACAATAAACTAAAAACAAAACTGACAAAACTCAAAATCCTAAGGATCACTGCACCCACTGTCTTTGCACATTTCAGTCATCAAGTGTCACCTTGTTGTCCCACTATTATGACGCAGGACAAACTTACTTGTGTAACGAGACACAGAGACACTGGCTCCTTCAGTAAGATTATCACCAGCTATAGCTGTAACTTTTATTTCATAATTCCCACCAGGAATCAGGTTGGTAATATTTATGAATGGTTCAGTTTTATTTGAATTCCAGATTCTACTTCCATCAGTCCACTGTACTTTATAGAAGGAGCTGTTTCCCTCTGGTTTAGTCCAGCTCAGAGATATGGAAACTGTTGTGACTTCAGCCACACTAAGATTACGGACCTTTTCAGGTTCTGTGAGCAAGAAACAGCAGCACATTCAAGGCAAAAATCTATTATATTACAAACATTGAGACTTCAACAGATCCGAATCGTTTTGCAAAGTTGCGTTGTGGTGAAGACAAACAGAAGCTGGAGGGAAGCACAATTATAGTGAAGGATATTTAAAAATAAAATGATATGCTACTACTACCAAGAGAAAGAAAGGGAAAACCGAGGAGCAATTTTTTGTGAGATGATCATGGTAACAGCAGGGTATGACAACACTCTTTGAAGGCAACAGTACAAACAACTGCACCCTTGGTAACAAGCCTCTTAAAAGCCTGAAACCAAGCACTAAAACCCGTTCTGAACTGAAACGAGAGCTGAACGACTGACTCTACGGCCATTTCCAGTCTACATGACCAACCCTGGCCATATCTGAGACACGTGCCAAAGGAGTGGCTTTCAGTTCCAGTCCTTGGGGTCCACTGTCCCACATGTTTAGATGCATCTCTGCTCCAGCACACCTGAATCAAATGACTGCCATACTTCCTCAGCTGGCACCAAGGACAGCAGTGGTCTCTTTAACAACAATGTATTCGAGATAGGTGTGTGGAGGCAGGGAAACACCTAAAACATCTAAGATAGTGGGTTTTGAGGACCGGGATTGGAAACCACTGGTCCAAAGGAAGGCTCCCACTACTTTAACTCCAGAACCGACCAAATTATAATTTGTTTTACTGAGCACTTATCCACCGGCTGTATCAAAACAAATACCCAAATGACAAAAACGTCATAATCACATGAAGTAGGTTTGATATAGCCAAGCTTTTCTTTTGTGCAAGATTAAAGGAACAACGGTAGTACAGGTATCAGGGCAGAGATCACCATCATCAAAAATCTAACACTATAGCTGATAGACACAAAATAACCACAACATACTTTACCATATTATGAGACTACTTACCTTTTAGACAGAAATTCTGTGTTTTTCAAGAGACGTCCAAAGCAGAAATATTAGACTTGAAAGTTTAAACAATTACTTAATATTGACTTACTTGAATATGTAGAGACTATCTGGTTCAGTCCTTCAGTAAGATTATCAGCAGCCAGAGCAGTGACTGATATTGTATACTGTTCACCAGCAGTCAGATCAGTAATGTTAAGAAATGTTTCAGATACATTTTTTTCCCATAATGCTCCACCAGTCAATTTAACTCTATAGAAAGAGCTGCTTCCCTTTGGTTTGGTCCAGGTCACAAACACAGATATTGTTGTTTTATTAGTGACACTGAGATCTGTGACTACTTCAGGCTCTGCAAGTTGACAGCAATAAATTAGAAACATTTTAAAACCAAATGGGTTCAGCACAGAACTCCTCAGTCAAAGTGTGAAAAATAAAACCATGCTCATATCCTTACTTGTAAACTGACAAATCTTTCTCTCATCACTTTCTGTTTGATTGTCTCCAGCCACTGCTATGACTTTAAAACAGTAGACCTCTCCAGGAGTCAGCTCGCTCACAATCCCCTGTGTCTCGTTTGTACTCAAAATAGTTGTTTTATTTTCAAATTTGATTGTATAAAACAGCCTTTCCCCATTTGGTTGAGTCCAGCCCAGAGACAAAGAGGTTTCTTTTACACCGCTGACATGAAGATTGTTCACTGCTTCAGGTTCTGTTAGAGACAGCAATAATTTAGAAAATTTTTAAAACCAAACGGGTGCAGCACAAAACTCCTCAAAGTGGGACAATTAATACCATGCTCATATTCTTACTTGAAGCTAAAGAACCAAGTATGTACCCGGTCTTACAAAGGACGAACATGCAAACTCTGAACAAATGGCCCTGGCCAGGATTAAATCCCATGAGCTTCTTGTTTGAAGGCAACGGTACAAGCAACTGCACCCTTGGTAACAAATATCCTAAAAGCCTGAAACCAAGCACTAAAACCTGTTCTGAACTGAAATGAGAGCTGAACGATTGATTCTACGACTATTTCCTGTCTAACCGACCAACCCTGGCCATATCGAGGCACAGTCCAAAACAGTGGCTTTCAGTTCCAGTCCTTGGGGTCCACTGTCCCACATGTTTAGATGTGTCTCTGCTCCAGCACACCTGAATCAAATGACTGCCATACTTCCTCAGCAGGCACCAAGGACAGCAGTGGTCTGTTTAACAGCAGTGTATTCAAGACCAGTGTGTGAATGCCAGGAAACACCTAAAACATGCAAGACAGTCGGTCTGGAGGACCGGAATCGAAAACCACTGGTCCAAAGGACGACTCCTACTACTTTAACTCCAGTACCAACCAAATTATAATTTGTTTTACTGAGCACTTATCCACCAGCTGTATCAAAACAAATACCCAAATGAAAAAAAAACATCATAACCACATGAAGTAAGTTTGATATAGCCAAGCTTTTCTTTTGTGCAAGATTAAAGGAACAACGGTAGTACAGGTATCAGGGCAGAGATCTCCATCATCAAAAATGAAACACTATAGCTGATAGACACAGAATAACCACAACATACTTTACCATATTATGATGAAATTATTATTAAACACCTGAGACTACTTACCTTTTAGACAGAAATTCTACACCGTAACCATGATTTTTATGTTTTGTTGCCATGAAGGAGGAAATATTAGACATGAAAGTTTAAACAATTACTTAATATTGACTTACTTGAATATGTAGAAACTATCTGGTTCAGTCCTTCAGTAAGATTATCAGCAGCCAGAGCAGTGACTGATATTGTATACTGTTCACCAGCAGTCAGATCAGTAATGTTAAGAAATGTTTCAGATACATTTTTTTCCCATACATTTTTTCCCCATAATGCTCCACCAGTCAATTTAACTCTATAGAAAGAGCTGCTTCCCTTTGGTTTGGTCCAGGTCACAAACACAGATATTGTTGTTTTATTAGTGACACTGAGATCTGTGACTACTTCAGGCTCTGCAAGCGGACAGCAATAAATTAGAAACATTTTAAAACCAAATGGGTTCAGCACAGAACTCTTCAGTCAAAGTGTGAAAAATAAAACCATGCTCATATCCTTACTTGTAAACTGACAAATCTTTCTCTCATCACTTTCTGTTTGATTGTCTCCAGCCACTGCTATGACTTTAAAACAGTAGACCTCTCCAGGAGTCAGCTCGCTCACAATCCCCTGTGTCTCGTTTGTACTCAAAATAGTTGTTTTATTTTCAAATTTGATTGTATAAAACAGCCTTTCCCCATTTGGTTGAGTCCAGCCCAGAGACAAAGAGGTTTCTTTTACACCGCTGACATGAAGATTGTTCACTGCTTCAGGTTCTGTTAGTGATAGTTAGCAGTGTAAGCACACTAAAGGTCAGTTATTACCAATAACTACAAAGCATATCCTGTTGTATTCACCCTTCCATCTCTTTGCATACAGTTAAAAAACAAACATTAAAGTGAACTTACTTGTGTAGAAAGTCGCACTGCCAGGTTTTCCTTCTTTACTGTTTACAACAGCAGTAACACTTATGGTGTACCGGACCCCAGGAGTTAGATCTGTGATGTTTTTAAAGTTCTCTGTAACATCGTTAGTTTTTTGAGTTGTCCCATCTGTCCAGACTACTCGGTAGAGAGAATCATCAATTTTATTCCACCGCACTTTCACAGAGGATGTTGTGATGTCAAACACGGTGACATTCTCTACATTTCCAGGTTCTGTGAACCAAAGAGAAGTCAGTAGAAAAATAATTTTTCTTTTTTTGTTTTTGTTTATAAAGCATCATAACATCATTTTTATTTTGGACTATTAATTCAGAAATAAACCCTCGCCTTCTTTAGTGTGACACACTTTACAAAATCATTGCTTTACATGAGGACAGTAAAAGCGATTCCAGAAGAAATTCAGGGGCTTGGGTGAGTTAGCATCAGAAGTATACACACCCTTAACTGTAGTTGTAGTTACAGGGTATGTCACGGTTGTAGAAGTGGTTGATGTGGTTGTAGGTGCGGCTGTTGAGGTTGATGGGTTGGTTGTTGTCGAGGTAACAGATGCACTTGTCGTGGTTGTAGTCGTTGTCGTGGTAGCAGTCGTTGTCGTGGGTAAACTCGTAGTTGTATCTGCGTTCGCAGTAGCAGTTGTTGTATCTGCTGCAGCTGCGACAGTAGAATTTAAAAGTAAAAAAAAAAGCCCAATAGAATGAGCAGAAAATGTATTTTAGGACAATTTCAACACCTTTGGTATTGACTTTTGTTAAATAATTAAAATTATTGAATGAAACCCCAAAAATATGAATTTTGTGACATTAAATTTAAAGAGAAACAAAATCCAACAGGAAGCACTTGAAACCCCAAAAGAACAAATGCAAAAAAGGTGTACTTACTTGTCTCTACCTGGATGTTCTGAAACAAAAGAGGGAAAAAAACACTGTGAAACCAGTTATACCAGGAGAGGGCAGCATGTAGTTTTAAACACACACCATCGAGTTTGAAAAAAGCTCCCGTTTGCTGTTGAGATGAATGAATTATTAACTTTTCATTTTATTTTTGCAACTGTACATCTTTCATTCAAATATAAACCCTCAATATTTCCTCAATTTCACCAAAACACAGACTCAAAAATCCCCTGCAAAGGGACCTCCCTCAATTTTCTGTTATGATTTAAGCATATGTATTATTTTATAGCTTCTGTCTTTTTCTTCCTTGTATATCTGCCAAGCCAACTTTATCTAATCAAACATTACCCAAACTAAACCAGGAAACCTTTCTAACTTGAAGAATATTTGGCACAAAAGTAACCCTTCCCTTCACACCATTTGCCAATTTTATGTTTAAAAGTTGTTTTGACATTGTGACTTAAATTTGTCATCATTTATAGAATTAAAGCTAGAACTTTGAATATTCGAAATTTCAAAAATAAATAAAAACTATTGAAGCCATGCATGAAACTCTTAAAAAAAAAAAAACTATGACTGCAATTCATTTTCTTTGACATGGTAGAAGAAACCTCAGAACTTGAGGAAAAAGTCCCAATGCAGGAAAGGAAAAATTAATTTGTCAGTAGGGTAGTCTAATAAATACATGCTGTGCATATAAAGATCCATATTTTAAGCTACAGTTTCCCAAATAATGATGTTGAAATGGGAATATAACTAGTCACGGTCTGACATTGATTTTATATATATATATATATATATATATATATATATATATATATATATATATATATATATATATATATATATATATATATATATATATATATATATAAAATGTTGATATTCATATTTCAACATTATTTGGAAAACTGGAGCTTAAATATGGATCTTTATATGTACAGCATTACATCTAGGCATCTTATGCCATAACTTAAAGACTGCAGCTTTGCACACCTCCACGTTCACCTCGCTTGGATACGTCTCGGGGAATCCCACGCTGTGCTGATTCCATATTACTTATTAGCTAAAATTCAAACAAGCCTTTCAGACTGTTTACCCGTTAGCTGAACATTAAACACATGGCATCACCGCTAAAACCTGCATCATTCGCCCCAAACAAAGAATGCAAAGAAAGAGTCATCATCAGCCCGGATGAATTACAGATGTTATGGGATCAAAGTTAATACTTTTCACCTTTGATTAAGCTCATTCATAAAGATAATCAGTCTGTTGTTTCATATTTTATGAACATATCTGAATAATTGTGATATTTAAAAACAAAGTTTGTTTTCTGTGTTTTAGTGGGATTTGTCAAAAAAAAACTGATTTGACTAAAACATTTTTGATGAGTAGACCAGAATATCTCAAGCATATACGAGGCCCAAAAACCTAAAATCAGAAATGTACATTTTGCATTAAATGTTGCTCCATCAACCAACGCATGAAGACACATTAGTGTCTGCCCTCATCCCCCCACTAGAAACCATTTCTGACAAACTGCACTGCTGTTTATTAGCTAAGCCAACTATAAAACTGAATTCCTCTGACAACCTTTTACTTTAGGAGGAGGAAAAGCCTGTATGAGGAAGTATATCTGAGTGGGACTTTACCTTTGCTATTTGAGGGGTATCCAATAGTTAATAGAGATTTAATGAACACCTCACTTTGGCTGCAAACATGTTTACGTAAATGGTGGGAAGTGCTTCAAACAGTGATAATTATCAACATCTTAGTTGATCATCATCAGACCCTTTACACACACACACACACACACACACACACACACACACACACACACACACACACACACACACACACACACACACACACACACACACACACACACACACAGAGTTTTCTCCAGGTTAATGCACATCTTTCATGTAAATCCCTAAATGTTAATGAGTCATTGATTTGATTATGTGATTACTAAATGCACAGGTGGATTATTCTGACACCACACCTATTATTATCCATATTGTTACAGAGCAAACATTCTTCAATTTTGTGTGCTTAAGAATAAGCTGTGTTGCCAGATCTTGAGTGCATTTGTCATTGAAACACTGTCAGGCTTCTTCAGTCACACTTCACTTCCAGATACTAGTTGACCGTTGAAAATGACTCGATGAGTTTTGTGTGTCCAGTGTGTTTAAAGATGTCTATAAAAAGCTATGGAGTAAAAGATTCAGCCGGAACGGGTTTTTACAATAAATGTTTCTCATTCTTTTTTTTTTTTCTTTTTTTTTTTTTTCTTTTTTTTTTCCCAGTGTCCTGTCTAGCAATATGGCAATAGGAATTGATGTCTCAATGCCAGATAGAGCTCGACAGATTTTGCTTTTACAAGTGGAGCAAACAGCTTTCGCCATAGTGCTCCACTTGATTTATGCTTGTAAATAGCTTTATTATGATTCCTGCAAGGAGAATTTCAAATTTATATGGACATGACAATGGGAGAGTAAAGGAAGAACAAAAAGTGAAAGAAAAGAAAAAAAAGAGTAGAGGTGAAAGAAAGAGGAGATAAAAGGGAGAGAATGATAAAACCTTCTTTGTCTGCTCCATCACCTGGAAAGAGACACAAAAAGAACAGCACAACAGATACACTCGAATAACACCTAGATGCCATTGCTAAATCATATATATTATTATGTAAGCTGACATGTGTAATGTGATATTTGAAAAAAGAAAGTGAAAAAACATAAATAAATAAATAAATAAATAAATTATAAGATTACTGTATATAAGTGAACACTTAATACCTGGGACCCAGCACCTGTGGGAGATGTGAAAGTGCACTAGTTTAGGTGAAGATTATCCAGAAATAGCTTGATAGTGATTGTGGAGAACCGAAGACCCACCTTCCCCGAGCACAGAGGCAGGCGTCAGGGGACCCGTAACCCCGGACTCCCAAAGGGGTCCCTAAAGCAGGTCGCCCAGGAGGGGCCGACACAGGATATCTCATTGTTTCTCATTCACCACAAGCGGGCTATAGACAGCAGAGCAGTTAACCGTGTAAAAGTAAAAGCTGAAGTTTTATAAACTGGTTTCAATGAAAAATCAACAGAATTATTTAAGTATTGAGCTGACTTTTTACCTTGCTGTAGTTACTGGACAAGTGATTAAGTGACATGGAGAAGTCAAACTTGATTTTGGTAGCACAGCTGTCAAAAAGTCAGTTAAGTAGCAAAATTAACAAGAAAGGAATTCTCTCACAACACACTACACAGAAGAATTAAGAGCTGTTGCCTTTGGCCAACTTCAGTGCTAATGTAGCTGTAACCAGCACCAAAACATTAATGTAAGTGTGCTATAGATTGTGTATATTCAGTTTGTCGTGGCCACAGAAAGTATGGCTGACTCTGTAGTTTTGTGCTTGACTGTGTCTCTTTCCTAGACGGAGCTATTGATAAAGTTATTGCTGTCATTAACTGAGTTCTCCACCCATTTTTAGGTGGGATAAAGAAATGGCCCAATGTGCTTTTGTTCGTATTAGTCTCTCTTCTGAATAGAGTCAAAAAGGTTGCTACTGGTAACTTTAACTTTACATTCTCCATCAGTTTGTCTTTTTATAAAAGATAAATCTGGCCATGGGCTTCTGGGTTCGGTTTGCTTTTTTCCTTGATGTCGTCATTTAGGAAGCTATTTGCTGCATTACTTTAGTGCAGTGTCCTTAATTTTCTTTCTCATGGAAAACACCTAAAGCCCAGTTCTTCAATATTTTTCCTGGACAACTCCCTGTCCCTCAGCCTCCAACCAGTTACGACAGATGGCCACTCATAATGACCCCTGCTCGTTTGGATCTTTCTGTTTTCTTTCTGTTGTTCTTCTCTACTATTGCCCCATGCTTTCTCAGGATGAGAAATTGGTGGAAAGGGCAGATATAGCAAGGGTGGTTGAAAACTCAGTTGCAAGGCTTATCAACTTTTCGACTTGTGATCCGAGCTAAGAGATGGCTTGTTTTTGCCAGTTTATGATAGAAATGTTTTGTAAAACCATCTAATGGCGCAAAGCAATTGGCTGAGTTTCCGTATTTGTAACTTTTACTAATTGGTATTTTGGGGGGGGAAATGTAAGTTTTATTGCTGTGTGACACTTATTAGACAGAATTGAATCATTTGCAATTGGATCTCAAGCTGACTATATTCCTGGATTTAAATAAATAAGATTGATTTGAATTGGATTCCATGTAATTGGTACCTTTTAGGAAGGAGTGTGCCACCTCCATCCAGGACGTAGCCCACTTTTCGCCCAACGAACACTAGATATAGTTCACACCCTTGCCTGCAACCTTGCCAGAATATACGGGTGATGGAGGAGTGGGGGGGGGGGGGGGGGGGGGGGGGGGTTCTCACACAATTTAAGTATCAGACACAATGGAAGTTTTTTGCTATATTTTTAAGCAAATATGGGTTAAAAAGAAATCTAATGATAATAATAATAACTGAACTTTATTGATCTCACAATGGAGAAATTCACTTCTGCATCTTAACCCATCCCAATTGGGGAGCAGTGGACCTCCATTGTGTGGCGCCTGGGGAGCAATCAGGGGTTAAGGGTCTTGCTCAGGGACCCAGAGTGCAGGCTGTGGGGATCGAACCGGGTACTTGCAACCTTCTCAGAGCACAAACGTACTGCTCTAACCACTAGTCCACCACTCCCCCAATCTACACCCATATGTCATAAAACTGATCACAGAATACGGCTTAAGTTTAAAGAGGTTTTTGTTTCAAGATATGTTAAGTTGTCTACTTTGGAAAAGGCAAAAGATCACATACCAGCATGTTAAAATAAATTCTCAACACCACGACAATCTCCAATTTTCATACCGATATTCTTGTTAAAATGACCTCTGGGGAAGTGACAACATTTTAAGCCACGACTCCCAGAAGTTTTATTTTCTTTGGCCGCTCTACTTTCAAACACTTATTTTCCTCTGACTAAATAAACAAGACGACGTCTAAAGCCATCATGCTTTGGTGCTGTGTCAGACAGCAAGAAAAACACAGTCCCTTTTTGGAAATAATGGTCTACAAGTATTTAAGTTCAAATAAACAGCTTTTTTTAATCTCCCATGAATCAGCAGTAAGCCAGCTTTTTCTATGCCAAGTTTATTAAGATTTTTGTGAAATCATCTTGATTCTTTTGTGTATTTATCAAAAAGACATAATTTACATATTTTACCAATTAAACTTTCTTGGGCAAAAAAACACCAATGGGACTCCGCCAATGCCCCCTGTTGATCTGTATGGTATTTGTGCCCTTTGACTGTGCCTGTCTGCAGGAGTAGGAGTACTTGGGAGGAAATGGCTGTACTGACCGCTATGCAAACATTACATCAGCCTTAAAGGCAGCCTACCACTCTCTGATTCCCTCAGATTCCTAACAGTCAACCTTCCGATAACACCCAAGTTCCTTCCTGAATAACAACAATTGAGAACTCACCTTTAAGGCTGTTTGTTCAGGGTTCAACCCTTAAACACAGACTTAATCTGATTATGTGCAACAAAAGAAAAAATTGCAATACTTGTTTTTCTAGCTCCTTGAATTTCACCAAGTCATAAATAATATCACTGACAGATTGCTGAGGCCCTTGTGAACTTCGTAAACAGGTAAAAATTGTTTCTAATAGCGGAAAATTCAGCAGAACCTGCAACATCTGATTCAAACCACAGCAATTGCGTGTGTGTGTTTGTAGCTGAGCGAGAACATATTTTTAGTATTTTACCACCAAAGTGAAAACTTTGATGTAAAGTGAGGATCTTTTTTGGTCCTAGGCTGTAGGAATTACGTTAGCTCTAGAGATTATGTTTAGGAATAGGACCAATAGCCTTTTGATTATGAATATGACAAATATTAATGTCTTTATTGCAATTTGTATTACATATATCTATTCAGAATAGATATGGATTGGCTGAGATTCTCCTAGTATCATAACCTTGAGAAAGTACCAAATTTTCGGCCATCACAGCTTTAAAATAAAAGTATATCATGATCTAATACTATAAGTAACACTTATTCTCTCTGCTGCTGTTATGTTATGTTGATCATATATATTCGATTTGTTATCGATGCAATCTATTATTTTGATTTTCACAAACTAAATAAAAAGTAGTAAATAAGTACATCCTCTACATTTAGAAGCAGCTTCCAAAAGCTTAGATATTAGGGCTGAAAATATTGAACCATTTCCAAATAGCTAAATTCATGTAAGTATGGAAAATAATAATTGCCTTTCTTCAGCCAGCTGACTGAAAGGAAGTGCTGCGTTACTCAATTCCAATAGTTCTCGAGAAACTCCTCTGACTAGGCCCTTTCCACAGAAACAATATCAATTTTAATCATTTTGAAAATGTAACTTTTTAAAAACTTCTGTACACCTTCCTAAGTGGTTAAGTAAAAGGCAACTGGACAGCTTCTTTTAGAGAGAGGTCCAGATGCCTTTTACCTGGGATTGTCCTGTCCTGGATGACTGGGAGTTGTTTGGTATACCTTGATAGTATACAACATTTCCTCTACATATAATTACCGCGTTTTCCGCTGACACGTTCAGAGGTAAAAATAATTGGGTATGTTAAAAAGGGGAAATTTGAAACACCGCTGGAATCCGCAGTCTCTCGCTCTGGTGGGGGATTTGAATAATATTTGGATAAGTTCCAGCAAATTTTAGACAGGTCCATCCAAATGGAATTTGCAAATTACATTGATAATGACTACAGTAAAGGCAAGTTGTTCTTTTGTAAAACAATTGCTTTAAAATGAGTGAAATAAAGTTTTTTGAGCGCAGAAGGGCGGCAGTCGCCTCCCTATTTAGCATATCTCTTAGGTTTAAACCTTATAAGTTTTAACTTCTGTTTGTACTATTTATTTTACATCCTTCAACTAAATAATGGTTCATTATGTTATCCATTTGAAACGCATAGATAAGAGTATAAAGCAAGTCTAGTTTTGTGCGGAGGAGCAGAAAAACTGTTTTGTAAAAAAGAAGTTTCCATGTTGCTAAGTTGAACCACTGCACAAAGAACCAAAATCTTCAAAAGTGAGTCCTGATGGTCATTTGATGCAGACTTGTTCACATTTCTGTCAATATGAACCAGAACAGAATTATCTTGGATTGGACACGCAGAAGTTAATGGGATGTTCTGCTTCGTTTCGACTAAATGTGTTTCTCAAGTTGGATTTTTAGAGCAGTCAGAAGGTTGTTGGACCCCCAATGGAAAAAAATAAGACACATTTTATTTTAGTGAATAAATAATAAGAAGAAAATCTGATAAATTATGAAAATATTTGATTCACATCAAAGAAGATGTAGATCCATTTAAATGCGTTCAGTTTTCTTTCCCAGGCGTCTTTCATTTAAGGCTAGAACCGAGTGAGGCGACTTAGCCAGACTAAAAGCTCCTGAGCATGGGTCATCCCTTCATTGGGACTCCATCCATCCATCCATTTCTCATACTCATTGATTCATACACTTCACTGTTATTAGGTAATTATCAATATAACTTCTCTTAGACCCAAACTGAGTGGATGTCAAACTAATTTAAAAAAAAAATTCTGTGCATGGCCACCTAGCATGTTACATGTCTTCATAACACATGCAAATATTTTTCAGCAAAAAATAGTCATTTCTGCATTCATCTATATAAAGCATTGGTTTGGGTGTGACTGTTTGTGTATTGATGTGTAACTAAAATTAACAGCTAGATCTTATCTGCTAACTTTCCTCTTTTAAATGAGGAAGCCTGGCATCTGATGCATAGAAACCGTTACAGCACTAAAGTTGGCATTCTTCTCTTTTCCAAAACCATAGCAATTTTGTTCTCCATCTAAAGTTCATTTCCCACAGCACTCTACTTATTGTGTTTAGTTCTAAGATAACTTCCTGTACTTGCTGTGCCCACCCAGAGACCTTTTGATAACATACACAGACGGCATTAAGGATGTTTAAGTTAAATAATGTGTCGTGCTTCCTACCTCCACCTAATTAAGGTCAAAGAACGGAAGACGAGCGCCACACAACAGTGGCTCATAACTCAACACAGGCTTCGCTTTTTTACGGGTTATGAGCAGTTTATTGTGGCCATGAAAGCTTAGCCAGGTGTAACGCACCTCGTTGTGTGTCGCTCCGCCTTGTTTTGTTTTGTTTTTATCAGTAAGCAACATATTTTTCAGTTGTAACCTTTAATAAAGCACTGGTTTGAATCAAAGTTTAAAGTAATATATTGTTTACTAGCAAGTCATTTACTTCCACAGACAGCTGACATGTTAAGCCTGAAATATTAATGAAATAGTTCAGATTTTTTTATTTCCTAAATTGGGATTTTTTGGCGTTAGCATTGGTTGTAAGTATCTAGCGATGAGTAGACAATAGAAATGCTCTAAATCATCTCAGTTTGGAGAAACAGAAAAAAAGTTTTTGACTCTGGCGTTGAGATATTGGCAGATCAGCGTGCGGGCAATTCATTACATTGTTCTTTAAATCAATGTCTGTGGTTGATTAGGCTGAAGACCGTGTCAAATCATGGCCTGTTACAGATAAGGTGTTGCAACAAGTGTTTTGTGTGATATGACAAAATGAAACTGATGGAAAAAGAATGTCTTGAAAAATACAATAATGCAATGCAATTATATTTGCATTGCATTACTTATCCTCAATAGGACTATGGCATGTTGTATCTCTGGGTTCTTACACCACTTGTTTCAAATGTAAACTTTTTACCAATACATTACAGAGACCAACCTCGTCTTTGGTGTACCTATCCCTAGATCTCAATGTGAATAATAACTTTTAGGTAAAAATGTCAGTTTAATTTTTTAACTTAGAAAAAAAAACTAAGCATTGAGTGCTTCAGGTAAGACACTGACTGATTATAACAACTCCTCAGAAACCTACTTAAAAACAAATTTTTAGCTTCCTTTTATTATTTTTGCCTGTTTTAAAATGTGTTCTGCAGTATTGTTATGGGCCGTCAGTTTTTTTCCGCAGAAGATTGAGTTGAGTTGTTTAATTTTAGAGGAACAAACAGGAATTAAGCCAACAGACTTGATCTAACGATAAGTCAGAGGGGCCTAAGTTACAAAAAAAGTGTTACCAACAGAAAGTTTTAAATGTTTTCTGACAAAATAGGTTAATAGAAAATCAACACTGTTAACTAAAATTTCAAATAATTTTTAACATTACAACATTATATTCAACAAGCTCTGCTTTGCAGGACTTGTTTTCATGTAAACATTTTGCTAACATACTATAGATCTTCAGGATAAATAACTACAGGCTGCTTTGTAAATACTGTTCTAATGGAAATTGGATGGTAGTTCATAAATGTTTTAGGTTAGCAGAAATGTGCTTTGGAACTGGCCCAACTTTAACTAGCTTCTAACTCATCCTTCAATTTAGATGAATTATTTTCTTAACTGAGGCCTTGGGACTGCTGCCTGCTAAAGGTAAGATAATGACTACTGATAAATAAAAACAGGAGCTGGGTTTATAAAAAAAAAAAGGCAATCTTATGAACTTTGTCTCTTAAGTGAAGTTCAGTGGAGTTTTTATTGGCAGACTGTCTTATTTGTAGTACAGTAGAATGTACTTTTATTAAAAACAAAAGTGTTATGCACAATCTGACCAAGTAACATATTGAAAGGTAAAAGGATATTTCAAGTTGAGTTTTGCAATGAACTACATTTCCATTAGTTATTTGCTTAAACTCATCCTTAGCGTATTACATTTGTAGCACTTGTATCACATGCAATGTTTTTACCAATGTACCGCAGGCCTTTATAAATCATTGTCTAATTTAGAATGGCAGAGTATAACTACATTTATTAAGAAGAGTGGAGTTGGATTAAGTTGGTATAAGCTATGTTGGAAGCAACCCACTCTGACAAGCTCAACTTTCAGGTCAAAATGAAATGTTTTCCATGCTGATAGAACTTTGAACACAGTCTGCTGCAGGTAACGTACTGACAGTTTATAAGACCTCACCAGAAGCCAGATTAAAAATATCCAAAGCGTCTCCTTAAAATCTTCAGTAAGTGATAGAAGCTTTTGGCTATTTGGCAATGGAACAGTAGCCAGAGACTGATACAGTTTTATATAGTCATTACAAATAGGTATATGTATAAGCAGGGCTCATACACTGTGTCAAGAGGTAACTTTACATGCAGGGTTCCTCAAGGTTTCATCTTTGGGCCCCTCCTATTTAATATTTAAATGCTAGCCTAGATCAGATTTTAACAAACAAGTTTTTTTCAATTTTTTTTTTTTTTTTATTTCTTTGAGCAACAATACAAGCAAGATTTACCTTGAAATGTTAAGACATTTTAGTAGTGCTCAAATGGAGTAGGTAGAAGTTCAAGAACTCATAAGAACTTACTCCCAATTACAATATTCATGTCACATAACATATGAGGTCTTTTGATAAAAGGAAGCATTACAAATCAAAGCACAGCTACAGGAATACAGTGTCTTATTTTGAAAGCAATTGTTCAGAAAGAAGAAGACATCTAGTAGTACTTATCGAAAATGTTGCAAGTTATCACGTTTAAATGTTTGGGTTACCTGCATATTTTTTAAAGATAACATATTTATACATGCTTTTAAATTGTCTTAGCGTGGTACTCCTTTTTATTTCTATATATAACCCATTCCACAAAATAACTCCTGCTTGGCTGAGCCCCAGACTTTGAAGTGTGGTGTGATCACCACATCTTCAACACAAATTCTCCTCTCAAATTATAATTCTCCTCTCTAATGTTGAAAATTTTTTGTATATTGCCAGGAAGTAGATCACGACTTGCTACACTACAGCAAGAGTTTTGAATTTGATTAAGTCTTCAATTTTGATTATGTGAGATTTTAAGAAAAGTGTATTAGTATGATCTCTGAATCCAACATTATGAATGATTCGTAAGGCTTTTTTCTGAAGTTTGATAAGTGAATCTAGATTACTTTTGTACGTATTACCCCAATCCTCTATGCAATAACTAATGTATGGAAGAACTAATGAATTGTAGAGGATAAATCGTGCTCTATAATCAAGCAGGTGTCTTACTCTAGACAGTATTGATGTACTTCTTGCCATTTTTGATTGAACATTTGCTATTTGGGGTTTCCAGCTTACATCATGACTTAAAATCACGCCCAGAAATGCATGTTCATTAACTCTCTCAATATTAATATTGTTTATTTGAACATTTACTTGAATGTCATTTGCCAAAAATTATCATTTTAGTTTTAGAAATGTTCATTGATAATTTATTATCGTCAAACCATTTTTTTAACTTGTTTAATTCTGTTGAGATTTCAGTCATTAGGAGCTGTAGATACCATAACTATGCAGACGACACACAGCTATACATTAAAATGTTACCAGATGACTATGAACTTATTCAAGTGTTGGGTAGATGCATAGAATAAATGTGTGGATGTGCCATAATTTCCTCCTGTTCAAAACTACATTGTATGTTTATTGTAACTATTTGTGGACCAAAGGAGGAGCGATCAAGAGTTATATACAAATTAGTATTATTTCTGTCACATCTCTACTAGATTTTTTTACCTTGGTTTGACAGTTTATTCGTATCTCAGTTAAGCCCTATTCATGTTAATTAGTCTCTCTTCCTCAGTCTCCTTGCACTCCTTCCACCTGCATCACATTATCCTTACTCCATACTCCTTCCAGCTCTTTGCACCAACACCCTTGTAATTTTTGTTTTATTAAATCCTTCTATTCATTATGCTGCATCAGAACTCCTGTCTGCATTTTGGTTCCTCAAACAACCAACCAAACATGATAAGACAATCTAAATTCAACAGAGGCTGATTATCTGAAGTTTCTTCAGTGGAACACAAACAGACACACGATTCATGAAAACGAGCTGGGTCTAAAAATATCCGACTGCCTCCCAAAATTTCCTGAGCAAATTAGCTGTAGCTATGAGCGCGTTTGTCTCCAGGTATCGGCCTCCGACACCGGCGTCCAACCGCTGCTATCGGACACCACATCAGACTCTATGAAAATGAGAGAGCAGGTATTTACTGCCTCTTTCTTGATTTGCTGATGAGCTGCACAGCTGCTAGCTGCAGATACCCATCACTGTACACTGTGCTTGCCATCAGAGCTTCCTCATGACGCTAGGGGAAATAGCACTTGAATGTGCACACACCCATGGGTTCAGGCGATGGTGGTGAGCACACTGAAGCATGATCAGGGTGAGAAGTGTCAAAGTGGAAAGAGGAGTATGAATGAGTAGCTGAAGAGCAAAACCACACTGAAGAGTTTGCGTTACTAGTAACTGGCTTCTTTCTGCTGCTCTGACTCATGCAATTACAGTCTTAAAATGATAAAAGGAAGTTTGACAGTAAAAGTATTAAGAAACTATCCTCAGCTTATTATTAGACTTTAAGCTCGTACTGTGTCTGAATTCAGCCACCCTTTCTTCACAGCTTTAGCAAACCATCTTTACTTGTCTACTTAAACAGGAACTCTCATTCTTACAAAATGTTTAAACTTTTGTTTCAACAGCAACAGAAAATGTCGTCTTTCTAGACAAAACAGCAGTTTTAGTTCAGAACGCTTTCTAAAGAAGTCAATTGTTAAAGACATTTCCTAGTTAAGATCCTAAAGCTAGAAAAAGGCAACATTATTGGGCAAAGGGTCATAGTTCATTTAAGGTGGAGATGCAATATTTCCCGCAAATGAGCCAACAAACCTCAAAGGTATCACACAAATTATAACCAATTCCTGCAGCCTAGTGACTGTAAAGAAACAGCAGGTAAATACATTTAGTAAACTGTTCATTCCTTAGCCCCTGGTTGTATTTGTTATAAAATGTGCACTAATAAGGCATTAAATTATGACCAGCCATAGCGAAGTAAATGACATTCATGGTAGCCTTCTCAAGTTGTTTGTATATAAAGCTGCATCTCAATAAATGAGGAAATCTTGAAAAAGTTTATTTATATAATTCAATAAAAAATATTGAATTACATAAATTAACTATAAGGTTATACTTAGAAAAGTAACAAAATGTGTGTTTTGTAAATAATGTCTCTGTTGTAACAATGATTTTATTGCTATATAGCCCATAGTACCCTTAAAGGATGCCACATTTGTCATAAAAATTAAAACATGGCTTAAACTGAGGGTTTAAGTACATATGTGGATTTCACCCTTAAAAACAAATGCTTTCTCTGCCAATTTCAGTTAGCTTTTGGTGGAGGCAGTGTTATGGCGTGTCACTGCATTATCCTCCTCTGGAGTGACGCTTGTCATCACTGGAGGCAATTACAATGCAGAAACGTATTGGAACTAGACTGTGCAGCCATCTCAATTCCATATTATTACCTTTAGGGATTAAACCCCTCCAAGATTGTCATGTTACTGCAGTTATGACCTCAACCCTGTTGACTAACTTGAGATAAATGCTGGTTGAGGAATGGGATTGAGGAATGGGATACTACCCCACAGCAGTGTGGGACCAAGTTGGTGACCACCTACTGAAGTTTCTATTTGGTGAAGTAATATATTGTCAAAGTACCTATATGTTTTGTAAAAACTTCAATCATCCAGCTCAATGAATGATGTCAAACAATGTCAATAGCAGAATAAGGGGTCTATTACCAGGTGATTTTCATAGATGCAACCTGAAAACTTGGCTCTGCTGCACCACTCACACATTTTTTCACAAATGTGTCACCATTTACAGAACATGTCCAATCTTTCACTTGACATACATGTTGCCAAAAAGCATTCTAACTACTAAGAATAATCCACCAAACACAAATGTTTTTTTTTGTTTTTTTCCAGTGTCCTGTCTAGCAATGTGGCAATAAGAATTGATGTCTTAATGGCACTTTCACAAGTGGAGCAATCAGCTTTCACCATAGTGCTCCGCTTGATTTATGCATGTAAATAGTTTTATTGTGATTCCTGCGGGGAGTATTTCAAATTATGTGGACACTACAATGGGAAAGTAGGAGAGTAAAGGAAGAACAAGAAGAGAAAAAAAAGAAAGAGAAGAGGTGAAAGAAAGAAGAGATAGAAGGGAAAGAATGATAAAACGTCTTCCGTCTGCTTCATCACCTGGAAAGAGAGATGTAAAAGGAACAGCACAACCAACGGACATAGTGTAACAGATACAATAACACCTTGATACCATTGCTAAATCATATGTATTATTATTTAAACTGACATGTATAATGTGATACCTGAGAAAAGAAAGTAAAAAAAATAAATTACGGGCTTTATGTATAGAAGTGAACACTTAGTACCTGAAACCCAGCACCTGTGGGTGTTTGTGAGAGTGCACTTGTGTATATGAAATTTATCCTGAAGAAAAATGCTCAATAGCGGTTGTGAAGAACCAAAGGCCAGCCTTCCCCGAGCACCGAGGCAGGCACCAGGGGACCTATAACCTCAGACCCCCAAAGAGGCCCCCAAAGCAGGGCGCCAAAGAGGGGCCAACACAGGAAATCTGCCCCCCCTCCAAGGGAAGAGGAGAGACGACCCCGAGGAAATCCCCCAGCCACCGCAATGCCGAAGCCCCCAGGAGCCGCGGGGGCGAGCCCGTGGGCTCAGCCGGCAGCCAGCCACGCTGAAGTGGCACCGGCCATGGGCCCCAGAGGCCCCAGGGGCGCCTCGCCCCCCGGCGGGAGCCCCCGCCGAGCCCCGGGGGGCCAGGCCCCGCGAAGCAGCCACCAGGAATGGGCCGGCACCCACCCGGGAATCCGCCCCGAACCCGAGGGCTGCCAATGCACCAGCGGGCCAAGGCGCCAGCCAGCGGAGGGGGGCAGGACGGGGGGGGATGAACCCCAAACAACCAGAACCCCCCTCCCCCCCTAAATACTTAATAAACTGACTCCCTCCCCCATCTTACCCTAGCCACCCCCCCCCCCCCCACCCCTTTTTGGGGAGAGCAGAGGCGTCAGCCCCAGTCCCGGCAAGCCACCCGGGCCCCACAGCAACCCCCCGCCAAGACCCCGGACCCGGTGGCCCGCTCCTCCTCCAGGCCCCAGACGTGCCGCAATCGCAGAACAGGGGTGTGGAAAAGACCCCGATCCTCCCTACGTCCGCTCAGATGTTGTGTTGTTGCATGTTGTTCTCAAGTGTGTTTAAAACTGGGAGCACCGAAGGGGGTGCCCGGCACAGTCCACCCCCCCCCCCCTCCGGAAGGTAGCTGGTGCCAGCGCACCCCCTCAAAGCAACTGACCAGAACCCTCAATGTCTAAATGCGAGAGGGGTTGAAGGGAGCCATCCGAGGCAAGGCTCACACAACATAAGCCCCCCCCCAGATGTCTTCACCCTCACCCCCCCATACAATGGCCTACATGTATGTACGTTGTGAAAATGTTTGGAGTGAAAGTGTCTAAAATGCATAATAAAATTGGGGTGAGGGGCGTCATCAGAAAGTGGCAACCTCCAGTAACGCTCCCCTCCCCAAACCTACATGTGTGGCAGCGTGATGGAGCAGGCAGAGGGAGGAGTCTGGGGATGGGGAGAAAAGGACTGGGGAGCCTACTGCAGTCCCAGGGAGCCAGCTCCCCTACTGACTCCAATAGGCACCCCCGCTCCCCGAAAGCCCACC
Source organism: Fundulus diaphanus (assembly GCA_037039145.1). Taxonomy (NCBI): domain Eukaryota; kingdom Metazoa; phylum Chordata; class Actinopteri; order Cyprinodontiformes; family Fundulidae; genus Fundulus; species Fundulus diaphanus. The sequence continues at coordinate 15,220,727 of CM073134.1, read as the reverse complement.
CGGAGAAGGGGGCCCCACCAGCAGCACCACCATAGCCCCGGGGCCAGGGAGAGGCGGTAGGGCCCGTAAGCCAACCACCCACCAGGACCAGGACCAGCACCTCCAACCCCCCCCCCCCCCCCCCCCCAGCCCACCCAACAAGCCTCCTGGCTTTCCCGAAAAAAATAAATAAAATAAAAGGCTAGCCAGGGGGGACCTTTCCCCAGGCGAAACCCGCACCGGGAGACGGCATGGACCAGGACTGAGACAGGGGGCCAGAAACGGAGCCCTCCAAAAATGTCCACATCCACCCCCCCCTCCCGTAGATGTAATCCCTCCCCAACACTAACATTCAAACAACTCACCATACATACAACAATAGACATCCAGGCTGGGTTAGTCCCTACTTCCCCTCCCTCCGCTCCCCCCACTAGCAGTGTGCCAACCCAAAAACAAAGGGAAGAGCATCTGCCCTAAGATGTTAATTTCCATGCCCCCCTACCAGCTCAACAGGCCCCGAGGCCCCCCAGCACACCAGAGGCCCCGTGCAGGGGCAGACACCCGCCGAACCCCCGCCGGGGCTCCTGCCCGAGGGCGGCACACCCCAGGGACCCCCGACCCCCGGACCCACCCAGCGGCAGCACAGCTACCAGGTCAGTAACCCACGTCCGTCACCGCGGAACTCCCCAAGAGCGCCGCAAGCGGCGCTGTAGGCCACCCCTAGGCCTCCCAAGCCCCGCCCAGATGGGGGCAACAGACCCCGGGGTCAGACCCACCAGGCGCCCCACTCCGAGTGCCCCCCAGAGCCCCAGGGACCCCCCTAGCCAGCCCCTGCGCCCCGCAGGACGCAACCCACCGCCCCCATTCCACTAAGTGATGGTGCTGATCAAAGGAGCCCAGAGAGATCGATCAGATGTGGATGCAGATGCTGTCTCAAGATTACTATGATCCAACAAAAGATCTCTATACTGATTGATACTGAGATTTTCCTTACTTTTCCAATTCATGAGGATAGTTTTCTTTGTGATACATAATGCAGGGAAAACCATGCAAACTATTTTTTTCCAGAGGGCTTTCCTCAAAGTTACCCAGCAAGCAAACTGATGGGGAAGGTGAAATTTTACAACTCAGGCACTTTGATAAGTCCTTACATATCTGTGCCCAGAACCTCTGGACAGGTGTGCATAACCATAACGCATGAATATAATTATCAGGATGATTGCCTATGCAGTGTGGACAGATATTAGATGCAATGTGCAAAACCCATCTTGAATAATCTTTGTCCTGTGTAGTGTACTCTGTGAAGGATTTTGTATTGCATTAGTTGTAAGTTGGGGTTTCTAGTCAATTTAAAGGTTCTTAGACATATCTGAGCCCAGAAGTTTTGTTCAAAGCTGACTGATAAATCCTCTTCCCATTTCATAATAGGAAGAGATATTGAATCATCTATTTTAGTCAGTGTCCTGTATGATTTAGACAGTAGTTTGGGGGGGGTTAAATCTAGAAACTCTAATATATTAGTTGGGATTTGTAAACCACCTTTAATATGCTTAAATGTATTTCTAATTATAGATTTAATTTGTTCATATACTAACAATTTATTTTTACTAATGCCATATTGCATATTTAGTTTGGCAAAAGTGATAAACTCGGTTCTGTCAAGTAAATGTTCCAGGTATTCAATACCTTTATTCTTCCAGTATGTAAAGTTTATCATATTATTATTTTGTAAGATGTCAGGATTATTCCAGTTGGTTGTACGACTGCATGGGATAAGGGATGACTTTGTCATTTTAAGAAACTCCCACCATGCTGTCATAGTGGAGCTAATGTTAATATTTTTAAAGCATGTATGCCGTTTTATATTTGAGCTAATAAACGGCAAATCTGAAATCGTGATATTATTGCATATTTTCTGTTCTATGTCTATCCAGGGCTCGTCTAAAGGATTATGTTTTATCCATTTAGAGATGTATTGTAGCCTATTTGCTAAGTATTAGTTATGGAAATTAGGCAGATCTAGTCCCCCTCTCTATCTTTAGTTTGTTTGGGGTGGTTTATCTTTCCAAATAAATTTAGAGATAGAAGAGTCTAGAGATTTAAACCAGTCGGATGATGGTTTATTGCGGATCATTGAAATTAAGTAATTAATTCTAGGTAAGACCATCATTTTAATTGAAGCTACCCTACCCATAAGTGAAATTGGAAGCGATTTCCATCTTTCAAGGTCCTCTTCTATCTTTTTTAAAAGGGGGATGTGGTTATATTTTACTAAATCCGCTAGTTTAGACGACACGGTAATACCCAAATATTTAATATTTCCTGATTGCAAATGTAAATCTAGGGGGTTCTGAAAAGAGCAATTAATTGGCAGTACCATAGATTTAGACCAGTTTATAGAGTAATCTGAAACCTTTGAGAAGGATTCTAGTAATCTAATTACTTGAGAGAGGGAAGAGTTTGAGTGCTGGAGATAGAGTAATACATCATCAGCATAAAGACTAATCTTATGCTCTATTTTCATGCATTTTATACCCTTGACAACATTAGTTTGTCTAATTGTTGCTGCTAGAGGTTCGATAAAAATGGCAAAAAGTGAGGGGGAAAGCGGGCATCCTTGCCTAGTGCCCCTCTGGAGACAAAAGCTAATCACGTTGCAGTATTATGGTTGAAGGCGGGATATACCGCTGTGACAAACGCAAGAGCGGTTGAGCCCAGAGCTGAACAAACACAAACATGGCAGTGCAGGATGCACGCATAGATGCTGCTGTTACATCTGTTATATAAAAATGCAGGATTTCTTCTTAGATAGTAGAACAGCAAAAAGTGTCTTGACTAGCTTAACTTTTTGTGGTTTGTCATAGCGCCTACTGCTTGTGTTTTAAGTTGATACCGTTATTGACTAAAACCAGTCGTTGGTAGGCGGGCATTAAGTGTCGCTTCGCCCAATCGGCTCTGACAGTTATGAATGACCCTCCTTTCCCCAAACGGATTCAATGGCAGCAGTCCCAGATTGATAATGTGCAGAACGTAGAGTGCTACACATTATCAATCTGTCAGGCCAGGTTACTTTTTTAGCCCTTAAATACATTTTGTTGTGTACTTGGAGTCTCTAGAAGTGCAGATAATTTGAATTCCAGGTCATATGAAAGATATCTTTATATTCTGTTTCTGTCAGGTTTTTCAAGCCGTTCAGCTTTCTCTATTCCCTATTAAGTTTTTTTTGAACAATTATGTCAAAATATTTGCTGTGGAGCTGCTGAACAAGATGACAGACTTCCAGCTTACCAATCTTGCGAAACCACGTTAATTTTTTTTCACTGCAATACTGAATCTGCAATGAATAAGTCAAAATGTTCGGCTGTTGGGTGTATTTACCAACACAATACCTTACACCATTCCCCTGCATACTACAAAAATGGTCGAACGGGGTTGAGTGGAATGTGGGTTTTTATTTAAAGAAAACACACCAAAATGAGTTGTCCTCAGATGCACCTCAGAACAGGAGCAAAAAAAAGGATATCGAGCTACAATAAAGAGGAATTCAGACCAAAATATTGTAGTTCCACTTTGTATAGACAACAACTGATTGATTTAAATGTAAAGAGGAAGGCATGAAAAAGCATGATATGTCCCCTTTAAAGCACTTGGAAAGTAACATTCCTTCTGAAAGAGGCTAAACACTGAATCACGTATTAAAGTATGACCAAAGTATGGCAAAACATTCAAAATGAGAGGAAAATAATTTCTTATATCATCCCCACAGTCTTTTCTGATTGACTTGTTCAGAGGCTACTGATAAAATGATAGCCATCTCTGGACAATGAAGGCTTTCAGGCCGCCAGAGAAGCCTGCTTCTCATTTACATGAACTGGGGAACTGTGACTCATTCATCTTGCAATGTACATGAACGGCTCCCAGTTACATTTCTTGTCAAAAAGCAGTGTGTTTTAGGGATGGTAATCTGAAACCGAGCCGCCTTGAAGGAGATGATAGGGGGGCCCGGAGTGGGCGGGACGTCCCACAAAGAAGGGCTTGATTTTGGACTTATGCACTTGAACACAACAATGCGAGACCAACAGACGTGTGCCCTTCAATTTAAATAATAGGAACAGGAATGCATTTATAAAGAGCAGTGCATCAGACGTCACTGAACCTAATGCACGTCATTCCACATCATTCCTGTTTTAAACAAGTGCACAGAATCATTGCAATTGCATTAAATTTGTTCCTCGTAGCACTGAATCTTTTAGGAGCAGAAAACCTCACATTTCTTTGTTCCAAGATGCTTACAGGAATGTACCTAGTCTCTAATTTCTACAAGCTGCTAAGGAATAAGAGGGAAAGAGACACAATCAGTGGGTAAAGTGCAAAGCTCCATGGCATGATAAACTTGTGCAAAGTTTTGTACTTTTCCTGATAATTAATGGTTGGGGCTTAAGTTGTATCACTGCACTCACCTTGTTGGACATATATAGCAAAACTTTGTATACTCAAAGCAGAAAATGGGAGAATTATTAATGGGCTGGAAATGTAGTTGAGTGAGAAGAAACAATTAACAAATAGGCTTATGCTACAATTTAGTCCGAAATTTAGATTAATATGAAGATAAAAATAAGGGAATGTCTACTTTTTCTACTCATTTATTTCACCTTATAACGTTTCTGCACACATCTGAAAATACTGTAAATATATACAATGCTGTAAAAAGGTACTTGAATGTAATCAAAAATTAATATCAAACAAAAAATAACCAGACCCTACACAAAATGCTGTTTTAAAGTTACAGTTTAATTATTTAAGGGGAAAAAAATCTATCCAAACCATCAGTACCTGTGCCGGAAATCTAAAATAAAAATACTTTTTCAGTTTTTTACTGTTAGACCTGTCTGACAACCTGAAGTAGGCAAAAAGGTTTCAGTCAGTCTGGAAAAGGTTATAAAGACGGTTCTACGGCTTTGAGAATCCAGCAAACCAAAGTGAAAGCCATTATCCACAACACCGCCGACGAACAAAGATCCAAAAGGCCCATCTCACATTTCCAAAAAAAATCTCCAAGACTTTTGGGTTCATGTTCAGTGGACTGATAAGACAAAAGTGGAACTATTAGCGGGTGTGAGTCCCACTACATCTACCATGAAACTAAAACATAACTTAAAAAAACTATAATAATATTTAAACATAGTGGTGGTAGTGTGATGATCTGGGGCTTCTTTTCTGCCTATGTTTGCTTTCTACAATAAATCCTTAAGGGATCGCTCCAGCCATGACTTTGTATCTTCAAGCTCAGGTTTAGTAATGTTGTGCAGCAGGACAATGATCCTAAGCTCACTAGCACATCCACCAATGAATTCCCCATAATACGCAAAATGACAGCATTTGGAGTGGCCTAGTTAAAGTCAGATTAATATGCCAGACAGTTCAGTCTGGAAACCCTCCAAAGTGTGTGAAATTAAACAATACAGCGAAGAAGAACGGGCCACAAAATTAGGTTTAGCGACCGATCACTTTTTCACATAAAGCTCCAGGTTTGTTTGGATAGTTTATTTTCCATTAATAAGTGTAAATATAATTTGAAAGTTAGTTAGGCCACATTAAATTATTGGGGTATACACGGGTACCTGAAGGTGGGTAAGAACTAAAGTTAGATGTGGATGAAAACTCTCCTGGCAAGAAGTTGAGGACAAAAAGGACCACAACAGCAAACAACACGACAAAGGGGAACAAAACCATCCATTTTTTGTTTGAAAGTTAATTTTATTTGTCAAAATTGAACTGACTGAAATTTACACCACAGCAGAGGTATAAGGTCCAATATTCTTATTAAATAATTTTATTGAAAAGATTATTTTGTTGCTGGAGTGTGAAGGTATTTGTTTTTGAAAGTGGAAAATGCTTGAACAGCCTGGATGGAAAATAGCAGTATGCAAAAAAATTTCCAAAACACGGAAGCTAAATATTTCCCTTTTTGCTATTCAACGTCTTCTTTATTTGGTAAAGAGTTTTTGTATCCGTATTTGTACATCATCCATTATTAAACAAAATCCAATTTCTGACTCTCAAATCTACAAACAGTAATTGCTGCTATGACATGAGGGAATTGTATCTGATCCAGCTTGCTTTCAACTGTTGCAAAGTCAGAAGTAACTAACCTACGGTCTAAAAGACATGAAAATGTGGTTAAAAAGTGAGAGAGATTTGTACTGATATCTAAATGCAGCGGAAAGGTTCACAGAGTCGATCAAATGTCTAAAAAGTTAAATTAATGTCCAGCATCTGGACTGAAGAGATGGAGATACCTTATTAAACACAAGGCGCCGGATAGAACGGTACCAAAGAACTGAAAGTAATTTTATTTGTTCATATAACTTTTTTCGCAGAAAATCTGTCTCGAGTGATCACAAAAAAGCAAGAAGCATTCTAACACTTGAAGAGTTCATTTCAGCTCTCCAGAAGTTGAAAATCTTATCTCTGATTTTATCAAAGGAACAGAGGCAGCATTTTTAAACAAGAAAATCCTGATTGCTGCGTCTCGCTCAACCAATAAAACCTGATCCTCAAATTCTGAGTTATGTAAGTGAAAAAAAATGTACTGAACATTTTTGGTAAAGACAAAGTAGAAGTCTGAATTTCTTCCCATCTCTTAACGCGACTGATAACAGCTGTGTTCCTGCCAGTGTCACATTTGCATGCATAACCCTACCATGTGCATCTCTGCCCAGCGTGTTTGGTTTTCATAGAAGCTGGCTGAATTAATGGTACAATGCACTGTCACTTCCCCATAAAAAAATAATATAAGTATTGTGTCATAGTATCGGATTTTTGCATGTCACAGAAAGAGAAATGTGTGTGTACCTAAAAAGGGAGAAAAGAAGAACTATTGTGAGCAGTATACGGTCTACTGCTTAAAAAGGTCAAAAGGTGCTTCATCCAAGTCTTTGGATCAGTTGGGGAATTTTTAGAGATTGGAAAACTTGGAAAACTGCCGATTTGGAGGAAAAGACCTTTTTTTTAATGCAGATTAATGTTATTTTTTTTCAGAATTTACCAGGAAACAATGAATTATTAGCTCAGATATCATCCTACACAGGGATTCCGGTTGTTACCTGGACGATTTTGATAAAAAGATCTACCTGTTGTGCATGCAAGAGATTAAAAACATTAACTTTGACCTCAAGTGTAAATTTAAAAATAAGATAATCTGGAGCACATTTCTGATTCCAGTGATGTCATACTGGAACAAGGATTGCGATCAGCTACTCAAAACATCATAAACATCATACTTCTTTATGTCAATTCCGTCAAAAAAAAACAGTAGATGGGTTGTGGTGCAAACGAGCCCCACCACAGAAGTCAAATTACCTAGATAATTATTATTGGTCAGTTTCCATTATTTTCTGTTGTTACACCTAAATCTGATCACATGATGACATTGTGGCAAAACCAACCACTTTGTTAATAAAACAGTTTGTTCCATTTTATGTATTCGCTTCTGCTTAACCACGTCTGAGACCAGTCAGTTCCACATTCACTGACGTTACCTAATCTGACTATAAGAGATTTTCCATGTTGCTGAACACAGGTATTGAATGATGAAAAGAGAACAGAGGATCAGATTAGGTTTACAAGGTCATCATAGTTCTGTCGTGCAGAACTGAAAATCTCCACATCTCCACACGGAGCTGATATTTTTTGTTACTGAAGACGGCGCATACTAAGAGTCATCTTTACCAGAAGACCATTAATTCTTGAATAAACATATTTTATTGAGTTAATCACAATAAACTGACTGGGTCAGGAACGAGATCTTCCAAATATGATGGCATTAGCATATGATAGTACTAGTTTCGTGGTATTTGCACAATATTTAATTACATTTTAACTAAAAAGCAATAGTTACTCATCTCACTGCTAAAATATATTGATACAGTAATCGATAACATTTTTACACACACACACAAGTTTTTGAATGCCTCCCACCATAAAAACCAAAGGACAGTTTCTCCTCTGGTAAAAACAGATTCCTGAGCCGTTTCTCAGCCAAAAACACAGAGGATTGGTTCGAAGACACTGGCTCTGGCCCAGACTGGGCTAGAAAAGGGGGTCTGAGCGGCACCTCATTCCATTCCTGACCCTTTTGTGTCGGCCACACATCTCCTCACATGCCATTCTCAACCTCTCTCACCCCTCCCTCCGTCTCCCACCAGACGGGCCAGTGGGACGGGGACAGGTGGGTCTCAGGGAGGCTGCTGGGATGCCTCGGTCTCTTTGTTGTGAAAGTTCCCCGTCTGCGAGGAATGCATTTTTAAAATCATTTTACTCTACAAGATTAGCCAGAGATGCAGTTCTGCAAGAGATCTTTCTAAATATTGTCTCATATGACTAGATATTGTGTTTATAGGGAAGTTTTTGGACAAACTGTATGCATATTTTTGACTGCAAACTTGTTAGATTGTGAATTTTTTTATATTTTTCCACCTGCACCACTTGAGCTCAAATAAAACCATCAACCGTCATCAGACCTTTACAGATTAAGAAAAAGAAAGAATTTTATCCAACTTCTGAGTATTTTTAAACAAACAACTCAACAATGTAAATTTTCTCAATTAATTCTAATTAATAGTAATGCAGTGTTGACTCCAGCCACCTCCAGCTAAACCTCTATAATTGGTCCTCTAACTTACCAACTCCCACTTAATATTGTTGAAACGTATCAACCTAAGAAGGAATCTATTAATAACTTTTCTAATTAACAGATTGTCAAATCTCCCCAGTTCAAAATGTAGTTTGTTGATGACCTGCAAGTAAATCTCATGTTGTTCATCTGACTTTCAAGGTGGGATTTTTCTAGTTATATAAAGTCATGTAAAAACAAATTAGGACACTGCACTCAATATTTAGTTTTTTTATTGAGAAATGTTCAGATTTCTCAATGTCAATCTCTTGAAAAGAAAATGATTAAACTAGTAAAAGACAAGTAGAAGGCAAATGGTAGCCCTGTTTTCCTCATTAAACAAAAAAAACAAATATGTGTTTCAGCTATGGAAACGACAAAAACACCCTATCCCCCTAATAACTAGTTAAGCTAGCCAATAGTTTGTGAGGTGTCTTACAAGTACAGTCTGCTTAAGCATCTTAATGAGATCAAGATGCGGGCTTTGACTCTGTTCAGAATGTTTTATTTCTTATTTTTCAGGCATTCCTTGGTGGAAGTACTGGTGAGTTCTGCTGAAGCTTAAACAGATAGCCTTACATGTTTCTCAAGCACCCTCTAAAACAACATAGACATCATGGTGGATTCAAGAATGATGAGCCAGCCTGGTCCTGCTGCAGCAAAGCAGCCCGAAACGATTACACTTCCACCTCTATGCTTCACCGTTGGTATGAGGTCCTCTGTCAGTTTTAGACTCATCTGTCCACAGAACATTTTCCAGATGTCCTGGTCTTTGTCTACATTCTCTCTGGTGCAATATTTCCTCCTTGCATAACTCCTGTGAAAGTTAAAATTGTGCTGCATCTTTGTGCTGGTAGAGGCGTGCACTTTCATATCGATAGTAGCAAGAGCCTGCTGTTGGTCCCATGGTAACATTTTAGCTTTTGAAGACTTCTGTTAGCATCTTCCAGCCTGTCTCGGGGAAAACTTGCTTGGACAGTAAGACCTGGGTATTTTGGAGGTTGTTTTCAATTGTTTCTACATTTCCAGATTATTTTACATACAGTTGAATGGCTGAATACATCAACATCTGATGCAATTACGTTTTTGTAGTCTAATTAATTTGCTTTAAAGCAGTAGAAGAAAACTTGCCTAATTTGCATTTTCTTTTTTTCTTTTTTGCGACATTTTAAAACTTTTGCTCAAAGTTGAGATGGCAATTGGAAGGAAACATTGCTACTGAATGCTCGACATTTTTCACATGACTATATTGGATTAGCATACTTTCTGTAAAAGTCTGTTGTGCATCAATAGGTTTGTTTTGGCTAATCATTAACATCAACGAACCATTAATAAATACTTTATCATTGTCAAATCTCTCCATGTTAATTGATTAATTCAAGTTAATACCTTTACATGATTCATCTGACCATGAAGAAACTTTTCTTTTCCAACTTTAATTCATGTTTGTGACTTGAAGTGTGTCAAATCAGATTTGACTAATATACATTGTCAGATAAAATGCATTGCTACTGAATATGTTTCATTCGAATTGCTTGAGTTGGACCCAGTGGAAACTGATTTATTGGTCATAAAATATAGATTTTGTGCATTTTTGTGACTGAAAATATGTTAAACCATTACATATTGTCATTTAAATTAATTCCCTTCATTATTATAATTGTCAACAAAGGAACATTTCTGCAAATGCTTTGTATCTGTAAACATGGCAAACCAGTGAAATTTTGTGTCTTTATAACTTCTAATTAATAATCCACTATTAGTAAATGTCCCCTAATTCAGAACCTGCGACATGCAAACAAAATTTTCACTGTTTATGACTAAAATCCCAACATTGTTGATGAACAAATGTACTTTTTAGATCTTTTGTAGACATTACATTTGTAGACATTTGAACTCATATGTGAAAAGTACATTTTCTGTAGGACTCCATATAAATAGCCTCTCACCATTTTATTAGTAGCTACATTAGCTACCTGAATCAGTTAGAAGATGGCTAAGACCTCAAGTTATTCATGAAATTTTTTTTAGCAAGTGGTGGCCTATTGGTTAGAGCATTGCGCTTGTACTGGAGGTTCTGGGCTCAACTCCCACAGACTGCCACACTGGGTCCCTGAGCAAGAGCCTTAAGCCCAGACTGCTCCCCAGGCGCCGCACAGTGGCAGCCCACTGCTCCCGAAAGGGATGGGTTAAATGGAGAGAACAAATTTCATTGGAAAGTATGCTGCAATGACAATAAAAATATATAAAAAAATAACAATGTTCTCTCTAAATTTTACCCATAAATAGTTATAAAGCATTTGACCTGTAAATTCGTCAAACTTCATAACTGTTTAGTTAATCTCACAAATTCAAATGCAGTTTATTAATAATTAGCAGGCAAAACATATTAATATTGTCAAGCCGACTGAACTCCCTTTGATAATGAAAGGAGCAATGCAATCAAGTATATCCATCTTAATTAGCGGCCTGTTCTTTTTTAAGGCCAGTTAAAACCATTGAAATTCTTCTCCGGCATTTAAGAAAGTTGTATTGTTGCTACTTTTGTGTGTTTTTGTCACTTTAAAACTGTCACTCGGTGCTAGGATTTAGATTTTGACCAATAAATGGCCTTACTGTTCAGTTTTTCTGGTTCAAACTCTTCCGGTTAAACCCAGTTAAAACGGTCAAATAATTTAGCTGTTGTTTTTTTGTTATAAAAAAAAAAATCAGTGGTGTAGCTTTTTTACTGCAAACTGTGGGGATAAAACTGTAAATGTTTAATAACCGTAAATATAGTAAACAGTTTTTAAAAAAAAAAATCTATTGTCTACATGACAGCAAATGAACAGTCCACCTTTATTAAATCCCTCCAGGGTTATTAGTTACTTGTGTCGATCCGGGTTTGGCTAAGAATCTAAAATTACCAGCTTCCATCTTTTATACTTCAAACTACACAAACCTTTTGCAATGTAGTTCGTGTACATTCGTCAACTCTAGGATTTAAAACATATTTCTCATAACATCTGATGAATACTCCACTATTAGTAAATCCATCCAACTAAAACAGTTTAGAGACCTGCGGGCAAAACTATTTTGTTCAACTTCCACGGATAGTTATTATGAGCAAAGGAAAATTTTTGCATCACTTTCATGATAATTATAATGGAATAGTATTGCCCTTGAAGTTTAAATTGTTCAGACATTTAATTATTAAAACAAACTTATTTCCGAGCATGTTCATGACTAAAATGTGAGAAACAATGATGTTATGCTATATTTTTCCATCAATGCCCATAAAAAGCTATATACCTTAAATTTTTCCAGGTTTATAAGTTATATGCCTCAATCCAGGCCAACCAAAAACGCTAACGTTACGTATTTTTATATATTATGACCTTAACAAAACCTTTTTTGCTAATTTTGTGCATATGTCACTGTAAATCTGTCAAACCATGAAACAATACCACATTTCCCCTATTTCCAATAAATAATCCAGCATACTAAACCTGTCCTGGTATATTCGTCAATGCCTCAATAAGTCCAGCTGAAACTTACCTACTTCCTATAGAGTCTAGAGGAAGCAACTTTTTTGCAACATTTACTGTTAATTTGCCAACTCATCTAACCTAGGTGACTTTTTTGAAGACGAACCTGGGTCCATAGCACAAAAAGAAACTCGTGCCAATATATTTTCCTCATGACTTCTAATAAATAATATCTTATTGTTAAATCTTTCTAATCCAAACACCCCATTAGCACATTTTTCTACTGTAAATGTTCCCAGCCATAATTGAAAAGTTGATTGTCTCTCTGGCTCTTATTAAAATATCCACCACTGTAAAACATCACGGTTTTGCATCAGTTCTAACCCTCAAAGTCTTCATCTGACTTTAAATTAACTTTTTTTAAGGTTTTAGTCCATTTTGTGGCTGTAAATAACTCAAACCAGATTTTGTTACTACGTTTTGCCAAATAAATATTCCTTCATACTGTTTTTTCTCCAGTTGAAACACATTACTGATAAAAAAAATGCTCCAACACATAGGCAAATAAGTTCATATTTGTTCCAACCTCCTCTACAGTAACACCAGGAAGCTATTTTTTAATTAAAGAAAAAAGTTTCTATTGGTCAGCTGCGGCGCTACCTGCGCAACAGGTGCAGTCACGCCTGAGATGGGAGATTAAACCCGACTTAACTATAAAAAAAAGCCGTTGTCGTTTATTTTTTTCTCAATAAAACAGCATCTAGTTCAAATGTAACTCGAGTAAAGTTTTCTTACCAGGAGGAGAGCGCTGAAGACCAGGGGAGTCCACAGAGAGAGGCTGAAGCGCAGCTGCGGCTTCATGTTGCCGCACTTTTTTATTGAGGAAAAACCAAGTCGAAATGGGTTCTACGTCTCTTTTTATGTATATTTATCTTCTACTCGCTGAATGTTTTCATGTCCAAACGTCTCCGTGTTCTTAAAAAAAACGCTAACCCCCCCTCGTCTGCTCCTCTTTCTCACGGCAACTACATCAGGAAAGCGAACAGTGAGAGGAGAGAAAGTTGTTCCTCCTCGCCGGTTAACGGAGGGAGGAGCGGCGCTGCGTCACCAAGCTGCCACTCCTCCCATCACCGCCATCAGCAGCAGCGGTTTGTATCCGCGTTATCCTGGCGTCCCTCGAAGAAACCAAAACGAGTCGCCCCGCATGCTCACCATAACTTCAAGTGACGGAATGCGCCCTGGGGGGGATTTCAGCCTGCAGAGCAGATGGGTTCGGGGCGAACGCTTTCTGCTGCTGACATGTTCCTGCTGCTGCTGCTGCTGCTGCCCTTTGGGTTCACATGAGCACACGAGTGCGTGGAAAGAATCGATGGGTCTTTCAGGCTTGAGTCAGTGGGACAAATGCGTGTCATGGGGCTTCTCATGTGGTCCCCAGTGAGGCATCTATCTTATCCAAAGGAAGACAGCATTTCTTCTGAGATGAGGATGCTTTTTAAAAAACTTTTTTTTACTGAAATAATGTTGAACAGCTCCACTTTTAGTGCCCTTTCTGCTCCGTCATTTATGGAAACATGGCAACAAATGCAGTTTGCAGAAGTTTAAGCAACTCCTCGTGGCATTTGCAAAAATATTCATCCCTCTTGAACTTTTGCACATCTTGTCACTTTCCAGCCATATCCTCCAGTATATTTTAGTAGGATTGTACGTGACAGTCCGTCATAAAGTAGTACATATTTAGAATGTTTAAGGATAATTGCATGTTTTATAAGTGTATACAAAATATCTAAAAAGTGTGTCTTATTTTGTATTCAGCCCCCCTTTTAGAACCACCTCTTCAGATTTAACCCACTTCTGCACATCTGTGGAGAACATTTTTTTTGTGCCTATTCTTTGCAAAATGGCTTTGGGGGAGTGTTGGCCTAGTGGTTAGAGCAGTGTGCTTGCACTCAGAGAAGGATGCAAGTACCCGGTTCGATCCCCACAGCCTGCACTCTGGGTCCCTGAGCAAGACCCTTAACCCCGGATTGCTCCCCGGGCGCCGCACATGGCAGCCCACTGCTCCCCAAGGGTGATGGGTTAAAAGCAGAGAACAAATTTCGTTGTAATGTATGTTTCAATGACAATAAAGATGACATTACTATTACTAAAACTCGGTCAGATTGCATGGACAGCAAATGTAGACATCAGCTTTCAAGTCTTTACACAGGTTCTCAATTGGGTTTAGGTCTGAACTTTGACTAGGCCTTTCTAACACATGGATATGCTTTAATCTAAGCCATTCTATGGTGTGTCTAGTTGCACGTGTACTCTGCTATTGAACCTTAACAGAACAGCTGTTTTGGTGCTGAGTTTAAATAACACAACAAATTTACTTAATCAGAACAAATCTTTATACCACATGCAATACCATCTGTGAAGCATCAACAGGGGTAACTTTGAAAAGTAAAGATCTTCAGGTTCCAAACCCTTATGTTAGGGATGCACTGGCCACAGATTGCATGCCATTGCCAGCTGTAGTTGATGATGGCATGCAAATTATGAGGAAGAGATGAAAAAACCAGGAAGAGGAGCAGCTTCTGCTGCATTTTTCATCATGGAACATTCTCTTAGGGAAGAACATGTAGGTACACTCAGTATTTGAATTTTTCAAACTCATCCAACTTGTTTTTCAACGGCAACCACGGTTGCTAATTTGTTGGATGGCTGTCAAGCAATTTACATACCTTATGAGTAAAATAATATGAATCAGCAGATCATGAAGTTCAAATCACACTTTGACACTCTAAGAGGTGATCATACGGAAATCTAAAGAGGAAAAAAACAAAAATTATTTGGAGCCAGGCCTGGGATCAGGGCTCGTCAGTGAGCACCTGGTGGCCAGATTACTCCTCGCAGGTCCTGGATGGGCCAAGCCCAAATGAGCAGTGCAGGGCCATCCCCCAGTGCTGCAGGGGGAACCTTAAGGGACCAGTGCAAAGAGGATTGGGCAGTCAAAGGTGGAGACCTCAAAGTCCCATTCCCCAAACGCTTAAACTGATTGACCTAATAATCAAGTTTTCCAACTGTGGGAGAAAGCCAGAGTACCCAGGAAGATCCCATGCATGCATGGGGAGAACATGCACACTCCAAGCAGAAAGGCCCCAGGCCAAGTGGTACTGGGTTAAACATATAAAAAGAAAACTTGATCTTACAGAGAGAGATTCGTAAAGGTATGGTGGACGATCTGCTTCGGCTTCGAGGGATCACCTTATCTATTGGTTGTCCACCTAACGCCAATGTGCGTGCTCTCTCCTTGTTAGGTTCCGCTTTCTGGTTGCGCACTTCTAGTGTTTAGTTATTAAATTAGCTTCGGTGTTAGCGGTTCATTGTAGCTCCGCTGCTCTCAGGGTATACTTTGAAATTAGCTAAGAGTCGCAAGAAGCAAACTGTCTTACAAGTTTCTAAGAAGAGAAAGGCCTCAGAAGAAAGTAACAAGACCAGAAAAAAAAAGGTTAGAAAAAATAAAACAACTGGACTTTCATTCTGAAGCTGAGAAGAGAAGTCCAATTTTTTAACCTTTTTTGGGTTGATCATGACCTGGATGACAGTGAATCTTCACCAACATCACCAGAGTGTATTTGGGAGATTTTTTCACATCTGTCTAGGAAGCAGAAGAGCAGGTCAGATGGTCTTTTGCGTAGTTTTCCAAAAAGCAAGTTGGACGTTTCTTACCTACAAAAATCATCCAGTCTATCTTTAAGATACAATAACATCGGTAAGAGCATTAATTAAAACCATCTGTGATTGTTTGTATATTTCATGATACAGCAAATGTAGCAAAATGTTGAAAAATGAACCATCAGCTGTTGTTCATGACTGGCCATAAAACTTATACGCTGGCCAAATTTGTCAAATTATAGCACACATTTTTTTTAAGCATATTGCAGCTTTTCTATGCACAAGTGTGTAACAGTTTTGGTTGTCTCTTTGTTATTGTCTGCTGATTGTCATTCTCCCACTCAACCTTTTCAGACACAGAAAGGAGCAACAGTCTGCACTAGATGCTTTAGGTACTGGCCTTCAGTCTTTTCACTCACCTTAGGAGACATTCTGCATCGACAACCGAAGATTGAAAGCAGTTCTACAGTCTGTGGTAGGAGAATGTAGCTTTGTGTCTAATAAACAATATCTACCAGCAGGCCGATATTTTCGTGGCAGCTTAGGCAGACAGTTTGCTTGCCTTCTGTTGTCACAGTCAGATTTGCTCCACAACAAGGAAGAAAATGAAACATTCTCTTGTTGCAATTGACTTTACTGACCCAACTGCACAACAGGCCATATTTGGTTCAGGAAGCAGATTGAACAGGCCTGACAATAACAATGAAACAACAATAACAATGACGAGACCAATAGGATTTTCATACAATTATTACATAATACTGACAATAATGATGATTAGGGGACTATTTTCTATCAACTACCAAGGAAATGTATGGAAATATGAATATCAAGGAAGTAAAAACAGAAAACGTTATTCTGATTACACCAGAATAATAATTTTAGGTCAGTTAGTAACCCTAACTGAGGTATTTAGTTTGAACTGTTTTTTTATTATTTTAAAGCTTAAAAAAAGCTTGATTTTAGCAGTGACATAAAGGCCTGCTCCAAGACCATGGAACCTGCAGCGTTTTAGGTTTGCTTCAAACCTACACAGTGGCTTGCTAATGCAAAAAAAGTGAAACTTTGGAAAAATATAGGCAACCTAAAATGTGCGGTGATAAGAAACTGTTGTAGGCCAAAGTTAAATCTGAACATCCAGCAAAGCTCGAAAGATTCTATTAAAAAACACATTGGTTGTCTTTTAGCAAACAGTGAGTATGCCAGATCTTATAATGTATTTTTTATTATTTTAGTACAAGTAATCAGCGTTTCCATTTTTGGTAAAACTTGTCACTATGATTAAACTTGTCAGGCTGCTCATGCTACTTAAAACAGTGCAGTTCGCTCATCTATCTCCCATTTAGCCCATTGGCCCCATCTGGACCCCGCATGCACCACTTTGCTAGTTCTTCTGATATTTGACTTAAATAAGACTTAAATTATATTGTAACACTGAATGCAGATCAAACTGTGGCTGTTTTGCAACTTTTCCAGGAAATGATAAGCACTCAAAATACTTTTTTGAACACCAACCAAGTGACTTTATGATATTCTTGAGCTGGAAAAAAACACTGAATACTGAATGTGATGTGTAGTGCAAGTGAAATCTAAAAAATTGTAATGTGATCAGTAATTTAAATGTTTCATGAGGTCCATTTTTTGCATTTTCAGTTTAACAATGTGGGCATAAAATGATTTAAAAAAAGAAAAAAAAAAAAGAAGCCAAAGCATGGATAGATCTCTCTGTAGAACAAGCTTTCCTCAAACACAACTAACACTGCAAAAAAAATATTTAGACATATTTTATTATATGCAACACTTAGATACTAAAAATGGAGGTTTTGGGAGGAAATAGCCATAGTTCCAAAGTGACTCAATGTTCTCTTTGCAAAATTAACACCTCTTAATTCTTGTGCTGCTGAAGATGTGTGGTGTTGAGTGGGTGATTTGCCGACCTTTAAATAGTTCACTGGATGCCGGAGCTGCCACCGCTTTGTGACAGATAGTTTCATAATGGCTGTTAAAGGAGGCCTACCGATGGTGTCCAATGGAGACAGAGATGAGATGAACTGGTCGCTGTGACCCACCATTCCCAAGGGAATGTTATATAATCCTCCCGGGATTTTTGCAGCTTGCAGTTTTTTTCCTTTTCTGCAACGTTTTCTTTCTGTTGGTACAATTGTTGGATATTACAGTATTTAGGCATGTATTTTTAAAATATGTTCCCCATGTATGTATATGTATGTCTGGTGATCAGGAGTGGAGTATTTTCATGTAAAAGACGAGGCTGAGGGACAGAAGGAATGTGATGTTATCTGGATGGACGTGTAAGTATGTGCAAACCAGGGGTGGGAACATCTGCGTCTGAAGAAACTGAAGTTACAAAACTGCTACCAACAATATAATGGTCAGCTTTTAGCTCCCTTTGCAATTTAATCATGTTTCTTTTCCACATTTAAGAAAATTATTAATGATTTGAACACAGTATCCAAAAATATGTTTGTAATTTTACTCAGGAAGTGTAGAATTAGTTATGTTCATTTTCTTTTTTTTTTTTTTCTCGGTTCTCATTTTAAACAATCTATTATGCTTGGGCTAATAGAATAGCTGCATGCTGAATTGTAATATAGTCCCTCCTAAATGAAGCCACTAAAACTATATTGCTGCCTTTGGACCAGTGCATCTGGGGCATTATTATTTTTTGTGGGTCTTTTCAAAACTCCAGTTGTTTACAGCAGCTAAACACTGATAATGATACAGGTTCTGCCGGAGGTTCCTTCCTATTAAAGTAGCTTTCCTTCCCACGGTTGCCACATGCATGCTCAGTTGGAGGGATTGCTGCAAAGTTAACATCTCAGTCCAGTCAACAGTGCGCTGTCGCCACATTCTTCATTGGGGGGTAAAACAATGGTTGTTGCATTAAAAGTTTTAAAATGTACTGAGTTCTTACTGACAGCCAGCTTCAAACCTCAGTCAAACCAGTTGGGTTGGAACCTGTACTGTGGTGGCGATATCTCACCACTATGGTAATATTGTGGCGCGTTATCATTTCTAGTCACAGGCTGTTTTTGTTTTGTAGTCTGCCACCAATAAAACCTTAGCCAAAACAAAATAAAAACAATACTTAATCCTTTTTAAAAATGTATAACACCCACTTGCTTCATTGAGCTTCAAGGGGACAAAGGTTTAAAACCAGCACACCAGCTTTAAAACCATAAAGTTAGATGGCCCGTCTCTACTTTGAATAGATGGAAATGTTTGACACTGCTGTTGTGTTTGTGTTTAACTCGCTCACAAGGCCATATTGTGACACACGAACACTGATATAACATCACTGTTAAATACTGCCACAATGCAAACACAATGCAAATCAGTGTTGTTGTTGTTACTGCTCTTCTTTAGAAGCCTATCCGTAAATGCTGCCAATGGGAGGAGACAGACATGATCTCATTTGCATGCAAAGATATACTCCATGGTTTTACCACAGCTGTGATGCTGGATGACATCAAAGGGATTGTTCAGATTTTTTTTTTAAAAGACATTCTGGGAGACTATCAAGTGCATATTTTACCTGCTGCAGGTGCTCAGAGCCATCACCGATTGAAGAAACAGATTAGTGTTCATGACAGAGTTGAGCTAACAGTTGGTCCGTTTCCAAGAGCATTTCCTTGACAAACTGCTCCAATTGCAGGACTTTGCTCGGGGTCAAGTGAACAGAATTAGGTTGATTCTGACTCATCTTTAGTTTTCTGTCAGACTGCTGCTCTGCCATGTCAGGTTTGATTCCCACATGTGTTGAATGTGTTAAAAGCTATAGAACAAACACACCACTCATAAGCAGACTCTCTGTGGATATTTTTTAACCTCTCATCCTCTTCACCATGAATGTCTACAAGATCCATTCGGAATTTTCTCCAGCCTTGTTTGTCGAAGCCCATTTCTAATTGTGTCAAACTACAGATGTGAGCAGGTTGAGATGGGTGGCTATTTCCTAAATTATTAAAAGACATCTGGCCTACTTCAACAGGATGCTCACTTGTCTTTCCCATTTTGATGAGTCGAAAGAGAAATGGAGTTCAGTGTGACATCGTTATGAAGACGCAGGTAAACAGAAGGTCAAAAATAACAAATTTTAAGTTCCTTTACTTTTAAATATAATTAAAAGGTACATTCAAAATTTGAAACAAAAAAGACGCTATTACATTTTTAGGCCAATATTTGTATGTTTTTTCTCATCTATGAATAATTACACCCAATGAAAGTTGGATTTTTTTCTATATTTTCCTTAGTGTGGGTTTATGTTATAAAAAAATATGACTTGGAAGATTTATCGATTGATTGATTGATTGATCGATCGATCAATCAATCAATCAATCAATCAATCCATAGATCTATGGGTCTAGTGACTCTGAGCAAACTGATCAATTATATGCTTTCATTGTGCAAACAACAGGCAGGCTAACATTTTAACAGCCACTGCATCTTCATCAGAGTAAAAGTAAACCAAGCATTTAGGCTGGTATTGACAGACAACCAATAATTTCCTTGGCGTGTCAAGAAATGTGGAGTGACAGAGGTGTCATGGTTTATGGAGTTATTTTTAACAGAGGCCCCGATGGTACTTTTGAGATTAGATGTGGGTAAGATGCTGACTGCGTGTAACTTTTCCACAAATACCCCACTTAAAAAGATCAAAACTATCCCTTTTACTGTCAACTCAGTTTGATGATGTTCAGGATTGTAATAATGTATTTGAACACAGAAATAAAAAACGCAGAGTGACCCGACTCAAGATCACTCACCAGCCTATTAAATAGCAGTTACTTTAAGTATTTAGTTTATTTTCTTTACCAAAGTTGTTATCAGCGACAATTACCAAAAAAAGCATTTAAATTTTGCAGTTCTAAATAACAAGAACAATGTGGAACTTCCAGATTTGGCCAAGCCTGGCGGCGCATGTAGTCTGACACCCAAAAACACGAACTGAAGTGTTTAACGGAGATGACAGATGGATGTGAATGATATATATGGAAGTGATACTTGGTTATCTGGGTTGTAGGAGGACGCGTAAAGATAAAAGTGTTTTGTTCACCATTGGAAAAAAGTGGGAAGATGTTTCCAGACAGCGGACTCCACCTTTTCCTCAACCATCAGTGTGATAAAATGTTCCTCCTCTGAAAAGTATTATCAGTGTCTTTGTAAGTCTTTCCAGAATAGAAAAAAAAGAAAAAGCTCCAGTGTTTGAAGTTTCTCCCAATCCGGCTTCCAGCTCAGATAATGTTTCTTCATCACAGCACAGGATACACCCAGAGGCCGCTCTTGTTTAAGTCTTTTTACACATTTGTTAAAATTTTCAGCAAAGGGCTCTAAAATCAAGCTATTTTTTAAATGAACTTGTTAAATTATAACCAGTTACTGGTGCTGATACAGAGAATGGGGAAGCCAGCGGCAATGAGTCACCACAGCGGACCGAAATGGGCCGGGACGTCTATCAGCGGCGCTGTTTCGAGGTAAAATACACCCTGCAAAACCACACTCCAAGTTCAGCCGGCCTCACTGTTACCACTCAGGTTGGAAAAAAACAACCCTTACACATGCTCTTATTTCTCTTAATTTTTCAATAAATAAACCAGCCATCTGATTTTCTTTAACCCTATTTCGTTTTTAGGCGTAAGATGCACACCGCGTTTTTTGGAACTAAAAGTTGAGCAATAAAAGGCTTTTATTGAGCCATCTCTTAAAACATGTCTTCATGCCTCTTCAGTTAACAGTGTGAACTGTTGTTGAACACATCTAAACTTCCCAATTCCCCCCCTTTCCCCTACAGGCTTGAAGTAGCCCGGGAATGAGGGAGGAGCTGGCCTCTGTTTGTAGGTCATTATTCAGTCAGATAGGATCCACACTGTGAGCTTTATGGAGAGTCTCGAGGGAGCTTCCATGGAGACCGAAGCCACCGTGTGCAGAATGTGTTTAAAATACTAAGCTCTGATGTTTGGTTTAATTCCCTGCTTACAGCTTGTCACGCTACAGGAATGTGTCCCAACAGTATTGTATTTTTTTTTACCACATCATCCAATGCTTAGCTGCAAAGGCACAGCCAGGCGCCCTTATGGTTTCAAAATGAAAAGTCAATACGCCACATGCAAAACCTTGGATGAAGATCCGTCAGCATGTTGACTCAAACGCGTTGGGAGGAATAATTGCACCGACGTTCAGACTGTTAGGAATAAAATATTTAGATTCAGCACTTCCCAGGGATCCTCACATTATAAATGATTAGTAGATTTTTTTTATATAATATTAGTTTGTCATTCTATGAAAACCTTTAAACCCAAATTAAGCAGTTACAGTGCATTATAGAGAGGAGTAACCACTTTCCTCCAAATATTAATTCAATTAGTAAATACAATTTTCACAACCTCATTAATTATGATATGTCAACTATATATAAATTCTTTATGAGAGGAACTTTACTCTTGCCCTAGTTGGCACACTAGAAAGAAAAAGTTAAATGGGTAATTGACTAAAACGTGTGGTATAGTTTAACTAGTAACAAGACAAACTGTCT
Organism: Fundulus diaphanus; assembly: GCA_037039145.1. Classification (NCBI taxonomy): domain Eukaryota; kingdom Metazoa; phylum Chordata; class Actinopteri; order Cyprinodontiformes; family Fundulidae; genus Fundulus; species Fundulus diaphanus. The sequence continues at coordinate 15,198,400 of CM073134.1, read as the reverse complement.
TTTTAAAATATTTAAATTCAAGGTCAGTTGGATTAATTATTTGTGCGCCACACAAATAATAAAACATGGTGCATTTATCATTTTCACCTGAATGTATCATCCTGTATCAACTGGAACAGAGATGGAAAAATGGCAGTCAAACACAATAAGGAGGTAAATAATAGTCAGAAAAAGCTGTTTTTTGACAAATTTGACAAATTCTACAAAAAGGAAGCCATAACTTGTAATGTTCACTTCCTGTTCCCTTGGTACCGAGACTGATTTTCTCTAGATGCAATAGACATAATATTACCGTGTTAAAGGGTGCTTAGAAGTCCTAGATTTAAATTGATGAAATGGAAAGACTGACTTTTGAAGGCTACTGCACATATATTGCCTTATAACTTTATGCGATGCAGTTAATATTTTTAAACTCCCTGAAGATGCTGCATGTTCTGCATCAACAACAACACCCCGTCAAATTCCTTGTATGTAAAACTACTTGGTCGATAAACTGAATTCGGATTCTGATATGTTGGCTGCGTTGTACATTTGTAAAGACAGCATTTTTAAAGAAAACACTAAACAGTAACAAGACAATGACCCAGATATAACCCATTTTGAAATATCTGCAGGCATGCGACTACACAGCCCTCCCCGTGTCTGTCTCCATGATTCTAAACAACAAACACGACATACTTCCTGTAATTTGTAGTTCCACAGAAATGCAGAGTCAGGGATCAAAGCCCCGCTGTTTGACTCCTGTCTGTTTTATTCAAAGCTTGCAACTCAACCCCATCTTTTCATCTGCATGAGTCTCATTTGTTTGTTTATCATGGGTAAATACTCATAATTGCTCTTTTGAGTCTTGAGAGTTTACATCGCTGCTGTCAGGGCTTGTTGTTTATGTTCGAAGGCTGGAGTAAACAGGACCCCTTATCTTAGAATGTGAAAGCATGCAATGTTGAAACGATGCTTCTGGTGATGTGTTGAGATCATTTCTGACCTAGGCCTACAGAGAGGATGGGGGTCTTTATACTGTTTGCAGCTTTTAGTTTTAAATAGTCTCTCCCTTTATGTCACAAACACAAAATTGCATAAAGGTTATTTGGGAATAAATCGTTTTTAAGTGAAGTCGCACTTTTTTTTTTAGGATAAACTTTAAAAGGCAAATTTCCAATTATAATGAATAAAACCTTTCTTTTTGCAATCTTCGTGCAGAGAGTAGTGCGGTTTTAAGTCAAATAAAACCCCTTAAGATAAAATTTGATCCTTTGTACCAACCTCAGGACATGACCTCTCATTTCAAATAGTTTAAAGTAATTTATCTGAAAATGCACCACCTATGGTCTGTGTTGATTTGCATCAACTTTGCAACAGAAATGTCTGAAATTATTGAACTTTGACTTTTAGCGTGTCAAAAAGGAACTAGTAGAAAGCTTTTCTGTTAAAGATCACCGTTTTTAAAAAGAAAACTTGCAGAAGAGTATTGCTGGTAAATCTAAGAGAGGTGGGACAGAAATACATTAGAAATTAACAGTGGGGTCAAAGTTGCTGAATAACTGAATCAAGGACTACACACAAGTAAAGATAAGGTGAAAAGCACATTACATAATACATTTAACGAAAGCGCTCATTTGGCGAGAGGAGGGGTACACCTTGTCTGCCGGTCCAAAGTGACCAGAAAACTCAATTTCTAGAGATTATGACATTAAATCTCCGTAGAGTTTAGCGAACGCCACTGATTTACATCTGTCTCCTGTCATCAAGATTTTTAGATTTCTTTAACCTCCAATACCAACTTTCTCTCTGTTAGAGGTGTCAAGATCAGCATGTCTACTGGCGCAGCTTTATTTAAAACAGTCAGAGTTGTTTTAACTGTAGATACTTGCAAGTTTAGGTCAGTAGCTGCTGTATTTTCCTAAAGCCATATAGTCAATACTTGAATGCCATGTTTTTCTTGTCTTTCTCATTTGGAAAACTGGTGAAGTCCCCCACCACGACCCCATAGAAAATGTACTCAAATTAAAGTGAGAATTTAAAAAAGAAATTATCGTGGGATTACACTACTCCAAAAGCCTTTAATAGCTCTTTATGAAACATTATGAAACTTTACCAGGGGTGCAAATAATTGTGCTGGGGCCTTGTCTGCTTGTCTACATTTTCTTCAAAAACAAAATACGCATCTTACAAAATTAGAAGATAGTGGATATGGAAGTACCACCATCCTTTAAAAGTTATGAAGTGCAACTTTTCATCACAAAGCACATTTTGCATCAAGCCCTGCATCTTTTACCCACTATCAGGATGCATGGAGTACAGATTATTATATTCACACTACAAAAACTGTCAAATTAATCTGGGACCTTTATTGCTTTTTGAATTTTTAACAAGTGTATTGTGCTAACAACAATGGGTGGCTTCTCGTGTTGCTTATGGGAGACGCAAAAAATTCTGTTTCCACTTTTTTTATGCTTTCAAACTAATGTGCACTTCAAATGGGAACTAGGAAGCAAGAGTGAGCTGAGGAAGAACGACACAATTGTTTTAGTGGTGCATAAGAAAGAAAGCTAGTTGTGTGCTAGAAAAGTGCAACCAAGCATCCAAAGAGCAAGAGGAACAGAAACTTAAGAAAGCAAACCAATAACTTGAGTAGACAAAATAGACAAAATATGTTAAAAGGGAGAATTCGAAACAAACAAATTAAAATAGATTGTTAAGCAAAAGTGGAACTCACTATAATAAGCAAAGAAGATAAGTTCTGCAAACTAAAAACAGAAAGTAACGTGAAGCCAAACTCAGAGCAATGAGAACATCTACAGTATGTGAACACAGAACAGGGCTGAACAAAAGCAATGATTACAATTTGAAGACAAAAAATTTAATGTTAAAGAAAAATGTAGATTTTACCAGAAGATGAAACAAAATGTCAAAACCTAGATAGAAAAAAAATAGTGTGTGAGAGCAATATTCATTGTGTTTTCTGGTTTTGTAAATTTCCAGGAAATGATTCTTGTTGTTTTTTTTAGACTCTTCCTGACTTTCATGAGCTTAATTATTTGCAAACTTCATTTTCAAACCTACACGGAAAAAAAAAGTCAGCCTTCAACAAATTCAGAAAAATGAAGGTATTGCTGCTTCATAGTTTATTTTTGTGCTCCCAGACAGAACAGAATTTATTTTAAAGCGTGAACAGAGTTTTAGTCAGCAGATCAGTCTGAATAAAATCAGACGATGTCCTGTGTCAAAAGCCTCTAATTTGCATTTGTTTTTTAACATGCAAATACATATGTATAAATTACTTTAATGTGTGACCATATAACCACAGACAAATAACAGAAGTTTTTTATTTTTTTTGGGTCGGGGGTTGTTGCCTAATTCATGTTATGTGTGTTTTTAATAAACTTGTCAATAAAAACAACTCTGCATTTCATTTAGCAGTATATAAAATATAGCATGGCCTCACAGATCTCAGGACAGCTCCATAATTCCCTCCGATGCAAATGTGCAGCGAGATTAAGCTGTCTGTCTGTGTTAGACTGTGCAGTACGGCTGCAGATAGACGGGCCGCCTTCATCTCGATGTGACACGGTGAGTCACAGTCAAATCTGAGATTGGCATCGGTTTAGTAACAGCCAGGAAGGCCAGAAGCCCAATTAACTTGTTAGGATTTGTTACATAAAATATAATTTGGCTAAATGTTCCACAGACATGCAAAAATGAGACCTACTGTATGTGGATGCTTCCTTTATTTGTCAAAATGCTTGCAGTGAGTCGGTGAGGCCACTAGATGTCTCTACTTGCTGCCACAGGAATCCTGCACTATTGTTTCTCTGCCAAAGGCTGAAATGTTTTTATTATGTGGAACTATATTTACTGGTTTAATTATGCGCTGCGTCTCATTCGCTCCGTCAAGACACGATTACTGCATCATCTGGTGAAATAAATATACCAAATAAAGTCAGTAAAACGCTTCAGGGAATAAGGAAGTCACGTAAGAGTTGGCTACAGAACCAAACAGATCAAGGCCAGTGGATAGCAGCTCGTCTTTCTCTTTTCATTAGTCAGGTTGGGTTAAACTTTAGGTCGAAGAACTAAGTGAAGAGTTGAGAAGATAAGAAAGGCCATCAGAGGCCATTTAGGTGTTTGGAGCAGGGTAAAAACTAAACAGATAGAAAGATTACTATGAGGAGAATCACAAATCTTTAAAAAAAAAATCAGACCAAGGCAAACAAGTACATTTTATGTTTTTATTCATTTCCTTAAAGCTGCATTTAAGCAGGAAAAAGGTCATTGATATCAAAAGTCTCCATTGGAAGAGTGTCCTGGTCCAGATAGGCAGCAGCACAAAAATCGTTTCAGTTGTGAAACATGTGACATGTAACAATCAAGATGGTCCACCTAAAAAAAACATGAACGATAATGCATCAAGACTAAAAACAGCATTTAGTTCTAAAATATTATTACACCACAACTTTTAGAAAAAGCACTTGCAACCGGGCACTTCTAAATCTTTTTTTAGGCTCTGGTGGCCTTTATTTGTCAGTATGCTAACAGGAAATGGCGTTGAGAGAGAGGAAGAAGATATGTGGCAAACTTCCACAGGTTGAACCCATGTCAGAACTAAGGCCTCCGAACATTTAGACATATTTAAACACGTCTAAAGTAACGGGCTCCTGAAGATTTGAGGAGTGCTGTGGTTTGTTCCATGCAGAGGGAGCAGCATACATGAACGCTGTAATTCCTAGCTCTGTACTAAACCTTATTAGCCTTTTGCTTAGTGAAGTCTATTAATTGTGTGACTTAACTTTAAATCCTCCACATAAAGTGTTTTTGTCTATAGCATTTACCACCTTCCAGTATGAGTGCAGCATTATAATCAGAAAGGGGAACTTTTAAAAAACACAGCTGCCACGGCAGTCATCACACCCCTGTCACGGTGTGATTACTTCGGTTCCTCTCACCATGACACGATGTCACCACAAATATTTTCCAGCTTAAGCTTTCATATGTTACCGCTATGATATTTACTATCAACAAACTTTACTCATAAACGTTACTTCGCGTGACTTGCACAATAGTCATGCAGCAACACAGTGCTACTTATTGTTAATGGACACACAGCCTCCCTTTAATAGATATGATAATTAATTGTAAAGGAAATTTTCATCATTAACACCTTTATAGATAAAATGTATCATTTTATTGGATATTTTTCACGTAGCAGTAACAAATTACAGTTGCTTTTAATTGTAAATAACTTACAACTTCACACATTTACTCCCCAGCTATACACATATATATATATATATATATATATATATATATATATATATATATATATATATATATATATATATATATATATATATATAGATAGATATAGATATATAGATATATATATCTATATATATATAGATATATATATATATAGATATATATATATATATAGATATAGATATAGGAGAAGATGGAGCGGGAGACCGACAGGCGGATTGGTGCGACGTCTGCTGTGAAGCGGGCGCTGTACCGATCCGTTGTGGTGAAGAGAGAGCTGAGCCAAAAGGCCAAGCTCTCGATTTACCGGTCGATCTACGTTCCTACCCTCATCTATGGTCACAAGCTTTGGGTCGTGACCGAAAGAACGAGATCCCGGATACAAGCGGCTGAAATGAGTTTTCTCCGTAGTGTGTCTGGGCTCTCCCTTAGAGATAGGGTGAGGAGCTCAGTCATCCGGGGAGGACTCAGAGTAGAGCCGCTGCTCCTCCACGTCGAGAGGAGCCAGTTGAGGTGGCTCGGGCATCTGGTCAGGATGCCTCCTGGACGCTTCCCTGGTGAGGTGTTCCGGGCACGTCCCACCAGGAGGAGACCCAGGGGAAGACCCAGGACACGCTGGAGGGACTATGTCTCCCGGCTGGCCTGGGAACGCCTTGGGATTCCTCCTGAGGAGCTGGCCCAAGTGGCTGGGGAGAGGGACGTGTGGGCCTCCCTACTGAAGCTGCTACCCCCACGACCCGACCCCAGATAAGCGGAAGAAGATATATACACAAACCAATAACATGCCATATTTATTTATAAAGCACAAGAACAAAGGTCAACAAAGGACTGTACACATCTGAAATGAACTGTAAAATGAATACTTGATTCTGAGTGGCTGCTGGGTGTCCATTAAAACTGCTGGGTGACCTTTAAAATAATTCACAGCTCTGCGTTGTCCATTAATTTCCAGTAATGGACACTTTAAAGGGTATTATCCCTTTCATATGCCATTTTTAAATAAAATGTAGTTCCTTAAATTTCCTTTCAGAACCAAACTTATCTATGAAACTGCTGAAAGCAAAATAGTCGCTACCCCAGTTAATGTTCAGGTCAGATTCCAGAGTCTTTAAAGGGGTCATATCAAGTTTTTCAGTTCTTCCTTTTCACATTGAAATCATTCAGTTGTGGTCTACATAAAGAGAAACTGCAATGCCTTGGTCCTTGTTAATTTATCCCCACGTTCCTCTTTTTGACTCTTGTTCAGAGCCGCGTCTGAGAGCAACTCATTTTGGTGTGACCTCTTCAAATGCAAATGGAGCTCTTTGCACCCGGCACCCCTCCGTTTCACAGTGTCCACCCCGGTCAGCCATTTTTGTAGTAAGCTGGAGAACGGTGTTAGGAATTGTGTTGGTTAATAAACCCAACAACCAAACATTTTCAGTTATCCACATTCAGCATCCTTCAGGTTGGACTACAAAACTGCAGCAAAAAAATAAAAAAAAATGGCAGATTCAGGAAATTGGTTATCCAAGAAGTCCAGCAACGTTAGCAAAAAGTGTGACTTAATAGTTTAAGTATTAGAAAAAAGATAAAACTGAACTACTTGAAAAATATGACCCAAACAGAATGTAAAGATATCTACGCAGCACCTGGACAGGCTATGTTCATACTTTCTGGATTCCAAGAGACACACAACTAAATGTATTTAACGGGTAAAAAAGTGGATTTTGCATACTATGTCCCTTTTAAATATTTCCCTTTTATAGTCCCACAGAGGGGAAATCTTACTCTGTGTTTTACCAATTCATTTAGGGAGCAGGGTGGTGCCACACTGAGTGGAGCAATCTGTGGCCAAGGGTCTTGCTCACTTGCTCAGAGACCCATAGTGACAAACTAAGTTTCAAAACGACGACCTTTGCAGTCTCTCCAAGAAGCAAACACCCAGCTCCCGAACCACCATGTCACCTCTCCCACACCAGCAGGGTGAAAGTCACAGCACTGTGGTTTGTGAAACCTATAGGATGCAGAATGAAGAACTGGAAAACATGTCTTATTTACACAAAAAAGTATATTTTCATAGGATATCACAAAATTGCAAAATGCTTTAAAATTATGTCACCCAACTGCATCATGTTGCTCATTTGAAAAAAAAATCCTATTTGGTATTTTTTTATTTCATACTTAAGATAAGCAGAAAGGGTTTTTTCCTCTTTTTTCCCCTAAAAAATAGTGAAATATTTTGAAAAGGAATAACCCAACGCTTGTATTCCCTACTCTAGCATTTGTTTCGATCCTATAGTTGCTGTTTTCTGCGGGTGACTTCGGAGAGATGACAAGGGAAAGGCGACCATATGGCCAGGCAGGAAGGAGGGAGAGGAAAGAGAGAGAGAGCACGACTCACTAAAGGGGGGAAGAGACAAGAAATGACAAGAGGTCTTGGAGGAGAAAAAACAGCAGTGGGAAGAGAGAAACGTGACAGAAGATACAAGGAAATGATGAAGATGATGGAGAGAATAGAGCTGGCGGTAGAGTGGTGAGCGGGGGGGGGGGGGCAGGAAGGGTGGTTGATTGAGATAGGAGACAGAGGTGGGAGGCAGAGCATGCAGCTTGGGAGCAGAGGAGGCGACAGTCGGGGGTGTTCACTGCTCAGTGATGTGTTATGATGTGACTCTCCCCTATCTACACACACACATTCAAGTCTCTGACACTTAGGAGGACAATGATTCTGTTATTTTATTAACGGAGAATTGCTGTGGAATATGAGACAGGAAATGCATTCTTTACCTACTTTTCATTAGGCCCCCTATTCATCATGAAAAAAGTTTTTTTATTGGTCTGATGTATTGTAATCTTGAATACTGTGTTGGGGGGGGGGATCCTAATTAACAGAAATAAAGACTTTAAAACATCAGTAGTCTGAGTTACTCGATGTAATGTGTTTCCCTTAGTAAATTTAGTCACTGAAATACATGAAATTTTAATAGTATTGTGAATTCATTAAATATGACCGGATATACATATTTGCTTCTTCTTCTGTTATGATCGTGAATCAGGCAAACCCAGTATTCAAACCCAACAAGTGAGGTTAAGGCAAAAAACAGGATTTTAATAATGAAAACAGGAACAGGCGGGCTCAATAGTCAAAAGGGCAGTCCAAAATCCGGTACACAAAAAGCAGTCCAAAATAGGCAGAGGTACAGACAGGGCAAAGCAAGCTCGGATAACCATAGGACAGAAACTAGTCGGTAAACCGGTAAATCAGTCAGACAGGGCAGGAAAAACAGATCAGGGAACAGGCTGGCTCAGAATCAAAAAGGCTCTCGGGTTATCGTCAACAGGTCAATCAGAATAAAGAATGCTGGAACTAAACTCACCGTGGCTCGTTAATGATCTGGCAGATTGCAGAGGTTTGTGGCAGGACTATATAGGGGAGTGAACAGGTGAACAGGAGTGAAGACTAATTATAAGTGAGCAGGTGGATCTAATCAAGGCAAGAAAGCTGACAGATTGCTGAGGGGAGACCAAACAGAACTGATAAAGTGACAGGTGGAAAACAGGTAACCTAAACAGAACAACATGTCTAAAACAAAACCAAACAAGACCCCAAAAGCAGAAACTTAACTAATAAATCTGATAACATAAACCAAGAAAAAACCCAAATCGTGACAGAACCCCCTCCTCAAGGCCGGATTCCAGACGGCCTCAGAAACAAAACAGACTAGCTCGGGTGGGTGGAGGGAGGTACAGGACGGAGGGCTAGAATCAAATAAATGTCCAAATAAAAACTCAAACAAAACAAGACGAGTCAAGTTCTCAGGCGGGCGTCCAGGAGGACGGCCCCGACGAGTCAGGTTCTCAGGCGGTCGTCCAGGAGGACGGCCCCGACGAGTCAGGTTCTCAGGCGGTCGTCCAGGAGGACGGCCCCGACGAGTCAGGTTGTCCGGCGGACGTCCCGAAGGACGGCCTCGGTGTGTCAGGTTGTTCGGCGGACGTCCCGAAGGACGGCCTCGGCGTGTCAGGTTCTCCGGCGGACGTCCCGAAGGACGGTCTCGGCGTGTCAGGTTCTCCGGCGGACGTCCTCGGCGTGTCAGGTTCTCCGGCGGACGACCTCTGTGAGACAGGTAATCCGGCGGGTGTCCTGAAGGACGGCCCCGGTTAGCAACGATGTCCGGCGGCCGGTGGCGGAGCAGGTCTCTCATAGACCGGCGGCGGAGCAGGTCTCTCATAGGCCGGCGGCCGAGCAGCAACCTCGGGGACCGTCGGTAGAACCGGACCCTCAGGAACCGACGTCTGGAGAGAGAAAGAACAGAACCTGCCGCCGGACTAAAGGCTGGAGACAACGCCGGACTAAGAGCTAGAAGAGAGGCCTGGTTAAAGAGTTCAGGAGGCGTCTGGCTACAGAGTTCAGGAGGCGCCTGGCTACAGAGTTCAGGAGGCGCTTGGCTACAGAGTTCAGGAGGAGCCTGGCTACAGAGTTCAGGAGGAGCCTGGCTACAGAGTTCAGGAGGTGTCTGGCTACAGAGTTCAGGAGGAGCCTGGCTACAGAGTTCAGGAGGAGCCTGGCTACAGAGTTCAGGAGGAGCCTGGCTACAGAGTTCAGGTTCAGTCGGCCCCTGGCTACTGGCTTCAGGTTCAGTCGGCCCCTGGCTACTGGCTTCAGGTTCAGTCGGCCCCTGGCTACTGGCTTCAGGTTCAGACGGCCCCTGGCTACAGGCTACAGGTTCAGACGGGGCCTGGCTACAGGCTACAGGTTCAGACGGGACCTGGCTACAGGCTACAGGTTCAGACAGGGCCTGGCTACAGGCTACAGGTTCAGACGGGGCCTGGCTACAGGCTACAGGTTCAGACGGGACCTGGCTACAGGCTACAGGTTCAGACGGGGCCTGGCTACAGGCTACAGGTTCAGACGGGGCCTGGCTACAGGCTACAGGTTCAGACGGGGCCTGGCTACAGGCTACAGGTTCAGACGGGGCCTGGCTACAGGCTTCAGGTTCAGACGGGGCCTGGCTACAGGCTTCCGGTTCAGGAGACCCCGGGCTACAGGCTTCAGGTTCAGGAGGCCCCGGACTACAGACTTCAGGTTCAGGAGGCCCCGGGCTACAGACTTCAGATGCTCCCAGACCCTTTAACACCCAGAACCTCATCAATAACCCTTCCAGAACCTCCGACAAAGACAGTTTGGTCAGCCACTTGGGAAATTGGCTGTCAAGCCAAAGATGAGGGGGTAAGAGCTTCCGAAGAGGTCCAGGGGCCTCTAAGTCTCCATGGGGCTCTGGGTGCTTGTCTTCTCGGCGAGGCCCCCGACGGAGCTTGTCGTTCGGGCGAGGGCCACGACGCCGCTTGTCGTCTGGGCGAGGGCCACGGCGCCGCTTGTCGTCTGGGCGAGGGCCACGGCGCCGCTTGTCGTCTGGGCGAGGGCCACGGCGCCCAGTGTCCCGATGAGCCCCCGAGTTGCGGCCTGAAAGAGGGCTCGTCTGAACCCCCTCATCGTGGGCCTGTGGTAGACCCTCCTGGGTTCCCACGTCGCATACTGGCGGCGGACCCTCCTGGGTTCCCACGTCGCAGACTGGCGGCGGACCCTCCTGGGTTCCCACGTCGCAGACTGGCGGCGGACCCTCCTGGGTTCCCACGTCGCAGACTGGCGGCGGACCCTCCTGGGTTCCCACGTCGCAGACTGGCGGCGGACCCTCCTGGGTTCCCACGTCGCAGACCGGCGGCGGACCCTCCTGGGTTCCCACGTCGCGGGCCGGCGGCGGACCCCCCTGGGTTGCAGCGTCTCGGGCCGGCTGCGGACCCTCCTGGGTTGCAGCGTCTCGGACCGGCTGCGGACCCTCCGGGGTTGCAGCGTCTCGGGCCGGCTGCGGAGCCTCCGGGGTTGCAGCGTCTCGGGCCGGCTGCGGAGCCTCCGGGGTTGCAGCGTCTTGGGCCGGCTGCGGAGCCTCCGGGGTTGCAGCGTCTTGGGCCGGCTGCGGACCCTCCGGGGTTGCAGCGTCTTGGGCCGGCTGCGCAGACAGTGCTGCCTTATAGCTGCCGGAGGCCGGCACTGGAGCTGAGGTAGGAGGCGGGTCCTCTGGGACAGGTGCAGGTGCCGGGGCGTCGGCTGGACCCTTGGGGACAGGATTGAGTCCACTATAGAAACCTTGGAGAGCCGCTCTATAGTGCCCCTCGACCTCCTTTAATTTTGCCTCCAGCTCCTCTGAATACTGGCAGAAAAGAGCCTCCCTAAGGTCTTTAATAATAGGGGCAAAAGCTCTTAACTGGTCCTCCAGAGCCAGATCCTCAGCATCACGGGCGCCAACAGGAGGCGCTGTGGGCTGCTCAGCTCTGGGAAGCACCGGACTCCGATCCACTGGGCAGGAAGTGGCAACGGACGGGCGCGGTACTGACTCGCTTGTCGGCCGAACAGAACGGGTGAAGGAGCGACCCACAGGTTTCCGTCCCCTCCTCCGACGGCGGGACGGCAGGACTTGCTGGAGGTTTGATCCTGTCGGTAGAGCCGGGATCGGTGGAGCCCACAGCGTTCCCTGCATCTCCTCCTCTGGAGGGAGAGAGAAAAAAAGATCCGGGCGAAGATCCCGCACCACCTCCGCTTCGACCTCCATAAACAAAGTTGGTTCTGGATAAAACCCATGGGCAGAGCCGACAGCGGTGTCGCTGGGTGAGTGATCCCTTCTATTCTGAGTTGAATCTGAATTTGTGACAAAGAGCCCTCCCAATCGTAAACTCGGAGCAGGCAGCGGGTTACTGCTGCTGCGGCTGCTGGAGAGATGGCGTCTGGGACCGATACCAGGGGGACAGAACGCCAATCTGGAACCCTCCCAAGCCATAGCGTGTGGAGGGGAAAAAAAAAAACTTCAAAAAACTTGTTGGGCGATAGGTTTTAGTTGGGCCAGATCATTCTGTTATGATCGTGAATCAGGCAAACCCAGTATTCAAACCCAACAAGTGAGGTTAAGGCAAAAAACAGGATTTTAATAATGAAAACAGGAACAGGCGGGCTCAATAGTCAAAAGGGCAGTCCAAAATCCGGTACACAAAAAGCAGTCCAAAATAGGCAGAGGTACAGACAGGGCAAAGCAAGCTCGGATAACCATAGGACAGAAACTAGTCGGTAAACCGGTAAATCAGTCAGACAGGGCAGGAAAAACAGATCAGGGAACAGGCTGGCTCAGAATCAAAAAGGCTCTCGGGTTATCGTCAACAGGTCAATCAGAATAAAGAATGCTGGAACTAAACTCACCGTGGCTCGTTAATGATCTGGCAGATTGCAGAGGTTTGTGGCAGGACTATATAGGGGAGTGAACAGGTGAACAGGAGTGAAGACTAATTATAAGTGAGCAGGTGGATCTAATCAAGGCAAGAAAGCTGACAGATTGCTGAGGGGAGACCAAACAGAACTGATAAAGTGACAGGTGGAAAACAGGTAACCTAAACAGAACAACATGTCTAAAACAAAACCAAACAAGACCCCAAAAGCAGAAACTTAACTAATAAATCTGATAACATAAACCAAGAAAAAACCCAAATCGTGACATCTTCTGGTCTTTTGTTGCTTCAATATAACAGGTGGAAATGTTTAACCATAAATATTCTTTTTTTCCTTGACAATGATGAATAGTTATGTATTTCTTTTGACTTTGGGTAACCCAGCTTGATTTGTACTAGTTATTGAGCTACATAAGCAAGATAATAATAATAATAATGATGTAGTTAGATTGGTGCCATCTGACTCAGAATCGGAATCCAGGAATGGGCATTACAAAGGAAAATTGCATTAATATTCATAAACTCACAATTTATCAAGCTAAACAGTGTGAATAATTAAACTGTGCTGCACCTTGGATTTTATGAGATTTTTGAACAGTTTTACTGGGAGCTAAGTTTTGCTGGCACAATATCTTTCTCTGCATTTCCTGTATATAAGCAGGGTGTGCGGTGCTCATTTGATGAAATGTGAATAAACAGTAAATCACTGTGATATACTATAGTATGGTGATATAAACAGTATATTACTATTATTTTTTATGAGCCAGTGTTGGAGCTGATGAGCAACGACCAACTTTGCAAGTTGGAATCGCAAGTTTTGGAGGCATTACAGATGATTTTGCCAACTTGGAGCACAGAATTTACAACTTTCCCATTAAGGGTTTAAGAAGTGCTGCATGCAAATTTACAACAATTTCTCTTTCTCAATAAAAAAGTAGGCTTATTTTTAAAACATTGAGCCTCAAGTGGAGGTGTTTACGTATTTTGGGGTCTTCTTCATGAGTGAGGGGAGAATGGAGAGATCGACAGACGGGTCGGTGCGGCCGCTATGCAGCACCGATCCGTACAGTAATGTGTCTGAGGTGAAGCTCTCGATTTAACGATCGGTCTACATTTCCACCCTCACCTGTGTTCATGAAATATGGGTCATGACCAAAAGAACGAGTTCCCACATACAGGCAGCTTCCTCCACATAGTGGCCGGACACTCGATAGGACGAAGAGCTTTGCTATCCAGGGGGAGCTCAAAGTAAAGCCACTGCTCCTCCCCATTGAGAGGAGTCAGCTGAGGTGGCTCAGGCGTTTGTTCCCAATGCTCCCTGGACGCCTCCCTCGGGAGATGTTCCAGGCATGTCCCACTGGGAGGAGGCCCAGAGGGTGATTTAGGACACGTTGGAGAGAATTCATCTTTTGGCTGGCATGGGACCGTCTCGGGCTTCCCCTGGAGGAGCCTGGGGAGGTGTCTGCGGAGAAGGCTGTCTCGGCATCTCTGCTGAGTCTGCTCCCCCTGTGACCGCTTCCCAGATAAGCGGAAGATAACGAGTATGAGTACATTGTGCTATAATGTAGGGTTTCTTTGATCTGTGACTGAAAGAAAGAAAACATTTGATAATGTCATGCTATAGATGTGAAGCTGCATGACCGACTACTGAGGACTGACTAAGCTGAACAAGTGAAGACACACAGAATGAAGTGGGTAAAGGGAGGGGTTCCCAAAAAAATCCCACCTGCTAAAAGGGGGCCGCCAGTCTCCGGCACTCTAATTTTGGGAGATGCACTGGCTGAAATTTTAGTGAACCCCTGGGCTAAGAGATGGAGGCCTTGCAACAATTTTATTAGCTCGGCACTGCGTACAACTGACATGGATGTAACTAATACACTGCCTGCTAATGTTCATCCTTATATCACAGGACAGATTCTGTACGGATGCCAGAACAACTACAGAATGTACATCGGTGTAGTAACTGCTGTGTTTTTGTGTTTGACTGGCTCAATGGCAGCAGACATGGGTCAGTGACTCAAGCTGGACATACTAGTGAACCGGACGCTATCATCTGTATTTTCACCACCTATTTTCAGCAGAAACACTTAACTAGTTCCCCTTTGGGACCTCCTTTTGCTACTTTTCATTACTTTTCATGGCATAAATTCAACATTATGTCGGGAAACATTCCTCTGCAGATCTGATGGCGGCACATCCATCATGTGAACTTCACATTTCATCACATCTTCAAAAGCTCACTGTGGAGGCTGTTGGAGTATATGGAAGTCAGTGTCATGTTAGAAAAACCTGTTTGAGATGGCTTAGTAGGCAGTAGACATGGTGCACCATCCAGCTGGAGGCAGCCCTTAGACGATGAGTTCATGGTGGTCATGAAGACATAGACACGGTCGACATATTGTCCAATTTTGGTGAGCCGGTGTGAATTGTAGCCTGGGTTTCCTGTTCTCATCTGACAGGAGCCACACCTGGTCTGATGTTCTACCACTGTAGCACATCTGCTTCAAGGTTCAGCTTGCCGTGCTCTCCGAGATGGTATTCCAGTTAACTTGGATGGAACAAGTGATCATTTCAGCTACTGTTCACTTTATATCAGCTCAGACCAGCAAGCACACTCTATTCTAACCTCTGACATCAAAAAGGCATTTTCATCCACACAACCGCTGCTCACTGGATATTTTCTATTTTTTTAGATCTTTCTCTGTAATCTGTCTAGATGGTGGTGCTGAAAATACCAGCAGATCAGCAGTTGCTAAAACACTCAGACCCGTCTGCTGGACACTAACAACCAAACCACGTTCAAAGTCAGTTAAATCCCCTTTTTTCTCCGTTGTGATGCTCGAATTAACCCTCAACAAGTCCTCGTCACTAAATGTAGGTGCCTCCATGTTATTTTCTGATTTGATACTTGTGTTAATAAGCAACTTAAAAAGTGTAGCCAATAAATCAACCTATGAGTGTATAATTCAAATGTGACACAAAAGGAAGAAGGGAAAAAAAAGTATTTGTCCTGAATTTTATAAAAGCTTCAAAGCAATAGACTGGTCTTGTCTAACACTGTTTTATTAGCAAATCCTTCAGACGTTGAGGAATGGTCTTCTGTTTGTATTTTTTAAGTCATGAACAAGTTTCAAGTCAAGAGAACAAAATTAAATGTTAATTAACGACATAAAAAGTCAAACCTTCTAACCTAGCTCAACCTAGAAATCCCATGTGGGAATTAGCAAAGTAATGGCTGATTTTCCCCGTTTAATGTTCAAATCTTTTTTTATTATTATTTCAAATATTTGACTGTACATTTGATAGAGTTTGAGTGCATAGAATACAGGAAAACCATTGTTTTGCTCGTGATCCTGAGAGGCTATCTTGGTACCAGTTGTACCACTTCCAAATAAAACCATTACCATGCGATGTTGTTACCAGCTCTGAGCTCTGACTAGATTGAAAGGGGCATTGCTGGCAGGCAAAACGGAGGGCTTATTTTCACTTAAAAGGGGTGGGTTGTGGTTAATCCATTCATATTGTAGCTGGGCACCAATAAAGCTCTACAGCCTGCCACAGAAAAACAGATATTATGGCGTTCCCACTTTGAGGATTGATGTAATAACATCGGTTTCATTCTGAAAATCGAATGGTTTACCTTTGTGTCCTAGAATTGCTAATAAACACACTTCACATGCATACATTTAGTCTCTCTCTCTCTCTGTATCTCTCTCTCCCTCCCTCCCTCCCTCCCTTACTGACTCTCTCTCATTCTGGCTCTGTTGCCAAGGCTACCACACAGCCTCTTGCTGCATATACCTAGACGAAGCTGCCGCCTGTGGATCTCGCTCTCCTCCAGGATACAAACAAAAGAGAGCCCAGAAGACTTCTGCTCCTCCGTCTCATCTTCACAGCCGGACAAACAGCGATGTTTGTGTTCGTTGCCTCTCCAAACCTCACGCACACCCTCTGACTCTCTCTTTCTCTCTCTCTCTCTCTCTCCCGCTCCTTCTTTGCCACTCGTTGTCGGTCTGTCTCCTTCTCACATGCAAACACGCTCCCCCTTTTCCCAGACAGAGGAGCAGTGAAGGGATTGGCGTGGTAGTTGGTGTTTGGCTCCTGGTCTTTGGCTCGGAAAGGAGCGGAGCAGCAGATGGTGATGTGAAGACTAGCTCAGCCAGGTAAGGAGACTCATCCAAACCAGACTCCAGGCTATGACTGTTCCAGCACCCCTCCACCCCCACCCCCACCCCCCCACACCTCCATCCCTCTCCTGTCTCTCCCGTCTATTCCCCCACTCTGTGGCTGTGCGACATGAGGTGAATACCAATTCCTCACCAAAGCTCCCACGGTTTTACTCTCCTGGCTGGAAAAAGGTAGGGACGTGTCACAGCTTTCCTGCTCACTTAATTCCCACACTGATGAAACAGACCATTCGCCAACAGGTTTGCTGCTCCTTGAGTGTTGCTGTAACCCAAATATTTTATCTCCAGAATACGGCCAAAACGCTGATTTTCTCCATCATTTCTGTGTGACTATGTGGGAGTTGCCAAATAGAGACATGCAACAGTCCACCTCCCTGGATGATTCATTACTAATCTGTGCAGCCCTGCGCTGTGTGGTCGCTCTAACTCACCGTAGCCATGTACGTGATATGAATGGTGTGTCGTCTTAGTATGAATGACTGCCAGAGGATGCCATTCCTGCACTGGAGCTTTGATGCAGCGCCGTCATGTAACACAACCTTTTGTCAACGGGAATCCAGATTTGTCTCCAGCAGCCTGGAAAATCACTTTACCGTGCTGCACGTTTTAATTATTCACACAGCTGAGCTTGTCATAAATTGTGAGTTTATGTGTATATTAATGGGATTTGTCCTTGCGATGCCTGTTTGAGCCTCTGCCAGAAATCAATCCATAGACTGGATTGATTCCTTTTCTTCTTAATAAACAGGAGAAAACTGGAGGCTTGCTGAATGTTTAATTTTAAGGTCATTGTGATCCCCCCCCCCTTCTATTAATATCAAGATCATATCAGTGCGTATTTGTGTGTATTGACGAGGCTGGTCTCATGACTTTATCTCATGTTACCATCCCATCATCACTTTCTGAAAGAGCTTCCTCCTACCTTGTCTCTCTGCTACATAAGCACTGTAACAGCACGGTCAATACTCACTCTTTATTCACTTAACCACCTGGAAACTGTAAATACTCCCACCTTCCGAAAGGGTTTTTTTTATTAATAGAAGACAAATCAAATCAAAGAGCTAAAAAAAAAATAGGGCACAACAGCCTATTTGGACACATCCTCAGACATAATTCCAAAGAATCAGAAATATCCATTAGAGCACGAGCCAGCTGTCACCACGTTAATTCCCCTTGTTCCTGATTTTCAGAAAGAGCTTTTTACACAACTGGCAGCTTTCGGTCAGTCCTGGTACGCCGGTCCTGCTGGTACAGAAGTCACAGGGTTGTTGTATAACTCTGCTTAGACTCAGACGGGCTCTGGGTTCTTGAATGAAAGCTCACTGCTGTAGTTGAGGACTGAAAGAGGACTCAGCGACAGAAGACCTTCAAGCAGAAATGAAGCTGAATCAGCTGTCAGGTTGTACTTTATTCACCATGATTTCATTTGGCCTACGATCTGTGCTGAGCATACTTTTATGAGCCGTTTTACTTTTGTTGCATTATGATATTCAGAAAAGCTTTCTTGGTTTCTTATGTTTACATTGAGCGCCTAGACTAATGCAGTATGTATAAGGGGCAATTTAAAGTTAGAGTAATATAAAATGTATTAATGAAAAAGGAAGGAAATATAAAATGTTATGAACTTATCTAATGGTTTTATGTTTTTGTTGATGTAAAAGAACATTTGAAACTCATTAAATAAAGACTTGGAAAATAGTTAACAGATACACAGGATCATTATCTAAGCTGTTATTATCATTCCAGAAATTTGAAATACAGAAATGTACATTTTACAAAGTTAAACTTGCTTGTTTTTCCAAAACCTCACCGCAGTTCTGGATGAAGGCCTTCGATATTATTTGATCCATTTGGATGTAATGAAAAACAAACAAAAGCAGTCGATTTTCAATTAAGATACAACATTATTAAATTAAAACAAAATCCATTTTTTCTTATCTTTATTGTTTCAAGCACATGAAATTTGGTTTGATTGTCCTTTCATGTTGGAAATTGTAAGACAAAGACAAATGGGAAAAAAATGGCCTGTTTTTTTTCTATTTTCCCACTCAGACACCCAGTTCTGTGACCAGTGGATGCTTTGACTGTTCCTTTTACTTACGTCAAACATGTTGTCCCACAAGAACTTTTAAATTACTAAGTTTAGACAAGGAAAATCATTTGTTGTATACATTTTGAATTTAAGTAATACATTTTTAGTTGAAAACACAAAAAAATCAAATAACTACTTTTTTATTTTTTTTGTAATAACTGATTTCTAATGAAAATCCAACCGTAAATGTTCCAAAGAAGTTGCTCAGCAGCTAAAGACAGAGCCTGAAAAACAATTATAACCCTATTTTTTTTTTTTTTTACAAACATAGGTAAACTCACTGCTCCTCCACTGCAGATGAATGTTTGTGTTTTTAATCTTTCATGCAGCGCATACCTGCTCAGGTGTGTGTGTGTGCATAACCCAGAATATAGGTTGCCATGGTTACCAAAAACGCCAACCTCACTGCGTCATTGCTTGAGACAACCTTCATACAAAAAATAAAAGAAGATAAAAAATGCTCCGGTCCACCCATTCATCCCTCCATCCACTCATCTACCTGTTCACCTCCAGTTTAAAAATGGAAGGATGCTGAACTTTCTCTTATCCAACACAATCCTCAGCTGTGTGTGCCTTGGTGTGTGTGTGTGTGTGTGTGTGTGTGTGAGCTCACTTCATATACATTTTGCCTGTATGCACATTGCCATGGCTACGAGCAGTGCTAACTGGCGTCATCACTTCAAAACCACCTTCACAGCGAGCAAAAGAGAGGAAGAGAAGGACTCAAAACAGCTCCCGTCTGTTCATCACCTGCACTCTCTCTTTCTCAACCCGACACACATAGAAGCGTCTTCGGCCGCTGGTGGGGTCTCATATTCCGCTGAGCTCGCCCCGTTCAGCCATCGGGGTCTAGTGGCACAGGAGAGGAGGCGAGATGGTGGAGAGGAGACAGGAGTAGGAAGCGGGGAAAGGCTTCGCTTCATGCATACTGATGTGACTGTAGCTATCTGAATGTGTTTCTGAGGCTGTCGGCGAAGTCTGACTTGAATCACTCCCCTGCCTCGCAGGGAAGGAAAGACTGGGAGTAGAAGAAGGAGAAGGAAAGAGAGAGATATTTACAGTTTCCTGTGTCACCTCCCATCAATAATAATAATAACTTTATTTATAAAGCACTTTCATACAAAGCGCATAACAATTATAAGGAGATAAAAGACAAATTAAAAAAAGTACAGATTTTAAAAAACCCAGATAAAACAACAGAAAATAAAATTTACTATGAGTAGGACAGAACAGAACAGAACAGAACATCCTCTGCTCATGAAAGCATAACTGGAAGGTAACAAGGATGCTACCTTCATCCACATCTGAATGAAACTGGTTCATGAACCCAGTCTCAGTGTGACCGATTGATCTGGGCAGTGCTTTTACCAGGGCAAGACTCTTTATTTTGAAATCAGCAATTACTGTCATTCTTTTTAGCCTTCTTATTTTGGTCTGAGATCTAGCAATGCAATTTACGGCTGTTGTCCCGTGTCCTTCAGAACCAACTCTGCCTCACAATGGCTGACAACAACCAGTTGCCACAGGATACAGGATTCAAACCGATCATGTGATCTGCCTCCCTCACCAGTTCCCTGCCATCTCTTGTAGGTAAGTTCATCTGCACCCCTCCGGGTGATTTAAGAAGCAATAGCACAGCAACACATTGTATCTTGAGCTTCACAGATACAACAGCCGTGAAGGTTATATTTCTTTCATAATCAGAGATGCTCTTGTCCTAAAAAGAACCACCTCAGTAAAAGTTTTCCAAATACCACCATACTGATGTATATTTTAAAGGGAGTACCGTATGTCATGCTTTTATGGACAATTGTGTCACAGTTTTTGCTGAAGAAACACTAAACAAAGTCATGGACTTCGGGCTTATTTTATTTTTCACTGTGATTTTGTAGTCCAAGCTAAAGGATGCCGAATGCACAAGGGGATAAGTGAAAATGTTCAGTTGTTGGGCCTATTTTTAACCCACACAATTCATTTCCCTGTCCCTCAGCATACTATAAAAATGGCCGAACAGGGTGGAGTGGAACGCTCTGCGACCTGGAGGGGGGCGGGTGTTAAGTGTCTCCTTTAGATTTACAGAGAGCACTCCAAAACAAGTTGCTCTCAGACACACCTCAGAACAGCGCTGAAAGAGGGGTGGTTTGGCAACAATAACAAGGAATTCAGACCATACTGAATAATTTAAATATGAAAAGGAAGGCATTAAAAAGTATATGTCCCTGTTAAAACAGTTGTTCAACACAATTCAGACTTTTTACATTTTTTCCCTATGTTTCAAAAACAAAATATTCAACATCACACAAAGAAAATAAATGTATTCATAGGCATTGCATAATTAGTTTAAGGATATATATCATTTTTATTCAGAAGTGGAAATTTTCAAGTTTACTGTAAAATAAAAATTAACACAACGGTCCCACAGAGTTACGGGTGGCAAAGTGGACAGATCTTCACAAACACCAATCTAAAAATCTAACATGGCTGCCATGTATTAAAACAGTGTATATGACTCTTAAATTGGTCCCCATCAAATATTTTGGACAGTCCTTCAGTGAAGATAATATGAAATTATTTGAAGGTACAAATGGAGAGAAATGTATTGCTATTACTGTCCCACAGACTGGCATTCTGGGTTCCTGAGCAGGACCCTTAGCAGCCCAATACTTCCTAAGGGATAGGTTAAATGCAGAGGACGAATTTCATTGGATTGCATGTTGCAGTGACAAATATAATAATAATAATAATAATAATAATAATAATAATAATAATAATAATAATAATAATAATAATAATAATAATAATAATAATAATAATTAGCTTGCATTGCAAAAGTGCATAGTGTCGCCAATGATCATACCAAACTGAAAACAAAAGCGGACAGAGTTTTGTGTTCAGTGGCCCCCAGACTCTGGAGTTCTCTTCCTTTAGACTTGAGATTTGTGGATTCTGTGGTCTCTTTTAAAGCCAGATCAAAGCTTTTTTATCTATTATTTATTGATTTCTATCTTTTATGGATTTTTTAGCCCGTGTGAAGCATTTTGTGATTTTATATCTTGGAATTTGATATGTAAACAACATTTTACTCACTTTTTTAGTAAACTGTCTTGAGATGAAGTGTTGTGAATAGGCGTTTTAATACATAAACTGAATTTAATCAAACTCAATTATTTAATTACATCTTAAATTGAAAATGTAACTATTTTTTAAACTTTCAACTTTGAGCATTTCATTCTCTTTTTCATATCCTTTTTATTTACTTTGTATTCTGCAAAATCCCGAACTGGAAATCCATAATTCATTACCCATTACTAATTAAATAACCATTACTAATTAATTGTGTGTATTTAGTTGTGAAAAACACACTACATCGTATTATCTATCCATCTGTCTATCTATCTGTCTATCTATCTATCTATCTATCTATCTATCTATCTATCTATCTATCTATCTACTCTCTCTCTCTCTCTCTCTCTCTCTCTCTCTCTCTCTCTCTCTCTCTCTCTCTCTCTCTCTATATATATATATATATATATATATATATATATATATATATATATATATATATATATATATATATATATATATATATATATATACATATACACACAAAAATCCAGGAAGGAGTAATTGGCTGCCGGAGTTGCAAATTACTCCTTCCTGGACTATTTAGCTGTGAAAAACACATTGCACCGTATTATATATATATATATATATATATATATATATATATATATATATATATATAGATAGATATAGATAGATATAGATAGATAGATATAGATAGATAGATATAGATATGTATGTATAAAATCCAGGAAGGAGTAATTTGGTGCCGGAGTTTATTTATTTATTATAAACACATTAAGGTAGTTTAATCAAAAGTACAAAGGTTACAGGCTGTACTAGTACATTTATTGTACACAACCCCACCTGTGTAAGTCACCTGACTTGCTGTTTTGTGCTTTCAATATGAGACAGCATTGATTGGGAGTTTTTTTCATTGATAAAAAAAAAAAAAAAAAAATTGGTCCAAACTCACACATTACAACTTTAGTCCTCAGCAACACATTCAGACAAAAAAAACAGCACACCAATGCTCTCACAGGCCTCCGCTTTCACACATTTGCACAAATCACGTGGTGGTAATCCGCCAAATGTACAAAACACCTTCATTAATGGCTGAAGGATAAAAGTGGAGGGCAGAGAGGGGCTCTGAATACACTGCTGACTGTTACAAAGGTGTGTGTCACTGTGTGTGCGCCATCAGCAGATGATAATGCTCGGGTCGGATGAGAGGGATGAGTGCCACTCTGTTGCCAAGGTGACGGACAGGGCTGTAAACACGCTACCCCTGACTCATCTCTCTACAATACGCATGCACACACACAAACACACACACGGAGACACACAGGTTTTCACACAATAGAGTCCCATCTAAAGGAGACAAGAGGATCCGGAGATGAGAGCCACTCTATGTCGCTTAGCTGCACATGTGAATAGGCCCGTGGAATAAGTACAATCCTTTTTGACATACGCTCGCTCATTTAAAAACACATTTGCACTATTTAATAAATACAAGAAACATGCAAATGAGCAGGAAAAACAACAGTGGTGGAAAGGTTAAAATTACATGTACCTTGTTGGGCTTTTGAAATGGAACCAAATTTCCAGACCGAGGGTGGATTTCTAAATGTCTCAGATAATGTTACAACTCATTAGACCACCAAACATGTTTAAAGAGACAGCTGAAGGAGACATTTGTTTTACAGTCTCTTCTGGACAACCTTGGAAACCTATATAGTCTTACTCATTTTTTATATGTTTTGTGTTAATGTGGCTTTTGTTGTTCGTAGAGCAATGATATCAAGGACTCTAATTCAACAGGGGGATCATGACCCGCCGGCTGAGTAGCTCCACTCGTTCACACACTGAAGACTCCATCTTCCTGAGGCCCGATGAGGACCCCGTCTGGTTGGACGAGCCCTCAAAGGTTGATAAGATAGGCGACGGAGCCGCTAAAAATGATGGTGTCCTTGACTGCAAAGATGGAGGCCAAAGCCAAGATGGAGAGGAAATGTTTATCCACAAGGTGTATGCGCTGGTTATGGAGCTTCAGTGCTGGGCTGCACTGTTTATCAGCTCCCAAGTCACAGTAAGTATATCGATTATTACATTTTTTTTAATCGAATTGCAACTTTTCTTTTATGTTTAATCTTTGCTGATACTTAATGAAACCTACCTAAAGTGCAGTGACAGCGACATTAGAAAATGACTAATAGTATTTCACATATCAGCATACTGTTTTTATGTGGATCTGTTCCCCTCCTTCTTTCTCTTCTATATCTTCCTCATTGACCTTGATTTTGATTCACATAAAGAAAAGGTGCCTCATAATAATCTTTGATACAAGTGAAATCCAGCCCTGTTTGTGAAGCTGAATTGTTCACAGCTCTCATCAGAAGTTTACACGCATCCATCATCAGCAAAAATGTCATTTCATTTAGGGCTTTTTATTTACTTATACAACAACACCACCGTCATTATCATCAAGGTCCTCACCTGCCACCCAACTCCCAAAACATTCGACCTAGACATCCCTCCTGGTCAGGTGGTGGACCCACACGTTGAGGGCTCCCTTTAGGTTTTTTGGGCTCCAAGAACCATGGCTCGACCACCAGGTGTTCCCTCAGGCCTGCCGCCAGTTAGGGTGCCTCGGTCTCCCTCATTCAGGCAAGGTTATTTGCTCCCTTTGATCTGAAATTCATAAAGGTCTTCAAATTTCTCATTGTCTGACTCCTTCCAAGGGGCTAATTTGGCATAGAAAATCCTACCTGGACATGTAGACAACTAGCCCCCAGGATCAAAGGGGTACTAAAAGGTAGATTTTGCAGAGAGGAGCCTGGAAAAGGTGGACTGTTGACTGTTTCAAGAAGAGGAGTTCAGGTATCCTGCTGTTTTGTTAACAAATGATAGCGAGAAGCAGCAGGGAATGGATAGATGGATTAGGTTCTGACCTGCTGTAAAATGGGCATTGCTTTGGTCGTCAGGGCAAAGGAAAAGCTGAGCAAAATAGCAAAGCTGAATATTTACCGGTCCATCAAACATCCCTCACCACTGGTCATGAGATATGGATGATGACCAAAAGAATGTGTTCCCAAATACAACAAACTACCAATTAGGTGTCTCTATAGGTTGACTTGGTTCAATTTTAGGGACAGAGTGAGGAACTATGTCATCTGAATGAAGCTTAGACTAGAGCTCTCAGCTTCTCAGGATAGGATGCTCCATGGGCAGCTCCTTTTAGAGGTTTTCCAAGCATCTCCCACAAGGGGGAGAACATGAGGCAAACATTAAGCTTGCTGGAGGAGCTATCGTGTATATCTCATCTGTCCTGGAAAGGCATTTGGATCCCCTAGAACAAGGTGGAGAGCGTTCCCTTTTGGACAATTTACCCCGGTGACATAATGTTGGATAAATGGAACACGATGAATGGTCCATTTTTAATTTAAACATATAGTGGATTTCTTTTATCCAAACAGGATAAAAGGAATCTACAATATACACTGCTCAAAAAATAAAGGGAACGCTAAAATAACATCCTAGATCTGAATGAATTAAATATTCTTATTAAATACTTTGTTCTTTACACAGTTGAATGTGCTGACAGCAAGATCACAAAACAATTATCAATGAAAATCATATTTATTAACCCACAGAGGTCCGTGATTTAGAGCCACACTCAAAATTAAAATGGAAAAACACACTGCAGGTGGATCCAACTTGGATGTGATGTCCTTAAAAAATTCAAAATGAGGCTCAGTAGTGTGTGTGGTCTCCATGTGTCGGTGTGACCTCCCTACAACGCCTGGGCATGACCCTGATGAGGTGGTGGATGGTCCCTGAGGGATCTCCTCCCAGACCTGGACTAACACATTGTGTAACATGGTGTTGGTGGATGGAGCAAGACATGATGTCCCAGATGTGCTCAGTCGGATTCAGGTCTGGGGAACGGGCGGGCCGGTCCATAGCATCAATGCCTTCATCTTGCAGGAACCGCTGACACACTCCAGCCACATGAGGTCTAGGATTGTCTTGCATTAGGAGAAACCCGGGGACAACCGCACCAGCATATGGTCTCACAGTGGGTCTGAGGATCTCATCTCTGTACCGAGTGGCAGTCAGACTATACCTCTGGCGAGCACATGGAGGGCTGTGCGGCCCACCAAAGAAATGCCACCCCACACCATTACTGATCCTCTGCCAAACTGATCATGCTGGAGGATGTTGCAGGCAGCAGAACGTTCTCCACAGTGTATACAGGCTCATCTGTGAAGATGAGCCTGTATACACTGTACAGTGTTGGGCTGTAAACATAACCCCCACCTGTGGACATCGGGCCCTCATCCCACCCTCATGGAGTCTCATGGAGTTTCTGATCGTTTGAGCAGATAGATGCACATTTGTGGCCTGCTGGAGGTCATTTCGCAGGGCTATGGCAGTGCTCCTCCTGCTCCTCCTTGCACAAAGGTGGAGGTAGTGGTCCTGCTACAGGGTTTTTACCCTCCTACGGGCTCCTCCACATCTCCTGATGTACTGGCGTGTCTCCTGGTAGCATCTCCATGCTCTGGACACTACGCTGACAGACACAGCAAACACAGCTGGCATTGATGTGCCATCCTGGATGAGCTGCACTAGAACCACTCCTTTTTTGGGGGTGTCTTGCTAATTGCCTCTAGTTTCCACCCGTTGTCTATTCTATTTGCACAACAGCAGGTGAAATTGATTGTCAATCAGTGTTGCTTCTTAAGTGGACAGTTGGATTTCAGAGAAATCTGATTGACTTGGAGTTACATTGTGTTGTTTAAATGTTCCCTTTATAGTTGGAACCACCTGTAGTGTGTTTCTCCACTTTAATTTTTAGCGTGGCTGAAAATCAAGACCTCCATGGGTTAATAATTTTTTTATATTTCATTCATTCAGATCTAGGATGTCTCATTTTAGTGTTCCCTTTATTTTTTGAGCAGTATATATATATATATATATATATATATTCCTTGCTTTTCATTATTACACATACCTTTTTCAGTAGTAGTCATATATTGACTATATTTGATTCCATGTAAATAACATATGATGATGATGAGTGTATTTAACATTTGATCTTAGCTGTAGATTTTTTCTCTTGAATGTTTGAATCGTTCCACATCTTTTTTTCTCCGCCTGCTTTTCACCTGAGAGCAGCTGCCCTATATCAGTCCCTGAATAACACAAGTTGTGACATTTCACCCTCACTCTTTCTCTCTTCCCAGGGGTATTGGGTATTCTTTGTGCTGGAAGGAAACGGACCGCTCTCTTCCTTCTACAAGGCCCTACAGGTCATGGACTTCTACTTGGGCTTCTTTTTACCGTGTCAAGCAATGTTCGGAATGGACGTAAGTGTTGATCCATTGTCCCGCTGTTGATTTTGAATGTGAAATATTACGTCTAACTCATTGCCTAACTGACTCTGTTATTTTCTGCATTGGTTAGTCTACAGTGTTGATGAAAGAGGTGCAAAACACCACACAGCACAACTGGATTGTCAGCGGTACTGCAGGCATTGGAGTGGCAATCTTTGTTATCATGGTAAAAGACTGGATATTGAATATTTAATGGACTTTGTGCTTTTGGTGGTGGTGGATTCCCTGAATATTGAAATTTTATATCTATAGGATTAAATAATAAAAATAACTGAAAGAAAACAAATACATTTAAAGATCAAGCTAAAATCAAATGAAAACCATTGCAATAAAGTTTGTCTCCTTGGAAGCAGCATATATAGAGGAATTAATCAATTAAACCCCAAGATTATGGCCACTCCTGTGCTTTATAGATCAAAGAACCAGTAAGATGATTTTTCTGTTTGTCTCAGGTGATCCACATGGTGTCTAAGTGGTGTTATGGGAGTGGCTTGTGGTCATCAGGAACAATCTCCAGAGAGATTGGAGATCGGCGCCAGTCCGTGAGCCGCCAGCCCTCCTTCACCCTGTCAGAGTGGACTGATGCCCAGGAGGATCTGATGAACCTTGACCCAGTGCCCCAAACTCCGGTCTTTGACATTGGCACAGACGCCAGGATGGAAGGAGAAGCATCCACCCTCACCGTCACACCAGTGGGGCTTCAGGAGAGGTTAGAGAGGGGCATTCTGCACATGAGTAGCAAGGTTGTTTCATAAGAAAAATATTTCTAGGTAGTGAAATAGAGGCAGAAGGATGTTCTGTCTCTGAGCATTTTTTATTTGTAATTTCATGCAGCAAATGAGTGCACATACCTCTCATCTGTGCCAACTAACCCTGGCTGTATCCCACAGGAGAGGCTCCAATGTTTCCCTGACGTTGGACATGTGCACGCCAGGCTGCACGGAGCCCTACGGCTATGGGGCTCAGCTCTCTCCCCGAGACCAGTCAGCCCAGGAGTACCTCCGACAGGGAACGCACGTCCTGACCCCTGCCATGCTGCACACAAGGGCCATGGATGACCAGAGCCTGCAGGCAGAGTTTTATGTGAGTGCAACAACAGCAGCTCAGCCACCTACACACTTAGATTAGAAGAGACTCACCGGAAAAGACATACGCTGACACGGACACGCATTCACAGACGCAGGCACTAATGTACACACCCACACATGCCCAAACACCCAACCAAGCTCACCGCACACCCATAAGCATTTCTAGCGCCTGTCAGTGGGCGAAGGATGGAGGGCTACAAATGTTTTTGCATATAAAAAAAACCCACAGAGGATTTTAGTGTCTGTCAGGCATGAAGATTTGCACTCAATATCACACAAGCGCAAGCGAAACCCCTGAGGTCAAGTACGATTAGACGGCAAGAGTTTGCTGCAAAGGGCAGCCGATGACTTCATGTCTTGGGGTATTATTTTCTTAGTGTTTGGCAGACGGGAATGTCTGCATAGATTTTTGTGGCACTAACTGTTCTTTCATTACTGGCAGGAAACTCCCATGAACTTTGTAGACCCCAAGGAGTATAATTACCCTGGGCTTGTGAGAAAGAATCGCTACAAGACCATTTTACCCAGTAAGTATGGCTGCAAATCAAGAGGATCACGGATAAAAGAATGAATACCTTTGCGTATCTTCACTACCTTTAGGGGACAGTATTTATATTGGCCTGAATGTCAAAGTTCCATATCTTAACACTGAGATGGACAACACAGTCAAAACTTTCAGTGCTCACAGGAGTTTGTCTCCCTGTCCACCTACAGATACACACAGCAGAGTCATATTGAAGTCGCAGGATGAAGACGATTTTCTTTCTACCTACATCAATGCTAATTATCTCAAAGTAAGTGAACGCGTTTGTGTCACCAGCCGACTATGTGGTTCTGAGATTGCCGTTTGATTTTTTTGCTGATAACAGTTGTGTGTGTGTGTGTGTGTGTGTGTGTGTGCAGGGTTACGGGGATGAGGAACAAGCTTACATCGCCACGCAGGGCCCCACTGTGAACACGGTGGGAGACTTCTGGAGGATGGTGTGGCAGGAGAGATGCCCGATTATAGTGATGATCACCAACCTGGAGGAGAAGAACGAGGTGGAGATATGAATAATGATGATAAGGCAGAATCCTCCACAATTATTAGCATCTGTGGCAAAGATTAGTGAAACTTTCCTTTATTTTATTAAAGGCATAATCTCTTATGAGTATATTCATTCAGTGGAGGAAAAATTGTGTTCAGAAGTAATTGTGTTTAATCAAAATAACCAGCTTAAAGAAGCACCGTGAAGTTTTGACACGAGTATTAGCTTAACTGAAATGATTATTCAGGTCAATATGCAGCACTTGGCGCGCATTGATGCTCCGTGCAGCCTGCCCTTATCAAAAACTTGCCTACGTAACTTGAGAGGGTCGGATCCGTTGCTGAACGAGTCATGTGACCTAGAGTGCTCTAGGTCACATCTAGGTCACATGACCCGTTCCAGTTTATGGTACTCTGAGCTCTGACTGCCGTAAACAACAAAACAAAACAAACATGACACTTACCTGATCAGATATATTTTTGGCTCTCTGGTGTAGAGGGGTGAACGTGGCCTTTTATTTACAAGTAACTCCATGAATTCTCAAGCTTAGCTGCTAGTACAAAGAGGTCTGCTAACAGATTCCAAATTACAGAAGGACACTTTAATTTTGCGATGGTTAAGTGTTGCCAGTGGTCTTCAGGGGCACTAAACCTTGAAGTTTCAGGTCTAGCGCCCCTAGTGGCCAATAGTTACACAACGTCAAGATCAAAAATTCCTGTCAGAAACTTAACTGAAACTTTTTTGTAATTTCTGCTTTACTTTTTAAGTTGAGTATTAGTTTTCTTGGAAATTTTAATTAGTAGTCTACATTTTCCTGCTTCCCTGGTTTATCATCATGCCACAACACAGAAGGTCATTTCTCTTATCTGCTCTTTTTAATAGAAAAAAAGTAAAACATATATTCAATGTGTTCTTTATAACTCTAACAATACCTTCATAGAAATGCTGCTCACCTAAACATACCAATAGCTATTGTCAGAGCAATAATTTCATAAATTTAAAACAAATGTAACTTGTGGCAAAGCATGGCTGGACGAGGACCCGGATTTGTCTCGCCACCTTGCAGTGAGCAGGATGGAAAGAGAGGTGGAAAAAAAGAGGAATCCTGTGGTCACCAAGTCTCCGTCACGTCAATTAGATGTAACCAAAGACCAAATGATTGCACGTCAGGAAAAAACCTTTTCTGTCCCATCATAACTACCATAAACATGTGGAGTTTGCTAAACATTGATGAGACTTTAGCAGGAGCCGTATGCCTTGGTCAGATGAGACGAACTGTCAACGAATTCCACGAGGGTCTGCTGTGGAGAAAAGCATAGATGCGTCGGAGAATCTAATGCCCACTGTGATGCATGGTGGAGGATGTTTGATGCAGCTGGCCTGTTCTTTAACAAAGATCTTGGGTACATTATTAGAGTGCATGGTATCAGAGATTCTTTGGTTTGTCATTAGGTCTTTCAATAGAACAATGATCCAAAACATATGGTCCAATTGACACAAATAGGGTTCCACCCGACACAAGATCAACCTTCTTTTATGGCCATCTGAATCCACATACCTATATTTAGTGTAAAATTGTGCGATAAAACATGAACACACCATAAGGCTTTTCGCATACCTTTTGCAGGGGAAGCTTATAAATGTGGAGGCTGCTGTGACAGGATAACCGGATTTGTGCTATGACTTTAAAGGTACATGTACAAATGGTGTGTGTGAGTGTGTTCTCTTATTTTCTTGGGTAGAAATGTGCAGAGTACTGGCCTGAGGACACTGTGACCCACGAGGGCACAGAGATCGCCGTTGTCTCTGTAACTCAAGAGGACGACTACAGCCTGAGGGTGTTTACTCTAAAGGTAACTCACAGAAAAGAGAAATGTTTGTGCACTTTATCAAAGAACAACGCCAACCTAGTAGTTTAAAACTGTTATCTTGTTATATAATTTATTTCTTGTGGGTGCTGCTTGTGACAAAGAGGGTACACAGTAATTTAAATGAAAAAAACGTAATATATTAAAATATTTACAGCATGAAAGAGTGGATATTCTCTGATTGGTCTGAATGTATTCAAGTTTGTTTGTTTTTTAATGTTTGGGGTTTGTCAAATTTTAGATCAGAATTCAAAATGAAACCAAGCGTTTTTTTTCTGAGACATCTTTAATAATTTGCTCTTTGATCTTAAGATTCAAATCATCACTGTTGATCAAAAATCAGGCCCTTGAGGAAAAACACTAAATTTGGGAACATTTACTGTAACATCAGACAGGACTTTTGAAAGCAAACAGCAAGTACTGAGACAGTTGTGTTTAAACAAATGCAATGCAATCTAGGCTGTCATCAGCCTCTGAAAGCCTACTCCAGAATACAAATATGGCAAATCATTCCTCATCCATCCATTATCTATACCCGCTTTTCTGCAGTTTCGCAGGGGGAGCTGGTGCCTATCTCCAGCGTTCACTGGGCAAGAGGCGGGGTACACCCTGGACAGGTCGTCAGTCTGTCACAGAGAAACACAGAGACATGCAGGACAAACAACCATGCATGCCTACACTCAAACCTAAAGGCAATTTAGTGTAACCAGTTAACCTATGTTTTTGGACTGTGAGAGGAAGCTGGAGTACCTGGAAAGAACTCATGCATGCACATGGAGAATATCCAAACTTCATGCAGAATGACCCCAGGTCACCCTAGGGTTCAAACCCAGGACCTTCTTGCTGCATGGCAGCAGTGCTACCAACTGTGCCACTGTGTAGCCCTGTATCATTCATATATGAGCTAAAAAAAAATGGTCCAAGAGCTCAGCCTTGGGGCACACACATGCAGTAATCTTTTATTTTTATGATGATATCTCACCACTTATTGATCTTATGAACCGTGTTGTTTACAGTTTATAAGATGTTATTTAAACCATTCTAAATTTATCTCTGAAAAATTCATGACATTTTTTATTACATTACTTTTATATGCCTGTGCAAATTCTCAGTTATCCGGGTCATCACAACAGCAAACAGGCTTAAATCGGAGGCAACCGTACTTTTGCTCAGTTCTTTCTGGAAACGTTTTGACATCTATCCAGGAGTCTTTCTCAATTCTGGTGGCTCGCACTTGAGTAATTTTATAATAAATGAATTGTGTGTTTATTAATTGCACTGTACTGTTTGGCTGTTACACACAGTAATTTGATGTTTAAAATATTCCATGGAGATTGCAGAAAGTCACAGGGGCCTTATTCACATAAACCATTTATTATGGCTACTTGAAGGCTGTCAAATTGGCTTTTGCATTGAAGCAATGTTTAGATTCACTGTGCTATAGTGGCAACATTAGTTTTCTTTTTTCTCACAACAGATCTGTTTGGCAGTGAAAATTAGTCTGATTTGAACGTATGTTTTGGTTCCATTATTGTGTTCTCAGTGATTTATATCCAATTTGGGGTCATGGTGGCCTTCCTGCTTGACAAACAAAACATGATTCTGCTAATGCAGCCTGTAGCTGATTAATAAGCATCGTGGGATCATTACATAAATGTGCCGTGAGTTAAAAGTGTTTTGCTTGTTTGTCTGTGGCTCTCTGGCTAATCCGTCATGTGCCCGTAGCAGCGCTAATCAGTGGCAGAGGAATGCTGGGGAAACAGGGAAAAGTGATGAGTTCATGCAAAGTGCTCTCATCAGATGAAGATTTCTTCATTTATTTATTGCACATCATGCTCTGCACCACCGGGTAACATAACAATCTAGTTTTACATGGAGTACAACAGACAAAAACAAAAGAAAACCAACCAAACAAGCTATGGAATGTGGTCATGTTTGCACAACAGGACAATATCCATATTTCCTGGGTCTCTGTGTGTCTGTTTGTGTCTGCCAGTGTGGGGAAGAGGAGCGCACCCTTCGGCATTACTGGTACACATCCTGGCCGGATCAGAAGACCCCGGACAAGGCTCCACCTCTGCTGGAGCTTGTCCAGCAGGTGGAAGGAGCCCGAGAGGAAGCCCTGCCCTCCAGTGGCCCAATAATTGTCCATTGCAGGTACAATGACGAAACAGCCTTTATTAAATTGACAACAAAGCTTATATTCAATATCAAAATACGATAAAAACTTTATCATTTAGACTCACTGAATAAAATGTAGAGAATAGCATGGGCCATGTTTAGGCTCTTTGTTTTCCACCAGGTTAAGCTTTCTGCCTAAACTGAATGAACTTCAATCATTATGTTACTAAATCTTGGACTGTTTCTCCTAACTCCACATCCTACAGTGCTGGGATTGGTCGAACTGGCTGCTTCATCGCCACCTCCATCCTGTGCAAACAGCTGAGGACCGAGGGTGTGGTTGACATCCTTAGAACCACCTGTCAGCTTCGCCTGGACAGGTGAGATAAGCTTTTGCTTCTGCTCTTCTATTCACATCTGCTTATATTTATACTGTCAAGGTTAAGCTCACAATCAATGGATGGGTGGATGGATTTTTAATTCAACCAAAATATAGGCACATTTATACAGAGGAGAATAAATGTGTCAGGATTTCCTTCTTAATGCTATTCATCTTCCCATCAACTCAGCTTCCCTTTGCCTGCTGCATTCCCACAGTATAATGCTGCCACTACCATGTTTCACTATGGGGGGAAGTGTGTAGCTCAGTGAGTGATGTGTTGAGGTGCAAACTTGAAACGGGGCTTCCTTTCAACACCGGCTTTCTTCTTGTCAGACACACATGAAGGCCAGAATTGTGGAATAATTGTGAAATCCACGTGGCCCTTTCCTTACACATCACATGTGTGCACTACACTACCGTGTGTTCCTCTGTCACACAAAAATCTCAATAAAATAGTCTGAATCCTGCAGTTGGCTCATAGCAAAGTGTGTTTAAACGTCTTGCGGTATGCATTGTTTGGCCAGGCACATGACACAAACAAGAAGCAAGGGGTTTTGCTAATCCAGAAAAATAGAAGGCAAAGTGCATACCCAGGCATGGGGAAGTAAATCATAAATCACTGTAAGAAATTATTCCAAACCCCAACATGAAATTATTTTTAGGCTTTCAGGGAACAAACCTAATGTTCCTCTTCAAGATGTCTGGTGTATTTACCCGCTAGAGATGCCAACACCATCTTCTTTCATTGTCTTTCTGTTTGTTTACCAGAGGTGGGATGATCCAGACCTGTGAGCAGTACCAGTTTGTGCATCATGTCCTCAGCCTATATGAGAAGCAGCTGTCTCACACAGCCGAAGAGTAACGTCAGCCGCTCCCAGACCGAGACACACCACTGTACACGGTACCACCTGTGGTGGTATGCACCACCTTACCTAGCATCGTTACACAATCTCACCCTTTAACGACCCCGAAACCACGTTAATCTCTTCATCCGTATTAGGCTCGTTTATATGGAACCATGCTTAATGTCGCTGCACAGAATCAACAAAGAGGTGGAATAGAGGCATCACTCTGGAAAAAAAAA
This sequence comes from Fundulus diaphanus, assembly GCA_037039145.1. Taxonomy (NCBI): domain Eukaryota; kingdom Metazoa; phylum Chordata; class Actinopteri; order Cyprinodontiformes; family Fundulidae; genus Fundulus; species Fundulus diaphanus. Next base: position 15,163,587 of record CM073134.1, on the reverse strand, counting down.
AACCTAATCAAACAATGTTTTAACATCCGTCCAGAGCCAGCAGTCCAGTGATAATCCAAGCCCGTGGCCCCGGTGTTGTTTCATTCGCGCTGCTGAGACTTTCCATCACGCTGATGCTCATAGGTCTCAGTTGTCAAGGCCTTGTTTTAGTCTTGGTCTTAAATAGCTCCCTTATGTAATGATTTTACAGCTATCAAAAGGTTGTAGTAGAGCTAAAGCATTCTCAGATCTCCTGCACTAGACTTTGCTTTGAGAAAATTCCCTCTAAGAAAGTTAGTGATCAAAATAAGGGCCCTTTACAGATAATCAACCGCCAGCCTAATATGTACTACTCTATTGATGTAAAATGTTAACCAACATCTCGCTTTTTTTCCCACTGACTCTCTTTTAGTGTAAAAAGATTGCAGAAGGCCTGAGTCACCTCATTTTCAGGTTGCATGGTGCTAAGTATTTGTTAAAGGCATGTGCAATGTTATGGAACATAGGAATGTAACAGTTAGGACAATTAGGATTTCTGTGCAAACTAAAGTATTCGTTATTTTTTTAATCCATGCTGCGTGTGGCGGTCCTCATGGCCCATGGTGTTTACAGAAGACATCATAAATGTTCCCTCAGAGGCGTCACAGAGCCACACCGAAGTGGCAAAAGCCAGAGACAGAATCCCAAAGTGCAAACGAAAGCATATTAACAGCAGATCTGGCGAAGAAACCCAACAAGCTGAAGGGCGGTGACATTCAGCTCCTTTTCATATCCCTCTCGTTGGACTCGTGTCATAAAGTTTGTCGTCCACCTGCTCTGTGATGCCTCTGCTTACAACAGTAGCTTGAACGTGTCCGTGAGGTAACAAAGCTCATGATTGTTGTATAGACAGGCCAGGCCTAATCTGTATGAAGCACAATAGACCAACTAAGGTTGTCTCTCTGATGTTCAGCTGTAAAGCTTATTTTTTTCTGTATTGTGTTTTTGATTGTGTTGAGTTTAATGGATTGCATGTGCCGTATGGGACTCTGTAGGGTCCACAATCAAAGCGATGTGATTGGTTGTCCTGCTTTTTGTTGTGTAAAAAAAGGTGAAAGCCTATTATTATTATTATTATTATTATTGCTTGCTCTCAGCCAATGCTTTTGATACAGTTTGCTTTTGTGAAACCAACCAGAGATATTTTTAGAACATTTTGATACAATCCTTTCGAGTAGATGCCTTGTGTATATTTCTGTTTACAACATGATGGAATGTAGCTCATACTGTGGATCAAAACCATTGGTTTATATTGCAAGACTTAATTGAACAAAATGTGACAACTACCTAAGTTACCTTACAGTAAAGTAAATAGATAGATTATGTTCAGTCTTGGGTATTACTATTTCTTTAGGCCTTCAGGCTTTGCTTTAATATGCTTTGCTTTCTGTGTATGTTTTAATTGTTTTTGTTTTTTCTCGAAGAATTTTACCTCAGACTGAGTTTTAACACAGTCCCTGTTTCCATCTGTGATTCTAGGCCACTCTCAGTTGACAACACAGTTGAGAAATAAATGCTATGTGCAAGGCAGCTAAAATAGTGCAGATAGTTTTCTATGTAACAAAAATCCAACAACTTCTATGGCAGTGAACATTATCAGAGGATCTAAGGATTTACTCGTGTGGGCTCTGATCCATTACTAAACACAAACTCAACATTGATGATTAAACTGCCAAAATTGCTTGTCATATAACACTGGACTGGGGCTGACAAGGAATGCCACATTCTATTGCCAGGTCTCTGCCATAATCCTCTGATAACGTTCGGTCTCCTCGACTTGACAGCTTTTTATTTTGAGTGTTTGTTACCAGTGCTTCACTCGTCCACTTCTGATGTTTAAAATGAAGATGACACACAAAAAAAACCAGTCACACATACAATAACCAGCAATCAGTATTTCTCTCCTCTGCTAAAGTATCGCTTTAAGTTGTGAGTTTTTGCATCCAAATAAAAGTAGATTTTCATGAACCTGTCTTGGTGTCTCCTTGACATTGCACACACTCCGTGTGCAGTGTTATTTTTTTGCTGTAATTTTGTTTTTTATTCACGACAGCTTTTTACTATACTGCAAAACTGCGTCTCACCTTGTGTTTTCACAACGTGGCCACTAGATGTCAGTGTTTGCGCACTTTACTTTTGGCTCACAGCCCTTTCAACTGTTGACCTCGTTGATTGTGGGGCGGCAGAATCAAGGCTGTCAGAAAAAAAAATATGGATTGCATTCAATCATTTAGTTCAATCATTTGACATTTTATTTCAAATGCTTTTGATTGTTGTTGAGAAACATGAATATTGGTTATTTTTATGCATTTAAATAAAAATATTGTCAGTAAATTATGTTTTCCTATGCAGTCAAGAGTGTTGTGAACAAGCATTTGAATTGGATTTCTTGTCTTTTGCTTTTACCCCTCAAGGTTAATATCTGATTTATTAAAGGGGAAAAAGCCTAATATCTGTTGTTTTTTTTGGCAGGAAAAGTCTAAGTCTACTGGATTATTTTTGAAAAGAGCTCTTACTGGTGGTACTTGTTCTAAAAGGTTTGATAACCACCGACTTAAATCAGTTATTATCTTATCAATATATTTTATTTCTTAGAGTTCGGACATGTTACACATTAATGTAATAATAATACCCGTCAATGGTGGCTTTTATTGTGGGTAAATGGCTTTCTACCTAGAGTGGCATACTTTAAGGCCACCGTAAGGTCAAAACAAGTTATCTTTCAGATGCACTCAGAAAGGGTTTACATTTTCTTTGTTTTATGTGAATTCTGTGCCAGAAAGGGCTTTCCCTTCATGGTGTGCACAGTGTAAGAAAATATTGATGTATACCACAGAGATTCTTTAAATCACAAATTGAGATTTATTAAATCTATATTTTATTTGCAGATAAAATAAGAGTGTTTTAAATGCTTTTTTGTAGCATTAGGACCACCCTAGGCTGAGATAGGTTTGATAAGTACAATAGTAGACTGGTCTAACCTGGACTAAATTACTCTGCAAAATACAATTTGTGATATTCATCCATCCATCCGCTGTCTTTCCATCCATCCATCTGTCCATCAATTGAATTCTGTTTATCTCAGATCAGGTCATAGGGGGAAACAGGTCCAGGAAGGAAATCCAACCATCTTTCCTCCAGCACATTGTGGGGGGATCCCAAGGTGTTCCCAGGTCAGACAGGATATATAGTCCATCCATTTCTGGGTCTTCCTCCCGGGTCTCCTGCGAGTGGTACGTGCCCAGACAGCCGCCAATGGCAGGTGCCAAGGGGGGATCCAGACTAGATGTCCAAACACCTCAACAGACTCTTCGATGTGGAAAAGCAGCGGCTCTGCTTTGAGCTCCATTGAGATAACAGAGATCCTCGCCCTATCTCTAGGAGTCCAGCCACCCTCTAGATTAAGATAATTTTTATATTAGATGTCTGATATGTGACTTATCTCAGTAATAAAGACCTTTCTTAATTTTAGGATAGATTAGGTTTAGGTTTCTGAAATCAGTTTATCCAGCTATCAATCCATCAGTCTAGATTACCATACTTTTTCGGAATATAAATCGCATCAGTCAAAATATGCATCATAGAGGGAAAAAAACATAAGTCGCACCGGACTATAAATCACACTGGACTATACGCATTTATCTGGAAATTTATTTCACACAACCCAAGACTAAAAACTGACATTTCATCTGGTAAGGCAACTTCTTCAATTCCACAACCGGCTGAATAATATGAAACATACCTGGGAGGTTGAATGAGGTGAATTAGTACAACAAGCCAGCAACTTCAACCGGGAAAGTTCTTACCAGCGCATTTCAGCGTACTGGCCCGTTACGCTGAAAGTTGTAAAAATTATGCTGAAATTAGACCGTGAGCGTAACAGTACTACGTGTTAAGCTAACAGTATGACGCGGGTGTTTCACACAGCAACATAAAGCTCACGTGCATCAGCGAAGTTGTAAACCACCCAGACAACCAACCAGTAAGCTAGCGCTAGCTGTTATTAGCTTCACGGACAGCCCAATAACAGGGTTCTGTTGCGGTCTGGGCCCTTCGAGTTGTACCACGCAACACTCCGCTGCGTGAATGCATATTGAAACAGCAAAAACAACATGCAAACATGTGTTCAGTCTTTGTTGTCTATAAGTTAATGTTTCAATTCATTTTTATTTGGTACAAGAGCAGCATATAGTTTTCACAAGCCTAGAGTGCCCTCTTGTGGCCATAGAGGGTAATGTATACTTCTTGGTTCATGTTGGTCAAAATGACTATAAGTTGCAGGATCGGCCAAGCTAGGAAATAAAGTCCAATTTATAGTCCAAAAAATACGGTAATTATTATAAGTTAAATTCATTCACCTTTTGTCTCATAAAAGTTACTTAACAAAATGTATGTTTTTTGAAAGAACAGGCCACTGAGAGCTAAATATGCAACAAATACAATCCAATAAATTCATAATTTTTAATATACAGAGATATTCAACAAATAAGAATATTATTGAAAGTTAATTCATTTCAGTAACTCAATTCACTATGGGAAACAATATAGATTAACAGAGATCAATAATGTTTTAAAGCCTTTATTTCTGTTAATTTGATGTTTTTTCCACTTCCAGCTAATAAAAATACAGCATTTAAGATTAGAATATTGTATGAGACCAATAAAAAAAAAGCAACATTTTCAGGCTTAATAAATAGTATGTTTAATACTGGCTTGACGATTGTTTTTCTTTTTCTTTCAAAAGGTACTTTTAATCTGACAAGCCTCTTAGAAATGCATATTCTAATTTATTGAATATGACTGTATATTTACACACAAGATCATCTTAATAAAATTGTCATATACATATGACCCAACAAAGGTATCTAGATCTATGTATATGTATCAGTAATTAATTTTATGACCAACAATTAAATTTAAATATAACTAATTAAAACTTGAATGCATCATTAATCAGCTATATGTCAGCATTAATTTTAAGCCTTTCACAGATACCCTGCAATAGTTCATCATGAAATAATTTTAACTGACACTTTGGCTCAACAAGAAGACTGAAGCATCTGATTGCTTAATCTGCACAGATACTCCATTTTAGACCAGTTAAATTGGTGGGCTAAATTCGTAATGTTAGTCCACTGACTTTAATGAGTAAGGCTGACAGATTAAAAAAAATATGCAAAGCGGGGCTATAATGATTAAACAGAAACCATCCTTAATTACAAAGGCTTTCAACATGTTTAACAGATACAATTATTAAACAAATTGAATGAATCAGTTTCATATTAAACATGTTTAATAGACTTAAACATAAATAATCAAAAAGGTCATGTACGTGTTTCTAGGTTTATTAAAATGATCAAATACCCCAATATTTTTATTACAATTTTGCTGTTTTGAATTGTGGTACTTTTTTGGTGTGTTTTAGTTGCCGTATGGAGCGGAGCTCAGCCAGGAAGCCATACATGTAAGAAGCGCTACTGAACAAGAACGGCAACCCAGATTTGAAGATGTTTTGGTATATAATGCTGGATTTCAGTTGCATTTGAGGGGGTTTTATATATCAATGCTGCTGAGTAAAAAAAGAAAGAAAAAAAGTAAATAAAACGTAATTTCTTTCCTGTCAATACCTTTAACTCTATGAGAGGACTGCTTTAAATAAGACCCCAAAAAAGTGAATTGTCCCTTTAATCCGTGAGGCAGAACGCTGACGTCACTTTAGCCCCTAAACCGCTGGCGCTGATTGGCTGGAGATGACGTCAACTAATGCTTTTTCTGTTTTTTCCACTCCTCTCCCTCGTGAACCATGACCTCATCGGTTCAGTTCATGAAAGTGCTAAAGTGCACCTCCTGTACCTGAACCCCCCTGTCCTTCCCCTTAACGTACACTCACACATTAACCGCCTTAGCCTGTAGCTAGCCTAGCTGAGCGTCTTTAAACCCGCGACCGTCTGCCGGTCTGTTAAAGCCGGGGAGACGTCGGGCGCCTGGGCTTTAGGTCCCCGTTTCGCTGTCAGCCTCGTCTGCCTGTCAGCTGAGCTGCACTGTAACTGCCACGCCAGGTAGACACCCACGAATACGCCGCTGCCGTCCCCTCACACATGGAGGCCGGTTGAATAACACTCAGAGAACGCGTGGAGGTCGAGGTGAGTTTTCGCTGCGTGTGTGTTTGAGGATTAGGGGCTTGGTTTTACGACGTTGGCGCTAGCAGCGGCCGCTTCGGCTCTCTCCGCCGCCGCCGAAACGAGTCCGCGGAGCGCGCGCGACCCCCCAGTCCCGTCCGTCATGTGCGCGCACGTCTTATTATGGGGGATTAAACCCGTCCAGGTTATCGATTCTTGTCCCGCGGTAAACACTCTTAGTTTACCTCTTTGCTCGTCGTCAGGTACGTACTAATTGTTTTTGTTGTTATTAATTTTGAATTATGCGGGCTGTTTCTTGTCATGAATGGAGCGGTGGGAATTTTTGCGTGCGGACATATCTCCGCGTCAGCACAACAACGCAGGTTTCCCTTTGGCACACAACACCTTTAAACCCATTGGTGGCCGCGCATTTTGTCTACAATAATAATTTCATCCAACTCCGTAGCTTTCCTGCAACATTTACTCCCGGTAGTACACGTCGGTGTATTATAGAGCGCTATGACCGCTCACCCTCCATCACTGTTATCAACGCTGCCGCACAGCCAGTGTCTTTGTGCGCCCCAACCCTCTATTGTTTACCTTATCTAGACTGGAGAAACATGTTTCTGTAGAGCTCTTTTTTCCACATTTGTGTTCATCTGATGACACGGTGTGTGTACGTAGTGTCTGGTCTTTAGCTGAGGATCGTTTGTATCAGTATTCATGTCGTAATAGTTGTCATGTTGGGGGGGGGGGGGGGGGGGGGTCGTCCTGGTTTGTTATATGACCCTGCTATTTCCTGCTGCCTCACCGGGAGAGTATTGATCAGAGGACACCGGGGGGCTTTATATCTGGATTAGTTGTTTACATCATAATGGCGATGGTCTCCTCCAGCAGGACCTGCCAGGAATTGATTTTTCTAAATTACATGATTACTGTAGCACCAGCAAGCATTCACCACTGGTGGCTCCCAAGAGTGACCAGAGAGGCTCAGTTTTTCCCCCCCAAAAAAGTTATTTACATTTGTTGCATCAAGCTGCATAAATACATTACTCCAGAAATATAGATATAACATCAGAGATTGTTGAGGTGACTTATTATTATTATTATTATTATTATTATTATTATTATTATTATTATTATTATTATTATTATTATTATTATTATTTTAAATTACCAACATCTTAGGAAGTTAATATATATGGACGTTTAACAGTTTTTTTTTCTTTTTGTCCACTTTTTGACAATACTTTTAAAGTCATTTATTATTAGATTTATTAATATATAAAAATATTTTATCCACAGAAAAGTAAGAAACATTTTAAAGATTTCTTAACAGTTTTATTTATATATTTACACACTTTTGTTAGTATTGTAAGTAGTTTTTTATTCTCGTGACTAAGAAAACAATTTATCAATGAATTAACATTGAGGTTGACCTAGTGATCTAGGTTTTATATACAGAAAGTTACAATACAGTGTTAGAATTTTTTGTTCATTTATGTAATTATATCAATTCTCTTAGCTTCTGAATCTGGACTTGTGAAGGTTTATTTCCTCTTTTATGACTAGGAAAAGTATTAATCACCAGATTAACATCAGGATAAAATGACACAGAACGTTTTGAAGTATTTTTATGTTTAGTACCAGTTTAATTGGTTGTTTTATTATTTTGTAATCTACTTTGTCAGGTGTTACGAAAAAATATTTTATGTACAGAAACTAATCCAAGAATATGATAAAATTAAGTGTTTTAAATGTATTTACTTAAATTTGGATTTGTGAAGGTTTTCTTTGCTTCTTTTGGCTAAAAATGGTTTGAAGTTTTAAATTAATATGAATATTTTAGGAAATTCATTATTTTATTATCACTTCTAAAGAAAACACAAATAACCGTTTCTCATAACTGTAGATGAACATCTAATTTTCTTACAAGCATAGCGCAAACTGTTTAAATCTAAAATGTAAAGTTGCAACATGTTAGAAATGTTTGTGTGCGTCGGTGTGAACACAGAAGCCATCAGGTCGGTGTTAGTGGGCTGAATAGGAGCACAGAGCGTCGTTCTGGTTACTCCTTTCAAAGTGTAAATGATAGGCCTACATTCTCTGAAAAGAGAAACAGCTTGTTAACACAGATTTTACTCCCTGACAGAGCCTGGAGGCCATGAGATGCTCTCATGATGTCATTGTTTGCAGTCTAAACAAACAGGTCAGGGCTGTCATTGTGTGACTCTACGAGTGCGGGTTTTTATCAGCCAAACCAAGGCTGCGGACACAGATGACGTTATACCGGGAGTTAATGAATGACCTGGGTGCTATTACATCACCGCTGCTTGGGCTCCAGTGGCTCCTTTTGTGTTTGCCTCTCCTCGTCGTGTCTGATATGACTTTATTGAGCCAGTCCGACATGCTCGAGTCATGGTTTTGTTTAACAGGCCACCTGGATGTTCCTGCGTCAGCCAAATGGAGATCAATTTACTTCCTCATCCAACTTTCTTTTCATAGGTTTCAAAAAAAAAAAATGTATTTCTGTTATCAGTTTTTGTTTTGCTGGCTGTTAAGAGAGCTGCAGTAAAGTGATCTGATGATTTTATTTAACCTTACAAGAAGCGAAAAGTAAGGGAAGCTTTTCTCTTTCCTCATTGTTCTTTCCTTAGACAACTAACAGCTGCAGTCATGCCTGAATTTACCACACAGCGCTCCTAACTACATAGATTTGGATTGTTTCTATTGATTTTGCACAGATGTTGTGTTAAATATCTGAAATATGGATTGACTCTGCAAGATATGACTGTCTTAGACAACACAAGGTGTGTTAAAATAATATGCAAAATAACTATTTTCCATTATTTTCCATTAAAACAAAACTCACCTAGCTTAATGTAGTCTAACTTAAGGGTATTCGGATTAAAAACAGCTTTATTTCAACAAAGCCGTCATGAGTGACATGCAGCCTCTGTTTCTACACTCGAGAATGATCGATGAATATGCAGAATAAAAACATTTAAAAAGAAGTGTATCGCACAAAGAACGCCACTGTCGGTTCTGTGGGAGTATTTTGGCTACAGAGAGTACGATGTTAACCAAAAACAGGCAGTATGTTGGCGATGCCTTTCAACTGTTGCCATAACATGACAACATATGACAACATTTGTTTGACAGTCTCAAACAAACTTAAAAGCCCTTTATGCAGGGGTTCTTCACAGTCTCGGAAAAAGTCTGGAAAAGCATGAAATTAGCTTGTATCGTTTTTCAGGTTTGGATGAAAAAAATGGTTTGTGTGTGTGTGTGTGGGGGGGGGGGGGTTTCCACACTCCATTCATTTAAGTCCAGCTGTCCTTTGACAGCTACCATACTGTATCTTTTAGATGCACCCCCACTCCAAGACACTTAAATCAAAGTGCACGGGACGATTCATTTATTCGACTAAGAAGGGATGCAGCTAAAAATTGTAGAATAGTAGATCTCGGTGACTGGAGTGACAGAACATTCAGTGATTTTTGCAAACCAGATGATGTCCGCCTCCCTGAGCCTGTCACGTGGAGTACCACAGGGCTCGGTCTCGGGACCCGGTCTCGTTCTTTTGATATTTTCCCCCTAGGCCACTGGACTCAAACTCCAATCCTTCCAGGGCCGGCGTCCTGCACCTCTTAGGTGTGTCTCTGCTTCAACACACCTGACTCAAGTATTAGCTCATCAGTAGAGCTCTCTTAGAGCTTGACTGCATGCTAGTGAGGCAGTTTAGGCATTTGATTCGGTTGTGTAAAGAACGTATCCTCATGACTGATTTCAGTAGATCAAGAAACCGTATTATAATTTAACAGCGTTTAAGATTCCTACGCTATTGAGCTTGTTGGACGAAGCCTCACTGCAGTAGCTGACCCCGCCTCACACAAATGATGGTGCCCAGGAGACGCAGAGGGGGCTGGAATAATGGCAATGGCATGTAAAAGAGAGAGGACTGAGGAAGATGGGAATTTGATTCAATATTCAGACATTTTGTAATTGTTTGATTTTCTGTTCTGTTCTTTTACACTTTTCTTCCAATGTTGTATCCTTACCCAACATCAGCACCAGGATCAGCTGATCAGCATCTCTCTGCCTGTGCCCTCCATCGCCCCAGTCTGGCTGTTTCTATGTGAACGACAGAATCTACCTGCTTTATCTCCTCCTCCTCTTGTTTTCGTCTATCCAGCCAGAGCCTCAGCGTGAGCGCCAAGCTGCAGTGTTGTGAAACCATTAAATGTGTTCTCTCTAATATCTCTTTATTTTAGAGGCTAAAAAAAGGCAGAAACACAACTGAGCTGAAAGAGACGCGTTGTTTGGTTGAGTCAGCATGCGGAGGATCGCCGTCCTCTTCCTTTCCGTATTCCTCAAGCCGTCTCTTCCCCTTTTCTTCTTTTTCACTCGGCACGCGGGACGATTGTCAAGAAAGATGCGGAGCTTCGGTCTCTCACTACCACACGCATAAATAAAAAAATAAATAAAAAAAATAAAAATCCTGCACATGGCTCCCCCGCCCCTCCGCTGCTCACTGCACAAGGAGAAGAAAGAGTGATAGAGAAGGAAGGAGAGATTCTGAGAGGAAAAAATGGACAAGAGTCGGGGTGGGAGGGAGAGCAGTCGCCATTAGACATATGCAGAGTCAGATGCTGTCCTCAGCAGCAGGGCGGGTGAAAAACGGGGAAAAGGATTCCCACCCCTGGGAGCTGTGCCGTTAGCTGCTCGGCTGAAGGTCTGCCTGCTGTAGAAGGTATGAATATAACAGGTGACGGCTGTAAGGTGCAGGGTTTGTGTCTGCGCGATGTTGGCATTGCAGCAAGGCGGTCTGCCGGTTGGACGCTTGAATGCACATCGTTTGCTGTGACCATAAAGAACTCTGCTGTAGTGGATTGCCAAATATTTGTGTTGATTCAGCAGTTGTTGTTCTGAATTCTGCCTCTTTAACCTTGCGCTAGTATAGACGGACCTATTTCAGTGTATTATTATATATTTGAGTATATAAGTGATACACAGTTTTGCGGTGTAACTGTCCACCCATCGTCTTGTCTTGTCCATTTCCTCTAGGTTCAGGCAATGTTGGCAGGCAGCTACAACACCTCTGCATGCCTGTTTATCCTTGGGGCTCAGACTATAGGAGACATGGACTTTAATGACGGATAATTATAGTTTTGTTGCCTCTGTCGTTACGAACGGCGCTGCAACATCACTTGTTACATCAGAGAAAACGAATGTAGGTTTTCATATCCGTGGAACTTTTTCATATTTCTTCACATTTAAAACCGCAAACTTTGATGAAATTTATTGGGGTTTCATTGGATAGACCAACACAAAGTTTAATATGCATTATTGTGAGGCGGAAGCCAAATGATGCATGTTTTTTTTTTTTTTTAATCAGGCAAAATCCTAAAGGTATGGTGTATTTGAATTCAGCTCTCCTTATAGATGCAACTTTCTGCTACCCTTTTGGGGGTACTGAGCATGTAGAGACCAGCTGAATTCGTTTGCCCATTTGCTTTTTGCTAAAAAGCTCAAGCTCAGTTAGATTGGATGGAGAGAATCTGTGTTCATTGGTTGTCAAATCTTGCCCAAACAATTTCTTTGGATCTATGTCTGGCTTTTATTGGGCCATTCTAACACATGAACATGCTTTGATCTACACCACTGAGCCACACTGGAGCTCCAGCTGGATGCTTTGGGCCATTTTCTCACAGGTTGTAAGAGGATCCCAAGATTGCTTCGTCTCCTCCAATCAACATCCCCAGCATGACACTGCCACAGCTGTGCTTTAAGCGTGGTTATGGTGTGTTTTTGGGGATGTGCACTACCAGTTTTCTACTGCAAATAGTATTTTATATGTAGACTAAAAAGGTCAGTTTTGGTCTCATGTGAGCAGAAGATGTTTTTCTACGTGTTTGGTGTGAAAACTCTTTATGGAACCTTGTTAGCTTTCTTTTAACACTGGCTTTGTTCTGGCCATTCTTCGTTAAAGCCCAGACTGATGGTGTCTACAGTTTATAATTGTCCGTTAAGCGGATTTTCTCACCTGATCTGTGGATCCCAGCAACTCATCTAGAGCTGCCATTGGCATCTTGGCTGCTTCACTGATTTATGCTCTCCCTGTCCAACATGGCAGCGGAGGTGGACAGACAGCCATGCCCTGGTAGGATTACAGTTTAGGCATACAATTTCTGCTTTTAGATGGCAGTTCGAGAAGTACTCTGATAGCTTTAGGTATTGTTTTATAGGGTTATTGTGACCTATTTATAGCCCTTCTGTAAACAGCCTTACCTCTGACCTTTTCTGCCGTATTCCTTGGTCTTCGCAATGCTGTTTATTCACTAATGTTTTCTAATTAGGTCACTCCTGAATGTGACTGTTTGGGCAGAATTTATTTCATTTATTTATCTTTGGACAGTAAATGACAGGGAATAAAATTACACACTACGATATTCAGATTTTTTTTCTGTCAGAAAATATTAAATCCATGCTTGTTTTTCCCGCTCTATGGTGTGTTGGCCCCAGTAAATCCCAGTAATATACAACCAATTGAGTTTTGTAGGTTTATCTGCCCCCTGTCGGTGGTCCCCCCGCTCTTTTTCCCTGGGGAAGTGGTCTTCTCTTCGTAGATCCAAGGTGACAAAATGGTAAAAAGCTTCGAGGGTTATGAATCGTTTTGCCAAGCGTTGTACTCGAAGCTATCAGCAGGTTGGGATTTGAATGACTTCATTTTAATTGATATCCCACTCATTTTATCTTGACTCCAATTCTCCATTTGTGTTGTTGCCTAGTGTGCCAGTGTTTTGTTTTTGCAAATACATTTCTAAAAATGTCGACCTTCAATCTGAAATGCTTGAGTTGCTACGCTGAAGAGATATTTGTCAATGACTAGCATCCTTTTCCTTCCTCCCTTCTCGTGTGTTCACGTCTCCATACGTATGTCCTACCCAGTTAGAAGGCATAATCAGTGCCCTGTTGTGTTTTTGCCCGTCTTGCTTCAAATGTCTTGCTCCTGTTATCGTTAAACTGATCACATCAAGTCTTGTTTTTGTTTTGTTTTTGTTCGTTTTTTTCCAGTGCAAGTCTTCAGGTAAATAATGAAGAGTGTGCGATTATTATTCTACCTTTTCCTCATCTGTTTTCTACGACTCTGTCTCTGGTGCTTTCCCTTTTTAGAGCTCCATTCAGGCTTTGGGGTAAATTATACTGAGCTCATTAATTTTTCATCACACCACGTGCACGCAGATAAATAAAACAACGCGGCACCCTTCAAATGCTGACCCTCTCACTTGTCGTGCCACACCTGGTTGACTGGTGAAATGGATCCCAAGCGTGGGGTGTTTTTCTCTCCCCTTGATTAACCTAAACAAATCGAACTTCAGTTTTTATTAGAGCCATCGGCGTAGGCTAGTTTGAACACACTGTTAATCACACGAATGGTCGCAAGTCTCATGTTAAATGTGTCAGTGTGGCGGCGAAGAGGAGTGATTGGACATGATGGATAGGAGGAGGCAGTTCATCAAGTTTATGAACGTTTCTCAGACACACACACACACACACACACACACTATCAGAGGATGTCACACAGGTCGTTTGCCTGTGTCCAGACCTGCTCTCTGAATTCCCCCGGCTTTATTTATCTCCCTCTCTCAGTTTCCTGTTTCACGAGCTGCTGCAGAGGAGAACTGGGATCAACAGCCACCAAACTCACACTCGCGCACAAACACACACCTGTGTTTCATTCTTTTGAAAGTCTAAATTAAGCTTGTGGCTTTTTTTTTTTCTTCTTTCTTTTTTTTTTTTTTTTTTGAAGTGCGATGCTCCTTCAAATCCCGGCACTGAAAAGTGATCCTGTTGACTTTTAAGTCTTTAAATAACTTACGCTCATGTTTAGCATTGTGGTTATTTTTATAAGTGAGAGGCTCAAAGCGTGCTAATAAAAGATGATACAAAAGATATAAAAATACATCATTATTTACACCTGGGCATGGGAACCTATGAGTTAAAGAGACATCATTGTCACTTTGGAGCTGTTGACTGATTTTTATTCAGTGTCTCAGCTGGACAGAGGGTTAAAATAAGGACTAACTTGCAGTTTTTATGATTATCATGTCATTAGCCTCTTTTAACTGTGACTTTGTATCAATATTTGCACCAGAATAAACATTTTCAGCTGATGTTTATTGTATTTTTGGCTTTATCTTCTCTTTCGCAGGCACCATGGATCTCTTGGCGTTCGCTCCGGTGGTAGCCCCCCTCCACTGACGCCTCCCCATCTTTTCCTTCATCTTTCCCCCTCAGTGTCCCACCCTCTTTCTCTCTGATCCCACCCCTCACAGTCGCGCAGCCCTTCCTTGCATCATGGCTGGGGAGAAAGGTCCCAACAAGCGCAGCGCCATGGACATCAAGCGCCTGGCGAGTCTCATCCAGAGAGGGACGGGCCGCCTGCTGGTGATCGACAGCAGGACCTTCTCCGAGTACAACGCGTCACACGTGCACGGCGCGGTCAACGTCTGCTACTCCAAGCTGGTGAAGAGGCGACTGCAGCAGGACAAGGTGTCCGTCACCGAGCTGCTGCAGCCCAACGGCAAAGTGAAGGTGAGTTCGAGCTGCACGACAGCTGATGCCACAGATTAGCAAGCTTCTTGGCAAGGGAGTGGACTAAATCTGTGGCAAGTTCAAGCTTGCAGATGAGGGCGAGACTGCTGAGATTTAAAGATGCAGGTGGATAGATACAGAGATGATGTTTCCCCCGCGTCCTGCTGGTAGCAATATGTAAGAGCTACATAGTGGTGCTGATATCCTTGTGCTGTTTTTTTCACTGCAAGGCGATATATTTTCTTTTTCTTGCTTCCATAAAGGCTGTTAATGGCTCAGAAATATAAACGAAGTTCCTCAAATTACAATATTTTTGTCTCATATTTAAACAAGTAGAGTTTGATTGAATTTAGAGATGTGCCGATGGGGCTTTTCGAGGCAGATACCAACTTTTTGGTTTTCTTTGAGGTCTGACTTGTCCGTAGGTCTGATTTTTTTTCTTTTTCTTCAGACTATAAGATATGAAAAACAAACAAATACGCAGCACATTCTTAGATAAAGGTTGTAGTTTTCAAACAATCAGAAACTAAGTTACTAGAAAAAAAAAAAAACATGAAGTTTTTCTGTGTTAGACCTGCCAATAACCAATAGGAGCGGTTTAAAGGAAAAATATGTCCAGTTATAATCTTTGGGGATGCATCTTTTTTTCTGTTATTTCAAAGCAATGCCTTTGTGTCTGATAACTTCTATGGAGTTCTATAATATACTGTACAAACGCTAACTTTTTGACAGTTTATTGTCCTGAAATATTAGATTTTGCTGGGGGTTGTTATGCTGTAACAACCAGCTTTAAGACATAAATAGAGTTGGAAAAGCCGGTAGTTCAAATATAGTCGAGGACATGCAGAGAGAATGTACCGTTAGTGAGGTTTAAATTCAATTCAACTTCAAAAATACTTTATTTATCCCAGGGGGAAATTAATTGCAGTCTCATTTAAGATGGGCTTGTCACCAAATTAATATTTTATTTATTTTACTACATTTGCAACAATTTTATTGAATCAGACTCACTGACTGAAAAGCAGCTCTGCAGGTGTTTTGGATTATAGCAGGGTTCTGGACCAGGCTCCTCTCTGCAAGCCTGCATCACATCAATGGGGGCGGGGGGTGGGGGGGGGGGGGGCTATATTTGGCAGGCGGGCTTACTGTAGGTTTGTTGCTTATCAGTGGCCCTGAAATTGAATCCTCTCATTTTCCATGACTTCTTCGTTTGAATATGACAGCCCCCCCCTCCCCCCATAGGCCTGTCCACCTGTGGTACGCCTGCGCTTGTATTTTCAGTCTCTGTGTGAAACTGAAGGATGTTTGAGAGGAGAAACAATGGCAGGGAGGGGTGGGAAGCTTGTTTGGTCTCTTCGTGTAGTTTGTGTTTGCATGCATCTCCCTGCAATCTTACACGACTCCCTAAACAGGACAGAGTACTGAAGGCAAATTTAAAAAGCGCTCTTCCTGGTTCCTTGTGTTATTTTTAGCGTATGAAGCTCGTCACGCCCAGCCGTTTAAACAGGTGATGTAAATTGTGTTAGTAGGTGTGCCACAGAATGATTTTCTTGCTTTACACTTGTGTTGCCAGGAGCAAATCCGAATTACTTGCGTTCGTTTGTGTAAAGCATAATTATGACATGATCCGTATACCTTCTATGTGTGTCCGGATTTGTGTCTGATTCTCAGTCCGAACAGTCAAGTGCCTAAAAACACACCCAGCTGACCAAAAGTCAAATAATCAGATGGTATTAGTGGAAATATGAATCGTTTTTGCCTCTCCACCCGCATATTAAACGTGAAAGGCACTTTTAACCAATTCATTTTTATTAATAAATGAGATTATTATGTTTTCTGCAAGCTAACATAATTTATCGTTCAAAAGACAAATATCAAATTAAAAACAGATTTTTACACATGTCTATAAAATTATCTCAACTCTCTATGAAGGATTATGCAAATAGCTAAATTATGCATGCTTTCAGTGTAGGTTTGAAGTTGACAAACACTCATCATGGACATGAATATTATTTTAATTTTGAAGCATTCCTACTCGTCTTTTCTTCAGGGCGGGGTTATTTTGCATCCAACAACTTCATTGATTTTTAAAACCAAGTTCTCTGAGTGCACACTTTTGAATTTCTCATATATTTTTCGGGGATTTTCTCTTATCCTTAATGGATCAAAATTAATAAACTCTAATCTATACTTAAGGCTGGCTCACACGGCAGGATTTTAAAACAGTCGGCCGATTTTTAGAACCTGAGAGACGCCACACGTAACGATAAAAAATCCTGGAAAATACAGGTTTGGTCGCACAGTGTGTGAGGGGAATCCCTCACCGCGCTTTCTGATTGGCTACACGGCACATTTAACAGGCTGCCTGCTCGTTTGTCTTCGGAGGACACCACACACGGTAGGATATCGGGGCAAGACAATCCAACATGTTGAATAATCCTGATTTGAGGTCAGAGCGGTCCCGACGTTCCACCGAGCGGACCCGGTTGTTCTTAACACACCACACACTGCAGGATATTAAGGGAGATCGGGGCAAAACCCGGGCTAAAAATCCTGCCATGTGAATCGGCCTTTACACGGCAACCAATATTTGGAACGTGTCCTTTATGAAGAAGAATCTGGACAGGGACACGTTTCTCTGGCATGGTTCTGGCTGTACCTCCTCCAGAAATGGAGGAGGTCATTTTAATTGGTTTGTTTCCTGGCACAACCCTGGCTTTCAGGCGTAGGACTTAAAATATTCACATAACTGAGGCCAAGGCTGTTCCAGAAGTTTAATGTTACCCTGCTTTATCTATTCCAATACCAGTTCTCAACCATCCAGCTGTTGAGTTGAGTTAAATTGAAATATTTGGAGGCAGATGCAGAGACACAGGCCCTTTTTGTGATGCTACCACCACCATGCTTGACAGTTGGGAAACTGTTTTTTATCATTTATAGCCTCACCTTGACTCCATCAAACATTTTGCTTGCCATTGTGACTGACTCACCTTAATCTTTGTCTCTAATTACCATAAATAGTTTCTCCAATGTTTGGCTTGTCTTTGTGGGCAGCAACAGATTTCAGACAAACCTGTAGTCGTTCTTTTTGGTGCAGAACCCTGCTTAATGTCCATGTTGATTTTAAAGTATATTCATAGGGGACAGGAATAGGGACTTTGGTATTCCAGCATCTTCCAGTTAATAAAAAAATTGCATGTTGTTGGTCCCTGAATTGTTCCTGAATAAATTGAAAGCGGTTAAAGAGGTCATGGTAGTTTTGCTAGATGGTCAAATCGGGTTTTGGAATAAAGCGTGTTTTTATGAATGTCTGCATCAACCCTATTGAACATGTTTGAATGTCCAGGTCCATGCCAGAGAAACAACACTTTTTAAATGAGTTAGTTGGCCAATGATTTAGACAGAATAATGCCTGAACCTTGATGATGGTGTCAAAAAGAGTGTTGGTTCTTCCTAAGATATGGATGCGTTTGAGCCTGTTTTTATCATTTCAGCAGGAAAAATGTCACCATAAATTTGAACTTGTGCCCCCGTTTTTTTTTTTTTAAGTTGTCTGTTGCATAATCACTCCACCCTAAAAAAAAAAAAAAGGACAATTCCAGTATGCCTCTCAAAGCCCCAAATTGATAAAAATAGCCGTGCCTATGATGAGCTTACGCAACATATCACAGGTCTTGTATAATGTCTCAGTGACATCAAAATATACAAATGAAGAGAAATTGATAACTGCTTTTTGTTCACATGGCCAAAAAGAATATTTGCATGGAGGTTGTCAATTAATTCACCCAGAATCACTTGCTTAACTGAGCTTCTGCAGCAGCTCGTGTCCTCCTCAATTAGGAATCCTGGAGCTCAGAGGGTTTGTATCGTTCCCACCAACACATTCTTCTCTGATAATCGTAATATTTTGGCTTGCAGAGATGCATTTTCTAGACAGGAAAAGCGACAGCAAAGAGAGTCAGACGGAAAGACCCGGAGGAGTTAAACGGTCTGCAGCTGCAGAGGTGTGACGTCAGACGTGTTTTGAATTCAGTCAGAGTTTGAGTTTCATTTCTCTGCCGCCAGCTTGAGTGTGTTTCTATGTCGAGTCTGTTGGGTTCATCTCTGTGTGAGGCCGTGTGCTCGGCAGATGTCACGCTGTGGCACCCCACGGAGCCATGCTTCCTGCTTTCTCTCACTTTCAGTCGCATGACAGCTCTGTCTCTCCCTTTCAGCTGTAGTCTGCGGCCTCCCAACACTGACCCATTCCTTCACAGCTTATTTCCTCTCCCTGTCCAGAGTCGCCCCATGGCTGGTTTGTTATTATCCCTCCCCGCCCCTCAGTAAAGAGGATAAGGCTTGTGATTAATGCTAAAGCTGGATAAGGCTGGAACTAGCCGGGTGAGAAGGGCGGGACTGACAGACGCAGACTCTTTTGTTATAGGCTAAGCATGACATCATCTCTTTGTTCGTCCAGTGGCAGGCCACAGGTTGGGCACGTGCAGGCTAGCTGTGTGGCGTTGGGGCCAGCTCACCCCTCGCACACAAACGCACACACACGTACACAATCCTCGCTTACCCTCACATGTCTCTAAGCATCGCCAGGAGCCGCCTCAGCCAGCCAAGACAGCAAAGGACACCATTGTGGCTCTTTTGTTTAGGAAGTGAATGCAGGAAGCGGGAGAGCGGCATTGAGGGTATTCAAGGATGGGCTGCAGCCTCCGCCTCCTGCCTGGCCGCCTCTCGCCTCACATCCCATTGAGAACTAATAGGCTGCTTCCCCCCGAGGCGCTGCGCTCGTCCTCTTTCATACAAGCTCTTGATTCTTAAGTTAACGAAACTGAGTGAATATGTTTGACCAATGCAGCAGCTATTAAAATGTTGTCCCATTTTCTTCTACCTGTCAGATCATATCTCTACATACCCTATTGGATAAATCCCTCGGTTAATGTAGGTCAGAGGCATCTGTAGACTATAGGTAACATTGGGGATGCCACAGGCTTTGCAGGTTGGGGCTTCCTCTAGTTTGCTCCAACAGGCTGGAGGCCAGGCGGCTGGTTCCTTGGCTTAAGCCTTGCTAATCTCCACTGCTGTGACGGGGCAGCCGGCCAGGCGGCCTCACAGATGGGCCAGAGGTTTTCACTACTCCTGCAACTCCGAAGTATGCAAGTGGGAGGCTAATTCATTGACCTAACTATAGGGACAAATGAGTATATTTTTCCAGCATTGAACCATGAAAAAACAGAAACAAATTTTGAGGCATGATAGCTTAAAAAATGTTCCTCTTACCTAGCATTTTTGTTGTTGATGCAAAAAAAAAAGGCGTTTTAGCCTCCTGACCAAACCATCCCAAAAGGGATTAGTAAAATGATTTTAAAATGAATTCATTCAGATGATCATTTTTGTAATCCTATTTACAAACAAAATATTCATGGATATTTTTTGCTTATATTTAATGCTGCTTATGTGCAAGCCGGAATAAAGCTGGGTCAGTAAATGGAAAGAAAATGTGAAGATTCACCCAGCTTTACTCATAACGAAACTGTTTCTGATCTTTCTGTTTGACTGATAGTGACTAAGAGTGTCTGAGGAGTTCCCTCAAAGGTCAGTCAAAAGAAAAAAAAATGTTTCTTTTCATTAAGGAGTAGAGCCTCTGCTCCTCTCTATCAGCTATAGTCAGCGTAGGTTATTCGGCCATCTGAGCAGGGTGCTTCCTGGGCCCCTCCTTTTGGAGGTTATCAAATCAGAAGTAATTGGAGACACAGTGAGAGACATCTTTTCTGGCCTGGGAACCCCTTTAGATACCACAGAATGAGCTACAGAGTCTAGCTGGGGAGAGGGACGTCTGGGTTTTCTTCCTGGACCTGGATTGCAAAAACTGAACTAAAAATAAGTAAAATGTTCTTAAAATGAGTGTATTGGTCCTTGATTTGAGCAGGTAAATAAGATGATTTGCCAATGGAACAAGATTTTTGCACTTAAAATAGGAACAACTCATCTCCATCATCTTATTTCAAGTGTAGGATGTCTAATTATCTTATTTTAGGGGTCAAAATACTCATTCCATTGGCAGATAATCCTATTTACCTGCTCAAATGAAGGACAAATACACTAATTTTACTTATTTTTAGATCCGTTTTTGCAGTGTGTTACCAACCCGATTTTGGGTAAACGGAAAACGATGGATGGATGGATATTAAAGTTTTCACTTTTCTTCTGAATTTACAGAGCTTCTGAGTGTAAACCTTTTATAACAACAATTAGATATCCCCATAGTAAGACACTTGCTATTACACAAAGATATGTCTCCAGGAGGGTGTCATTCAGTCGTAATCTCGTCTGCAACATTCCTGGCGGCTTGGTTGGCTAAGTGCTGTGCTAAGCACTGAGAAATAATTTGTGGTCTGTTAATGCATTTACACAAAGAGGAAGATTACCACCGTTTCCACCGATGACACACACCAAATGTTGTGTTTATTCTCCTCCCAAATGGGAAGGGAGGCAGCCGTGACACATGATGGGAAGTCCAAGGGTAATTTGGAGAATCGAGAATTACCAAAAGGAAACGGAAAGGACTACTTTTTTAACTAGTATTTAAACAGGTCAATGGAAAACACCAGACATCATAATCGCATTGTTCTGCTCACAAACCTTTCCTGTAACCACAGTACAGAGTTTCAAGATGAAGGAAACCACATCAGCCTGTGTGTCATTCAGCATCACCGTAACAGCAGAAGTGAGAACTTTTTGCTCGTGACTCAATTTGGATTTTTTTTTTTTTTTTTTTTCACAGATCACCCAGAGGGCAAACACTGGGAGTTTTTCTGAAAGTTTCATTCACATTTTCCCCCTGCACAATTCAAACATACTGCATCTGTTCCTGCACAACCAGATATGCAGCGTGTTTGCTGTGATGAGGTCATACGCTGGATTGTTGTTTGCTTTAGCGACACCTCTGTTCTAAAGTGAGATTAATATTTTATCTTGCATGCAATTTCTTTTTTAGCTATTCAATTATAAAATACAGTTAGTTATGAACGCCACGGTTTGTATCCTTCTCAGCATGCAGCTTGGGGATATCTTAACTGGAATGACTAAGCACTTCTCAGGCTGCCTTTTGTTTTTAGTTGGAGCTGCGCTTTTCACTGTACGCTCATTAGTGCGTGACGCATCTTTACATCCTCTTCACAAACAAACACCTACTCCTAATGTGTACACAAATCTAAAGCTGTGCTTCGGATGATTTAATTAATCCACTAAATCCAGTTTATTTCTTCCGCTTTATGTCTTTATATCTCTATTCCATTCTTTCTGCACACAGTTAGCCCTGTTTATTATGGAAGCAAACCAGTTTTATCACACCGGATGGAACATGAAGGTGCCAGTTGTCTGTGCCAGTCACGGGTATGAGATGTACGTAGCAGGATGCGTGACAGGGCTGTAAACTTATGGATGCAATACTGGGAGATCAGGTGTGCTGAGTATATGCATCTTCGGTGGTGTTTTGTTTAGGCTCAGATTCAATTTCAGAAGAAGCCAAAATGTCTGCTGGTACTGATATTTTCCCATGCAGAAATGTTTGGCATAAACATTACGCTGCTGTTTTAGGTAGGCGATAGTGGGGGTGGGTGGTGGTGCAAGGCAACGGCTGAGCAGGCTGTAAAGCCGGTACATTTGAAAAGTGTTATTATTGTTCTTCATATATGTCCATCCATCCGTTGTCTTCCACTTATCTGAGATGAAGTCAGAGGTGTTGAGGGGAAGCCCAGAACTCCCACAGCCCAGCAACATTTTCCGGGTCAGTCTGAGTCTTCGAAGACGTTCCCAAGCCAGAAGGGACATACGTGTAATTCCTCCATGGGGGTCTTGGTTTGCCCTCTGGTCTCCAACCAGTAGGATTTGTCTGGAAATTCTCCCAAAGAAAGGTGCCCAGGAGGCATCCTGAATATTTTCTACTCTGTGCTCCTTCTGATGGTGGAGCTCCTCACTTTACCCCGAGGTGGAGTCTACACCGCAAAAAGGGAACTAAAAGTAAGTACAATTTTCTTGAAATTAATGTATTTGTCCTTGATTTGAGCAGATAAATATGATTATCTGCCAATGGAATGAATATTTTTACCCCTAAAATAGGATAATTAGATATAATTCAGTTGAAATAAAATGATGGAGATGAGTTATTCCAATTTAAATGCAAAAATCCTATTCCATTGGCAGATCATTTAAACTCGCCTGCTCAAATCAAGGACAAATACATTAATTTCAAGAATATTTTACTTGCTTTTAGTTCCCTTTTTGCAGTGTAGCCACCTGTGGAGGAAGGGCCTTTCACCCACTTGTATCTCAAATGTCTTTCTTTTGCAAACTCAAAGCCATGGCCTGAAGTTGCCATGAACCACATCACTTACAAAAAGCAAATATACCCCGTTCATCTCCACCTTGGCATCCTCTCCCTGAACACCACAAACAGGATTGGTGACAAGGGGCAGTCCTGGATAAGTCCAGACCGCTCTGGGAGCCAGCATGGCTTTATGGCGAGAACACAGACAAAATTCTTGCTTTGGTTATTCAAGGCCTGGAAATCTCAAAAAGCATTATTTGCCACAATTAAGCTCCAGCTGCACCCCCCCCCCCCCTCCCCACAACATCCCTCTGGGGGACACAGTCATATGTCATGTTCAGATCTACAAAATCCCATGACCCCCTCAGCAAGGGTAAAGATCTGTTTCAGATTATATTTCACAATCAAATTTTGTAGCAACTTTTTTGCTGTAAGCTTGAACTTCCGTTGTAAAATCAGCAACAATATAACATGCAGAGACACAGAAATGTAGAGTCTAGATCAATCGGGGGATCAAAGGCTCCGGCTTGATTTCCAGCCCAAGAACGAATTTAATTGCAGCAGCAGATTTTGGTGCAGTCAGGCCCAGTTCTAGTGTCAGGAGTTACATGCTTCTGGACTTCCCCAGCTACTCTAGGGTGACCAGATCTCAAAAAACCAAATGTGGGACAATAGGATGCTTGTGACGGACAATGCGGGACACATAACCAACGCTGTGATGACGTCATACGTTTTAATTTAACACAGATCGCACATTACAATAATCAGTTTGCCTGTTATTGCACAACCATGAATTATCACAACTCATGAGTTTATAAAAGGCATTATTTAACTTTTTTGAAATTTAATGAAACTGTTAAATTTTAGCCCTGTGACTGGCGACCTGTCCAGGATTTTACCCGCGTCCCCGCCTCTCGCCCATTGACCACTGCAGGAGCCACCAGTCCACACACGAGCCTGTGTAACGTCGAGCCGCGTTTCCCGTAACACCTGCACGGAAAAGCGGGTATAGACAATCGAGGGATGGCTGGGATGTTAAACTTTATAAGAGTTTTATAAAATTGTTCTAAATTTATCAGAAAAATAACATAACTAGCTTTTAAAGATTAACATTTTTTAAAGTATTAGAAAAACATTATTGAACTTTTGCATAAAGCAAAAATATTTTTGAAGTTAATCTTGGCTGCTGTAGCTCATCTATCTGGCAGGTGTTTTTGGGTTGGAGTAAAAATGAGTCCATAGATCGGCGAGAGTTTCCTATGCGACTTGCTTCTACAGTGTTGCTTCACATCGCGCTCCCCTCTGTGCAAACTTCACAAAAAGCCCCCTGAGAATCACTTTTCTCTGGCCTCACCCAGTCAGAAACCATTCTCCAATCTATGTTGTACCTGTAGTTTCTTTTCTTTGACGAAGTTTGAGACGGGACGCTGCTGCATGATTGACAGCCGACGCAGCTCTCATTGACGATGACAGCAGCTCCTTGTTTCAGAAAAGCACATGTGGAATAGTTTTTTTTTTTTTTTTTTTTCTCAATATTCTGAATCTGACCCAGTCAAAAGCGGGACATTGTTTCAGTTTGTGGGACAGCGGGACAACAGTGGAAATAATGGCGGGACAGTCCCGCACGAAACGGGACATCTGGTCACCCTAAGCCAGTCTGAAAAAAAGGTGTTAGACTGAAACTGCAAAAACATAAAAATAAACAAAAAGTAATGCATGCTGTTGTGAGTATGCATTTGTTAAATTCAAAGTTTTGATTTTACTGTTGGAGTTTTTTTTATGCTTTTTTTATCTATTGTCTCCCACAACAGCTCCTACTCTTTCTCTCAAAACACACACACACATGTTTGTGTGTACAGACTGTCCCTGCTGAGGAGCTTTGGCAATAAGGCCAAACATTGACTTCAGCCTGGCCTCAGACCGTGTTTTGTCCTCATGCTCATTACATATTTCATAAAGAAGGGTCAGTTCGGACCAAGCGGAATGTCGCTGAAGCATCCCACCCCTTTATCTCCTTTTGATTTATTTATAATTTATTTAGTTTTTACCCACTTCATCAGTAAAGCACGGCAGAAAAAAAGAGCCCCGGAACCACTCCTTATTGATGCCTGC
The DNA here is from genome assembly GCA_037039145.1 of Fundulus diaphanus. Lineage (NCBI taxonomy): Eukaryota > Metazoa > Chordata > Actinopteri > Cyprinodontiformes > Fundulidae > Fundulus > Fundulus diaphanus. The sequence goes on along the minus strand of CM073134.1, from coordinate 15,138,423 downwards.
TGTGATTCCAGCCTCCGTTTCCTTTGAGATGAAACCTGGATCCTGCAGGAACCTGGCATCCTGTGACTTTCTGTGCCTTCTGTACTTCTTTCACTTCACATTCAGCATTCCTTCTGGACCCCTTCCTGCCATTGCTTCCCTTTTCTTTGTTGTTGTTTTCCCCATCTTGCTTTGGCGTTCCTTGTTTACAGTCTCTGCAGAGTGCATGCGTCAGTTCAGTGCAGGCTGGGCCAGCCTTGTGATTCGCAGTGAGGCTGTAGCACTGCAGAGGAAAGAGGGATCTGTAACTCTGCTGCAGTCAAACAGTCGACCCCTTTCTCGGGTCGCTGGCCTCTTAACACTGCACCAAAATCCATCTCCATGTCACATTTAGCAGGATGTTTAACTTTCCAATGTCATTGAAGGGTGTCTGAGCGCATGCATCATAGCCTGCCAGCTGTACCGATAGACAAACACTCTAATAAACAGAAGCTATATCAAAGGAGCTGATACATGTGTTATTTCTTCTCTTGAAAGTTCATGCATATATGATTTATATAAAAAGTGTGGTTGGATTTCTTTCAATTTAGGTTTTATTTCCCTAATATGGGAAATATATCATAGACAGTTTACCTTTCATTGTTGCTTGCTTCTTTACATGCAGCTTGTCAATCTATATTCTTCCACATAGCCTTTTTGTAAATGATAGAAAAGCTCACGATCAAAACAAAACTGCTGGATATTTATTCCCTTTTTATTATTATTTAATATTTCTGAGTATTTTAATGTGTTATATGTGCCTATTACACAGCTGCTGAGACGCTGAATTTCAAGCCAAGTCTAACTGGTAAACAAGACCACATGGGACATTAATGTGTGTGTTTGCATTTGCAGCGTACATGTACAGTTAAAGGCCTGTAATCCTCATCGAGATCAGACGGCCAAAATAGATCTGATCGCATTAGGATAATTAGCCAAATTTGTCCAAGCTTAGTAAAGTAAATGGAGGAGAAAACAAAGAAAAACAGGCACATAAAGAATTTCGGATCTCCAATCAAGATTCAGCCCATTCAGATTTATTTATTTTTTAACAAGAAGCATAATAAATAGAATTCGAATTTTTCTTCGACATTCTGGTTTGATTTCAGTTTAAATCTTTTTTTAAATTAAATGTTTATAAATGTTTGGCCAAGTCTCCCTTGTAAAAGAGACTTCGGATATCAGTTGAACTGGTCTGATGCAGAAACCTCCAGTGGAGGAAATGATGAGCAACTTCTCAAACCAAGTCTCTCATGATCCTGTCAGGTTTTCACACTGTCAAGTCAGCATTAGTGTTAGTGTCTCGGACTAGACTTGTGTTGACGACAGAGAATAATTTCTTGCCAAACGGTACAGATTGACCTGGTTCTGTCTGAATCAGCTACCTGGCTGTCTGCCAAACGTCTCGGCTATGGCTGCGCTATAAGCAGACATGTATTCATGCACGCTGAGGAGCGCATCACCAGGATGTCTCTTAGCACAAAGGGATCATCACAGATTTTCAAAATGTGCAGCTGTGCTTGAAAGATGGTGGGCATAAATTATCGATGCATTGCAAACTTTTGAAATTCCCCTTTCATCCTTTGTTTCCTGTCCTTGTTTCCTTTTTCCCACACTTCTGTTTTCCTATCGTGCCTTTCCACTTTGTCATTTTCGTCTAGCGTTTGTCTCATCTCCATCCTCCTCTGCCGTGCTCCTCCTGCATCCGTGCCTTCTCCACCCTTTCCTCCGTTAGGCTTGCTGTGTTCCCTCCTCCTCGCTGTCCAGCGGTGGTTCGATGATGCAGTGATTCATAGCTGCAGTAGGCGCTGCCTCATGGTCATGTGACCAAAGCCTGCCTGACAACATGGGTGCGTTGGGGGGGCAACAACAGAGGCTGGCTGGATTGTGTGCAGTCACATGCTCGTCAGCATCCCCCCTCCCCCCGCCCCCATCCCATCCTTACGAACACGCACGTGTCCTTTCATCTTTTCAAATATTCGACATCAGCAGCGGATGCTCTCCATACCCAAACCCACCATCATGCAGCCATTTTTTTTTTACGACCGATATCATCCACCATAACAAGGAGTGATCTCAGCAGTTTAGAGATGCGCCTTTCTTAGCTTTAATGCATTATTTATAACCCTACTTTTATCTTCATAACTCCCTCAAGCCAGCGTTTATTGCTTGTACATCAGCAAGTCATGCTTTTTTGAGTTCATTCAGTTACACTGTGCTAGAGTCACAGGCTCTGCTCATTTACAGTGCCTTGCAAGTATTCATACATCTTTAACATTGCATGCGTTAGATCAAGGTAAACCAGTGCAGAAATGTGAGAAAAGAGAAAAAAATATATAAATTAAAATCCGAACAATGCTGTATTTATGTGGCTTTGGCCTTTCTGAGACCGTTTTTTGTAAAACCATATTTTGCTGTGATAACAGCTGCAATCCTATTGTGTATATCTGAGCTACCAGCTTTGCACATCTAAAAAGAGCAATCTCGGCCCATTCCTTTTTGCTTAAAGGAGCACAGTGCAGGTTCCAGAGTTTTTGCAGAAGTTTGCCCCCTCTGGTGACAAGTTGAATTGACACCAGTGTTGTGCTCGTGCATGGGAGAAGAAGTAAAGCATGCGCCGCTGCGATTGCACAGGTCTTTTGTTTATAGTCAAAAAGACAGTCATTTCTGTTGCAGCATGTTACCTTTTCGGCAAAAAGACAGTCAACCGCGGGTCCTTTTTCATTCCCAGGGCAGATCTGAGCTCCCTCCTTTTGTTGAAAGCCACCTCAATATTTACTCGCTTTTTCTTCCGTCACAGATCAGACTCCAGTTTGGCCCTTTTCGTCGCACTAGACAAAAGTTTTATATTTTGCACTGTTGTGTGGAGTCTGTGACGGGGTTTGAACCATTAAACCATTCAATTGCATCTCCTGCTGTGTGTTTAGGGTTGTTGTTCTACTGCAAGGTGAACCTCTCCTTTAGTTTTACATCTTGTGTAAGCTGTTCATCTCCATCCTACTTCCTATCAACTCTGACCAGCTTCTCTGCCGCTCACGAAGAAACGCGTCCCCACAGCATGATGCTGCTACCATCATGTTCCTGATTGGGTGGCATATTCAGAGGGATGAGCTGTGTTAGTTTTCTGCTACACAAGCTTTAAATAATTTGGTTTCAGTCTCTTCTGACCGAAAACACCTTCTTTAACATGTTTGCTGTGTTTGCTTGTGACCATCAGCTACAGGACTTCTCTTGGCTTTTTTCTTAAATCTATGTTCTTCTTACCACTCCTCTGAAAATGGGCCACTTTTTGGAGAGCACAAGTTATATTTTGTCCCACTGCACTCACCACATTTTGACCATTTTTAAAGCCATATATCCTTTTTTAGGATCCCAGGTTACGTAAAACTTAATGCCGTCAGACGTTGACGTTATGTGTGGCTGTATTAAACAGGAAGTAGAGGTTGCAAACTAGCATGGACTACACGCCTGTGTTTTCAGTAATGTGTTGCTATCAGGCAAGTTGTCAGATGAGACTGAGAGATGCTTTGATCTCTTTGTCAATCCTCACGTACCAGTGGAAACAGCTGACCAGGTAAATGTTCGGTACGTCAGACCTTATTCGCCAAATATGCTTTCATCTCCTGTTTGGCACATTAACTTTTTTTTTTTTAAGATTGCCATTTCCATCAAGCTTTTCTAATGCGATACTTCAACATACTTCTAAATGCATTTAAAAAGAACTATGGAAACATGGCAAATGATGTTTGTGGTTATACCATGAAAAACCATGACAAGAGGCTTTTCGTCATCTTTTATCATCATTTATCATGAGGGGATATTCCCAAAAATGACATATGGGCTGTGTCTGCTTATAAGTTCCTTGTTGCACAAAAAAAGCCCAGAGTTTATCATTGCAGGCATATTTACAGACTCTAACTTCCTTTTTTAATCATTGTCCTATTTTCCGCTGCAGTGATATTTAGAGCAATAAACCTCTTCTGTGTTGTTTATTCTCTGTGCAGGTGGAGCTGGGCAGGAAGCAGGAAGTGGTGGTTTACGACCAAAGTTCGAAAGAGGCAGGGCACCTGTCCAAAGACGGCTTTGTGCACATCCTCATGGGAAAGTTGGAGGGCACCTTCTACAAAGTCTCCCTGCTCACCGGTAAACAAGACCATCTGTGCTATCGCTGTTTGTGGGTGTTGTATGCTAAGTGAGTGGGACGATGATGATGAAGGGAGCGAAGGAAAAGAGGCGCACACATCCCAAGCTGAACCGGTTCGGTGTTGTCGTTGCTCGGTTTAGCCAGCAGATGTCACTGACTGACACAGCTGGGGGGAGGAGGGGTTCTCGCGTTATGCCCGTTCTTCCTCGTTTCTTACTGCTGCCTCAGTGGTGTAACGTTCTCAGGTCTTTCTTAAGATAACAGAGAGAGGAGGAAGTAAAACAGCAGGACCTTGCGATGCAAAGCCTATCTGATGAGTCTTTGGTGTTTAAGCTTCTCTGGAGGCGACGACTCACCCAGCATCACTGCAGGAATGTGAAAGCTAATTTCCAATCCTCTGGTCTGACTGAATTCAGTCAGTATGCTGTCATAGTATCCACTGATCGCAGCCGGACTCTCATAATTACCGTCAATAAGCTTTTATGACTTAATATCATCTTAATTGTGTTGGTTGCAGACATTTAAGGGGACAGCGTTGCACGCACATTTGCCATCAGAGGCTGGTAAATCTGTCCCAAATGTGTCGATGCAGAAAGAGAGATGGGCAGAGCCATGCTGCTTTGGTATTTATCGGCTCTCGCTGCCTCTTCCCCGTTCTTTTCGCCCTCCCAGTTTGCTCCTTCTGCTGGGAGATTAGCGCTTTTTAATGAGTCGTTCACAATTGCTGAGGATTGCCTCAAAGAACCCCAGGCTCCCAAATTTTTCAATGTCATCAAGATGTACTGAGTTCAAGCTTTTGGTGGGGAAAGCAGGTGGTACACCCATATATAATGTTTCCATCTCACATATTATTAAACTTCTCCTATCAGCAGTCCACTCGTCCTCCTCATTATCTCTGCTGCTTAGACTTGCCTTTCTTTTTCCTCCGGAAGGAAAAAAAACAGAGTCACACCTTTTTCCATTTCTGTCGCCGCTTCTCTGCTGTTTCCACGACAACAAAGGCAGAAAATAGTCCCCGGAAAGGAAAAAAAAAAAAAACAGCCAATAGCGTTGGCTCTTGTTTGGGTGCTTGTATTATTGGGGTCAGTGGAGCTAGCAGCCAGTGTCTGTGAATGCAAGATGTGTAGGTTTTGCATGCAAGTGCGTTGGGGGAGAAAAAGACGAGCCAGTGGCGTGCCAGCTTGCTTCGTAACGCCACATGAGAAAAGTGCTGCAGTTAGGGTTATGTGTCAGGATGCGGCAGGGTTTTATTAAAGGGACGAGGTTGGTGAAAGCCAGCAGTAGGTCATGGAATCACTTAGAAAACTATGGTTGAGGACTTTTTATTGCCTGGTGATTAAAACAGTGGGATGCATTTTGTCTTTTAAGGGACGAGCCCTAATGCAATTATTGCAATGAAATCTTTTTTCTTTCTAATTTGAAGCAAACTTTAATCTAGTTGCATGTACTGTTGCATTTCACATACAGTTGCTGCTGCGTTTAACACTTGGTGCTGTTTGGTTGTTGAAATATCTCCGCTTTACATTTACTGCCATCTTGCCTGCATTACTGCAGCAAAGCCTGTGAGAGGCTGCATTTAACAGACAAAAAAAACATTTCATTTCAAACATTTCAGTTGCAGTGAACAAATACTGTTTATTGGTCATTTGAGTTTTAAATACTGGGTGGTTACTGGTACCTAAGGCCCGATGAAGCTGAAAACAATCACCAGCTGATATCTGTGCATCTCTTATTAAAACCAACAAAATAATTTAAAACTGCCTGCAAAGTCTGCTCTAAGCTTTGCAGTCTCAATGTCATTGAAATACACCCAACCTTCGCTCATTTATTCACTTTTTCCCCAATAAGCTTGCTTTTAAATCCGTCTCACTCTCTTGCTTTGTGTACCTGGCCTGTACCCCTACCCCTCGTTGTTTCATTATAATCTAAAGTCTCGCCCTGCCTTTAGTGACCTGCAAACGATCTGGTTACATAAAATCCATCATCAATACGACGACACCAGTGGCAAGATGGCGAAGAAGCGGCTTTACTTCATGCTTTATTCTTCCTGTTCTCCCCCTTTTTCTCTCTCCTCTCCCCTAAGCTTCTGATTTACGACGCTAATATTTCCTGATTGGTTCATAGCCGATTGGTTTATTATTAACTGCACATGCGTTCACCATACATTGACACACAGCTTATCTGGTAACATTTTGTAAAATGGAAAATTACAACGACAAAAGACGAATGCTGAAATGGAATCATTAAAGAAAAATGTATTAATCCTTCTCCTCTGGAAGCCTTCTTATAATGTGTTTTGTATTTTAACTTACCGCTTACCAACAGTTGATAAGATCACAGTCTTGTTATGACACACATCTTCAATTTGGGTTATGTTGTATTTATTACAAAGCTATTTCTTATCAATTTAAGCTTATTATTTCCATTAACCAGTGGAATACATTGCAGAAACCGAGCTGGCATATGAACTCATAAAGCTAACCCAACAGTCATATTTGTTACCTATTGATCCCAAAATAATCAGTGACATCTATTGAGTCCGTCTCAATTCATAATAACGGTATAAATGATCGTCACTACAACTGGTTGAAATGACACACCAGTCCCAAAGTGAGAATGACATCATGTGACCGTATCTCTAATGATCTCTTTCGGGAGTTTTTTTTTTTTTTTTGAAGAGGAAGAAGATAAATAATCCCGTCTCTGACTCTGACTCTCGCTGTGTAATTAGTTTGAAATGTGTATTTGCTCAGGATGTGGTCGTGGTGACAGTTGAAAAATGTTACAGTGTGCTTGTAAATCCATGCGTGCTCGAGGGTTAAGTGTTTGTTTGAGCGCTTCATTGATTGTGTGAAAGTGCTGGTGAGAAACATGTCTCTCCCAGGACAGCTGTATTTTTACCACGGCGGTGACCTCACCCACAAGGACCTCGGGCTGATGAGTTTTGCTCATTTCTTTTCAGATTTTCTCTGACTCTGTGTTGTTTGTGTGTGTGTGTGTGTGTGTGTGACAGAGGAGGAGGAAAACTCCGCTTTTGTCGGGGCCAGCTGCCTCCCCAGTGGGTCTAAAGTTTACATGTTTCCCACTGAATGCAGCCGGACTGCGCAGAGCTCGGCGGTACGTTGGAGAACACCAACTGTGTAGCTGCGACATGCGTCAAAGCAGCTCTGATGTCCCGCCAATGTGAAGCATTTTGCTGTCGGCATTCGGACCCCGTGTTCTGGTTTCAGCAGATGAAGCTGCAGACACAGCAGTTAAAAAAAACAACAACAACAAAAAAAAATAGAAAAGAGAGTCAAATTGTTGAAAGTCCCAAGAACAGGAGACGTGATAAAAATAACGATGCATTTTAATCACTTCCCACACATGTCGGTTATACACTCAAACCTTGACAAGTACAGAAGATGAAATAAAAAAGAAAAAATAATCAAAACAAATGCAGACTGATGAAAAGATTCAGGTTATTGAGCAGGAAATGAAGGTGTAGGAGTATGCGGGTGGAGGGGGGGTGCAGATGTGCAACATCGTTCCTAATCGTCCCATCACCATCTGTCAGTGTTTTTCATGGGATTACCAAAGCGTCACATCAGAGGGTCAAAAAGACAAAGAGCCGAGGAGCAGAAACACGCTGAGGCTCAACATTCATACGGAGAACTGATTGGTGTTGTCAGTGAAGCGCAGCAGTTCAGTAGGGTGAAAAATGCGTCAGAGGCCTACGCAGCGGAAAACAAGACAGCTAATATCCGGAAAGGTATGTTCCTGTTTTTATTGAAATAATGGCAAGTGCTACCAGTAAATAACTTGTAGTTGGAAAATCTACAACTTGTCCATAATTTATGATGCAGTAAGCTTAAATTCAACATGCATTCAGTCTGCCTGAAACTGTTACTGTCTAGACTATTTTCTAACCTATGTGCATGGACTAAAATAATATTTTCAAGCAGTTTAAGTTTCAAAAATACACACCCAACTCACGTCTGCAAAAGGTGTCATAGGTAGGTTGGTGAAGATTCTCAGTCATCCAGGTCATGGTCATTCCAAAAAAAGTAAAAAACAAGGCAACTGGACTTGTTATCCGTAGTAGAAGACGTTTCGCTTTCTTCCTGGAGAGGAAGCGAAACGTCTTCTACTACGGATAACAAGTCCAGTTGCCTTGTTTTTTACTTTTTTTGGAGTGTCATAGGTAGGCTAAGGCCTAGCATTGGCTTGGTGGTGTACTAAAAAAACAATAAACCACTCTTCCTATGGGAAAGATGACAGTTGTGGAGACTAACTTGGTTTAAAATGATGTGAGGAGATGAGGAGATGAGGAGATGGTGTAGCGTTGAATCTCATGAATCCCCCCAGTTCCTCTCTTGCTATTTTATAAGGACCAGACCGTCTTCGTCTCGCTAATTCCTCCATTTACCAATCCGGATTGGTGATCAGGACCAGTAAATTATCACATTTCATCTCTGATAGCCACAGTTAATCTAAGCAAATTTAAAGTCGCTGCAGTTGCAGTGGTTACTGCTCTGTTCTGCATCTCTTCCAGAACGGCGGGCAGGACGTTTGCTGACATACTACTTAAAAATCCATTTTTACAGCAATGGGGACATTAGAAAACTTGACTTTTCTCTATGATTCATATAAAGACCAGATGTAACACTGAAAGAAGTGCTGGCATTTCTGATCAGTACCGCTTGTGTTCTCCATATGTCTGGACCATGGCGTAGGGCTACCAGGTGGACACAAAATGTCCTCTAGTTGAGAGATCTAGAGCAGATAAATAACAGTCACCCCGTTATGGGTGGTGGGATTTCATTTCCTTTTTTTTCTCTCTCTTTTGTTTGGTAAATAATGAGAAAAATGTCTTAATATTACGAGAATAAGTAGTATTTTTACAAGAACTCTTGCAAAGAGGTGCAGCCTTCCCCCCCAACATTAAATTGAGGAATGTTGAGCATCTTGTAAAGTTGTACTTCGGGACCCCCTAATCTACAGAACTGTTGCAGACTAGAGTGGGCCTAATATTAGCGAGTCAGGGTCAAAATCTAATGTTAAAATTGAATCTAAAACACATTAGTTTAAGGGTATGCTTGTTTATGCAAACCAGTTATTGAATAAGTTTGGTTTTCTCTTAAATTGTACAAGACATAAATCTCATTGTATATGAAAACACTTTTAAAATGATTTATCCTGGTTAAAGTTTTTTCTATGGCAAAATAAACTAGCATTTTTACTGGGGTGTGTAGACTTTATGTAGACAAGATGTTGTGTTTTTGGAACAACAGCTGGAAAGCAGAATTATATTATCCAGAGTCATCATCATGTTTCCTATGTTCTCTGGTTTCCTTTTTTTTCCCGTATCATATTTCTAAAGAGGTTACCGACGTTTTGTACTGTAATTATATTTAGTAGCTTTTACTTTCTGTTTCTCTTCGCTAAAGCCTACATGAATTTTCTTGATTTTTGCAACCTATGGCTCTCCCATCAGGCAGTCAAATTTACCCAAAGTGTACAAACCGACGCAGGACACTGACACGCTGATTAGAGCCACCGGGAGATGAAAGCTCCTTTAACTCAAACACACATCTGGGCCGTGTTGTGCGGCACTTCAATGACATTAGGCTAAAATGTGACTTCACAGACGGATGTACAAAGGTCATTTCTGTTATATGTCTTTCTGCTGCTCTGGTGTACAACAGGGTGGTGTCCTATTTGTTTATGTGTGCTTCTGTGTGTGTGTGTGTGTGTGTGTGTGTGCGCGCGCATCAGAGAGGAGCTGAAGAGGTGAGGTAATCATAGGAGGCCGATTCTCACAATGAAGCTGTTCACAGAGACATTCCAGGGAGCTATATAAGGAGGGCTTTTTGTGTCGCTGTGTGTGTTTGCATGTGTATATTGTGTCTTTCAGCATTAATATGTGCATATGAAGTAGTGATGAGGCAATGTTTGAGAGTGCGTGCGTTCGGATTAAGAAAAGGCACAAATGAGAGCGGCTCGAGGAGATGAGGTAATACCCCTCATTACATCCTGAATGTGTGCGCGTGCACAAAAGGCTTCATCTGGCTACTTTCATGTGCATTCAGTATGCGTGTGGCCGGAGATCTTGTTTGTTTCTTCTCTAGACGCTTCGGCTCAGAGAAAGCGTGCGATCTCTTCCAGTCCTGCAAGCACCCCTGCCGGATCGAATTCGAAATGCTTCTGCAGACATCTTAGCGCCACAATCAGAGGATGCAAAAATAATTATCATTGCATCCCTCAGGTCTATTTCATCACACCCTCCGTTTCATATCTCGTGTGCCTTGGGCTGTGACCTGGCCTTTCTGGGCCTCCTTGCAGCCCTCCCCCTTTTTCTCTCTCCTCCATCTGAGCCCTCTCTGTTACACTGTGGAGAGCTCCTGCAGATCAATGATTTCATTGAGAAGGAGCCAGTGGTGCCATTAGGAGGTGAGCTCACCATCCTCTGGGAGATCTGACACATTATTCTCAATGATCTCGTCTACCTTTGCCATCTCTCGCTCTCCTTTCTCCCCTTGGCTTCCTCCTCTCGTCCCCTTCTCCTCCTCCTCTTCCTCCTTCCTCTCCTCTGTTTCACGGTGCTGAGAACAGAGCTCTATTTTTAGGCCCAGACTCCTGCGGTCATCACATCTGGCGCCAGTGGCCTCGGTGCTCTCACCCTGGCCTCTAGAAACACAAACACACACACACACACACACGCACACACACACCGGCCCCACCCCGGTCCTTAACAAGGGCCCACAAAGGTCAGAGTACATGAGCTACAAAATACCTATGACATCACCTGGCTGCTCTCAGAAGTGTTACAGGCTCAGAGGCGCTTTGGAGTTGAAGAGTGACATAATGCGTCTCTCTGCACTCACTCTGCAGGTATTCACTCTGCTCCTTTTTAAAAAAAAAAATATTGCCTTACACACACACACACACCAATAAACCTGCTGATGCACACACACAAGAAACAGGCAACCATGTAAGATCGCCTTACGGGGAGAGGGGGTGGTGATTAGAGTTTTATGCAACAGTGTTCAGAATCTGACCTTCCATCAGTCTCATTGGCCTCACATGATAAGCTTGATGTCATTTTCCCCTTCTTTCCCTGAAAACTGGAGAACAAAACAGGCGTGTGTGTGTGTGTGTGTGTATGTGCACCGTATGATGTGTGTCTGTGTGTATTTATGTGAGGCCTTGCCAAATGTTTCCACCATGACGTGATCTCGCTGCTCTGCCTGCCTCTTGCTCTTCTTCTCTTTCTGCTTCATCAAATGGTTTTCACTGGTTTAGACAGGCCTTGTAACGCCACACTCTCACATATGAACACGCACAGTAGTGAAACGGTCATATGTGTGTATGCCGGCGCGCAAAGCAGGAGAGTTACATCTTAGATTCGTTTCATTTCATGTAAAGGAGAAACGTGCCGAATAACCAAAAAGAGCTGCTAAAGGTTAGAGAGCCTGACATCAGTACACGTGAATTAAACCAAAACTGCATCGTTAAAAACTGACCGCCATGTTGGTTAATTTAATTGTATCAAAGATTTATTTGTTGTAATTAAAGTTTTTGAGTTTCTGATTCAGAACCAAAGATGCTACATTATGTCCAGAAGAAGGTACATTATGATCTATGTGCGCTGGAAGTAATGGTGTTGGGAGTTGTGGAAAAAGACATCAGGGGTGAAAATATCTCAAAATTATGTAGATTTTTTTTTTTTAAACGGGGTTGACGAATACTTCAAGAGAATTTGGTTAAAAATAGTACAGAAGAGTACAGAAGAAGAACATCCGCCTTTACATGTTGTATTTCTGTAGAACTATTTATGTATCTGTAATTACTGTAATTTTGTCAGCTTTTTTTTCTTCAGTATATTAATTGTGCTATTTCTTTTACTTTCTTTCCAATCTGACTAATGGGCACATTTGTTGGTCCAGGACTGTTCTGTGAAGGACTTTTATTGCTAATGCACAAAAAAAGGGTGTAAAGGCAAAGCAAATGACGATCGTCAGAACACATCGGTCAGGATAGCTGCATTCAGCTGGCCTGAGGCATAAGCAAACTAAGCCACTGCTTTAGGGCCTTGCCGACCAGGAGAGGACCTCCAAATGAATTCATGAATTCTCACACGACTTATTTTAGAGCTTGAAACTTGATGCGTGTAAGGCAGGTTTATGAGGAATAAGTCACACAGTTGCAAGTTAGAAACAACTTTTTTATGTAAATTGGCAAAAATTATATATTTGTAATCATACAAAGCAAAATGCCAGTTTGATGGTTATGTACCCAGTTATACACTGTACCTTTGAATTTCTATTTTCAGCATTTTTCTTTCAAACCAAACCAGTTAACTCCGGCCCCTCCTTCAGGTCTTTACTTAAAAAGCTGCACTAAAACCAGGATTATGACAAACCAAATAAGTAAATAATACTATTTTCACAATTTCCTCATAGTTGCCGCCTTATGAAACAATTTATACCAAGTTTATGTAATGCGTCGTGCAAACTGATTAAAGTGGCTGTATGAAAAACACATTGCATCATAAAGTAATTTTAAAGAGTTCGTTCTTGGATCACTCATTAACTATGAACAAAGCTTAAATGAAAAGTGCACAAAAAGCAGCTTAATTGCTTGTGTGTCCCAAATCTAATTCTGCTCAGAGTCCCAAACAACGTTGAGCCTGAGGCATCCAAAGAGCAGCTATGTGAGACACATACACGGACCAGCTGATCTCACATATTCTTTCCTTTTAACAGTTCAAATGGCTTGTGCTCCTGACTGTGGCTGGTTGACGTATGCAAACAGTGCAATAGGTAAATAAAACAGAGCATACTCCTGGTACAAACACTCGCCCCACAAACCATTATACTATTTTTATCCATTCATCTGCTGTGTCAGGAGTAGTAATGGTAGTCTTACATTCTAGAAATCCTCTTAAATCCAAGCTTTTGGGTCCCGGAGGCCCTAAAAAATTACTTTAAAAGTAACAAATATGTCAAATATTTAATTTAGCCTGGAAGCAGCAGCATTTCCTCTCCTCTTAGAAATGTAGCTGCCCCGTTGTATGAGTGGCCTAAATACTTTGGATGTAATGCATAAACAGTCCATTCATAGTTCATACCTTCCTGTGTTTGAAATCTATCTAAAGGCCTTCTAAAACATCCGAACCCGCCCCTGTCTTGCATTTGTCCTACATTGGATAAGAATAGTTTGTTTAAACCGTTACCTAGGTAGTGTCAACACATCGGGTCCACAGAAGCTGAGGCTGAACAGCTAAGCCAGCCCGGGACCCGGGTCCACCCCATCAGCACCTCATAACTCAAACCTCCTCATGAGCGCGGGCCAAGTGCTCTGCTCTTTGTTTGCTGTGTCGTGAGTTTGCCGCTGCAGCGTTCCCGCTGATGCCTCTGACAAACATGTGGAGTGGAAATTTCCAGAAGGAGCAAGAAAAAGGGAAAGGGAGAAACTAACAATTACGCTGATTTATCCTACTCATTCCTGGCCTTTATCCACTGGATTCCTTTCATGCTGGGACTGCCCACGGCAGTTCCTCTCATAGCGTCATTCCCTGGAACAATGGTGGATTCCTGTTTATCACCGGGCCATTTTTGATGCACTTTATCTCTGGTATGCTACAGCGCTGCTTTCCTGTTCACTCATTTTGTTGTTTATGAAGAGCTTTTTCATGGGTATTGCCTTGGGCTTTCACAGAGTCTGACACTTGAATTGTTACATTTTAAAAGCACGTATTTTAGTAAGCCAGGAAAATAAAACACTTCAGAATTAGCCATGCCTTGTGTGAAACATTTCATAGCGGTCTTTGGTTGAGCAGACAGAACTTTTAGGGTTAAATCTCTGGATCGGTGGCTGTTTCCTGATGATCGGGAGAAGATTTTCCATTGCAACAGCAACTGGCTAATTTTGGAGTTCCAGGGAAGCCTAAGGCTCCAAGGTTCAGGAATGCAGCACAGCATTTTGTGATCATTCTTCATCCTCCGGTTATCTCCCCCTCTCCACAGACTCCTATAAACACACACAAAGTCAGCCGTACACAACCAGGTACACACATTCATAGAAGAAGGCAGTCCCTCTGTGTTGTGTAACCATTTCCTGTTACTGATAAAGGAGCATCGGGGCTCCCCGGGGTGAAAGGGAGACGCCTAGAGAGCTCAGTATGTACAAACACAAATTTATATCTTGGTGGTGTTTGTCTGCATGTGTTTAAAAACAGATATTTTTTATTCAGGCTGAGCGGGGAAGCTCCAGGAATGAGTTTAGCAGCATGATGTAGGCGTTGGCAGGGTGCACACACAGACAGCTTGTCCGGTTCCTTTCACTGCATCACGTCAGTCCTTTTCTATTGTTCTTCTGTGCCTGACAGCATGATGTCACTGCCGCGGCGTGGATCTGACACATTTGCACACATGTATACACACACAGCTCCACGCTCTCAATAGGTAGGGCCAGAAAAGCCGACCTTGCCCGGAGGTGCTGCAATATCAACCCATCTCTGTGTCTTCTACGCCCAAACCCAGTCCCTGCATAACGAAACTCTTCGCTTTCGGTAAAACCGATGTCTTGTGCAAAGTCGTACCTTTGCTAAATTTTTCTTTTGGTCGATTGAATATTTTATGAAATTTCCCGGTTGATTTGTCGCTGGAAAATAAGTATATTTTTTTCTTCTGACAATAATATACTTTGAGCAAAAAAAAAAAAGAACTGTGCTGTGTGAATACTTTAACATGGTTTGAGCTCACATTAGCTGAAAAAGCTAATGTGAAGCTGAAACACATGAAAGTTTTCATAGTAAAAAAAAAGTTTTTTATATAAATATGCAAATGAAGTTTAAGTGGAGTTCCCCAATGTCAAAAACATGGCCACAACAGCGATTTAAGAGCAGTGATGTTTTATGAGTTTCTTGGGAAATCTGATTGGATTTGTAAATTTGGCTCAGTGGGGAAGTCTTCTTGTTTGTTACGTCTCAACTTCAGGTTCCTCATGACCAGCAGTGTGCAAATTTCATTCAGCCATCTGTGGTACCCGGACAGACTTGGCTTACAAATTTGTCCCACAAGCACAGGAGGTTGATGCAAGGAGAGACTTTTCGTTTTTAACTCAAGACAAAACTCTTACCTACAAATTAACATCTATTTACAATGTCTCTCGATAAGCAAGTTCTTGCATTCTCCTCTTTCATTTCATAGTGAATAGGACCACAAATACCCAGTAACTCCTATTCCAATGCAGACTTCGCTGAACCCAAATCAGCTTTTGATTAATGAAACTTGTCTGGATACAGTAAGAGCTTTCAAGGAAAAGTGACTCAAATCTGAACCTGACTACTTTGCTTAATTAAAATACTTCAGGCATAGTTCATAGTTAAGCAGGTAAACATAAATCACAACATTTCGTTTTTGTAAATGCAGTTTTTTTAATAGTAATGGCTGATGGTTTAGATATTTGAACGGTGGAAATGGCACAAAAGATTTCAGATGCCGTTAGACAGAAAAGAAAAGTGCAAAAACAATAACCTTGTCAGCAGCAAGTGGATCTTAATTGAGCTTCACAGTCACGTTTTTGATTTTCTGTGCTGAATAAATTAGTCAGACCGCTCGAAAAAAAACCACACATGGAGACAGCCCAGGTCCGTCTGACGCCGTTGTTTCTGACTGTAAGACAGGTAGACAAGACAGTGGAGGCCACTGAATTATCAGAGGACCAGATGGCGTGGCTTCCAGCTCCGCTGCGAGGACAGTGTGTGTGTGAGTGAGGCCAACTGCTGCGGCGTGAGGAGCTAATTAACACCCAGCTGATCCGAGACCAGCCTGGCTGTTCGAATATATCAGCAGCACAGGCTCATTAAGCTGGTCTCCTGTCAGCTCCTTCCTCTCACAGTGATTCTGGTATAATGTTGCTGCTACCTTGGGTTGATTTGCTGTCTTGGAAAGTCTCACAAAGGTTTTCCAGGTTTGGACAAGGATTAAAAAAACAATTTTGCATTTCCATAATTTTGTCCATATCCCATATTTCTTGGTAGCATTCATCTGTCCATCCCTTAAACCCCTTTACAGTCTGTAGTTTTTGCAGGGTCCATAGTTAACCTTTACCACTGCAGTAACGTTAGCCTTAAATCTGTAGTAAGCTGTTTGTATTTCTAATTTAAAAGTGAACTAAAAAGTAACTCAGGAAATTTGAGTCTGGTAACGTAAGACATGGAAAATGCGGAGGAATCCTCTGTAGTGTGTGCGTGTGGCCGTCCTGCGTGAGGAAGAGGGGGCGGCGTGTTTTCAAAGCCTCGCCGCCCTGCGCATCGCCGCTGGTCGTTTAGCATTCAGAATGAAACAGCCATCCGTTCTGCTCAGAGGAACCTGTGCAGACAAACTCACCTCTGGGGAAATCAGGCCTGAGAGGAATGTGGGCGCATTTTTAATCTCTTCGCCACTTCAGGCTAATTCACGTCATCCATGCAGATCCTAGGCCTTTGTTTCACTCTCTCGCACACATGCATTAGCCATGTATGTCAAACCACTGTATTGTTCTTTTTTTTTTATCAACCTCAGCTTAAATTAACGCTATTTCTACCCAAGCACAAAATGGTGAATGGTTAAGCTTATCAAACAGGCAACTACACCAAAACAAAATTTAAAAAAATCTGCCTGTGAGTGTTTCATATTAGTGCGCACTACTGCACACATGCGTAACACCCCCAACCGGGATTTTTAAGTACTTCATCTGGTTTATGAGGGCCCGTCTGGTCCTGAAAGCCCCCCTCGGTGCGTTTGATGGCATATACCCACTTCTTTTCTGTGTTTATGCGCTCGCGTGTGTATGAGTGTGAGTGCGTAGCCATATACACGAGTGTCAACTAATTTCTTTCCAGCGAGGCAGATTTACTGGTGCAGTAGCTGCGGGTGCAGAGCTCCTCCAGGGGGTTAAGTTGTTCGGGGGGCAGGGGGTCTGCTGTTTGACTGATGTGAGCGGGGCCTCCCCTCCAGGCCACGCGGACGTGGATGAAGTCACTTAATGCATGAGCGCGCGTACGTTCACGTGGTGCATCAGAGCTCCTTTTATCTGTGCACACGCGCCCTACGTGATATTTACCGAAGAGACACACTTTCATTCATTTCCCCTATAGTTCACATATTGAACTCTCTGGCCTCCAGCAGACCAACTTTAGCCGAGAATGCCTAAATATGTCTCAACAAAGGGTTCAAAGGGACAAAGACGTCTCAAGTGAAGATGAGAGAAGGATACGTTGAGGTTTTTAGACGAACCTAATAATTTTTCA
The DNA here is from genome assembly GCA_037039145.1 of Fundulus diaphanus. NCBI lineage: Eukaryota > Metazoa > Chordata > Actinopteri > Cyprinodontiformes > Fundulidae > Fundulus > Fundulus diaphanus. Next base: position 15,120,982 of record CM073134.1, on the reverse strand, counting down.
TCTTTCCGTTCTTAATATTTATTGCATTCATGTACACGTAAAAGTATTGACGTTTCCCCGAGTCCCGGGACACCGCTGAGGTCTACACCATTATCTCCTTTCTTCTACCACTTCCCCCACCCTCAACAGCTCCATCCATCCTCCCTCATCTCCCTTGGTGACTACCTCACCCCCCAGGCATGGCAGCTGTGTTCTCCTGTAGGCATTACATCACTGCAAGAGCAGCCTTGTTACTGATCCCCTGACAACCAGCACTATCAACACACACACACACACACACATGCACGCACACATGCATGCATGCACATACAGAAATATACATACACCTGCACAAGCAATTATGCTTGTATGCATTTGGAGTAAATAACTGTTCGCCCTGTGCCTGACCCCCTGCAGCATTGTCATCTCTGTCTTCCTCTCACCTTTGCACAGTTGGCCCTTCTCTCCCCCCCCCCCACACCCCCCCAGGCACAAGCTAAACACACACATTAACTCAACACCCTAACCTGCTGGATCCAGGGAATGACGTCTTCCTCTGCTGCGATATCTTGACAGATGATCTGCGGTGTAGGATGACGCTCCTGTTGCTGCCTGTCTCAGTTGAAGGCGAATGTGGGGACAGGCTGTGACAAAATATTTTAAATGAAAGGGGGAAAAAATCTATTGGGGCCAGGTTATCCATTGAATATCTACAGAAACGCAACTGTTTTTACAAAAATTACTCCTGTTACCGATTTTTAGGAAGATGATGGATGAAGGTCTTCACCTGGAGGAGACCTTCTTTGTTTTTTTTTTTTGAGAGATCATGTTTTTCCCTAGAATGTATAATTGTTTTCCTTTTTCTTTCTGAATTCCACATTTTAGGATTTAACCACTTGTTTTGTGAAAATAATGAAAACAGTTAATTTAGGAAGAAATAAGGGAATAAAAAAAATTTACTTCACAAGACCCTTAAAAATCCCAGCATAACTATTTTAATTCCTACAAGAAAAACTGGATGTACACATATAGGAACACAAGCTGGCATCAGTACCCCAGTAAGCAGCTTGATGAATTATTAGTCAAAATGTTATTTATTATTAATTTGTATTGCAGAATCAATATATGATGCTTTACAGCTTTTGGTTTAAAAAGGTTTGCTGGTATAATTCCAACACATTCCAGGCCAACGATTCACCAAGTGATTAAAAATAGTAATAAAGTTGTAAACTGTACACATAAGCAGAGTTTTTTTTGTATGTATTTATGTACATTTTTATTTATGTTTTTTTCTTCACTATTTTGAAGAAAAAATCACAATAAAAAAAAAAAAAAAATATCACAATAAATCTGAATATTATAGATATGTTTTTTCCAATAGTGAAACTCGTTTAAACAGTAAAACTCCTTTGATATGGATTGATTAAACACACAGATTGATATGTTTCAAATGTTTGTTTCTGTTAATTTTCATGATTATACAATGAAAATCCAAGAATTTAGTTTCTCAGAAAATTTTGACTGTTACAGTTAAAAGCCAGTAAATTAGAATATTTAGAAAAACTTGATTTATTTCAGTAATTGCATTCAAAAGGTGTAACTTGTACATTATATTTATTCATTGCACACAGACTGATGCATTCAAATGTTTATTTCATTTAATTTTGATGATTTGAAGTGGCAACAAATGAAAATCCAAAATTCCGTGTGTCACAAAATTAGAATATTGTGTAAGGGTTAAATTTTGAAGACACCTGGTGCCACAAACTAATCAGCTGATTAACTCAAAACACCTGCAAAGGGCTTTAAATGGTCTCTCAGTCCAGTTCTGAAGCCTACACAAACATGGGGACTTCAGATTTGACAGCTGTCCAAAAGGCGACCATCGACACATTGCACAAGGAGGGAAAGACACAAAAGGTTATTGCTGAAGAGGCTGGCTGTTCTCAGAGCTCTGTGTCCAAACACATTAATAGAGAGGCAAAGGGAAGGAAAAACTGGTCAGAAAAAGTGTACAAGCGATAGGGATCACCGCGCCCTAGTCAAGATTGTGAAAAAAAAAACATTCAAAAATGTGGGGGAGATTCACAAGGAGTGGACAGCTGCTGGAGTCAGTGCTTCAAGATCCACCACCAAGAGACGCTTGAAAGACGGGTTTCAACTGCCGCATACCTCGTGTCAAGCCACTGTTGACCAAGAAACTGCGCGAAAAGCGTCTCACCTGGGCTAAGGAAAAAAAGAGCTGGACTGCTGCTGAGTGGTCCAAAGTCATGTTTTCTGACGAAAGCAAATTTTGCATTTCCTTTGGAAATCGAGGTCCCAGAGTCTGGAGGAAGACAGGAGAGGCACAGGATCCACGTTGCCTGAAGTCTAGTGTAAAGTTTCCACCATCAGTGATGGTTTGGGGTGCCATGTCATCTGCTGGTGTCGGTCCACTCTGTTTCCTGAGATCCAGGGTCAACGCAGCCGTCTACCAGCGAGTTTTAGAGCACTTCATGCTTCCTGCTGCTGACCTGCTCTATGGAGATGGAGATTTCAGGTTCCAACAGGACTTGGCACCTGCACACAGCGCAAAATCTACCCGTGCCTGGTTTACGGACCATGGTATTTCTGTTCTAAATTGGCCAGCCAACTCCCCTGACCTTAGCCCCATAGAAAATCTGTGGGGTATTGTGAAAAGGAAGATGCAGAATGCCAGACCCAACAACACAGAAGAGTTGAAGGCCACTATCAGAGCAACCTGGGCTCTCATAACACCTGAGCAGTGCCAGAAACTCATCGACTCCATGCCACGCCGCATTGATGCAGTAATTGAGGCAAAATGAGCTCCAACCAAGTATTGAGTATTGTACATGCTCATATTTTTCATTTTCATACTTTTCAGTTGGCCAACATTTCTAAAAAATCCCTTTTTTGTATTAGCCTTAAGTAATATTCTAATTTTGTGACACACGGAATTTTGGATTTTCATTTGTTGCCACTTCAAATCATCAAAATTAAATGAAATAAACATTTCAATGCATCAGTTTGTGTGCAATGAATAAATATAATGTACAAGTTACACCTTTTGAATGCAATTACTGAAATAAATCAAGTTTTTCTAAATATTCTAATTTACTGGCTTTTACCTGTATTTAAAACACATTTACAGACAGGTGTCTTACCTGGGCTAGGGAGAAACGGGACTGGACCGTTGTTCAGTTGTCTGTAAGTAATGAATCATTATAATGTATGCGTGTCACCTCTTGAATTTAGTTAAGTATTTGCAGATTTACATCTTAAAGGAATATTTCATCAGGTGTATCAGTACGTATTTGTCAATCATACATATGTTGAATTTCATACTGAAGTGAATTTATATCACCTTTACAGAGAGAAATTCTGAAGAAGTACAGTCGGATTGCCTCTCTAAGCAGGATTTAATATCAACGAAGATAAAATAATTTAATCAGTAAGATAAATTGAATTAAATAATGGCAAATTATATACATGCCACGATTAAGATTGTACAGCTTAACCAACAAATAACTCAATAGTCTTTGAAAATGGATCCTCTTTAGTACATCTTTTTTAATGTTTAATATTTTAAATCACCCAAATATCGATATCTTGCGTATTTACATCCATAAAATCATTTAATTTCTGCTTTCAAGCCCCCATGGGGCTTTCACCCACCGTCTCAGTTTTTATCTCTTGCCTCCATCTCAAACCCCTCTCCACCGCTCTCTGTGTCTGTTTTGGCTGTTCTCTGTATGTGTGTGTGGATGTAAACTGAGTGTCGTCCCGGTAACAGACCCCGTACCATAGGAACAGGCTGTAAATCTAAGAGGGAGCTTTAGAGGGGGCTGTCCAGCCCACCTATTTCTGTTGCAGCAGGGGACACATGTGCAGTCAATAAAAAAAAAAAGGCTTGGCCGTCATTTATAGCGTCTTGGCTGTAATCCTCTAATTAAGACACCTACTATTCTGGGCCTTGTTACTCCACCGAGGACCAGAGGAGGAGGAGGAGAGGGATCTGAAGAAGAACTCAAACAACTCTGGGCATTAAAACCAGATCCGGAGGCTGTTTTGTGTTGTTGTTAGCTTCTGCTGTTGTTGTGAAAACTGTTTTATGGCCTCGAGCCACACAGGCAGAACGACTGAGGGCAGGTGTGGACTCAAACCGAGGCGACTAACCGCCACATTTGAAGTGTAATGACTCTGGTCGACCACTGCGCCATGCCAGTGGCGCTTCAGCCATCCGCAGATGGACAGAGTGTGTGTGTCGGACTCTTAAAACCATTGTCTGCATTTTTCACAAAGCTCATCATCAGCAAAATGACCTATTTCCTCTGTCTTCCCATCCGGCTGTTGAACAGAGGTTGACGTAAGGCTGTGTTCTCACCCCTGTGTCATCATTCAGGGGTCCACAGCCATGGGATGAGGTCAGTCATTGTGCAGCTGCACCCCATGCCACCCCCAACTCCCTCCCCCCCAGCTTCACCATGGATTCATTTAGGCAAAAGGCAATTCATTAATTTGCTTAACAGACTGAACTAGAGGCTAAACAGAAGAATGGGAAGGATTTCTGACAATTCTGAGAAGGAGGTTAAATGTGTTTAGATTTATGTTTATTCAATAATTATTATTTTAGGAAATTGATGACATGTATACCTCAAGTATTAATAGACTGTGACATTTTCCCATTTATGTCACATTTCAGCCACATACTTCATTGTGAGTCACTGAGACTTTTGTGCTAGACCAACACAAAGTAGCACATTATTGCAAAATTTCACAATTATTTCTAAGGTCTATTTGTTTTAAGCCTTTTTTAGACTTAGACTTAGACTTAGACAAACTTTATTTTCCTATTCTGATACTCCTAAATAAAATCCTCAGAGCTTTGTTAGAGATCCTTAGCAAACAAATGGTATCATGAGGACCAAGGAACACTGCAGGAAAGTTGAGGAATAAGCTTATCAAGTCTGAGGACCCCAGAGCGCTTTACACTACATTCAGGCATTCACCCGTTCACAGGCTGGTGATGGTGAGCTGCATTGTAGCCACAGCTACCCTGGAGCAGCCGGACAAAAACAGGGTTGTCATACAATGGGCACCACTGGGCCCTCTGACCACCGGCAGCGGGGAAAGCAGGTGAAGCGTCTTGCCCAAGGACTCGATGACTGAGACGGTCAGAGCAGGGGTTTGAACCAGCAAGCCACAGGCTACAGGACAAGCTCCTAGCTCCTACGCCACCGTCGCCCTACACGTGAAAGCGGCGTTCCATTTGCCAGATTGGGGATAATCGGAGATTATGTCATCCCCGCCTTTTTGCGTTCCAGTTTCAGTTGGAAAAAACATGGAGGTTCAAACCAAAGCCACTGTTAAATACACAAATACATGCAACCTGGGTCTCAAAATGCATTTTCTATTGCAATAGCTTTATTGCATAGCTGCAAAACAACCAAGATATAGGCGTCCAACTAAAAGGACAAGCCAGGGCTGGACACCGTTTGTCATAGAAGTAGCCAAGAGGACCATGATATATCTGGGGGAGCTGCAGAGATCCACAGCTCAGGTGGGAGAATCCTTTGACAGGGCAGCTGTTAGTTGTCCCCTCTTTATGGAAAAATAATGAGAAGAGAGCCATTGCTGAAAGAAAACCGCACAAACTCATGTTTGCAATCTGACACAATCCATGTAGGGTAGCTAGAAAAACATGTGGAAGGAGGTGTTCTGGTCAAATGAGACCAAAGCCACCCTGAGCACACCATCCCCTCGGTGTAACATGGTGGTGGCAGCAGCATCGTGCTGGGGTTTACTCTTCTTCAGCAGGGAGAGGGGTGCTGGTCATAACTGCAGGAATAACTGGGCAAACATTTCAGCCTCTAGATGTGCAAAGCCGGTAGAGACATACACCAAGAGATCTGCAGCTGCAGTGAAAGTTAAAAGTTAAAATAGAAGACAAATGTATGCCACACCCAAACTGGGAACATAAAACCTAATCTTAATTTGTGAACTCCCAACACCCTGAGATCCATCGCCTTCAGTTGTTTATGTTTAATCCTTTGCTTTTTTCACTACCCGACATTTAGCCCAGTGTTTATTTTAATGCTTCCATAGTGAAATGCTAAAGTCTTCACCCTTCATGTTTACCACAAACCAGTCGGCTCTTCTTATCACCTGTACTGTTCCACAAGTTTTTGCTTTATATCAGCTGTACTGATGACTTTCCTGTCCTCTGCTGCCAGCCTTGACACATTATAGGACGAGAACAGAGTGTCCGTTGGAACGTTACGCATGAACCAGAACAGGAAGCGTTTGTGCTTAAGTCAAACAGATGACATCACCTTTAGAGTCGGATCAGATATCCCCACACTGGCGTGCTCTTAAATCTTATTTCACAAAAAAACGAAGCAAAAAAAAACCCAAAACGTGTCATTTGCTTCTAAGCTACATGATTTACAGCCAAATAAAGCAATTTTGAGTAAATATTTTTTATTTGGCAGGAAATTATATTGTGAACCTTTAAGAAGTAAATTTTAGATTTCTTTTAACAGAGAAAACTGCTTCTTGTGTAACCAGTGGCATAAATCCAGCCAGTCGCTGTCCTATTTTCCTTCTGATTGCCAGCAGAGACGTTATGAAGCGTTGCAGCTTTGCGTGTCCTGTATCATCTGAATATCTTCATCTTATTCTCCATCATGCCCTGACAGAGGCCAGCTTCCTAGCCGGGCCCCAGAGCTGGACGCATATTTGCTGGCTGAGTAAGGAATGTGGTTGCATGCCTTAGATATTAGCTATGACGGAGCGCTGGCTCCATGAGGGAGGAGGAGGAGGCGGTGAGGGAGGAGGGAGGTTTGGTTGGAGTCTGAGCTCACGGCAAGTGAGCTCATTCAACCCCAGAGCTCGGGGAGAGAGTGTAGCTCCGTCATCCTCCTCACAGAGAGAGTCATAGGGGGAGGGAGGCAGAGGGAGGAGTGTAAGCCGGTGACGGAGCGAATGAGAGACGGGGAGAGTTGGAGCGGCACAACAATAGCGGGCTGCTCTTCAGGCTGTGGACACTTTAGACACAGAGAGCGTTCAGAGGAGCACACAGCCGCCCTGTGAAACCAGCTGCAGGCGGATCACAGCTGGCGTTTACATACAGGTTACTCATTTGGTTTTTCCCCTCGCTCTCTCTCAGGCAAATCATCCTCACAAGACCACAAAATTGCCATGTATTGACGCAGGAGCATTCTAGGAATTTTTGTGGTCCTGGCATTTTTGGTCATATGTTGACTTGAAGAGTGTGTCCACAGACCATTTTGGACTATTTTTTTCATTGCCTCAGAAAGTCACTCAGTGGACCTTGGAGAAACGATTTAACCAGAGGGCAGTTTTCTGGACTTGTGATTTTTAGTCTTCTATTTGTTTCTGCGGTGTATTTTTTATTTTTTTTTGTTTGTTGTGGCGAAGACTGTTTTCGTCTCTGAAGGAAGGGGACACCGGAACATTTCTGTCGGTGTGTGCCATTGAGACAGAGTTTGTACTGGGGGGGATGCCTTTGGATGTGGTGATTGCCCCAGCAGAGGACTGCTTTTGGCCGGACCTGCAGGAGTCAGACATGAGGCTGAAGATCAGGGTCCGCCGGATGAAGCAGGGGAGAGAGCTTCGAGGTGTGTATCCACGTGGAGCGTTAAGCGGCTGCAGTATGCGTGCGTGTCTGTGTGCAAGAAATAAGAAACAGCCGACATGTGGAAGACGAAGGCATGTGTGTATGCATGAGCGCATGAAACAAGTAGAATTTAACAAGGATTTTAGAGATGATTGGTAAAAGGTGTAGATGCACCACAGCTGAGTACAAAGGCGTCATTCAGCTTTCAGGTATTCTGAACCATGCGTGCTGCAAATGGAAGATGTGAAGTGAATTCTAAGGATCCCAACCACATATAATTAGAGATCACTGCTGGGACCGCTCCAAACCTGCCGATTGTTTCCTCACCCTTCTTTTGACGCTGGTAACACATTTAGAGAGAGCGAATAGGAAGAAGGGAGATTAACAGGATGACATCATGAAGATGAGAAGCAATGAAGACGAAGGAGCGGAGAAGGGGGGAGAGAAAAGACTCAGAGGGGGGAGACTGAGAGCCGTGACCCGCAGTATGACATATTGCTCACTGACTCTCAGCCTGTGGTCACTAAGATGTTTAAGCCTTTCTCAACCTTCTGCTCTGCTGTTGCCTTTCTACGCTCTCTCTTTCTGCAGAGTGGTGTCTCAGGGATATTATGTTATCAATATGTGTGCAGGGTGCACTGCAGGTGTCTAACAAAACACGTTTTCACACGGAGCGGTGAGGCAATGCAGAGCAAGGCTTCTGAGGGGAAAGACTTCAACAAAGAGTCATTGCATATTGCTCTCTGTCGTCTTTTAGAAATCATCTGCTGGGATTCATTTTTCTTTCTCGCCCTTTGCCACTGTTCTGTCGCCGAGCAATGCATCTCCACACAGCATGAAAAGAAATCACACCTTTAGCATCATCAGATGAAAATAGCCCCCGTGTGTCACAGGTACAGAAGCGTGTTGGCACGTCTCTGTAAGAACTGGCTTGAGCATGCAGACCAAATTATAGGAGGGTTTATGGGCCCATAATGCAGTAACACAACGCTGCTGAAACAGCGGGTTATCAAAGTGACATGCCCCCGCTATCTGCACACAGCCAGATAGGGGAACAATAAAAAGTTTAACCGTCAGCAGGTGTGACGGCATGATAATCATAAAGCTGACACCATGCTTGACAAGCGATGAGCTCACCCTCTTAGTTCATCAGTATTCTGTCTGTTGGCCTATTTCTGACCAATCTCGCCCGGTCTAAAACACACACACACACACACACGCTTCTCTTCTGGCTGCAGCACAGCCTTTGTGAAGCTGAGAGGGACATGTGTGCAATGATGTCATGTTGGAAGGGGGGGGGGGAGTGGGGGGGTCACATTGAGATGCTAATGTCCCCTCATAGTGAAGGGGACAGCTGGAGGGCCACAGAGGGATGGCGTCATGTCTCCCCTGATATGAACCACAGGGGAAAAGCAACAGAGGGGTGAAGGGTGGTCATTCACCCAAATCAATGCACCCCCCCCCCCCAGGCTGTTTAGGCCAGCCTTTGCCTTTTCCCCATTAACAGACCAGGTAAAAAGGCCAGCTGAGATCTACTTAGAAGCTGAAGAGGAGATTGTATTGACAAGGCAGTGAATTGTACCAGGAGCAGTGATGTAACAGTGGAAATCCCATTAACAATAAATGCCAGGCAGGTGCTGCATGCAGTTCTGGTCAGGATCTCTGGGAATCTGTCATGATGTATTGTGGTGTTTATCACAACGATGACAAAAGTAGCATTGAAATGTAAGGGAAATGTTCTTTAAAGCTCATTTTGGGTTTAAATACATCAATTGGGTCTGTGGTTGATCAGAGCCTTGCAAAAATGCTCTAAAAATAAAACATAGTCGTTATGATGAAGGCTACTTCACTGCATCAGTTATTTCAAGATGAATCGATCAGCATTTTGAGACGAATCTCTACTGTAAAGCTTTGACCCGCCGATAACGAATTTAGCTGATTAAGAGTCAACATTGGAAGACTTAAGGAAAGCTTTAAAAATATGTTTCTAGCCTTCCTGCCATGTATCTGTCATTAATTATTTATAATAGGAGCAGAGGTGACGTGTGTGAGGGAGTGTTGCTGTAAATATGGTGTTGCTATTTTGAAAGAAGGCAGAATGATTACGGTGAGAATATTCTAGCTGTCAATAGCTTCTTATTTTAGGGATTTGCACGGTTAGAACAGCTAACATAACAAAAAAAGAAAAAAAAGATGTGAATTACCCAGTGAATGGGGATCCTTATCATATATCTGATATAAGCAAAAGGCTGTATTCTGTTCAGCCATCCTGCTGTCTGCTCAAGTGTTGCTCTCTCTCGCTCTAACGCAGCCTGAAAGAACTGCAGAGATCTCTCTCAACTTTGTAGGAAATATTCTTTCTTATACATTTTTTACAGCGTTATTTAACCCCCTGACTTTATTTTTAAACACTTGACACTGAAAATAACTAACTTTAAGTATTCTTGCCCACAGTAAAAGCCGGACACCACATATCAGGACCTGGTAGTGCATTCAGTAACCGGAAAAAGATAGGATTTTTGAGTTTTCGTCTGACCAACTATTTAGAATGATAATTATAAATAGTTGGTCTTCTCTACGTTTTTCCTCCATTTAGGCTTAAAGATGAATCTCTTTCAATCTGAGACATAACAATGAAATCAAAGAAATGGCTGATTTACTCTTTTTCTACTTATATGTTTGAGTTTCAAACAAGTAAAGAGGAGCAAAAAAGGCCTAAGTTCCTGGCTCCAGCTGAGGAGGAGAGGAAAATACTCAGTTGCATAAATGATGAAGTGGGCAGAGAGGAACGGAAAACGGATGCCAGTGGCGACACAGTGCCCTCCTTCCTGGTTGTGTGTTTTCCTTCTTGCCAGAACATTTCTTACTTTTTCTATTTTTTTTAAGCAGTGTGTGTTCAGAACTTGGTTAGTCACATCCTGTCCGAGTACAATTTCATGACTCCAGCGTGACAACCTTTCCCTCTCTGAAACAGAGGCGACTTGTGTTCATTTTTCATAATGTGCCGTGGATTTATTTTTGCCTTTCAGCATGTTTGGTTTGTCGGTCGAGTTCAGTGCAGCACGATGCCATTTTTTCCCCTCACTATCACGCTGTATTAAGGGTGAACTCATCTCTCCCGGTTTGACTTTCTGATCTCATCCCCGTGGACAGGGTTTTTTCTATGACTTCATTGTGAGTGTGCTGTTTGTTTAGATTGGAATGGACACATCACTTACATCTGGGGACTGTTTGGGGACTTGTCTCCAGGCTTTTTGGGTATTAGTGTGTCCTTTTCTGTGGTTTCTCTTTTTTTCCATCTTGGCAACACTCAGGATGACAAGTTGAGCCAGTTGTCATCAACATTTCTGCTCTCCCTCATTGTCATAGCAGCCTTAAGAGAGCCTGTTCAGGTGACGAAGTGCCAATAGCATGCTATCTCCTGTGTGACTAATGTCCATTAGTGGCAGCAGTGTAAATCTTTGACCGCAGGAAGGTGTTCTGTAGTTGACGTAATGTTGCTGTAATGTAATCGCTCCTAAAAAAGCCGGCAGGCGCTCTCATTCTGGCTCTTTATCTCTGACTCCAATCTTCCTTCATGCCAGTAACCCCTTTCTCACTCCCTCAGTAGCACGTTGTGCTCTTTAAATGTTAATTTCACACAAGACGTGGTCCACTGCTGTAATTATTACTCCAGATCAAAGAGCGCCAGCAAACTACACGCACACTTTCTCCTCAGCCACTGACTATGTGGAACATCCTGTCCACAGACCTTCTAACAACTCTCTAACAATGTCTGCCACACAAAGAGGGAAATGGTTGCTGTCTGACGTAAGGCTTTTTTCCTGTTGATTAATCTGCTTGTAGGAACGTAGCATTTCCTCAAACGCATACAGTAGATTCTATTTATGCTCTGTTTTTGTTGTGTATGCTCTGTGACAAACGTTCCCTGGGAAAGGATAAACCAGGAAGAAGCCCTTCAAAAAGCATTTCCTCTTTCTGTTTTATCAATTAGAGGGAGGCACGCTGGGAAACGGAGGCCTGAAGCCAAATATTTCAACACATATAGGCTTGTCCTAGCATGGCAGCCCTCCCTCAGCGTTTACATTGAGTTTTTCCACTTAAATCGTTATCTGATCATTCTTTCTGCATCCATCAATCTCTCCGCTCCACCCCCTTCTGCCGAGGAAAGCACTGATGTCATCGCTCCGCCGGTTGCCATTAATAGCTGGAAACAGACAGGCCTTCTTCGCTTTGCTCTTAAAGGCACAGCGCACTCAGAACAGCACTGGGTCATGATTGTTTGACGCTGTCCTGAAGTAAATATTTATTATTTATGTTGGAGGACATTTCTTCAGGTTCTTTTTGCTGGTTGCATTGGCCGCTTTTTGCAAGGGGCTTGCAATCAGACCTGCGTGTGCTGCTTCTAGCAGTGATGTCGTATCTCTCACTCTGTGATCATGTGTGTGCATGTGGGTTTTCTTTTTTAGTGCTCGCTCTACATCCCACATCGGGTCAGGCAGGGCCGAATGTAGATTAGGTTCTAATCTCCTTCTCTGGGGCTCAAAGTTTTCCTTGAAGCACTCCCTTTTCCTTCCAGCACTCTGCAGCGAGGTCATTACCCACTCCTCAACACACACTCTCCTGAATCCTCACCCCGTTCCCTACCCTGTAGTTATACAACCACGCTGCTGCAGAGTAATTATGATTATTATGGGGATATGTGTGTGACTGTGTGCCTGCATTAGGCGGAAAGACAATTAAAGCAAGTGAGCGTGAATTTTGAGCATTATGTTGAAAAGCAGATTACGATCTCCATGTGTTATTTTGTGTGTGTGTGTGTGTGTGTGTGTGTGTGTCAGTGGGATGTCTCTGGGCCTCCGTCCTGGCCCTGCACCTGTGGCCTCTCTCATTCCCTCAGCCTGACGCAATGCTCTGCTACAGGACATGAGCTCATGCAGGAAACAGAGCCACACACATACACATATGCCAAAAGTGGAGCCGCCTGCCTCTTAAAGGGCCAGACGTGCATTCCTGGCCACCCAGCAGTTAACCCAACTTGCACACAGAAGCACAGAGAGCCTCTTTTCTTTTGCTTCTGTTTCACTAAGCTGGACCCAGAGATCGTAGCCCAGATTCAGCCTCCAAATGTCTATTGAACGTCTGTCTGCTACGCTAATGGTGATGAAGATGGAGTTTCCACTGTTTTTTCTTTTTTTTTGTGGCTGTTCAGTGGAAAATCATTAGTGCGTCTAACCGGTTCTTGCCGTCTTTGTCTCTGCAGGAGGTTTTGCAGCTTTTTCCTCCTGTTTCCCCGGCCTGTGCGAGGGGAAGCCTGCCACTACACTCCCAATGAGCTTGTCCCAGCCCTGCTTGCCTGTGGCAAATGTAGGACCCACTCGCATCCTGCCACACCTCTACCTGGGATCACAGAAAGACGTTCTCAACAAGGTGGGGTTTTATCACCACGGTTAAAAGGAAGGCTGACACTGTGTTATATGCAACCATGCTTAGACTTAATCCTATTTCTACGCATCTCTTCAGGACCTGATGGCTCAGAACGGTATCACTTATGTACTGAACGCCAGCAACACCTGTCCCAAACCAGATTTCATCAGCGAGAGCCATTTCATGCGCATCCCAGTCAATGACAACTACTGCGAGAAACTGCTGCCCTGGCTGGACAAAACAAACGAGTTTATAGGTAGGAGACCAGAATGCTGCCGCAATAATGATTGCTTTTGTGACAGCCCGAAGACTTTATTAGCTGATGTTGAGTTTAAAAAGCTCTGCTCATTTGTTTAGGTGAGAATCACATCCCCAGACTGCTTCTTTCTGTTGAGAATTTAATAAAGACTTTGATTTTACCTAAAGGGCACACAGCATCCCTAAGAGAAGGCAATGATCATACTTGTTTCATACAATAGATTAGGTGTGACAAATTTACAACGATTGGTTGTAAAAAGGTGTGGTGGAACCCGTGAATGAGACTGATTGATCACAAAGGGAGATGTAGAGTGGACCCTTCTTCGTAGATATGAAACATAACAATACCGTTTCTCAGATAAATGTCAACATCATTAACTTTAGCGTGCGAGGCTCAGAAATTTCAGTTAAGGTCACGTTGTGTTGTGTAAGTAAATAGGTGAGTATTTTATTTTGACTAAAACCTGTTTATTTCTCTACCAACAGACAAAGCTAAGGTGTCCAACTGCAGAGTGATTGTGCACTGCCTCGCTGGGATCTCACGGTCAGCCACCATCGCCATTGCATACATCATGAAGACAATGGGCTTGTCATCAGATGATGCCTACAGGTATGTTTGCTCCTCCCTCCCACCTCCAGCTAAGCTATGTTGTCATGTTTAGTGAATAGATGAAGAAGTAGTCCCAGTCGGGAAACAAAATTGTTGAAATGGTTGCCTGGTTACAGTTTTTTTTAAAAAAGAGTTTGTTTTGCCATGAAAGAACAATGCAGTGTGTTGCATATTGTCCATCAGTACAATAGTCCCTTTAGACCTCCTATGACTTTACACACGATTTATTGCAATCATTTTTGCTTTTATTTAGTTTTCATAGATCTAATTTTTTTTACTCTTTTTCCTTCCTGCCAGGTTCGTAAAGGACAGGAGGCCGTCCATATCCCCAAACTTTAACTTCCTGGGTCAGCTGCTGGAGTTTGAGAAGGGCCTGCGGTTACTACAAGCTTTGACCACCGATGATAAGAAGTCTGAAAACAACTCCAAACAAAGCTCTGAGGTTAATGGAGTCTCTACTGGATTTGAGATCAACGGACACCACACCGGCTGTGACTCGTCCGTGGCAGATCCTCACACCCAGACTGAACCCAAGTTGCCATCTCCCACCTCCCTCCAGCAGGGCTTTAACGGCCTGCGCCTCTCGGCAGAGAGGATCATGGACACCAACCGGCTCAAGCGCTCCTTCTCTCTGGACATTAAGTCTGTCTACTCTCCTAACAGTCCACATTGCCCCAACATGGCACCCACTCATTCTGAAGACATCCCCAAACTGTGCAAACTTGACAGCCCGGGAACAGGCACCTCCAACGGCGTCTGCTCCCAGTCGCCCGTCCTAGACAGCCCCGGCTCTTTCGACTCTCCATTCCCCTCGCCGAGCAGCGGGGGCAGCATAGGGGGTTTGGGTGGAAGCGAAGGAGTCCATCGGTCCGGTACCTCCTCGTCCAGATCCAGACGAAAAACCAAGCACAGCTGTGGCACTTCTCCGGTCCACTCCCATCCGCATCATCCTCCACAGACCCTCAGCTTGTCCCTGGACCACAAGAGCCCCAGCTTGGAAGAAAACCTCAGGGGCTCCCCGCTCCTCTCGCTGCCCTCCCTGCCCACTTTGGGATCTGGGGCTATGTGGACCAAACACAGAGACTCTGTCCAGGCTACAACTCCGGTCACTCCAGTCACCCCGACCACAGATGCTCCCTGGCATTTTGGAGCAGAGGAAGGCGGTGAGGGAGAAATGGACGTGGGAGGAGAAGAGCGAAAGGGAGAGGAGTCGTCGGTGCGGTTTGGTAGCAGCTCGGCGTACGTGGCATTTGGATGCAGCGAAGGCCCGAGGTTACGAGACAAATCCACGAGGGAGAAGCCCTTGCTTTCTCAGACACAGAGAGACCACTGGGATTCCACGTCCAACAGCTCGAGCAACAGTGTTCCTGCATCCGAGCAGTTCAAGCGGCGCAGCTGTCAGATGGAGTTCGAGGAGGGCATTTCCGAGACGAGGTCCAGGGAAGAACTGGGGAAAATTGGCAAGCAGTCGAGCTTCTCTGGAAGCATGGAGATCATCGAAGTGTCCTGACAGATAATGGACCTGATCCAAGCTGTCCCGTGGGGGCAAAAATGGACCTGTTTAATGAGAACGCGCGAAGAGGAAAAGTGAGGTGGAGCAGACGAAGGTTGTTGTTGTTTTTTTGTGCTCCCCTCCAAAGACAGTGTTAAAGACTCCAACTGAGGGAAGGACAGACACAAGCTGAGAGTTAATGTGAACAGTTTGCAAACCTGGACTGACAGAGCCTCAGCTGCGGTGTTTAGGTAGCCATACTCATCCTGAACTCTTAAAATTTTGAGGAAAAATCCTGGGGGAAGGGGAGATAAAGGTGTGACTGTTGGTACTGCAACTTTCTATTTATGTCAACTCCGTCACAGGTTAACCGATGCCTCCCCAAGCACACATTGCATCCTGATTATATAGAATTTCCTCCTGTTCAGACTCATACTGTTTGCCTGTGGTTAAATGTAGTGTGTGCATCAGTGGGTGTATAGCTTGTGATTTGATCCGAGCCCCAAGTTTCGTCCCAAAGCTCCATCCCTGTGTCAGAGAACCTCAGAACCATGCACGGCTACATCCGCCCCAACCCCAACTTCCCCCTGTGGCTTGGCCCGCCCCAAATGCTGCAAAAGACCACCACCAACAACAACAACTGTAGTGGACTAGTTAATAGTACTGTCTCCTCCTGTTATCACAGCACAAAGCAGAGAGGTCCGACGGACTTAACACAAAGACGGTACTGCAGTGAAATCACGAAGGATCCTCTGCGTTTTGTTGAGGAGAAGGCTCGTAACGATGGACGGTGTGTCTCTCCTAAGCACAGTGCATCTTTCCTGACTTTGGCTTCCTTTGTTTCAAATGTTAACAGCATGAAAAGACTGAGGATTCAGGACCCCCCCCCCCCACACCTCCTCCTCCAGGTCCTTTCCCACTGAACCTAGCCACCATCTATGGCCACAAGAGAGCATGCACCTGAAAGGCTGACTACAGACAGACAAATACTATATATATACAATATGAATATATATAGCAATTCTAATGAACTTCTGTTCAGTTATAGTTTTAATTTATTGTATTGCTTCATTCTGGTAATGAGAAATAATATAATGTTTTGTGGATTCTTTTTCTTTTTTTCTTCTGTTGAATTGTTATTATTATTATTATTATTATTATTTGCTGTATGGTATTTATGAACACACACCCATTACAAATACACACATTCAACAAAATTCTCGCAAGCAATACGTGCTGTTCCTTCTTTTGAGATCGTGACGTATGACTTTGAGATGCACTTTTCTGCTGAGTGACTACCATTCACATCCTGGCAAACACGATACTCCCAAAGCCATGTTCTCGCCTCTGTTATGTAGAAAGAAGGCACAGACGTCCCACCGAGGAGATCTACCAGAACCCGGCCTCTGTGTGGTGAATTTCAGGAGTTTGTCACAACTGAGGGCTCAATTATGACTGAAAAGACTGTTTTACTCAGCTGTGTGGAGATAAGAAAAGAGCAGCCAAACAACTCTTTGATCACACTCTCACATAGGTCGACAAATGAGCCTGTCTTACAGCAGCTCCAGTGCTGTGAAAAAGTGTTTGCCCCCTACGGATTTGTTTGGTTTTGGTTTTTTGTCACACTTAAATCTTTCCGATCATCAAACTAGTTTTTATATTCAACAAAGATAACCCGAGTAAATACAAAATTCAGTATTCTAGTAACGGTTTCATTTATTAAGAGAAAAAGTAATCGAAACCAGCCTGATTTTTGAAATGGCAACTCCTAATCCTAATGTAGGATTTTCTGATATATAACAGATTTCATGGTCCATAGTTGTTGTTTTCAATGCTCTAATCGTTTTACGGCAGATGTGACGGGGTGCACACCTTCCAAAAAGTTCCACTTTTGTTTCTTTAGTCCAAATTGCAAAAGTCTGTTTTTTGTCCAATGGCAGACATCCATTTCACATTAGAGCTCTTCCATGAGATTGAACCCAGCTGCCAAAAACATGCACGTAGCCACAGTTAACAGGAAGGCAACAGGAAGGAACGATATTTTCTCATTGCGCCATGTTGGTTTGGAAAGGTTTTTTTTTTCACCCTAATAGATGAAATCTGAATTTGCAACCTGCTTTTTGTATTTACTCTTATTATATATGTCTGATATAATTTTTTCTGATAATATGAAAGGTTTAAGTGTGGGGGGGATGCAGAAACAAAAGAAATGTGCAAGGCGCCAATACTTTTTCACATCTATGTGTATGCAAACAGAAAAACGCTTTCACGGTTTTCAGATCCTCTCCGAGCCAGCATCCGTTTGTCCGTGACCATCCCATGATTTCCCACCAAGGCTGAAGCTGTACACACGTTCGCGTCACACTGTATGCCCCTCACACTTACAGTATATTCACGCATTAATCTCTACAAACACCCTTTCTTTCATTCTCAGGGGATCTTTCGGTGAGCCAAGCCCAACACAGGGTACACAGCTGCTGGTACATCAGCACAAAGCCTGTCCATGAAGCACCCTCTCTCTCTATCTCTCTCTTTATCTGTTTTTTATCTGTTTTTACAATAATTTTTAAATTTCTAAAGCTTGGATCACATCAGCATGACACAATGGACAGAAAAATAAAAATCAGGATCTCCATATTTTGAGGTGGAAGGAAGGAAAATAAACTAGCTCTCCTGGTGTGAGAAGGTTATTTATTTTTGATGTAAAATGTGTTGATATTTTCCTTTGTCCCTGGATTAGCTTTACTGTCTGGCGATCTCTGACATTTTGACCTTATGCTGCTACAGCTACAAGTTCAGATAAGTCATGTTTTATTTTTTCACCTTACTCCCCATATTTTTAAGAATTGTTATTTATGCTATGTAACAAGAATGATGCAGGATGTCCCATTTGCTACATTATTATTATTATTATGGTTATTATTATTATTATTATTATTATGGTACATAGCAACGCATCTAAGAACACTGATAAATTTAGACAAGTTTGTAAAATGAAATCATGATACCTTAGGCTGCTTGATGCAAAAATACCTCAGGTTCTATTGAAAGGCTTTTCCTTCCCCTGTACATGTGTTGTGAAAATGAGACAAAAATACAGACATGACAAAATACATACCTCTTGTCTGCTTCATCTTCTTGTGTGTTTGCATGCATGGGATCCTAAACAGACATAGCAATGTGATGCCAGCGAATTGTCCAAAAACCACAATAAGCCAACTAGAGACTGGAAGATGGCTATTGATTTTGTGGGAAACAAACTCCACCCAAACTACACAACAAACTTTGATTTGATTTTCCTTTTTACACATTAAGGTAGTACCGTTGCCTTTTCATAGACTCAGTGCTCTTGGAATTTAAGTACAGATAAAATACGTGTGTGTGTGTGTGTATATATATATGTATATATATATATATATATATATATATATATATATATATATATATATATATATATATATATATATACTGTCCCACATTTATTAGCAGTGGCCATATATATATTTATATATTCACGGTAAAATCACTTGAGCCAACTCGGATGAAGTAGAAACTTAATTTGATAGTGTTTTGGGAACAGTCCAAAACTCTTTCCGGAGTTTGCTCCATGAAAATATGATTACTTTTTTGTGACGACCTTCAGAAAAGGCCATCTATTTTTCTCCTTTTCAAACAATTCCATTCCAAGAGTTAATTTTTTATCTATAGTATGAAGCAATAAAAAAAAAAAAATTCACAACATACGTGACGTTGAGGGTACAATTAAAAACAGGTTGCATTCAAAAATATAATCTCGTTTTAAATATGGAGGATTTTGCAGAGTACAAATGTTTGATACGCAGAAACTATGACTATTATGGCTCAAAACTATCGCTTCACTTTGATTAAAATGCATTAAATATTTCTTAAGTTCTGAATATCTTACAAATCTTTTCTAGGAACATGGCTCTTGTTATTCATTGGATAACTATTCCAATGATGTCTTGGCTTTAAGAATTAATAAAACATAAAGAAGTTTTGAATTGGGTCCTTAAAATTGGTCACTGTAAGTAATGGCTTACTTATTGAGGGGAAAAGTCCATTATTTGCCCAAATTTGGCATATTAAACACTTTTAGTTTATTTTTTTTACCTGCATCTTTCCTCATTGTCAGTCATTTAGACATTACCTCCCTTTAATGTATCGTTTAGTTTATGTATTTATTACTGCATTGTCAAAATAAGTAACAGCAAAACAACTAGAATTTAATAGGTCTTTGCCATGCCTCAGCATCTTTGTAAAGTTATCATTAGATTTGTGAGATATGGTCAGCTAACTTGCTGTTAGCTTTTGATTCACAGGCTAGTCCCAAGCAAGCTAGCCCTGTAAAGTGTTTTGCTTTGAAGGTTACTGGTCAATATGTTATACCCATTTAAAATTCCCAAATACCACATTTCTTGCAATACTGTACAAGATTGGGGCAATAAATATAAGCTCTTTTGTCTGTGTTTGCCAACCACAAGCTAACACAGGTAGGTGTTACTAAAGCTAGCACCAGTAGGCTACCTAGAACAGCTAACTTCCAACAAGGCACCCCTGAACAATATCTGGGTTATTTTTGGTGGTGTGGGCTATGATTCTTCTGACACTTCCTGAACAGTGCATGTGTTGCTTGATTATTAAGGTATAGGCTACTAAAGTTTTCAAAAGATATGGTTTCCAAACAATAACTTTTTCTATCATACTGTTTCTAAAATGTTATGAACTTTTATTGTCAGAGAAACTGCCAGAGTAACGTCACTTTTCCCCTGTTGTGAGGAGCATAGACTGATTCTGCGCTGCCCTTTACCCCCTGTTGCTACACACTGCTGGTCAGCTGACTGAAAGAAAGCAACTATTGCTACTTTTCTGTTATTTAAGAGAAAGAAATATTCGTCAAAATTGTTTCAAGGTTAAACCAACATTTTGAATGAGTTTTTTTTTATATAATAATAATAATAAAAAAAAAAAAATAATAATAATAATGCATTTTATTTATAGCCGCCTTTCTCAACACTCAAAGTCACCTTACTGAATCAACAATAAAACACTCAATCCAATAAACATTGAATCAACAAAGAGCAGGTATAGAATAAAAAAGAACAGGAGAAAGGATGGGATCCTTACAATCAAATTAAATTTAAAAGTTATAGATAGTATGCCTGTCTAAAAAGATACGTTTTTAAGTGAGTTTTAAAAGTAGTTATGGACGTGGAGTGTTGAAACGTAGTGGGGCAGAGAGTTCCAAAGATGTGGGGCTGAATGACTGAAAGCTCTACACCCCATGGTAACCAGACGAGCCTGTGGAAGGATGAGCTGAATGGAAGAAGAGGACCTGAGAGAGCGAATAGGAGCTCAGTGATATACTTGGGGGTAAGATTATTGACAGCTTTACATGTAAGGAGAAGAATTTTATAAATTCTGCGATATTTAAAGGGAACCAATGAAGTTGCTGCAGGACATGTGTTATGTAACTGATAAAGGGGCTTCTGGTAATGATACAGGCAGCAGAGTTTTGGAGTAGTTGTAATTTATGAATGGATTTGTCAGGTAGCCCATAGAGGAGAGAATTGGAATAATCTAAGCGGGAGGTAACCAGGGTGTGAACCATAATTTCAGCACTGTTAGCAGAGAGAGTTGGACGTAAGCGAGAGATGTTACGTAAATGAAAATATGCTGACAGAGTGATATTATTAATGTGGGACTGAAATGACAGAGTGCTATCTAGGATATATATATATATATATATATATATATATATATATATATATATATATATATATATACATACAGGACTGTCTCAGAAAATTAGAATATCGTGATAAAGTTCTTTATTTTCTGTAATGCAATTAAAAAACATGAAATGTCATACATTCTGGATTCATTACAAATCAACTGAAATATCGCAAGCCTTTTATTGTTTTAATATCGCTGATTATGGCGTACAGCTGAAGAAAACTCAAAAATCCTATCTCAAAATATTAGAATATTTCCTCAGACCAAGTAAAAAAAAAAATATAACTGCAAAACAAAATCAAACATTTGCAAATGTCCATTAATGCACTCAGTACTTGGTTGGGAATCCTTTTGCACAGATTACTGCATCAATGCGGCGTGGCATGGAGGCAATCAGCCTGTGGCATTGCTGAGGTGTTATGGATGCCCAGGATGCTTCAATAGCGGCCTTTAGCTCATTTGCATTGTTGGGTCTGGTGTCTTTCAGCTTCTTCTTCACAATACCCCACAAATTCTCGATGGGGTTCAGGTCAGGGGAATTGGCAGGCCAATCAAGGACAGTAATGCCATGGTCAGTACACCAGTTACTGGTGGTTTTGGCACTGTGGGCACGTGCCAGATCTTGGTTGTGCAGCGTTTCCTGCCACATTCCCCCTTCCAACACACTTTTTGTGAATGTGCTTTGAAACTGCACTCTGTGAACAGCCTGCTCTTTGAGAAATTTATTTTTGTGTCTTACCCTCCTGATGGAGGGTGTCAATGATGGTCTTCTGGACAGCAGTCAGATCAGCAGTTTTCCCCATACTTGTGATTTAGTTTACTGAACCAAGCTGAGTGTTTTTCAAGGCTCAGGAAACCCTTGCAGGTGTTTTGAGTTAATTAGACGATTCAAGTGATTAGTTGAATAGCCTACTAGTATACTTTTTCACAATATTCTAATTTTCTGAGACAGTCCTGTATATATATATATATATATATATATATATATATATATATATATATATATATATATATATATATATATATTTATTTGTAGAACGTAACAAATAATTCTGGTTCACCAATTAGTCTTTTTAAAGCAATAAAGATAGCTTGACTAATTAACCAGCCAACATCAGATGGTTATATTCATGTTACTCTAAAAAGAGCAAAACAACAATGACAAAAAAAGATATACCATAAAATACGTTTTGTTTTTGCTCAAGTCTATTTATCCAAATCAAAATAATAAAATAAATGGAAACGATGTCATTACTATAATAGCAACAGAAGGATGACCCACCTGTAAAGCTGCCAGTACTAGGAAACATGCCCCAGATGACCGTCGGTACATAGCGGGTCATTTGTCAGGATTTCAAAAAGACTTATTGTATGAAGGGGTAGTTAGTTCTTTAATGTTTAGTATTGTTTAGTATTTAAAAAACATGTTAAATGTTCCAGCTTTCAGAAAGGGTACAAAAATAAACAAAAAGAGTTTTCTGTGGTCATCCTCTACTGTTACCATAGAAAAGGGCAACACAGCAAGTTGGCCTATTTCTGTTATAAAACTCTGTCTTTGTAGAAGCTCACCAAAAGAAAATTGGGTTGGTGTTAATAGTAAGGGAAAGTCCCCATACATTTTGGACTGGTTCTTGCTGTGGAACTGTCCTCGGTCTGGCGCTCAAATGTCCTGAAGCAGCAAATGCACCACACTGCGTTGATGAGGCTGACGAGCTTCACCTCTGGATGTGTCGCACAAACAAGGACAGAGAATTGAGGAAACCAGGGAGAGGCTATACATGTTTTTGTTGTTGGGAAGATTTTACTTTGAGGAATGCATACCTTTTCTAAATAAAACTGAACTGAAAACCTTTGAAGTACTTGCTGCTCATTGAGGCTCAGGGGCCCGTTCTTCGTACGTCGCTAACTCAGTTAGCTGGATTTGATTGTTGACGATTTGGCATGATCTTGGATCGTTTGGTTCTTCGAAAGACATCCTGCACTTGTTGTCATAGCAACATGTGCGCCAGTTTAAGCCTGCTCGAGAGCAGGCTTATTTCATGTAAACAGGATTAGATCACAGCTTTATAAGCGGAGGAGATAGGGAAGTCTGTCGCATCCATGTCGTCCATTTTTACGACAGCAACCTGTTGCAGAAGGTGCAAGAATAATTTCAGAGCTTTTCGAATTAATCGTGTATTGCGCAATAGACAGGATCCTTTAGCGCAGCGCGACAGTGTAATTGTAGAGAGATTTTTCTTGGTGGCTGTTATAAACAGACAAACGCATCATTTAACAGTGGCTTTTAAAGAGGAAAAAGTGGTGTTGGAGCCATAAATCTAAAATATTTAAGTTATTTGTATGATGGTTTGCTTTTTATTTTTATCATATTCAGTAAGAAGATTTGTTCAGGCCATTTTATTGTGAAGTTTAGTTTTACTTTGAAAGGCTTGCTTCCTGTCGAGCCGTATATTGTATTAGAAAAAATTATGGATGGATTAGACACGGAGCAATACAGTTTTACCGTGTAAACTGTGTATGTCTTGGAAAAGGAAAAACTTCATTTTTTATAGATAAAGAATTTGCCTATGCTAGAAGATTGACACAAATGTCAAGCTATAATGTTACAGCGAATATTATAAACAAATACAGTGAGGTTATGTATTAATACAAAATAAACAAACGATACTTAAAATACTTCACTCTTTTATTAAAACTTCTGAATACAAACTGTCACAAAACATATAAAATAAATTATTTCATCATTATTCATTCATTTATATCACTTGTTTATGTTATTTGTTTTAAAAAAAACAAAAAAAACATTTAAAAAAAACTATTGGGGGGGGGCATGTCCACCAGGAATGTTTGTCATGGGATAAAATTCAGTGCACTAAATTCTACTCTATGAAGCTGATTTTTGGTGTATTTTAAGGTTCAAACAATGGGTGTGAACATTGACTTGGGCATTATTGTCTTTAAAAGGTCCCAATAGCGTTAGCAACAAGCAGACATTGGCACATAGAGACGGACTCTTTACAGGCTTCATAAAAAATACAATTTGTGTCGGAAATCCCCAGCGAGAACATAGAAGACCACAGTTCACTGTTTGCTCCCAGTTTTATTGATCGTCCGGTGTTTTCTCATGCTTTCCTTTCTCCCTTTCTCCCCCATGTGTTCACGTTCAGATAACAAGTTCCCAGATGTTCTCTAGGTCATCTCCCCACTCCACCTGCCCCCTTATCAACATGTCTCTGTGGGCGCTGAAGCCGGAGGGCGAGGTGTTTGGCAGTGGTGTGATGTGTTTGAACAGTGTTTACCTCCAGGATCTGATGGAATGAGATGAGGTGCAGGCTGTATTTGGGTTAGGGAGACAAAGAGAGGTATTCTCTCCTAGAGGATGCAGTAGCATTCTTCCATGATAAAAATAAAACGGTTCAGATCCAGCGGCGCGGACGGCTCGTTTTGTGCTCTCAGTGGGGGTCTGACTTCAAAGGTAGTTTTGGTTTCATGAAGTCATATTGGAGTTTGTTTGGTTTTTTTTCTTTTGTGCTATCAAGCATCTCTCTACGAACAAAGCTTCATTTCAAAAAGTAAACCGTGTTGATCTGGGCCTGCAAAATACAGTTAGGAGGAGCAATGCTGAGAGGTAGTAGCATTAAAATAATCTCCATTTAAACTGCTTTAGTGTATCCGTGGTCATTCCCTATGAGAAGACTCCCACCCCACTGAAATACAGTGGGCCTCCTAGTTTCATGTTAGGGTTTATCACCAGGATCCAAACTGATAATCCTTACATAACGTGTTTAATGTTTGTGTGTTTGTCTGTCAAGGTGCTCCCAGCTTGTATTATATAACTGCTCCTCAGGTAAACCTGCTTCATCACTCTTCTCTCCCTGTTGTGCTGCACTTTGCTTTTGAGCAGGGGTTTTGTTGCCAATGCTTGTGCTCGGAAATACCTTTCTTAATACTTTTCCATTTGTATTTGCTTGTTTGGCTTCTAGTCATTACAGTTTTTTAAGCGTTTCATGTCCCTCATCCAATGCACGGCTTGTTTAGGGAAAAAGTGAGCAGGAGATTTTCCAGAGATGTTGGTTCATGTCGACATGATGGCGTCATGCAGATTTTTCAGTTCGACGTCAAGTTGGACAATCACTCGCTCCGTTCGCTGGACATTTTCATGGTGTTGTATTTGCATATAATTGAAGGGGCAGATGAAGGTGGCACCTTCAGGTATCTGGAAATTGTATTTAAAGAATGAGGACTTTTATTCCTGATATCGACTGGTTTCTTTTGATTTTTCCTGTGATGTTACCCAAGGAAGCAGTGTGTGTCTCAGCCAATTTGAATATTATGAATTAATCTATCAAAAGATTCAAAAAGTCATGGTATCATAATCTGGGCTTTCCAAAATTGCTTAAAGGCAAAGCAATCTCAGGATATCAAAGATTTTTTTTTTATTAGTAATACCAAATGCTAATGATTGTTGTAATCCTAACTGACCGAAAACCAGAAAGGTTTAGTCTGGTTTAATGTCAGTGATATCTTTATATATCTTTTTATACCGTGTATGGTCATAAAACTCTGGTTTGAATTGCATCTACCTTATGAATGTTGTCATATGTTAGTATATGTTGTGTTTTTTTCTTTTTGCAAGCATCTTTAACAATGTTAAAGGCATATTAGTATTTCAGAAAGCTGGTCCCATGCTTGTCTGTCTGGACTTATATATGTGAAAACAGAATTGGAGATACTTTTTTTTTTTTCTGGCAGTGAAATTTGGCGAAACTGCGTAAAAATGTTTTACAAATGTAAGTGTGTAAGCAAACGTTTGTGTGTGGGTGTCAGAGAGCGTGTACGCTCCCTCTCACAGAGTCTGATGGGTACCAGACGTATGTGAAGGGCTGCCTGGCGCCTGCTCCCGGGCCTTTTATATGGAAACGGTTTGGAACCGTTACGTCAGCAAGCTACGGTATTCTTTGTCCGCTTTTCCACTCGCACAGGCACTTACCTATCATTACTGCACATACTTTCTTTCTTCTTTCTTCCTCCTTTCTCAGCATGCTGCCTCTTTTCAACCACTTTAATGTCAAGCACACTCTCATTACACACATTCGCTGCTCGAAAGTTGCGTCAGCACAGCATTCCAAACGTCATTCAGGGTGACTGATGCCAAACAGTGTTTCTTGGTCTTCTTTCCCCCTCCATCTGCATCCCTTGTCCCTATATAACCTTTATAACTCTGTAGTCTGGCAGCGTTCTTGTTCTTTTTCGCTCAGTCTGACTCTCTTTCCAATGCCCTAGCAGAGAAAATGTGGCACTTTATGCACAATAATCTTTCCACAACATGTGCAAAGATGGGTGAAATTCATCAATAAATGTGTTTATTGTGGTAGGAAAATCTCACACTGAATGTTAAACTCCATCTAACCTTAACTCGGAAGGTAAGAATTTGTCGAGTTGAGATGTAATCGCATTTTCATAAAATCACCGATGCCATAATTTTTGTAAAATTTAACAAGGTGTATAAAGACATATAAACTCTAGTATTTGGATGCTGGTCGCATGCAGCATCTAGATGCCTCTGGTTGTCATCTTAGGGTGCATTCACACCTTCCCTGTTTAATCCGTTTTAATCAAACTCTGGTTCATCTGCTCCAAAGGTTCAGTTCATTTGACGAGGTCTGAATGCGCAATCACACTTGGAGCGGCCTCTGGTCCGTTTGGCATTCACATATGCATTCGAACCGCTCCAGAGTTCACTTCCACCGAGCGGAGATGTAGGTTTTGATACGGACCAAAATAGTGAACTCTGGAGCGGTTCGAATGCATATGTGAATGCCAAGTGGACCAGAGGCCGCTCCAAAAGCAGGAACTGGACTACAGCACAGGGCATTCTGGTTAAATGCAACCAAAACAAACGCGCATGGTACATCCTAATAGTACATAAATAATGCCAATCCAGTTACACATATCAGTGGGTAGCGCTTGAAGCAAGAAGGTCCTGGGTTTGAGTCCTACCCTTGCCCTGGATGTTTCTGCATGGAGTTTGCATGTTCTCCCTGTGCATGCGTGGGTTCTCTCCGGGTACTCCGGCTTCCTCCCACAGTCCAAAAACATGACTGTTAGGTTAATTGGCCTCTCTAAATTCTCCTGAGGTGTGAGTGTGCCCCTCGCGACCCCAATAGGGATAAGCATGTTGGATGGATGGAGTTACTCATATCATCTAAATACCTTGCTCGACATAAGTGTGACATCAGTCCATTGAAGTTGTATGTGACCTTACGCAATCGCCTGCACCTCATACAGAGCCATTTAACCTTTTTTTAGGGAGGCCACACGATGGCCCATTAAGTAGCACTGTTGCCTTGCAGCAATGGGGTCCAGGCTTCACATTCCAGTCTGGGCTCTTTTTGCACGGATGTTGCATGTTTTTTTCCTGTGGATGTGCGTGTTATATCTGCCGTACTCTGGTGTCCTCCCACAGTCCTGCATGACCTATTATGATGTTCATTGGTCATGTTTAAGTGTCCTTAGCAGAGAATATGGAATATTGTTTTTCTGTCTTGCCCAGAGACAGACTGGTGACCTGCCCAGAGTATACCCCGCCTCTGATCCGATAATTGCTGGAGATAGTCCCCCTTCTTCATGAAACAAAGGATGTTATTGTGAATAAGCACCTCATCATCACCGTTAAGTACGGGAGGCCTTTTTATCTTCCAAATGTGCACGGTAACATGAACTTTTTGATGAGTAATGATCAAAACCATATCAAAACAAAGACAAACACAGAATCAACCATTATTGGCTACACCAGTGGTCATACCAGCATTGGTTAGAAAACCTGTAGAATGAGGGGAAGAGGAGAACATAAAGGAAGACCCAGGACTGAGGGCTCTCTAGAAGGATTTTAATTAAATTCAATTCAATTTTATTTATATAGCACCAATTCACAACACATGTAATCTCAAGGCACTTCGTGAAGCCAAATTCAATCATATCATAAAGACAGATTGGTCAAAAAGTTTCCTCTCTAAGGAAACCCAGCAGGTTGCATCAAGTCTTGACAAGCAGCATTCACTCCTCCTGAAAGAGCGTAGAGCCACAGGGACAGTCGTCTGCATTGTTTATGGCTTTGCAGCAATCCCTCATACTGAGCATGCATGTAGCAACAGTGGAGAGGAAAACTCCCCTTTAACAGGGAGGAAAAACCTCCAGC
This sequence comes from Fundulus diaphanus, assembly GCA_037039145.1. NCBI lineage: Eukaryota > Metazoa > Chordata > Actinopteri > Cyprinodontiformes > Fundulidae > Fundulus > Fundulus diaphanus. Next base: position 15,092,625 of record CM073134.1, on the reverse strand, counting down.
AGAACATGAAACAGGCTCAGTATGAACGGTCACCTGCAACGACCGACTCGGGGTTAGAGAAGACAGAGCAGAGACACAAAATATTTTACAAAGAGGAAACAGTCAAGGAGCGCACCATCTGCAACCATCAACCTCGTGAAATGTTGCAGATGTCAATCTTCTTGTCAAAAGTGGTTGGGGGGAAAGTATTAACAGCAGGGGTATTAAGGTAAAATAAATTCAACAGATGTAGTCAAATTAAAGCTTTTTGTCGTTTCATAATTATGTGAGGGTGCTGGATGTGTTCAGGATAATTCTGCTGCCTAATGCAGCATGAATCACATGTTATCCCAGGAAAAACAACCCAAATAGTTTAGCTGATTTTGTTGAGCAACCCTGAGGCCTGCGGTGAGGAGGAATCCCAGGTTGGCTCTGCATCTCAGCAGGCCTCAGGTAATCCATCCTAATGCAGTTAGCGTTGCTTTGGCCACCTGCATATTACACACCACAGCATTACAGCAACCCGGGGGGTGTCTAGACAGGCAAATCACTGGAAAATAAAGAGTGCCTAAGGGGGCAGAGCCGGTGCTGTCTGAAAGCTTTCAACAAAGAAACTGCACACAGACTACAAGCGGGCATCGACCGCGCTGGTTTCTGTTAGCTGCAAATAGAGTTCCGATAATATTCTCATCTATAGAGGAGGTGAAGCATGAGAGGGATCGGGATTTGTGCACAAAGCAGATCCAGCATCATTCTGATTACTCAGGCAGGTGTTGCGTAACCATCTGCTGCCACCTACTGCTGGACTCGCAGTTAAGCTCAGCAGCTCCGGTTTGTCCTCTAACAGGAAGGTGAGAGGCAATCAATAATATTGTTCCACGAGTGAAAAGCCAGCAGCAGATTGAATGCACGTCCGTTCATCAGTCCTCAAGTTTCGCTTGGCTTCTGTTTTTCAGGGATGGAAACGAGAACGGGAGGGAAGCTGAGAATGCATCATCCTTTCTCATCAGACTCTGTGCGTGTCAGAGTGGCGCAGCGGCTCGTCTCTGTGAATGAGGTTGTTTTTGTTTGTTCATAGTGCTGACTGAAGCAGCTGCCCGGTGCTGACATCTGTCTCTGTCTTTCCAACGCTGAACCAAACTGCAGCTCCCCCCCCCCCTCTCTTTCAAACCACACCAGCCCCATCAGCAGTCTCTGCCCAGGTCAATGCCGTCAGACACACATACACAAACATACGTCGTCTCTGTTACTGTAGTCAGCAGCACGTATAAAATATCCCAACATCCGCACCTCCAGAAAGCCACATCCTAGCCCATTGCAGCAGAAGACACAGTCTCTGGCAGATGCTGTAATGTAGGTACAATACGAGTTCAGACACTGCGTCATCTTTCCATGGGGCAAAAGTTAGGAGTAAACAAATCAGTTTTCTAAAGTCCAACCACTCCTTTATATTGATCCGTAACTCTGTCCTTTATTTTCCACAGCTCTCAACATGGATTAAAAACTGGGGACTTTTTATGTTGAAGCACAACATTTCCTGGTCCAGGACAATGTGGTCAGCTGTTTCGAAAAAGTTTCCTATTTAAATGTCAATTTATTAATAGATAACCGTCAAATATTTGATAGCAATATAACTTGTTTTAACTTTTTTTTTTTTTTTTTACTTGTTTCCTATTTTAATTTAACGATATATTTGAGCAAACTTTGATTTCTGGACTTTATTGAAATGGGCACTTTTAAAGACATGGAGGGTCAGTCAGTGGTTTGGTCCAAAAATACTGCAGTCAGAGGTGATTGGTCTGAGACTGACCTGCTGTTTACAGGTCAGATGTTTTGGTTTATTCAATAAGGCACAGCGATTGATTAGGTTCAGTTTGAGCTTATTGTGTGCTATGGTAAAAAACTATTTAATAAAGATGAATTCAACTTCGCCGGCCAATTGCAAAGTCGATAAATAAACTAAAGGAACCCCTCTGATTTTAATTAACAACACATAAGACCCTAATATAGTAATTCAATAACAAATGAGAAGGTTATTTGCATGTTTCTGTCTAGAAGGGGTTACAAAGCTTTAGGCTGTGGGACTCAAGCAATCAGTGAGAGCTATTATCCACAAATGTAGAAAAAAAAGTTAGTGATAAAACTCACTAGGAGTTGCCAGATTACTCTAAAACCACATCAACAACTCAACAAGATGGTCACAAAAAATCCCGAGCAATGGAAGCACTGCAGGTCTGACGTGCCTCATTTAGGGTCAGAGTTCATGGAGCAACAGCAAGAAAAAGACTGAACAGAATTAGCATCCATTGGACGGCTCCAAGTCCAGAACCAGCGCTGACCAAAAAGATCATAAAGGTCTGTTTCACATCTCCTAAAAACATCTTTATGATCCCCAAACACGTTTGGGGGAAAAGGTTTTGTGGACTGCCAAGACAAAAGTGGAAGTTTTTTTGGACCTTGCTAAATCTGACTTAAAAGTAGCAAAACGAAAATTGAACAAAGAACCGTCAAACGTGGCAGTAGTTGTGTGATGGTTGTGGACTGGAACCGTGAATTCTACACTCTAGCAGAAAAGCCTGAAGGACAACATCCAGTCCTGAGTGCATTACCATAAGCCAAATAACACTTGTTCTCTGCAGCAGGACAATGATCCGCGACACACCAGCAAATCCACTGCTGAATATATGATAAAAAAACTAAAGGTTTTAGAGCGGCCTAATCAAAGCCTGGACTTAAATACAATTAAGCTGCTTTGGCATGATCTTAAAGAGGAGCAGGCCAGCAGTCCTCCATTTTAAACACTCTTTACTAATCATATTAATTACTGAACGTTTAATACATGGATAAAAACTATTATACATAAGGCAGAAACTTAAAAGCTTAGAACTTTAACATCCTTCTTGGTGACAAATTGCGTTGGAAACGGCATTTAAATTAAATGAGAGAAATGTTGAAGCCCGTCTGGATAAAAAGTCAAACTCATTATAAACGCAAGTTCATTATGCATATTGTCAAGTCCTTGTTTTTCTTTATAGTATATTTTGAAAAATTTCCCAGTTTGCCTAACAAAAAGGTGCAAAAATGTATCACAGATCCATTTTTTGTCATGGAAATATCTGGCACAAGAAGTTTTAAAAGACCAGACCGTCTTGCTTCCACTAATAACTGATTTATTACCAAAACTCCAGGAATGTTTTAGAAATACGTTATTAATGTTCCTTAAATTTTATTCAGGGTTGAAAACAAAATGCTCAACAGCCGTGGCTGAAATAAGTATAAACTCAGAAGAAAGTGTGTAACTTATAAAAAAGTTGCACACTTTTTTAAAAAGTGAAAAAAACGATTTAAAAAAGAGACGTTTCTGGAGGTTAATTTGAGGAAATCATTTGATGATAAACTGAAAACATAAAACTGATTTATATTACTTGTAAAAAAAAAACAAAAACAGTGCAAAAAAGCTGCAGCTTCCTATTAAAGTGAGGATTAAATTCTAAATACATTTTTTATTGTTCATTTTTTTAGGGGCAGTAATTAAATGAATTTGTTAGATGAGGACAATAAACTGACAAAATGACATTTAGTTTAATTATTTTTCTGTCAGACATAATATTTAGGATCTATTAAGAAAATATTACAGATGAAGAGGATGTGAAATCACCTTTTTGTTCACTTTGGGTTTATGTCTTTTGTCATGTAATGAAATGACATGAAACATTTTGCATTCAGAGGTAATTCTTGCATTTTCTGATGGAGCTCGAAACAAAACACAGGGGGAACTAAATTCCTCCATAAACACCATAATTTGGGTTGCTAATTAGGAGAGGTGGTTCAAAAGTCACAGAGATGGCGACTGGTATTTGTGTTGCTAAGACAAAGGCTGAATCGCAGACTGATGGCGGCTGACGCAGTGTTTGTGGCTGCAGCTCTGTTATCATTTCTCCTCTCTCTGCCCATGACCTCAGAGCCACATGCAAGCTATTTCTGTTGACTTGCTTCTGGCTCAAAGTGACTTCATGTCTGATTTTCTTGAAATTGCAAGCAGGAGGGGAGGGTGGAGGGGTTAAAGCAGCATATTCATGGAAATATTTAGTGCATTAAACCAGCGTGCTTTCGATTGTTGCTTCAAACACTGGGTTAACGCTCGATACACAGCGTTTAAGAGTCTTCTGCAGATTCTGCAGCTTTTCTGCACCGTCTTCCATCTGAAATGGCTGCATCGTTGGAATCCCTCCGGCTTTGAGGGTTCACGTCTGTCCTCTGCTCTCCTGCAACCCTGAGTTTCTTTCTAGGATGGCGGGGATGGAGTCAGGTAGGTCTGCAGACATGACTAATGTTGCTAAGGCTGACTCATGCGCCGAGACATCAGCCGGGAGTGTGGAGCCAGCGATGACACAAGCTCAGCAGCTAATACACACACATTATGTATATTGCATCGACGCAAGGGCAGGCAGACACAGTGCCGCCGACAGTCTGAAACCCAGTCATGCAAGTGGACATTATCAGCACTATATATGTATATATAATCATTATTGAGAAACTGAAACTTTATTCATCATCAATAGTGAGCTCAGAATTGATAGTAAACACATTTTTATAAACACTCATTTGGAAAACTTATGTATTTGTACATATAAATCCACAGTTTCACTAATATTTATTGGACCAAACATGCAGTTTATACCTTCTGAAGCATTTTTCTGCCAAAAAAATACATACTCTGTAAAGGTTATACCAAACTACTTGTGCAGATACACAAAACATGTGCATCCGTCCCTTATTGCTTCTTCTGAACATTTATTATTCATGCTGGAGTAATGTGAGGTGTCTCCTTTTTAATGCCTCGTAATAGTTTTTGGAGTTAGCACGGCCAGTTATGGCTGCGTTTTAGGAGTCGTGGCAAAGCTGAGGCTTCAGTTCTACCCGGCAGGACTGAGCTGATCCACAGGTATGTGATGAGTGTGTCTGCACATGTGGGATGGGTTTAAATAACAGATCGAGTCTCTTTTCTGCTTCAAAAAATATGATTCATAGAGTTTGGCTTAAACTCAGAACAGAATTTACTTTGGATGACTTCATCTTCACAGGGAATTTAAAGTTATCCCTAAAACCATGCTATAAGCACCACAAAACAATTCAATTCTCCTTTGTGACCCAGTTTAGGTAGGGTAAAACCCTCCACGGTGCATTTAAATTAGTTTCAAATCAAAACATAGAAAGACAAAATATTTGGCAAAACTGAGAAATGGTTTTCTTTACTTTGATGATTATTCTCTTACTAACCATTGACCAGAGGATTGCTTTTCTGTCAGAGTGATCTTTAAACTTTCAGATTAAAGCCCAAATCTTATTTTTGGTTTGGAAACTTGTGCCGTTTTTGGATGCTCCTTGGTTCCTTTCTGGAAAAATAAAACACTTGGCACAACCAAAGCATGAGTAGGTGGAGTATTGCTGTGGTATTTCAAAACTTATTTAACTGGAACCTGCTGGATTATTTTTTAGGTAATCTAGAACTACTTTTTGGATGCAAATTATCATATTTTAACCCGTATGTGGGCAAGGGGAACATTATTCACAGTTCTAAAACAACAACAACAACAACATTGAATTAAATCCATGCCAGATTCCAGTTTGTGGTTGTAACATGATAAAATGTTCAAGTTAAAGAGATCTAAAATATTTTAGAGGTATTGTATGTCAGGCTCCAAAACCAAGTGGCCATGCGGGACAATAAAAGCTGAACTGATTAAAAATGCTAAGCCAGTGTATAGGTATTTATAAAGAGGATGTGTGGCATCATATCTTATAACAACTTTCGGTTTTAAGAGGAACTCAGAATAACAGCATCTGTGGCTTTGAAAGTGAATGTTTTCAAATTCTGAATGAAGTTTAGTCTCTCCTGCTTAAACAGTTCACTTGGTGACATTATATTGTTCTCTCTTTATTTTCTCCCTTTTAACGTTTTGCTTAATCTTTTTCTCTTCCTTTCTTTCTCTTTTATCTTTCCATTTATGTGTCCATTGAACTCAATATAGTCCCAAAAATAATATTTAATAAAGTTTTTTTTTCCGCAAATATCAAGCGGAGCACAATAGCGAAAGCAGTAACGCTGCACTTGTGAAAGTAAATCTGTCGGGCTCTCTTTGGCATTAAGACAACGACTCTTAACGCTACACGGCCAGACAGGAAATGTTAAAAAAAATAAAAAATAAAAAAATAAACAGCTATGCTTCTTTTTTGTTTACGAAGGTACCGATATTCTCAGGTTCACAGGCAAATTTAGTACCTATTTTTTTTCTTTTTTTGAATAAGCAAGTGGGGAATAAGTGTTGGCATTGCAGTGGTGAAATAAGCAAGCCCTTCATTGCTGAAGGTTTCGGAAGTGATGGCGAATGCCTGTAGAGATCTGCATTTTACTACGTTTACAGTTTCCTCTGGACTATTGCAGCTCAGATTTTTGCAAAGAAACTGCGTACTGATGATGGCCCAGGGGCTCTTCCTTTCTTTGAGTCTGCAGGATCCACATTATTCCTTACCCAAAAAACCTTTATTCATTTTTTATTCCAGTATATTTGTATATTTTTGTTTAATTATGTCTTGTAAGAAAGATATTTTTCATTTAGGAATGGAGACTGACAAAGTTTTCACAGACAATGATTTTTAGAAGTTATTTCAAAGCCTAGTTATTAATTTCACATCATTATCAACATATGGGTCAAAACAGCAGATTCGACTAATATGAATTTGTCATATAGTCGCACAAGAGATTTTGTAAACGTTGCCATTTTTATGATAGTAGGAAAGTGTGTGACGCTGTGATAGCTTATGGAATCCCTAGCCAGATAATTTGTACACAAAGACAATTTATCTTTAAATACTCTGCCAAATTAATTCTTTGTTGGATTTTTCTTTATCTACCCTTAGCCATACCAGGTGTGTTACAAACTATTAATTTTTGAAGTGTTGAGTGATGTCACTGTTTTTAGTAGATGCTATCAATTTCAACAATCTCAAAGAATGAACGTGTAGAAAACCAAATGGTCTCTGTTAGGTATGGTAGAGGATCCATGATGCAGTGGGGGTGTTTCTATACAATGGGCCCTATTAGAGTGCATGGCACCATGAACCGAAAAACTGGAATATTTCCAAGGCAACTCTGCTGGACTCAACAGAAAAAGGGTCATTATCGGCTCCTTCAGCAGGAAAATGATCCAAACCAAATCAAAACGGGTCACTGAATCCTCTGGAAAAAACACTTCAAGATGGGCTGTATCAAAGAGTGCAAAAAAAAAAGGATTTTAGATGAGATTCTGCATTGGGGGACAGTCAAACCCAGCTCTCTATGCATGTTTTGGCCAGTGGAGCAAACATAAAGTGTTGTACAAAGTAACAGGTTTGCACTGTTTTTTGTTTAAAAATATATCTCTTTTGGTGTGGCATTATGCTACTGTAACGCAAAACTATTTTATCTTTTTTTATCATTTCCTTTTTAAGGCTTTTTTTAGAGCAACTCTTACTCTAGTCCACTGGCTCTTCATATGGGTTACAGTGATAAGGTTTTTCTTTAAAGTGTACTGTTATATACCCCTTTAAGATTCACATGTGACACAAACAGGGTAAAAAAAGAGACTTGAGTTTATATTGGTCTGTTTGATCTAGAACTAAAAATAAGTCCAACACTAATAGTGTCAAATGAAGGACTGTTGGTAGCAAGATTACATTACATTATATGGCTTTTGATGCTGTACCCTTCATTTTTGTTGCAGGGGAAGCTGATGCAGATCTCTCATTCACGGTGTCGGCTGGTATAGAAGGGAATGGGAACATATAGACCCCCCTGAATAGCTCAGTATCGATGAGTGGATGGATTTCAGGAAGTGACCTTGGCGGACTCAAACAAGCACCAGAGATCAGCTCATTTTCCCACAGGGCACATCACTGGCACCAGCTGCATTTCTGAAGTCACGCTGGGGTTGTCTGCCTTCGAGAAGTAAACAGGGTTCACTGAAGCCGCTAATCACTGCAGTCATAACGAAACTCTGACGGGGATGAACTTTGTTATGGGTGTGTAAACAAATGAACTGAGATTAACTCATTAACTTAGTGTTTAAGTCCTTCCATATATGGACAATAATCCTAATATGTTTTGGAATAACAAATAATCAAAATGACTTTTTTATTTATTTATTCTTATTTATTTATTTTAAAACTGCTTTAAAAGGACTTTAAAGCAGTTTTAAAATAAATTGTTATGAAACAGGAATAAAATGCCATGGAATGTGCAACTGTGGCTACTTTATCAGGACAAAGGAAACACCAGAGACAGATACAGTATAAAAATATGTTTTGAAACACTAAAGCAGCTCAAATCTAACCTTAGAACAATTAAATACAGATAAAACTGAAAATTAACTTTCATATATGATGACATCAAAATGACTTAACAAGAAAATAACGTTGAAGGCATTATGATCAAACTAGAAATGCAGTTGAGCAAAATGTTTTCAAAATGTGTTCTAATATTTCATCTTTATATATATATATATATATATATATATATATATATATATATATATATATATATATATATATATATATATGTGTGTGTGTGTGTGTGTGTGTGTGTGTGTGTGTGTGTGTGTGTGTGTGTGTGTGTGTGTGCAGAATTTTAACAAATAATCAGGAAGGATATATATTTCTAAGAGAACAAGATATCTCATCAGAACATAAATATAAATGTTAAAAATGTCTTTCTGCTTTTAACAAGCTTCTGTAAAAAGGTAATATATGTTATAAACTAAAGTTTTGATAAACAAAAATCAGATGTCAACCTTATGACAGATTCTGGATCAGTTGCTAAAACTGTCCCGTTCCATTGTGGCGTCAACAATCATCCAAGACCGCCCTCTGGTGGCGTTTGGCGAAATAACGCACATTTTTTTGAGCGCTCATTCCCAGCTTCCTGTCGAACGTCACGATAACTCCGCCTTTCTCTGAGCTGATTGGCCGCCTGTCGCTTGACGAGCCAATCAGGCAGCCCTGCCTCCTGTTAACGGGGCTTGTTGTTCTGAGTGCCCTCTGCTCTGTGCTGTCTGCGTTTTCCTGTTATTTATAGATGAAGGTCCATGACAGAATATGGAGGGGAAAGGGAGGAGGGCACAAAGAGAGAGAAGCATAAGGTTCAGTGTTTCTAATTGCTATCAGTCTGGCCTTAATGAGTTGTAAGAGGCAAAGAGCTTATTGATCAAGCCGTTTCCAGCTTGTTATCTGATTGATGCTTTGTTTTTATGCAAGAAATAGGAGCGGAGATAAAGAAATTTTAATGGGAAACTGGAAGGGTTAAATTTAAAGCTGTGATGTGATTAATTATGTTATGAAACTGCCCTCCCCTGACTTCATTTTAAAACACATGATTATGATAAACACCAATAAAAAACATTTGGGATTTTGTGAGTAAATGCAGTGTAGACACTAAAGACTGCAATAACTTGTTTTTTCCCCACAATCTGACCATCATGTATGTGAAATAAAAATAACAATAAAACAAATGTGTTATTCATTAACACATTGTTAGAGGTAAATTACACCAAATAGGAACTTAGAAATCGCTATAGATTATTTTGTCAAACAAACTGTCCACACAGTACTAACTCAGATTAATAACAGATTAAGCAATCTGGCAAAAAGAGATTTGATTCTGAACATCCAACTCTAATAAGAATAAAGTGATTGATTCAGGATGATTTTTAATTATTCTTAAAAGAAGATGTTAGTGCATTATCTGCTTTGCTATAATGGTATTTTAACAGGTCAAACATCAGCAACTGATCCCAAAGGACTACATCAGCAGGGCGAACTAAACACAATCGAGTTGTGAACTGAACCTGGCTTTCCAAAAAATGTGGTTAATGTGTGTGTTAATTCATTGTTTAACAAGGGATGTCATCATTTTTTCACACAGGACCAGATTGTCTTGATATTATTCCCCTTGATTTAAGAACTCACCATTTGAAAACTGCATTTTGGATTAACCGAGGTTATCTTTTTGCTCATAATAACATTTAATAATAATTGAACTTTATTGATCTCACAATGGAGAAATTCACTTCTGCATCTTAACCCATCCCCTTGGGGAGCAGTGGGCTGCCACTGTGCGGCGCCTGGGGAGCAATCAGGGGTTAAGGGTCTTGCTCAGGGACCCAGAATGGCAGCTTGTGGGAGTTGAACTCAGAACGTCTGGGACCAAAGCTCTGTGCTCTAACCACTAGGCCACCACTCCCCCCCCCTTTTTTTTATTTATTTTTATTTTTTTTATTTGTTTGATGATCTGAGACATTTAAATGACTAAAAGCAAAAACAAAAGGACAAATACAGCTATTCACATTATTGTTCAACCAGCTAATCCATTCTTGGGAGAAAATGTGTTTTTATTTCCTTTTGTTGCATATTTGTATTACTTAATGGAGAGCAAAGTGAAACCAGAGTCAGATTCTTTGTCGTCTAAACCAAACTGCTGATTAAAGCTGATTCGGAAATTATTACAAAACGAATCAAAATGACAAACAAAACAAAATTATCAAAAATGATAGCTGATGAGTTTACTCAAACTTAGTGTTACATAACTCTATTGCCTGGATTTGAATGTCTTGGATGGCCAGAAAGATAAAAGTTTAAGCTCTTAAAGGTACCGGTACTGTGTTGCTAAAGTTGGGAATAACTGATCAAGTCTCATTTACACAATCATAATGAGATTAAACACGGTGCTTAAAATGATTCAAAACCTTATCCTGCAAATGTTATCTGGTGCTTTCCCCGATGACTAAGTATGAAGCAAAAAAATGTGAGAAAGGCTTTCACTTTCTTGTAAGTCACTCTGGGTCACTTTATGAATGTTATAAGAAGACAGGTTTAAGTCACAATCGGTGGTTTTGAAACATTTTTGTAGCCTAATGACTATCAAAAAGTCCTTTTGATTAGGTCTTCAAAAGACTGTTGTTTCACATAGTGACCCACATCTGTATTATGATGATCAAGATTTAACAGCAAACCTAAGCTCACCATTTCAGTTCAATCCAGTCTGTTTGTGTAGCTCCAATACACAACAGCACGTCATCTATATGGAGTCCTGCAGCTCATTTCCATTCTAGTAAAGGCAATTAGCCTATTAGCAGAATGTGTGAGGAAACCACCAGATTGCATCAAATCTTTGCTTCCCTGCAGTCTCCATTCTAAACAGGCACAATGCAACTATAGAGAGCAGCCCTCCAGCACAGCCAGGCTCAGGATGAATACCCATCTGCCCTAATCAGCATCATAAAAGGCTGATTTTTATTCTCACCTTAAAAAAACTGCTAATTATGGAAGGTTTAAATTGTTTCAACGCTACCCATCTGAAATGATGATAATTTCATTCAGATCAAAATGGTTTGTAACCCTTTTTTCCCCCATGTTTGCCTATGTTTAATGCTTTCAGGACTTTTAAGACCAGCTGTTACTGCATGCATATGCGGGACGTGGCTTTTAGCCCAGGGCGGTAGAAACGGGGTCTGGGGTGGGACTGGAAGAAAATGCAGTTCACTGCAGGTGGCTGGTGTGCTGATGAAAGGGCTCTTTCTGTGTTGTTGTTGATTTCAAGAGTCAGGTTTGCATCTGAGCGTCTCTAGTCCAAAATCTCCATGATTTGACGTTGGCCAGGCCTCATCTGGATGTTACTTAACAGAGATTCGTTCAATCATTGTAATGATTCTGTCTGTTCCTGCCTGAGAAATCCCTGTCTGCCGTGTCAATGACGTCATTCCCTGCTCCTGCTCTCCCTTTCTGCTCTGGTAATCAAGGTCTGAGCAGTTACACCTGCGGCGGCTCCAATTACATGGAGTCGCTGCACCTGGGATGAGCACCAAATTCCAGCCTCTCCCAGTGTGTAACTGCCAGATTCTTGGAAGCCACCATGTGAGTAAACCATCCAGTGTTCCTCGATTGCCTGCCTGTTATCAACCTGTCTCATTCCTATATTTTCTCCTGCCTTTCTTGCCCCTGTCAGATTCTCCTGTTGGCTTCAGTACCTGGAGCCCGACGTCCCTGAACCGTCTCTCGACCAAGCCTTTGACCATGTCTCTCACATTCATGCTGAGTTGTTCTCAGCCACTAACTGTGTTCTCTCATCTGCAGTGGTTCCAGAGTTCGCTCCTGTCGGTTCCTGTTCCAGCGACACCAGTTTATTCAATAATCCTTTCAAAACGTTTATTTCTGTGTCGGCTGAATTATCGGATCTCCAGCAAATCATTATTTGAGAAATTTATGAATGTTCTATTCCATTTAAATAGAAAATAAACTAGTTTTGTTTTGTTCATTTATCAGTGTTTAGTAAACGTATTTTGATGTGTTACACCACAGCCTCTGATATATTTTATTGGTATTTTATGTAAAATACCAATACAAAAGTAGCGTAAAAATTGTAAAACTGCTGTATTGTATGTAGAGTTCAACATCGTTTTATAAATAAAACAAAGTGTAGCATGCACACGACAACAGACCCACCTCTAGCACCACGGCAACTTGCAGACAGACCAGAGAAGAATTGAATCAGAGAAGCAGCCAAGAGTCCCACGGTACCTTTGGAGGAGCTGCAGAGATGCACAGCTCAGGTGGAAGTCTGTCAACTGGATAATTATTAGTCATACTGTGGCTGTTTCAGCAGGGCCCTCTGTAGACAGGGGTCCTTAAAAAGCCTCAAACAAAGGCTGTTTTTTTGTTTTTGTATTCTTCAGTTTTCTAATTAGGCTACACAGTGGCACCGGTGAGTAGCACTGATGCTGTGCAGCAAGAAGGTCCTCGGTTTGAATCCCGGCCTTTTACCATTTCTGCATGTAGTTCCCCCTGTGCATGTTCTCTCCTCGTACTCCGGCTTCGTCCCACAGTCCAAAACCATGGCTGTTAAGTGAATTGGTCTCTCTCTAAATCGCCCTTAGGTATGACAGTGTGTGCATGGTTGTCTTGTATGTGTCTATGTTGCCCTGTGATCAAAAACAGCTTCTTTCCCAAAGCTGCGAGGGTCATAGCCCCCTGCTGAGAATCAAATAAACCATCAGCCCGGTTCGTAGTCTGTTACATGTTTACAAACATACAACTGGTTCCACAGGTTCCTGATGCGATCGAGAATACTTTACTCTGTCTCATATGCTAATGACTACTTGCACATTTCTGAGCTTCTCAGGGAGTGTTTTGTCTGATACATGCATGCAATTGCACAGTAATTTACATCGTCCTTTAAAATGGCTGCCATCTCTCTTTTATGCAATGTAAATCTTATCAGATGCTAAGGACTATTTGCACGTTTTCAGCGTCACAGAAGTATTGTCGGTGCATTCAAATATCTGAACATTGTCAAGTGTATACTCTCCACGAATGACCCGGAAGCAACAGACACGGAGATAGAAAAGCAGTATGAATGCTTTCTTGTAAGGAAGGGGGTAGTGGAAGCGGACGGTGGTTCTGGCCGGCTGGGAAGGCTCTTATCCCAGACTGTGGGAAGTGAGAGAGGAGAGGTGAGCGCCAGCAGCATACAGGTCGACCACATGGTGCGGCAGAGGCTGACTTACGGATGGATGTCTTGACTTGTCTCTGTGTGTTATGTGGGAATCTGTGTGAATTCTGAGCCGGCGTCTCACCAAAACATTCATGGTGACCTGTCCAGGGTGTACTCTGCCTTTTGACCAGTGACCGTTGGAGACTGGCCCCCTCATAATTGATACTTCATTACTCAATTTATTCCTTTAACTAGAGATAAAATAATCGGAGTGTCATGCATCAGACAGGTGATTAGCTTGCTTGGGAATGTAAGACGGGTAGAATAATTTACCAGTAAGACAAGAGGTACAATACAAAACATGACTCCTATGCATATGTGCTTTCAGGATATCTATCCATATAGATAGATATATAAATACACTTTAAAGATCTCCATCAGTGATTTTGTACACACGAAGAGCCCATCAGCGGGGATTTACTCGAGAATTATTTCCAACACAGTTTATTCCACCAATTTTTTCCCACACACATTTCTAACAATGGGTCATGGCCAGAATTTTGTGCTGCGGCCCTGGTTATGAGCTCAACATTTGCTGAAAGAAGGCTGTGTGCAATCCTTCTTACTGTTTCCCACAAGCCATGTGGGGAACAGAACGAGCTCGTCTAAGAATCTCGTAAGAAAAAAACCCAAAACATTTTTAGCATGATAAAAAAAAAGAAATACCCTCTGTGAAACATGGAAGTGGCAGCATCATGCTGAGGGAATGTTTTTATCAAATGAAGATATTAATTTCTTAAGGTTTCTGAAATGTTACAGATATATATATATATATATATATATCTCAGGGAAGAACTAGAAAGAGCCTGGAAGGTGAAGACAACAGTGGTGCCCTTGGTCATCGGAGCACTCGGAGCAGTAACCCCCACTCTGGAGAAGCAGCACCAACAGATTCCTGGAGTAACATCGGACATCTCAGTCCAGAGGAGCGCAATCTTAGGAACAGCTAAGATGCTAAGGACCCTCAAGCTCCCAGGCCTCTGGTAGAAGACCCGAGCTTGGGAAATGGAGAACCATCCACCTGCTCAGGAGTATGAGGGGTGGTGAGAGAGCAGTTCATATATATATTTGTTTGCAGAATGGGCTGATGCATGCATGCATAAGCACATTAAAAGCTTTACAGACTTGTGGCTCCACTGTCTTTGTGACAGTCTGTCGGGGGCACAGCTAATAATCCTTTTATTTAAAGGTTAATTAAAGTTGTTATGATTTTCTAATGACTGCGTTCGCACTTCAAACGTTTAATTTCTCCCATTTAAAAAAAAACTAAACAATAAAAACCGCGTCCCTTCCCAACTACATCTCCCACTGCGTCCGCGGCGGAGCGCACTTTACGTACGCCAGAGAGACGGTGGGTCGGGTCTGTGTTTACTTCCGGACTCAGATTTAGATTTCGCTCAGAAAGCAGGCAGCTCCGGTGGAGGCTCAGCGTGGCAGCCTGTGCGGTCACCATACAAGGCTTCATGACAGAGGTTACCGGGTCGACAAGGAACCATCCCGACAGTCGGCGGCGCAGCACACTGGACGCGGATCATCCGGGCGGAAACGCACCGCCGCTCAGCTCTCCTCCGACAGCCGTCGCCAGCTAACGAGGCTGACCCGACCGCCGCTCCATGATCCGGGGCTAGCGGCGGATCAAAACAAGGACAATCGCTCAAAGTTTCAGCGACGTTTCGCGTCTGATCTGCCGGGAGGACCAGCAGCCCGTAGAGACACGGGAGGAGAGAGAGACAGAGAGAGAGAGAGAGCGACCCGGGACTCCGGAGCCAGGCAGCGAGGCTAGCCAGGGTGGTGGCTGGATAAACTAGCGGGAGGGGGGTTGCCTCCAGCTCCTGGTGGATTTATTCGCTGCCAGCTAACGTTAGCTCAGCTAGCTCCAAGCAGCACCATGGACTGGTTAATGGGGTGAGTACAGCTAGCTGCGCAGTCTTTCTGACGCAAAACACAGGTTTCGGTCGCTGACACCGCAGAAGCCGTAGCCGGGCAGGTGCGCTGTCGCCGGGTGAGACTGTGCCGGTCCCCCCCCCCCCCCCTCCTCCCCCCGCGCAACCTGCCCTTCCGAGGAGCGGGTAGCGCGTTGCCCACCTTTAGCCGTGCCCAGCCAAGCTAGCTCGGTAGCAAAGCTGGTACAACCGCCTCATCCCGAAACGGTTAACCGAGCTCAGGACACCCAGCACCAGGCAGGCGGTACTTTGGGTCTCCGTGGCCTGCAAATGTGTAATAGAAGTGGTCGGGATCGTGTTAAGTAAAGCGCTGAATAGAAGGAGGATTAAAACAGCGACAGGGTGATGTTAGCATCGCTGTCAGTTGTCATGGCTATATGAGCTGTTTTTTTTAGGTGCCGCTTGTGAGCGGGGTTGAACCCTCACCCAAACTGCAGCTTTGTGCAAAAGTCTTGAGTCGACAGCTCGCTTCGAGGAGCGGACTCTTTCTCTTGTTGTGTTTTCAACTGGCTTGGTCACTGGCCGCTCATCTCCTGCTCATTTTAGACATTTTAAACTCAAATATAACCAGTGAGTGACTCATTCACTCGTTCTAAACGCAAGGAATGAATGGGTCCGGCCTTTGGGATCCAGTATGAGATGCTCACGGTCTGTGTGATGATCTTGGGTCATAAATGCAGTCGTTCTTTACAGTGTCACTAAAAATAAAATAAAAGTCACCTTTTTATGCCACCTTTTTTTTTTATTTTAAACAATGCCAAGGTCATGTGTGTAGGTTAAAATTCAAGACAGTCGAAGCGGTTTAAAAGCTCAATGGCTGCCAATCCTCAGTAGGACCTTGGGGGGGGAAAAATCCCAAAATCAGGTCTGGCCTTTATTGTATCGTTTTATTGTTATGGTGAAAAAAATTTCTTAACGTGATAAGAATTTGTGTATATCTTGACTATAGTAAATTCCAATTAGTAATGTCTGAAACTCTCCACCTCACCCAAAAAATGGCATTATTGTCTGGATTGTTATTTTAGCTGTTTGTTTGTTTCAGAACATCAATAACTGTCAGGAAATTCAAAAATATAATTAAATCCCATTACTGTGCAGTTTAGTCATTAAAAAAAATGTCTTTATGTAACATGTCCTGATGAAACATACGGTATTGTATTGTATGTTTTAATATATGTTACACTATAGGGCTGGACGATAATTCAACAACAATATACATCGATCGATAGACGTATATCGATAATAGAAAAAAAAAGGTCATAGCTGGTAGTAGCATCTTATCATCACCTTTATCGCTATTACAATAGCACCACAGTAAGTTATATTGTGATAAAGTTTAAGTCCATATCCCCCACCCCTACCCAAAATCATAAGAAAAGCTTACAGTCTCAAATACTATTCATATCTGGTGACAAAACCATCAATAAATGAGCTCTGATAAAGGATCTGCTGATTTTAGTTGTTATTTAATGTACTTTCAACAATCCCTTTAATCATCCCAAAGGCTGTTGTTGTAGTGCGTGTTGTAGTTTAGAATCAGAAAGCCAGTCATCATACAACTACATATGGTCATGAACCGGGTCTGTAGACTTTCTGGTATGCAGAGAATTGGATTAATTAATTAACCGACTATTTGGTTAATAAAAAAAAAAAAAAAAACATTACTCGTCTTTGGTTTAGTGAAAGCTGTTTTCTGTTGGACTTAAGCCGCAACAGTAAGTTGCGCTTGTGTCATTATGGAAAACAAGTGAGTGGTTATGCGGTCTGTATGTTTTCATTGGATGTTTTTACAATTGCCACTTACATTAACAAACTAAAATGTGTTATTTTTTTTTTTTTTTAATAATTTTTTTGGGGGACGGCGCAGCCAGTAGAATAGTCACCAATCGATTGATTGGAAAAAACAAAACAAAACAGACTTCCTCATAGTACCAAACCCAAGTATCACAGTTAATTACATATAAATGTGTAATATGATGTGATTGCTTTGTTACAAACACAACCATAAAATCATTCCTACTGCTGGTAAGGTTACATAACAGATTAAATATTATAGCCGTCTATGAAACCCGTTTTATTATTTAGACCATGTTCCGGCGCACGACGTTAAGCGCTTTGCTGTTTCTCTTTCCAAGACAAGCAGAATACGCTGACATAAGCAGGTAATTAGTCTGACTACCTGACTGGGTACAGCCTGCAGTCGGCTGCTTGACAGACTGGTTGCTCTTTCTCCAAAGCTGGCGGCCAGCTGACTGGCAGTGCACAGAACGGTGCACAGACAGGCACCGCTGTGTAACTATGCTCTGGTTGGTCCAACAGTTTCTCTGGCATCTTATAAGGGTAAATATAGCGTTTATAAATCAGAGGAACGGCAGGTTTGGAAGATCCCGGTGGTGTTTGAAACCGATTCCTGTACCGTTTGATACTCGTTTTTTTTTTTTCTACATACGGTTTCCTAGAAAAGTGAGTGCACCTCACGTGTTTTTGTAAATGTTTTTATGGGACGAGACTGAAGATATGACGCCCTTGATGCAATGCAAAGCAGTAAGTAAGCAGCTTGTATAACTGCGTTTATGTGCTCTCCCCTCAAAGGAACTCAGCAGCCACAGCCTCTGACGTCCAAACTGCAAACACCCCCAAAGGGAAAATGTCCAAGATGTTGCCCAGAGTGTCACTATTTTGTGCGGCCGCCATTTTTTTCCAGCGCTGCCTTAAGTCTCTTGGGCCTAGAGCTTTCACAGATCCCCAACGGAGCCCTCCTCCATGACGACGTCACGGAGCGGGCGGATGTTGGAGACCTTCTGTCTGAGGACGCCCCACAGATGCTCAGCAGGGTTTAGGACTGGGGACGTTCTTGGCAAGTCCAGCACCTTTGCTTTACGTCTCTTTCAGAACGGCAGTGGTCGTCGTGTAGCTGTGTTGGGGGTCGTTGTCATGTTGGGATGAAGCCCCGGCGGCCCAGTTCCCAAAGCCCCAAACTATGACACTCCCACTACCGTGCTTTACTGTAGGAAACCTCTGCAGCAGTGCGGGAGGCACTCATTCTACTATCAAAAGACACTCCCTGGGTATGGGGCTGAACATGTGCGCTCACCTTCTCTGGTCGGCCATTGGGTGGGGGGGGGGGGTCTGTTCTCAGGGGTGTTCTAACTGTGGTGGGTTATTTTGAGGGGACAGCAGATGTTATACAAGCTGTACACTGACTACTTCACACCGTATCCAAGTGTGCCTTCTTCAGTGTTCTCCCGTGAAAATCAATAATACGATACTTAGACAAACGTGAGAGATGTACCCGCCTGTGTGAGATACTGTAAAACAGACAAGTTATTAAAGAACAGACTTTAAAGGGGCGCGGCGGCGACTTGATGAGCAGCCTGACACAAGAGCGCAGTTTGTTCCAGTTTCTTGAATCGGGTCAATAAAAGTCAGAAACATCATCAACCGAGAAACCATGCTTCCCTCAGGTTCGTTATCGGGACTTTACTGCTTTCTCTTTTAATTAATGACAACTGTTTTTTTTTTTTTTTAGCCTGTCGCTTCTTTTTTTTCTCTCTCTGTTTCTCTCGACCTTCCTTTAATATCCAAGCTTTTGCTGCACAATATGCTGATGTGATCAGGTAGTGCCCAGAAAAACGCTAAAAAAAAGCCAATTTACACAGAATGTGTCTGGAGACCTATTAATGAAAATAGGCTTAAAAATTTCAAAAGTGTATATATGTTCTTGGAAGCAAAGTATAAAATAATGGGGTTGTTTTTAAAATAAAAAATAACCGTTGGACAAGGGAGCTACCTAAAGCAGAACAAGGATATTGTATTTTTAATCTTTGATAAGCCATGCGAAGTTTCTGCCTTGATCCTGGAAGTGCCACGTAGCTGGAGTCGGTGATGCTGATTTGTAGTTTTATTTTTAGCTTAGGTTCGTCCAAGTCATGCGTTTGAGTTGGAGCACATGATCCGCTCTGCCTCAGCGTGCCACCTGTGCAGAAAGTTCAAAGCCCTGGTCGCTGCTCGCAGGATTAACCTCTGACATTAGTGCAAGTGACGGAGCAACCTCCTGCAATATAGAAGCCCATTAGGCACAAAGCACGCCGTGCTGCATTTACATAACATATTTGCCATGCAAACTCTTCAGGGTCTAGACCGAGCGTCTGCTCACGTAAGTGCAGGACGGGTTATCTGAGTGTTCAGTTTAAGGTGCATTTGGAGCTTCCTGTTAGAGCTTCAGATTCCCCCCCCCCCCTCCCCTCCACAGATGGCTAAATAGGAAACACGCCGATCTCAAATGTCTTCGAGCGTCGCCGCAGTAAAGCGTGCGGCTGTGCGGTTGGACTTTCTGCTCCCAGGCTATCAGGTTAGCTGGCTGCAGCACATTAAAAGTAGATCAGGGTTGAGGAAGGGTGGAGGCCGGTTGTCAGGGGGGGGGGGGGGGGGGGTTCGTCACGTCGTTGACGGTTTGGCTGAGAGATAACAGTACAGTCTGTCTAACCCAGGGATCTCCAACCTTTTTGAAACCGAGAGCTGCTTCGTTGGTGCCGTGTCACACGAAGGGCTACCTGTACCGACCTTTGAACTACAAGAGTCCGAGCTCGCCTTCACTTTACGCAACAGTGTCATTTTTAAATCTATGTAAATACAAGTATGATTATAAAGGAAGAGAAACTGAATAAAATGGCATTTTAAACGCAGCTCACTGGAAGGCTGTGCTATTTTTTATTTTTTTAGAACAGGCTTGTGAGCAGCACACATCCTTGGGGGCTACCTGGTGCCTGACCCCTGGTCTAACCTGTAGTCAAATAGAAGTGTTGTCAGCGATCTCCGCCTGCCTGCAGGTACCAGGAGATTTGTCTCTAATATGTAAACGTTCATAACAAACAGTAAAAAAAAAAAAAGCTACGCCTTAATTATATCCGTGTATGCCAACACACAAAGTCCCCCATGTTATCTTGTTCTGTTATCTGGAACATGAGGCATGGCGGTTCATTAGACATTTCCTATGGTGTTTCTGTTCATGCCCTGGTTTAAAAACTCCAGTTTACTAAAGAAAAAAAAATGTACTCTAGTTTTTTTTCCCTCTTTTTCCTTTTTTTGTTATTTGTTCGTCTTGTCACTGGTTTTGCTGCTTCAGCAATCGGCTCTCTCTGTTCTGAATGTGAAGTCTTGGGTTCTGAACTCTTCTTTCCTTTTGTCAGTGAAACAAAAATTTCTCTGTCTGATCTGACGGTCCGTTCTCAGGCGAGGTGAGAACAGCAGAGCCCAGAGCCATGCCTGTTTGTCTGAATTGTTATCAATTTTTTTTTAGCAATGTCATCCGTTTCTTTCTCTGATGCCACGGCCTTAAAAATGCCGGCGTCATTCTCGAAAACACGAGCCATGCATCCAGTAGCTGTGTTTCCATCCAATTTTTCCAGCGAATTTTGAACAAACTTTTAAAATTTTGCAAAAAAAAAAAGAAAATGCGCATCAGACGTGTTTCCAGTTTACTGGTTTGTAGCGAATTAACCAGGAGACGCACAGCGTAACGTCGTCAGGTTGGCTGTAATAAACAGGAAGTAGATGTTAACTAGCACGGACCATGGATGAGTAATGAAGCGAGGCTTTAATTTTTTTTTTTTTTAATGGATGAGACTTATAAATGCTCACATTTCTTCGTTGGTCCACACGTACCTGTTGTTGCTTCTAGGCCTGTTTTCGAGCGTTATGGGAATATCCGAGAAGAGCCCGGCAGCAGAAACGGCGGATCAGTCATGTGAGGTTAACGTTCGCTACGTCAGAACTGATTCGACAACTGCGTTTCCATCTCCTCTTTAGCGCATTTATTGTTTTTCGGAAAAAGTCAAAAACCGCCTCAAGCGAGAGTAAAAGCTTCTACTTCTTTTTTTTTTTGCGCGAATTGGTGAGTTAATTTGGATGTGGCCTTTTCCATCAACCGCTTCTAATGCGATACTTCAAAAATGCGCATTGAAAAACGCGACTAGTGTGAGCAGGAGGCATACTGTGAAGACTCTATTTTAAATCACAGGTTTCGCAAACAGTTGAAACCAGATATTTACATACACCAGGGATGATTAAGGTGTGGCCTGGGGGCCATTTTTGGCCCATGTAATACTTTTTTGTGGCCCATGACCACATTTCAAGACTGGTTGGCCGTCCAGGAAACGAAGCGGATACAGACGGACACTGTGAATTTTTTTTTTAAGATTAGATTTTCATTGACATATTTCTATCTTATTAAATGGAAAATTTTATGTACAACACAAAGTATTTTTGTCTTATTAGCCTTTTTTGCGTTTGAGTTCAGAATCATCGATTTTAAGGCAAGCTAACACCGTCGGGGTGTCATAGACGTATGAAAAGACACGCAATGTTTGACAGTTTTCCTCCCTGACTGTCAAACGTTCAATTAAACTAAACGTTTCTTGTTCTGGATCAGTTAGGATTACCAAAATAATTTGTGCTTGCTGAATACCAGAATATTGAGCTATTTAAGCTATAGGGTTTTGTTTTTCAAGAGGGTTTTCTTCAAATTTACTTGGCATTGTGTAGTTTACATACTATATTTCCTTTTTATTTGGCTCAATTGCCTTTAAAACTGTATGAATTACGTCAAATGTTCTGGCAAGTTGCGCCCACAAAGCTTTTCACGCTAGTTTACAGGAACTTTGAACAGACAGAACCAGGGCAGGTTCTTCTAGACTGCTATGCTTTTCACTGGTTACTTTGGACACATAAGGAAAAGATTCTTGCCTTTGTATTGAATTTATGTAATTATATTGGTTTAGTCCGAGCTTTCCGTTGTATAAAATGCATAAATGACGTACTCTAACTTTGGTAATTAGCCGAAGCGTATCCGGCGTTCATCTTCAACCAAATGAAGGCCATGAATGACTTAACCAAGCGCGTAATCACTCCGAATACGCACCCGCAGTGAAGGACACTTGGTTCAACAATGGATGGAGGAAGTGAGGGCAGAGGGAGAGAGCGTAAAATGATGGAAGAAGCAGGAAGGTGAAACGAGATGGTTTGGTGAGAAATGTGCTGGTTAAGACGATAAGGGAGACGGAAAGTGAGATGGATGAGGGGAAGAAACATATCTGTGATCTAAAAACAGAAAATTATCTTCTTTTCCCCTGATGGATAGATGGGGAAAGTAAGAACGAGTTATTAATGCTTTTGATGGAATGGTTGATTAGAAAGGATAATGGATTAGGCTGGGGAGGGCTGGTGGAAAGATAGAGCTCCAAAGGGAAGTAGCAAAGAATATTTTTCTTTCTTTTCCACTGTCTGAGAGATCCAAATAACACCTCCTTTTTAAATTTTATGCAAATATACGACCAAGCATATGCCTCGGTTTGCCCAAATGTATTGAGAGTCTTGAATGTAATCAGTTGGCTTTGTTATTCCAGAGAGATCGTTATTTTTCCGAAGCTGAATGACCTCATCTGTCCGGTTTCAGAGTTGAGCAGGAAGTTAAATCGCTGGAGAGATGCGTGAAGCCTAAATGTGTCTTTTCCTGCTGGGTAAAGTAGGCAGACTTTGACAGATGTTTAATCCCTTTGCTTTTGAGTGATGGGCTGGTAATGCTGAATGAGGAGCGAGAGACTGCAAGCTAAGTGGTGTTGCTGCCTCAGGCAGTCTGACCTGAACAAGAATCAGAGTTAATGTCCACTTGGCACACAACGCATCACCTGTGATTCTTTGGAGGGTTAGAAAACATGATTCGTTTTGCATCGGGGGGAGTAAGGCAAGTTAATATCTAATTAAAAGAAGTTGCTGTTTTATGGTTCCTTTTACCTGGTAGATGTTAAAGATCAGGAGATGCACAAGCACAGCCATGGCTGGTTTCTTTTTTTATATTAGTTTTATCTCTAGGTTTCTAGAAAGTTTTGGTCAGGAAGAGGGATTTTTTGCATAGTTAATGCCCTGATATGGTTAGATAACTTGCAGGACGGAATTTCAATGTATCTAATTGTGTTTGAATCTGACTTTAAGATTAGATTATAATGGATTTATTTGAGACCAAACAAACCGGCTATACAGACAAACTGCATAGGCAAATTTTGACCTGCTGATATCAATTTTGACCAACTCGGGTCTTTAAGAACCCTAATAACAAAAGATAGAAACAGCATCTGGCCACTAGCGGCTGGTAATTACTTGTAATAGGAGCAGAGGCAACGTCAAATGGTGTGCACGAGTGAGCAGTTTCTTTTAAAAATGGAGATTAGCCTCGCTAGGATGAGAAAACAGCAGTGTCTGTGTGGATATGATGAACGCAGAGTCAGATCCTTATTGTAACTCTGAGATTTGCCGAAGGCTGCCGCGATTTCTAGATTCAGCAACCAGGCAGGTTGCTCGGGATAAACGTTGCCGATTTGTTTAGGCTACCATTACACGTCTGCTTTCAGAATCAGAATCAGAATCAGACATACTTTAATAATCCCAGAGGGAAATCACTTTTGTTACATGCTCCAGATATACACACATTTCTATATACATATTTACAACATTACACACAAAGTAATATAAATATATACATATATAAGTCAATATATATATATATATATATATATACGTGTGTGTGTGTATATATATATATATATATATATATATATATATATATATATGTATATGTATAACTATGTATAACT
This sequence comes from Fundulus diaphanus, assembly GCA_037039145.1. NCBI lineage: Eukaryota > Metazoa > Chordata > Actinopteri > Cyprinodontiformes > Fundulidae > Fundulus > Fundulus diaphanus. The sequence continues at coordinate 15,068,473 of CM073134.1, read as the reverse complement.
AACTAGCGTTGCATGAACGCTATTTCTTATAAAAATTCACAACTTTGCTACAATACATCCAGCCTGCTTCTATGTGCTGAATGCCTTGCTCTCTCTCGCTACCTCGCAGCCTGAATAAACCAGACATTTCTCAACATGCAGAGGAAAATACTGCTTTCTTTTCAGAAGCTTCTGTCTCATCTACGCTTGAATAAATAAATTCCTATTTGGTGGCTTTATCATATTATGGTATGTATGTAAAATATGTCTATTCAGAAGAATAGGCATTGTGTCATGGCTAAACTAGGACAGTTTTGTTTGTAAAAATAATTTAATGAGGAATGAGGACGAGTGACGAGCGTGCATGTGGTGGCGGCGGGAAGGTGGATTTCACTCGAGACGAGAGCCACGTAGGCTGAACTTCCTCTGCCGCAGGGCCACAACTGACTATCTGTGATATGGTGTGACTAACAAACGAAGCAGGAGTGTCGCTTTAGTGTCTCGCAACAGACATTTAGCGGCGTGATTGTTGTCACGTCGTTTGGGTTGGTGTTAGACTAGGTCACGTATGTGAATTTAGCACTAGCACTAGTAATATTCTTTCAAAAGGTCGGATAAAAGGGATATCCTTCCACTACCCTGCTTTCTTTCTATGCTGGCTTCTATGTTCATCATCTATGTTCATCATCAGAGCGTCCGTTACTCCTGTTTTAGCTGTCTAAGCCATCTTTACCTGTGGTTCTAGACCGAGCCATGGGACTCTGTGGTAACACTTTCATTCTGAGTCGAAACGTTGCAGGTTTGTCCCCGTTTCGTGCATTTCTCACACCCGTTCCGTATGTTTACGGAGAGGTTTCTGGCAGTGATTCTTTTTGTGCACGCCAATTCTGTCCCCATGCAACCCCACTGCCTCATTTCCATCTTCTCCATCCTCGCCGACGAACCCGTGGAAAACCAACTCCCTCTCATACACACACATTATTACACGCTGTCATTCTCAGCCGAGGTAGCTGTTTCCGCTGCTCGCGCACCTCAGATGCAGCGCTGATAATAGGTTCTGACACACGAACAGACGTCTTTTTAAAGCAGTCACCTGCCCCAGAATAGAAACGGCTCTCTGAGTGCCGCTTGGTTTGAACTAGTTTGAGTTTGTGGAAAGTGTTTGGCTTTCACTTCAAGCGTAGTTTTTTTTTTTTTTTCTGTTCTTTCTTTTCTTTTTATTTACATGTCTGATCGGAACACAGTGTTGTATCGGGTCTTTAAATATTCGTCATCTGAAAAGTGGAGCTGCTTTTGTCTCTCTGCTCAGCTAAGAATAATTTAGGGCCAGGCTACTAAAGTCGTTTTACAGCTACACAGCCCCGAGCGGCCGGGCCAAGACTTTTAATGCCGTTTTAGCATAATCACATCTTCAATAACGGTAATGTTGTGTTGTTTTACACATTTGGAGCGTGCCGTTGGTGTTAGCAACTCGGCGCTGTGCGACACACTGGCTTTTTCCAGTGCCAGACACTGAGCTAAATGCCACCACGGTTCGCATCACTTGTTTGGCAAATGTCACCCTGTGAGTGACAGTGTTATTCAGGCGCTGTTTTAAGTTCCCTGTCATCAGTCTGTAGGTGATCTGGCTGTCTTGGAATCCGGCAGGGTGTTTATACGCTACCTGGAGTGCTTTTGACCAGTCTTGGGAATCTTTATTCTGTTTAGTTTTTCATGTTCCAGTTTATTAAAACGATTCATCTAGGGATGTACTAAAATTTTATTTGCCTCCCATACTGATCCAAGTCATTTAACATGAGGCATTTGCCCCGATTGAGTACGGTAGTAGTTGGAGAGTGCTGTACTACATTTCAGCAGTCGTACAGCGTAATATTGGGCTTCCCACTTAACTTTTCTAACAGGGTTAGACATTAGGAACTCACTAGACTAATCACCAGTGATAATTTTCATGTTGTTGACCAGTTTTTTTTTGGAGCCGGCAGCTTGTGCTTTTAAACGTTAACGTTTTCATGCAGCCCCTACCAGTGGAATATTGCTATTTTCAGGACGCCCTAGCAATAGTTACGGTAAGCGTTGAATGTTAATTAAGATGGATTTGGGTTCTGTTGGCTTGCGTAATTTAGTGCTACACCAATAAGTCAGCTACTGCTGTAAATCGAATAGTTTTCACATTAACCAGTTTCCCTAAGATACTGAAAAATCGCTGTTACTGTTAAGTGTTGGATTAAAGCAAAGTTTACAGAAACTATATACTTTAGCATATATATATATAGTTCCATAACTTGAATCTGTATATGCTATAGTCCTTGGAAAGAAAATCAGTCAGCAGATCGGTGATCCAAGACAACGGTGAACTGGCATCTGCCAGTCGAAGCCTGGCTGACGTATCTTTTATTAATGTAACAAGGTTATAACCCTTTTGGCTGCAAGGTAAGGAAATTGTAACGTCATGTAATATAGCAAACATCCAGTATGGTTGTTTAGTGTATTTATTTATATATATATATATATATATATATATATATATATATATATATATATATATAAATATAAATATAAATTTGAGATCTAATCTGTCTAGCCAGACCGCAGGCCATTCTACCATGAACTTTCTTTTTCCTGCTCTGGTTTGTTTGCTCCCCTGAAATGACATTTCAGTCAGAAACAAACCTTCAACGCACTCTCTCTTTGATTCCCTGTCTCAGTTTGCTTCCCCCCCCCCCTTGGTCTTTCTCTCCATCTAATTCTCACCCTCTTTCTCCCTGCGTCTCTCTCTCTCTCTCTCGACACTGATGTGCAGAGGCGTTTGCGTGCGTTGCTGCTGCCTGAGCTGGACGGTTCAGCTGCACAGGCCCAGGGCAGCATCAGTCCTCTACGATGAGCATTTAACGTGAGGACATGGCACATGGAGGAGGGGATTAATGTCAAAAAATGTCGTACAAGCTCTGTATTAGGCTGTTTTTTTTTTCATATCCGTTTCTCTCATAAATTTTTTGTGGAGCAAGATGGTGCTCATCTTTCCCCTCCGACATCATTGTCCTTGTTTGACTCTTGGTTGTTTTGAATGCTGAGCAGAGCTGCATCACCGGTTTCATCTTCTTTCTCAGTACCGTATCAGAGTGAAGGAAGCTTCACCAAAAAAAGCTCGACTGTCAAAGTTCAAAGGTGTCCAGGACTTCAGGTTTCACAGGAATGCGACACCCCGCCATTTGATGAACTGCTAACGACTTGCAGTCCCAGCATCGCTGAGAAAGTCTGCGGACTGTACACATAATTGGATGCTATTTTTGGTTGAATTCGTGTAGAAACACTGTATGTAATAACAAAATCTTCTAAGGCTGGGCAATATATCGAGTTATTAAAAATATCGAGATTTTAAGAAGAGACTATTAAGGTGAGACTATATAATTTATCTATGTTGCATTATAATTACTCAATTCTGAATTCCAATAGGTTATTTTTCAACTGTTTCACATATTTATCTACAGCTGTTTGTTTACAAAATATCCTCTTGAGACATTTTGGACATAGCTTTGATTCATGGATGCCTTTCTATGATTACTTTATGAAAAGAAAAACATTTCGAGATAAATATCGTATATATCGGCATTGAGCCTAAAAATATTGATATTATTTTTAGTCCATATCGCCCAGCCCTACAATCTTCTCACTGTCTGATATTAAATCAAACACAGTTTTTCCTGTTTTACGTCTGTTGGGATAACCAAAATTATTTCTATTAATAATTTCCAGAATAACAAAGTCTTCAATGTCAGAAGTGTAAGCCCGTTTCTTTAGTCGTTTGTAGATTTACCTTTTAGGCTCTAAGGCTGAGGTCAAACAAATTGAGTAGGCCTGTTGTTCAACATGAAGTTCCTGACCAAACTGATGTAACCGAGTCACCATTTCAGCGTCGATCACAAACTGTACATGGGTCTGGGATTTGGCCACATCAGTATAGGTCTGCACAATATCAGAAAAACATGCGAAACAAATGTTGCCGACTGTTCCGATAAATAAAGTGTCAGCTTTGGCTTTATTGCACTCGCAGACACCAATTGGGGACAAGCATTGCATTCATAAAATGCGCTAATGTTTGTTGCCATCAAGCAGAGTAATGGTTTCTTCCTCGCTGAGTGGCCTTTCAGTCCACATCATTACAGGAAGTGTTTCTCCGTGGATCATGAGATGCTCCGACCAGCTTCCGCCAGATTTGGTTGGTTGGGGTTGGTTTGCATATTTCACAGACAAACACGGTCCCTGCGAACCAGAACCCGTCTCCCTCCTGAGCGGTATGATGACTGGACATTCCTGTGCGGTTCATAGTTAAATACATTTGTTTGAGGAGAACAATGGAAGTTGTCCCCACGGTTGAATCAGATCTGTGAAGATCCAGAATTTTCTCCACATCTTCGCTGGGTTTGTTTACATTGTTTTTCTCCATATCACGCAAGGAAACAGTTTGAGGGACTGCCGTTAAAGTAAAAATAGAAAAAAAGCCCTACGTTTAACTCAAATGTTGTGAATCAGCCTCTCAGTAGCTTACAAAGCCATGACATCATCTGGCCTTTCCCAAATTGCTTTATAGGCATGTGTAATCTTCTTTGAGGAAAATGATAAAAACAATCTCTAAAACAAATTTTCTTTAGCAAAAAGGAAGTACATTTTGCTATGTCCTAACTGGCACGATAAGATTAGTTTGGTCTGTTTATCTGCCGTGTAAATACGAGGTTGTTTAAAAAGTCGAGCCATCACCCTGTTGCTGTCCTGTCTTGAACCCGCTGACGTCATGCTAAAGTCTGAATGACTCTGATCCAGGTCTGGAGTTTCTAAGGGGCGTCAGTGAAAGCTTGAAGACACGATACCGTGTCATAGTGTGTGTTCTTTAGACATCATTGAGAAATAAAGACTCCTTTGAATGCCGTCTGAGCAGGCAAACAGCCTGTGGAGAGGAACAGACACAAACACACACACACGGACTCTCCGCAGTGAATGCTGCTGCTCGCTCCTGCTTTTCCTCGAATGGTGCCACACCTTCCTTCCTCTTGAGGCAGGAACTGGGAGAAGCTCGGGAGCAAATCCGATACCAGAATGACTCGGCAGTTTGCCTTTCACTGAATATGCATAAGTGGATAAGCGAGGGATCTAAATGGATGCATTAAGTGCTTTCATGAGCATTTGATATGGAGACGGTTGCTAGGTGTGCAGCTTTTATCCCCCCCCCCTTTTTTTTTTTTGACAGTCGAGTTGAGGCTGAGAGGAAACATTTCAAAGCTTCTCGGCAGTATGAGCTATGGCAGTATTAGGCAACCAAATACACCACAGAATCAAGACGCTGCAGATGAAACCAAGCCCTGTACCTGGACCCGCTTATGGGGCTGCCCTACCCACTCTGATGAGTCTTGACCTGTTGAGAGGCTTGAACGCAGCTCGTGTATGCTTTGTGATGACGTCAGATTTCTGACGTTTTAGCCAAAGGCTTTTAAGAGGGAGGATGCGCTAACATGTCGGGCACAGATCGGACCTTCTCGAAAACTAAAGGACTCGTACGCGTACAGAGCTTTGGAAAGCATTGCTCTCTCTACTCCCGGGACCCTTCAGACGCTCAGTTTGCCCGACATTATTCCGTCTAATTCCTGGTGATCCAGCGATTGTGCTCGTCTGTGTGCGCCTCCACTGCACTTGGCAAAAGAGCAGCAACAGGCAGCGACTGTGTTTACTTTCGCAACGCTCCGGGCAACCTTGCCAAACACACACAACAGCCACTGCCAACAGATAGGGGGGGGGGGGGGGGGGGGAGGGGACAAAAGAAAAAGGTCGACAGAGGGATGGTTATAGCTAATAAATTGCTCTTTTTCTACCCGTCCCTCTCTAGCTCCTTAAATTGGTTGAATAAATTTCCCTCTTAATCACGCAGCTTGATTTGAGGCCAGCTTTACCACGATGGCACTACTGCCTCCTGCAGAAGCATGATCCGATGCTACAGGCCTCACATCCGCCCCGCTTCCATCCAAGTATCATAGTGAGGCGCCGCTGTTGGCTAGAAGCGTCCTCGGATCAGAGGCAATAAGCTGAGCCTGCCTGCAGCAGGATTTAACCGTGCTGTCTCCGTCCACCCACACAATGTCCCCTGCAGATTTTATGGTTGGATCACACTCTGCCACCAATTTGTAATCCATCCAGTAACACCGTTTTATATGGCCGCTATCGGATTCCTATTAATATCTTCAAAAGACTGGATCTGAGTAGCGCGTGGCTGCAAATGCACGTAGTTTCTGTGACCATAAACCCAGTTGTTTCCCTGCAGAAACACTTTATTCTAACCATCATTGTAAAAAGAAACTCCATCCTCTTTACAAAAATTACTCAGAGAACGCATCGGCAACTCGTCCTGAAGGTTTCAGAAACCCCAGAACATCTAAATCATGGTGGAGCTGTGATGGCCAGAAATTCACCCTCAGAAAATGTTCATGGCCTTAAGTGCAGCCAGCAAGTCCACATCTACATTTCTAAATAATTTTCTAATCATTTCTAATAGATTCAGAAAAAGATTTCGGGTGACGTATTTAAAATCTGGACTTAAATCCATTTGAGACGGTCAAAATTCACAATGACGTAAAAGGCGCCAAAGGCCAACTACAAGGTTTACGATTCGTTTTCACAAAGAGGCTGCACTGGAGAGCTTTTTTTCTTTTGTAATAAATTAAATCATAATTTAGAAGCTGCATTTTATATTTACTCATGATGTTCAAAGAGTAAAGTTTTGATCTGAAACATTTTAACGTAACAAAGTAAAACAGAAGAAATCTGTAAGGGGGAAAGTATTTTTCACAGTATTGGATCTAGGTTTTGGTTTGAAATATACTTCACACTGCTTTATGAGAGGAGTCGCTGTGAAGCAATGTTTTACTAGTATTATTGACACTTTTTAAATAGTCCTTTAGCAACTTGTGTTGACATTAATGTGGTTAGCAGTACTGAAACAGCGAGCTCTGCACGGATCCCCAAGAGAACATGGAGAACATTGACCCTTACCGTAACAGAGGATTTCTGAGGTCAAAGATGTTCCTTGGCAAACCGAGGTTGAAAAGATCAAACAGAACATCCTATAATACATTCACCTTCTTGTTCTTTACTGAGGTTTAATCCCATTTAAAATGAGCACCCTGGAGCAACAGCGGACAAGCCTCTGAAGAAAATACAGTTTTCTTCTTACAGCTTTTCTGCTTTTCAATGAATACAGTTTAAACATCTTGCTGATTATTGAAAATGGAAAACTTTAAAGGGGACATATCATGCAAAATCCACTTATTTCACCATTAAATACATTTAATTATGTACATAGTCTCTATGAGTGCAAAAAATGTAATGTAGTCTCTCCAGAAGTTGCGTAGATATCTTTATATTCTGTTTGGGTCATATTTTTCAGGCCATTCAGTTTTCTCTATTTCCTATTGTGATTTTTGAACAATAACATCACAGTATTATGTGGAACTGCTAAACTAGGTCCTGTATGTCAGCTAAACAGTTCTGTATATCCACAATTGAAATTTTAGTTTGCCAAGATTTTTGTAGTCCAAGCTCTTGGAAAAGCTCAAAGTGGAAATTAACCCACACAATTCATTACATCGTCCCCCAGCATACTACAAAAATGGCGGATCGGGGTGGAGTAGAACGTTGTGCGACCGGGAGGGGGCGGGTGTGAAATACTTCCTTTGCATTTAAAGCTGAGATTGTGTTCCCCAGCCAATATTTATTGTTCATGTCATGTTAAAAATCCTACAAGTCACACAGTGTACTAATTACAGGAACAGTATCAATTAGTCTGATTGGAGTGTTGGGCAACTAAATCACTATTCACAGGGTTGCCTTTAGGATTGCTTAAAACCGTGGTGGTACTGTAATTCAGGGAATTATTTTAGTGCAACAGTTTCAAAGACAAAAAAAGACTACTTTAAAAACTATATTTGTGTGATGATGCAGCAGCAGCAGCTGTGTTGTGCCTGTCAGACAGCGCTGAGGGAAAATGTAACTCTCATTAGCTCTCGCTGCTGCCTCTACAGTGACTCCAGACTGACTGGTGTTTCGCTAAAGTCGCCAGACTTGCTGCTAGTCGCTTTTTGAAAGAAAATTGCTAGAGGTGTCTGAAAAGGAATTCTTGTGAATTGAGAAGCGGCGTAGTTCCTTCTGTCCTGGGAAGAGCGCCGCACGTCTGCCTGCCGCTAGCAGCTTCCCATCTACACAGGAAGAAGCAGGTGGTGTTGGTTTTTCAAAATAAAGTACATTTTAACTTTTCGTGATATTTAAAATAATTTCAAACGCGGATTATGGTTAGTATAAGTGCACAAATATAGGCTATACATAATATAAGGTATATATATCTCATATACTTTACATTGTTTTAACTTTTTTTTTTATCATTTTGATGGTGTAGCGGCTTTTATTTTGCCGTGGCGGTGCGCCATGATCAATTACAAATGACGTCCTTGTCTGCCAAGTAAATTAGTCTTCTTAAGTTTTTTTCCAACTGGAAAACTTGACAATATTTTGTTTTCCTAATTTTACATCATGCAGCAAGAGACTAGATCTTTGAGCGTGAAGCACCCCGTTGACTTTACACATTTCCACATCTAACGTAACAAGCTGTTGACATCAAGCAAACCAAAGGAACTGCCATCATGCTGTAACTTCCTCGACCCGATCTAAAAACGAAGTGTGAAATGTAGAAGAGAAAACGGTGCAAACTGAAAAGACCAGATGAAAGCCACATTGAAGGGGTCAGAGGAGGCGAGGGCAGCTGATAAAGGGGAAGGAGGGCCTGAAAGAGGGAAATGATATTTGAGTAGAGGCAGTAGGTGAGATATTGCGATAAATGGGGAGGGGGGGACCAACTCAGGTCACTGAGCTAGATTAGAAACAGCAGGGGCTCGGGGGACCATATAGAAAGAAATGTAGCCTGAAGAGACATCCAAGTGGGAATTATGAAGCAAAATGTTTGCCTATTATGATTATTACATTTTATTCTCACTTCTAAAGAAGGTCATCAATCAACCAGCATAGTTTAAATTGTCTTGCAGGAGGAAGCATTAACTTCACGCTAAGATGTAGGTTGTTGTTGTTGTTTTTTTTTTTTTCTCCACCAACATAGGAGCTGAGGAGTGAGCAGCTAAATCTGAGCAGAGCCGGTGGGCTACGAGCGTTGGTGCGAGCCAGCTCGATTTGTCCTTGGTGGCTGAGGCTAGGCTGCTGGGCTGGTCTGAACTATAATTGGATTAGAGATTTCTACGTTGCGCGAGGAAAGGCAAGCCGAATCCTCACACACTCTTTAAGAGCGCACATGCCTCAGGGAGCCAAGTTCATCTCAGAACTTCCTCCTGTACTCCTCCGTTCCCTGACGATAATCTCTCCCTTTTTCTCTTCAGCTTCTGTTTTTTTTGGTCTATTTTTATTAAACAGTGTTACCCCCCCCCCCCCCCCCTTCCTTTTGGAAGATTGCACAAGTGTCTATTTTTGCTAATTATTATTTTCTTTAGTATATGAGCAGGTCAGTGTTTGTGAGCAGGACATGTATGTGGGCCAACAGGGTGCTCTTAATGGGATTACAGCGGAGCACCTCGCTGAGAGAACAGGGAAGAATAAAACAATGTTATGAGGCGTGTCGAGAAGCAGCCCCACTTGGAGAAAGAGGTCGAGTTACTCTTGAGCCACTTAAAGCGTTCGCTTCCTGTTAGGCAGCTTTAGCAGGAAGTAGAAGGTAATGCGACGGGTGTGGTGTGCGTTCTGCACCACAGACATATATACGTAGACGCGTCATAGGGCGCAGGTTCGCACGTCAACGTCACCGCCATATTGTATGTGGCAGAAAAAAGTTGAGTTCTGTTATTGTGAACGTGGATCAGAGAAGATGCCTCATTCCTGTGCTGCAATAAATACACACACACACACACAAATATATATATATATATATATATATATATATATATATATATATATATTTATTTATTTTTATTTATTTATTTATATATATATATGTATATGTGTATGTGTTATGAATATAAGGATCAATTTGTTAAATCTAAACATTGTGGTCTTCATTATTTCATAAAACCATTTCACATGTGAACCTTTAGGAACAGAATTTTTGGGTGAGTATTAAAGAGGTAAAATTAATAATATGAGCAAAAAAAAAATCCTAGGTCAATAAAGTAAAAATAAACAAACAAACACAAAAGTGATAATGTTATGATAAAAACATCATATTATGAGAATTAAGGGGGAACATTTCCAGAATAATCACAGTTTGCAGAATTATTTCACTCCTGGAGTAATAGGGCCAGGTTAGATTATTTTAAATATTTTTATTCTTTAGGAGAATAAATTCAGGAGAATGAACCTAAAGGGATACGAAAATAAACTTGTAATATTACAAAAAAAATACTACGAATACATAGTATATTCAGAGATTAAAGTCCCTCTGATTCTGTTTAAGTGACTGAGTAACTGCAGATTTGCCACATTTAAGATGGCGGACGCTCTGACACATCGCAGCATAGGCAGAACCCGCCCAATGACGCGTCTACTCTTATATTATGTCTATGTTCTGCACGGCTCCCTGGCTGCTGTTTTAAAATTTGTAAAATGTTCATTATAAGTCTCTGGTGTTAAGTCTCTGGTGTTAATTATTTACGTTTCGAGGCTCATTATTCGGTAGTAAACTGGAGGTAAACTGTGGCATGAACACATAAGCATGGGTCGGTTTGCCAATATCAAGGTAAACGTAGGTTTAAAAAAAAAAAAAAAAAGTTTGTTTCGGAACCGCTACGATTTTCTGTCGCATCATTCCTGCTGTTTTTAAATTCCCCTAAAGAGGCCAGAGAAAGTGCTGTTAAGTCAAACCGGATGAGTCAAAGAATAATACGACCCTCCCCTAACCTGCTGCTGCACACTGCAGGTCAGCTGCGGCTATACCTTTCCCTCGCTGACAAGAAAGAGAAATTCCACTGTTTCCAGTCTTTGAAAATTTGCCACTCTTACAATTTACCAGGTTTGGAATCAAATGGCAGAGAAAGTGGTGGACTGTCCGGACTTTTCTCCGGCTGTATGGGACGTAAGGTTACACTGAGGCCCCTCCTCCACCTGGTGCTATTCACCACCAGTCTGCTGGCTGAAAGACGACTGTCTTCCTACAAGATAGAAATTCCACCGTTTGGTTGTATTTCCAGTCACGAAACAACATCCCATCATGCCGCGGTTTGGGCCTAAGCCTAATTGTTGTACATGATGCCCTTAAGAAGAGCAGAACGACTAAACTGCTAATATTCCCTGAGATAAGCATTTGAAACTGCTAGCAAATTCTACATATTTAGTCTATATCTTTGCTCAAGTCTGTGTATCAAGATAAAAATGTTAGAGATGTCATTATTTTAACTTTAAGAATCAATGATGTATCGTTTTAGCAGAAGTGATGTTTTTGTGTATCGTGAAACCAAGGCGTAAACTTGCCAGGAAAGCAACAACAAATGTTTTTCTTTCTTTTTCTTGTGGCACTAGCGGCCTGTTAATGAACGTAGGATGACAGGAAAGGGGGCAGAGAGAGTGGGAAGACTCCTGAGCATTTCATTATCTTACAGAAGGACTTGCCTTTTTGGTCGGTTCTGCCCTTTATCTCCATACCAGAGTTGTTTGCAACGTTCCTGTGGTTGTTGAGAGGAACAGCAAAGAGGCCACCAGAGAGATGGCGATATAGGACAGGCTGGATGGCTGACAGGCCAGCACCAGCAGCCATATGTTTCATATGTGTTTGTTGACAACCCCACTGCAAGGCTCTGATCCGCACATATGGCCTGTACATCTCGTCGGCAGCGTGTGGGCAGAGATAGAGAGGGAAGGAGGGCGTTGTCCCGACGTGGGTTGATCTCAGAGCGAATGCGCACGGTGTCGTCGATGCAAAGCATTCGGATCCACAAAGCGCATGCATAATCAGACGGACCTGCATGCACCTATTAGCAGAGAACAGGATTACAGCTACAGTTTCAGATTTATCGGGCTTTGATTAGCCTCGGCCCTGGCAGGTAGCGCTGCGTTTTGGACGCGGCTCAGACGTGTGCTAACGCTCCTCTGTGGAAGCGGCTGCGTGAGGTTGCGAGATTGTTGGAAGCATTCTTCACATCTAAAAAAGGATGTTGAGGAGGGAGGGAGGGAAGGCAGAGTTTGGCTCGGAATGAAGGGGAGAGGACAGAGAAGGAGCCGGTGTTGGGGGTCGTCCGATCTCCACTGCCGGGTTAGGGTCACTGTATGGGAGGATCTGAGCGGGTCTCCCAGGAGCGAGGCAGAGGAGTTCAGGGCTGGACACAAAAACATGACACAACACGATCCACCGTGGAGTGTTTGACCCTTTTAAGGCCTCTGATGTTGCCCTGAGGAAATGTGTGTTTCAACACAGATAAGTCTGATCCAGCAACAGCTTTCAGTACACCCTGCTGCAGAAACTAGTGTCAGTGCAAAATTATTCAAACCTTGAATTTCTTTTCTGTTTTCTTTCAGATTTTGTCGTTTTTTTTTCCAACCATAGACTCTGCGGATTTTGTGTAATAGACCGACACAAAGTTGTGCATAATTTGATAGCTAAAAAGACGGAGATACTCATGATCTTTTTAACAGTTTTTACTGATGATGCATTATAGTCGGTGCTTTGTCAAACCAAGTTTCCTGGAAATCAAACAGCTTTTGTGTTCTTTGTTCTGTTTTTTTCTAACAAACCTCAGAGATCTGCGGCTCGCTGCTGGGCTGGGCTGCATTTACTAATTAGGGGACTTTGCATTGGATTTTATTTTGGTATTGGAGTAGTTGGGGCCGACTAGAGAGGCATAGCAAACATTTCGGACATTTTATTTGTAAAATAACTAGTAATATAACAATCGTGTGCTTCAGTTTGCTGATCTGTTATAAAATAAATCCAATAAAGTATTTTGAGGTTTGTGTTTGCAAGGTGTCGAAGGTGAAAATGTTCAAGGCGTATGAATAATTTGCAAGGCATTGTGCTGCTGCTGCTGCTGCTGCACGCTGTGCTGCATTATAATCAAACGGCTCGCATGGACAGCGCCACCAGACGTGGTGTCAAAATGCTTTTCTTCTCTTGGACCTTTGTTTCAGAGTTGCAAATGTGACCTTTCTAGAAGCCTTAATCGCCAGCGGGCCTCTGAGCTGGGTGGCACGTGATGACTGCTAACACTGATCCAACACTCTGTGAGCAAACGGAGCAAGATTTACAAGCTTGCGCCAGCCTAACAACACCTGGCTGTGAACACAGGGGGTATTATGAGGAGTTTGGGCAAACGGGGGGGGGGGCGTTGGGCGGGGGCTTGATTGGCAACACGTTTGCACCCTCTAATCCAGAAAGCCTTGAGGGGAAGATATCCGATTTGTTTAAAAGTAATAAAGTTATCACATGATTATGAAAAGCTATAGAATAGAATGCTTTTATTGTCATTTTACGTCACAATTGGTTCAGCTGATACTGTTCGGTGCAAGAAATGAAATAATGTTTAAGAAAAAAAGCGTATAAAGCGACAGGTTCAAAATGAAACAAAACAAGTATATGTCACGACAATACCGCACGTCTTTACTACAAAACAAGGAAATCAGGGTTTTGCACTTCTTCAGATGAAACGGATCATATGGGGATATCGGAAGAGTTCAGGAGTTGGATGGCCCACGGATAAAAAACTGTTCCTCAGTCTGTTTGGCACTTCATGGACCTAAGCCTCTTTCCAGAAGGCAGACTGTTAAAGATGGGATGACCAGGGTGGGAACTGTCCTTCGTGATCCCCAGAGCCTCGTTGCGGCTGCGAGAGCTGCCCATGTCCTCCAGCCGGGGCAGAGAGCAGCCTATGGTCCGTTCTGCAGAGCTGGTAACCCTCGTATCAGCAGTGGAGCTGGCGGGGAGAACCACAACGAGACGCTGTGCATCAACGGCGAGCCGGTAAAAGGACACCATTAGGTACTCCACCAGATGGTTCCTCTGTAATAGACGCAGGAAGTGGAGGCTCTGCAGTATTCTGCTTCAGATGAGTCTTAGCGCACCGCTCCGACAGCCCCTGGGTTTCCTCTCTGTAGGCGGACTCATCACACCCCAGGCCCACCACAGTGGAGTCATCTGCGAATGTGATGGTTGAGTTCGTGGGGTGAGAGGGAACGGTCACATGTGAGTATGAAGCAGTACAGACTGGGTCTTAGCATGCTGCCCTGGGGCATGCCAGTGCTGAGCCTGAGAGTAGAGGAGCCGATCTGACCCACTTTGATCGCTTGTCAGTCAGGAAGTCCTTGACCGAGTAGAAGACGCTGAACTATAGTCAACCGAAAACCCTCCTGACAGGTTCCTGGGTGCTCCAGTTTGTTCAGGCCCGGGTGGAGATGCATCTTTAGTTTAGGAATTGTAAAAGCTGATTTTCTCGGCTAAAAAAAAGACTTCTTTAATCTTTGACACATTGCATGCCGACGGTGTAACAAAAACATGCTAGGCTTATCATCCCTCCTCATGTTTACTTCCTTGGAATGAAATCAGATGTGGGTTGAGAGGAGAAATTCAGATCAAGTCTTGGCCTAAGCTTAGAAGAGTTTAAGTCTGGCTCATCCATCACTTTATCAGTTCCCGCTTTCGTTCTCCTCCTGCTGGACAGAACCTCCAGCAGTCCCGGCGGTCGTTTTTTTCCATCTACCGTAGCGGCCGTGCACTGCAAGCCGGAGCGCACCGGGTCGTATATCAGGAGGAGTGTACAGAGCAGAACGGCCTTCCATAGTATGAGGTGACAGAGGAGCGTGTAGCTGATTTATTACCGGCTGTTAGCTGCTTAAATGAGGCTAAATGATCCACCTAGCTTAGGGAGGCGAGATGGAAGTGATTAGCCTACATAAAGGGCAACGGAGCGAGAAGATCTTTTGAAGCCAGTCAGTGACTCCTGACCTGCTGTCATTTTGCGTTTTCTCTATGTTCCTCCCCTCGCACCTCCTCTACTGCTCTTCAACATCGGAGTTGTCTCATGTAGTCTCTGCACAGCGAAGCTGATTGATCAAGCAGTAGTTCTCTGTTTCAGCATAAATGTTATGCAACAAAACGGTGCTCATGGTTTTTACATTACTTAACATGTAATGTTGGATCAGGAGATTTTATTTTAAAGGGGACATATGCTTTTCGGTTCTTCCTTTTCACATTGAAATCCTTCAGTTGTGGTCTATATAAAGTGGAACAGCAATGCTTTGGTCTGAATACCTCATTAATTTACTCCCACATCCCCCCCCCCTTCTTACCCATGTTCTGAGGTGCGTCTGAGGGCAGCTCGTTTTGGTGCCGTCTCTTTAAATATAATTCAATCTTCACACCTTGTCCCGTCCAGGTCAGATAAGTGGATTTTGTATCATAATACCCGTTTAATTAAAAAAACAAGATGAAAATTGAACACAAAGATGAAAAGCATGTTCGTTTAAATACACAGACAATTTTTTTTGGCACTAGAGCATTTTGTTTACTTCTCTTTAAAAACAGAGAACTTGTGTTTTCATGAGGGGAGGGTATGTGAAAGCTTCTTATTTAATGCAGATGTACAATATTGCGAACTTGGGTAGAAGAGACACGTTCTTTGTAGGGATAACATTGCTGACCTTGATAGTCTGTGAAAGTTACCTTATATTTTGTATCTTAACTAACAAAACAAATAAAAATTAATGCTTGTAGTAGTTAGCTGCCAGAACAATTAGCAAATCTCAGTGTCCCAACTTGCATCTAAAATGCTGCCAACACAGGTCCGACACCATGCTCTGCTCTAAACTTGGACTATGTGAGGCTGAGGTGTGGTCTGTTGGAGCACAAGCAGATCTACAGCTGAGAGGAATAAGTTATGTAAGCTTGTCAGGAAGGCCAGCTCTGTTCTAGGATGTCCCCTCGATCCAGTACAGGTGGTGGGAGACAGATGGATTAGCAAAAAATTATGGCTCTCACTCCAAATTGTTGCAGAGCTGGAGAGCTCTGCAACAATTTGGAGTCACATGACTTGTGGCTAAGAAGAGTCCTGACCATACATTTTATCGGATGGTTAAATTACACCTATAGTACCAGTTCACCCCGTGGACACCCCTTATGCACGCCCTCTACGTGTCATTTTATCATCGAAGCCTAAGTTAGGATAACTATAACCCCACATTCAGTCCCGAGTCACAGAGAACTTCCTCTCTGCACTTCAGAAGCCTGGAATGAACAGGAAGGCTCTGTGAGAGGCGACGGGTGTCCGAACCCTTTTGGATGTCTGCTCTGCGAGCGTTTTCAGCGCTCAGCCTCTGTGGCTTGTGTCCGTTAGCGCATTTGTTTTGTGTGTCTGAAAGAGGTGAGAATAACCTTCCCCCACATCCGTTTCCTCTCTTAGAGGAACAGTAGGTCAGGAGTTTGGTCCGCTCGGGCGGATTACAGAAGTACAGCATGCACAGAGGAGACGGTTCTCGAACCGGTTAGCAGCGTTTACAGTAACGTTACAGTAACTGTTACAGTAACGGCCGCTAAACACGTTTTCATTGTGCAGTAAATTATATTCTGTTTTTTTTTTTTTAGAATGTTAAAAGTCGAACACAAAGTGGTGTATAATTGCAAAGTGAGAGGAAAAGTTATACAGATGAAAAGTCCGGCATGCATTTGTATTCAGCCAGCCGGAGTCAATACGTTTGCTGCAGGCCTTTTGGGGGTATGTCTCTGCAGGTCTCCTACATCTAAAGCTTGAAGCTTTGAACGAGTCCCATTAAAAACAGTTCTTTAGAAAACAATGCGAGCAGAGTCAGCTTGGATGGAGTGTTTATGGGCTGCAGTTTTTAAGTGTCGCTACAGACTCAACTGGATTTAGGTCTGCACCGTTCTAACACATGCAAGATGTTTTGATCTAAATCGTTTTATCGCGCCTCTTGTTGTATGTTCAGGCTTGTCGGCCTGCTGGAAGGTACACTTTTGCCGCTCTCTTACATCTTTAGCTGCCTCTTACAGATGTTCTCCCAGGATTGCACATTTATATTCACATCACACCTACCGTTTTACTTTTCCATGTTGGAAAAAATATATATAACCTCAGACTATGATGCTGCCGCCACCGTGTTTTACTGCAGGGATGGCGTGTTTGGAGTGATGTACGTGGAGGTGTATTTTTGATCTCGTTTACACTCCATTTACTGTTAGGGGATCACTGATGGTACTTTAATTGGAGAGTAGAGTGCCTAAGTATAAGGGGTGTAAATCCCCTGTTTTATCATGATACGATGTTATCGATTTGCCGACTCTATTTCTAAGCTCATAAAGGTATCAGGCATTTAAATCAAAAATCGCATTCTTCTCATTTTAATATAGTAATAATAATAATAATAGATCACCTGTTCACGATAGTTCAGTTCAATTTTATTTATATTGCGCCAATTCATGAAACAAAGTCAAATTCAATCAGATTATACAGATTGGTCAAAAAATGTCCTATATAAGGGAACCCAGTTGATTGCATCAGTCTTGACAAGCAGCATTCACTCCTCCTGGAGAAGCGTAGAGCCACAGGGAGAGTCGTCTGCATTGTTGATGGCTTTGCAGCAATCCCTCATACCGAGTAAGTCTCATGCTTTGTGAATTTCAAAATAAAGGCACATCTTAAACAGGATATAAACTGATATTTTCATTTTGTATCGATGCGATTGGATCGTTGTTCATTTAATCGATGTGGATCGATCTGTCGTTACAACCCTAATAAGCATGGCATAATTTTAACAGAAATAGTTTTTTTTTTTTTAAAAAGGCTTGTTACACAATGTTTCCTTTTCCTTTCACTTCGCAATAATTTTTTTCTTTGGTCTATCACCTAAAATCCTGATTAAATCCCCTGAAGTTTGTGGTTGGAGCGTGACAAAATGTGAAAAGGTTTAAATGCAGGCTTGTACAGGGCACTCTATATCCCAGCAGTGTGACGGAACAGGAAGCTGATATTTAGCTTGTTTAAAGTGTTACTCAGCATTTTCCTTCATCTGCAATGATCTGTTTATATCTCCTTCAGCCTCTGCCTGAATGTGGGCTCGTCTAAGCAGAGCGTCGCCATCCACACCTGCATCCATGTCTGCTTTTGCACATAGTCTCACGTCTGACTGCACGCGCGCGTGATAATGCCCCATCTCCTGCAACGCTCCCGGACGCACTTTATTGTCTTCCTGTCTCCTCGTCGTTCTGGACGGGGGAGTCTGCAGAAGGAGCTCACAGGAAGCGCCGTTTAACTTGTCGTGGTGAAAAGAAAAACAAATTGTGCGACGTACAAATGGAGGAAGTGCTGCTTTCCGCATGCGGGCTTCAGCTTGGCGCCTGTCATTCTGAAGTCTAGAGGCAGCAACGTGAGCGTGTCCTTAACCGCACGTGTCCTTTTCATGTGTCTCGCTTTTTGAACTTTTCTCCTCCGCCGGTGTCAGTGGCGTTCTCTCTCTCTCGCTGGCCGTGCAGCTGGCTGCAAAAGACTGACACTTTTGGAGAATCTCTAAAAGCTGTTAACAGAGCGGTTCTATGTAAACTTATGTAAAAGGAGCTAGATGTCCCAGAAATGTCAATGACGGACATGAGTTCATTGTTCTGTTGAAGAGTTTTAAGATTACATTAAGAATAATGTGCAATCCACTGCATTTAACTGCTAAAGTATCTGCTGTTATAGATAAATTTGATAGAATAACAGAAATCTCCACCAGAACTCTGGATCTCACAGAGCAATGCATGATGGGATGCAATTTAGTGGACATGCCATCATGGCTGAGCCAGACCAGCAGCAGTAGTTGAGAGTTCAAACGATGCAGGTTTTTCTATTGCAGTTTTTTTTTTATGCGAGTGGCTTACAGTGTTTATATCTTTTGAATTTATGGTTTATTATGTAAGACGAGGTAAGAAATTCCTTCATTGTCCCACAATGGGGAGATTTGGGTGTGACAGTGGAAAACCACTTAGTTCTAAAGCAGCAGAGAATGAACTTATCAGAAAGGTCAAAATAAAACCAAAGTGTTGCATAATTATTGATAACGAGGCATATTTAGGTAAAATGAAATATCCATGTTAAACAACGGGAAAAACAGCAGTCGATTTACACGACGACGTGAGAAAAATATGCGATATGCATGGTTGTACAAGCAACACCCGGGGTACCAAAACACGTGTGCAAATGGACATCAGCATCTGAGAGACGACGTAAATGATTCATGATCAGGTGTTCTGCACCCAAGACGTTTTCTGTCCATTTTCACTGCATTTATATTTTTACTGCTTCTAGGCTTCGAGGCCTCGCATAAGCAAACACCTCGCCCGTAAAAAGTGTCCGACCTCATCGGTCGTCCGTGATGGCGAGCCAGACGCACAAAATCATTCGGAGCGTCGCAATCTGAAGACAACCAACAACCCACGTTTTAACAAAAGCAGTTAAATGTCTATTTTTTTTTCTTCCTTTCTTTTCTTGCAGCTATAATCTACGCTCACAGTTGCCGGGCTTGCTCACAGTCTTAATTGTACCTGGAAAGGCCAGATGGTGGAAATTTCCGTCCTCCGTCACAGGCCCTAGGTGTGAATGAATCAGACATGCTTTGGGCGTGTTTGCAGGCAGCAGCATGAGGGGGGGAAAAGAAACTCTCCTTCTTTGTGAGAACAATTGAGTCAAACAAAAGGCAGCAAATTGTTGAGGAAGACGGAGATTATGCACAGTTACACACGTGTGACTGACGATGACGGTAGAAATAATCCCCAGAAGCTGAATGTTCCACACTGCAGCAGTCGTTAGGATATATGTGCATCTAGAAGGCAGCAAGGAGTTATGGGTATGCACCCGGAGCTAAATATTTGCTGGCTGTAGCACAAAGTGACTGAAGGAGAAAAAAAAAAATCATTTAAAAATTAGAAATCTCCATTTTCACAGCAAACACTTCCTGGGATATTTTCACACACTCACAGGTGTCACAATGTCAGGACAACCATTTTTGTTATATTTAGGCCTCTTGGATTTAAAACATGCATGTCAGATTTGTTTCTGTTTGAATTTAAGGCAGTTCCTAAAACGTGGGTTTAAAGTGTTTGGTTACTGGACATGTGGAAACATGCAGAGCAATGATCCTCCTAGACAGGTCAGGTTCAACCAGGGTACAAGGCTTAATTTTTTTTTTTAAGCGTCCGTCTGCCCTTTCTTACTCCTTCTGTGACCCCTACATAACCAAAAGCCACTTCTCATGAAGCGCATAGTGCTTGAAGACTTGTACAGAAGTGGTAGCAATGTGTCTTGATACCACAAGGGGGCAGCACATCTCCAGACTGCACAGCTCCCCAGGAATATGCAAGGTTGCATTTCTTGGGGGGACTGATCAACTCTAAGAGAGTCAACTCCTCTGTTTTTAATGGGACTTCATATACATTGTGCTTTATGTCTAGGAGGGTGCCAAGACAGAGGAGGCGATACGTACGGAGGAAAGAAAAGTTAAGTCACTGATGGCAGGAGAGACGTTGATATGGAAAAGATCAACATACGGGGGCAACGGGAGGGAGAGAACCACTGGGCATGAAATCAGATCTGGGTGTTGCATAATCATGGCTCCCAGGCCTTCCCAGCATTCACTTGGACTCTTGTATCACATGCCTTAATCAAGGTGCTGCAGTATTAAACCAGCGCTACCGGTCTACCACCAGCCTGAGGCAGACGGATCGATGATTCTCTTCTTATTTGTGCTTCGACGGTTTCTTTACACTCTATTCATAACATCATTCCCTTTGAACTCAATGTAACACGTCCTCATCCCATCGCCATCTTAAGGATTCTCCTCAACCTCAGACTTTCACCACAAAGGATGAAGTGGAATCTAAATCCATTCGGTTTGAACAGTGGAGCCTTTTTTTCCCCCTCTTTGTTCCTCTTTATTTACGTTCACTGTTCTTCACATACTAGTAACACAACATGTCAGCCACGGTGTTACAGTCCTGCCTTGTCTCAGCCATCCTTTTTTGTGCGCTATTCTGTCCTCACCCTATAATTTCAGACATCATCGTCGGCGAAAAGTCTTTGTTTGCATGCCAGCCAGAAAATATGCCTTTAGTCTTTTCTTAAATTAAAATAAAACAAAATAAAACGTGTTTTACATCAATGACTTCCTGCCCCCTGACGTAGCAGAATTGGTGGGACTCTGTTATATTTATATTTCCCCCTTAACAGATGCATTTTGTCGTAAACAACAGTAGGGGGCGTCAGAGCATCATCATCATCATCATCATCCTCAGCTTAAGTGCTTCAACGGTGCAGCAGCTGGGTAGTAAAAACTGCAGTCAGCATTACACTGCACTGTCACATCATTAATATGTTAGCAGGTTTTAAAACGCTATATTAGCGAGTAAACATTTTATCGGCCTGCAAACATAGGAAATAAATTCCCGTCAGGATCTTTCAGTGCAAATACCTTTAATTCAATCCAATTCAATTTATATAGCGCCAATTCATGAAACATGTCAGCTCAAGGCACTTTACAAAGTCATATTCAATCATATTATACAGATTGGGTCAGATTATACAGATTAGTGAAAAAATAAATGTCCTATATGAGGGAACCAGTTGATTGCATCAAAGTCCCGACAAGCAGCATTCACTCCTGGGGAAGCGTAGAGCTACAGGGAGAGTCGTCTGCATTGTCCATGGCTTTGCAGCAATCCCTCATACTGAGCAAGCATAAAGCGACAGTGGAAATTAACGGGAAGGAAAAACCTCCAGCAGAACCAGGATCAGTATGAACGGTCATCTGCCTCGACCGACTGGGGGTTACAGAAGACAGAGCAGAGACAAAAAAGCACAGAAGCACACATTGATCCAGTAATCTGTTCTACATTAGATGGTAATAGTGGTGATCTGTCTTCTCTGGATGATGTCACAGCTAACAGAACGCCAGACCAGGTGTACCTACTATGAAGAAAAAAGAGAAAGAGCAAAAGGTTAAAAGCTGAAATTACGACAAGCAACGCAAAATTGGAGAACAGTAGAACTCAGTAGAGGGAGAAAAATAAACCCTGATCTCCTCCAGTAGCCTCAGCCTATAGCAGCTTTACGCTGATATAACAAAGGGTTTAGAAAACCATCAGTTATGGAGATTATTTTTCTGTTCAAACCTTGTTGGTTTAATAGGGGCGACACTTGTGCAGCTTCAAAACTCACGTCACTGGAAGGTTAGTTTTTCTACGGTTGTTTAATTTAAATAGGGGAATTTTTAATGGCTCCATTGAACATGGGGATATAGTTGAAGCACTTCGCTCTGTTGAGTTTAGTTACATTTGACTTACAGCTAATGAAAAACAAAATTCAGTTTTTTATATATATATATATATATATATATATATATATATATATATATATATATATATATATATATATATATATATATATATATATATATAATTAAAGAAATGTTGGCCTATCATTTCATCACTTATTGAAATGAAGAACGAAGCAACTCTTCCATAGCTTTTCTAAGTTATTAAGATGCAACTGTAGCATTACCACTTTGGGATTGCAGCATAGAACCAGCTTAATTATTATTATTAGTTATTTTTTTGTCTGATTGGGACGTTAATATCAGCGACAAAGCCTTCCAGGAGACTCTGTACGCAAGATTCTAGCTGGCTCCATGTTCTCAGGATGCCTAAGGAGCGGTATATCTGTGGCTTGGGTTACATTTCATTTCCCCTGTCAGGTGGAATTTAAACTAGAACCAAACATTTCTGGATCTTGAAAGATAATACTTGACGAGGGCAGATCCCTGGCATTCCTCAGGCCTGATATTTTACCCTTTTTTTCCCCCCCCTCTCCGTCTTTGTTGTTTCGGAGGCGGATCAAAGATATGTCAACGTTGCAGTCATTTTCGCTGATTAATTTTCTCTGACCCTTCATGTGGCTCTTGGATACTTCCAGCCCGGCTTCAGGCCAGTTTTTTTGGACTCGCCTGCAGCCCTGTGGAGCAGTGAAAGCATGCTGTGAAGAATGGACACACTGTTTGAACTACGTTACTGTAACAGACCGACGCAGACAGACCGTCTCCTGGCGTCTCTCGGCCTGGATGTATATATTTATATATGGGTCTTTTTATACTGCATCTCTTGGTTTGGCGCCATCAGAGGTGTGCTCTGTGCATTTGCTTGTTTGTGTGAGCTTATTAGGAGTGTACCCGGTTCTTGGCAGGAAAAAGCTAATATACATTAAACTGCATAATCTACACTTGTTGGTCATTTCGCAAGAACTTTTTTTGGCATTTGCAGAAGGGAGCGTTGTGTTTTCCGTCAGTGTCGCCTCTGTTTTACGCGGGGGAACTTGGCACTTGCTGTGGTTCGAGCTCTCCAAAGCTGGCCTCTCATCACGCATGCAGCCGAGGGGCCGGAGCCTCAGCAGAGGCTGCGTTTGTGCACTGCGGTCCAGCTTTCGACTCTCGGTGTATTCCTGGAAAGAACTGAGCTGGAGCTGTTTCTCAGCCGCACCAGAACCACCGATGATCACGCTCTCGTACTTTAAATGCTTGTTTTACTGTATCCTTTACATCAACACATCCTGCTCTACTAGTCGTCACAAAAAGGACATCGGAAATGGCAATAGTATTCAAGTAAACATCTGAAAAGTGCGGCGTGCACCTGTAATCTTTCTGTGTCAACAGTTTGGTGAAGCTTCTTTTGCTGCAGTTACAGCTGCAAGTCTTTTGGGTTGAGCATCACGTATCTAGAGTCAGCTTCAGCTCAGTCTGATTGCACGGAGAGCGTCGTCATCAATCTGCGGATCTCGCTACATTCTTTCAGACGTACAGCGTTTTGGGTGTTTGCTTTAAGGTGACCTTCCTCTTGAAGCTTAGGTCTTTGGCAGGCCCCAGCAGGTTCTCGTCCGGTATTTAGTTCCGTCAATCTTGCCATGAACTTTGACCCTGATTTTTCTGTCCCTGCAGATGAAAAGCGTTCCCTCAGCATGATGCTGCCTCTGCTGTGTTTTAACGGTGGGGACGGTGAGATCTGGTTGAGGTGCGGTTATTTGCAGCCATGCATGGTGAATTGCATGTAGCCCACAAGTAAAAAATTTTTAGTGTCTCCTCATCAGGGAACCTTGTTTCATGTATGTGCCGTTCCTCTTACGTTGCTTGTGGTGAACTTCTTGTAGCTTTCTTCTAAAATTGACATTCTGGTCACTCCTCCATAAAGGCAAGAATTGCTGAAGTGCACAACGTTTATCTTCTAACATAGGTGCTGTTGATAGCTGCAGCTCCTGTTGAGTTAGCATGGGCTTTGGTATGGTATGTTTTGGTATTGGTATGTTTTTGGCTGTGTCATGCACACTTTCCATTTTTACATAATAAATTGAAAATTGACCTGCAAGATGTTAAAGTCTGATCGGTTCAGAACCCCAAAGCCACCTGAAGTCCACAACTTCTGCAAAGCAGGTCGCTCTGCCCTCATGCCTGAGCACATTAATCAGCCTCAGAGAGACGATCTGCAAGAAGTCGGGACTACCTGTCTCCAATTTCTACATTTATGGAACAACTTCACTCAGCTGGCTTCATTCTACAAACTAAGGAGTTCTACTTCTACTTTAGATGATTCATTTTGTGGTTAATCCTGAAAATAGAAACAATGAATCATTCGGTACATATTTATAAAATCGGCCGATCTATTTTTACACCTCTAGACCAATTTTGTTTTGTTGCAGCAGGAGGGGAAAGTGACTGTTTGAATTGAATAGAAAAGGGTGCAGACTTCTGGTCCGTGGCTGTGAATACATAAAGCTCAAATGTAACGTAAATAATTTCCCTCTGGGATTATTAAAGTATTTCTGATTCATTAGGACGGTCAAAGTTCAGACTTTGTCTTTTAGACATCCATAGTGTCCATAAGCAAAAATACAGCACATGACGTATAAGTGCTTAGTTTATGAAATCAAAATGAACGGGGCTCATCAGTTCACCACTCCAATGCTGTCTGTGTATAAATGTGTCATTTGCATCAAAGAGTAGCTGCTGTTTTTATTGCTTCATCCATCATCATCATCATCATCATCATCATCATCATCTTCCTCCTGGCTGTGGTGTAGCTCTGCAGTGGCTGACCACCAGCAGCAGTGTGACTGATCAGCACTTTTGGCGCCAGCTGCTTTTGCTGTTAAACACAAACTTAAAACTCTAGAAACAACCCTGAGTATGTTTGGGGGGTTTTCACAAAAGATGCAAAATAACGCTTTTATTTAGATGTTATATTAAGACAGACTGGTATCTAGATATAAAAATTATCTAAAAACCTAATTGATGATGGGGGGGTTGATCATTTGATCCAACCGTTTGTACAGATTTTCTTTCTCTTCCCAAATCCTCTAAATCGTTCTGCATAATAAAAGCGCATGAAACACTTGAGGATGTTTCTTTTGGGGGGGGGGGCGGGCGCATGTGCTCAATATCACATCTTATAGCTCTAAAGTTATTCCAGTGATTGTTCAGTCACTTTACATATTCTGTTTGTATGTTATAAAATACATAATTCTGTTTTCCTGAAGTTCAGTTCATTGTCGTTCTAAAGTTTTTTAAACAACAAATGCTTCATAAATAGAAATGTAGTTAATCAAACAGACATTAAAGGCAGCCATTTTACCCCTGATTGGCTCTGACTGCTGATTGGCAGATGAAATACTGAAAAAACGCATTGATTAAAAGCATCATCCACACTTACTCCTACGTCAAGCTCTACAATTGCAATTGTAGCAAACAGGAAAAAGAACGTCAACAACCTCCGGTTTGTCAAATTTAAAGGAGAAGTCCGGTCAAAATCAGAATTCAAACTGCTGAAATTACTTTAAATATAAAACTACTACATACTGTGCAAAAAATTATAAGTTTTTTTAATTAATAATAATTCTCATTTAATCATGTTTATGTGGAGGAATCCATCTTGGTCAAGAATAGTACTGTCACCTCCCATTTTTTGACGTCACTCGGCGGACCCGCTGTTGAGCAAGTTTCAACGCTCTGTTTGTCACGCCGCACTATTTTCTAAGATCAAACTCAGTCGGGTCCTACAGTATATATCTATACACGCGTGTGTGTGTGTGTGTGTGCGCGCTCCGCGCAGCACGGCTTTGCCGGGGCTGCAGCAGAGCGCGCGCACACACACACACACACAGCGGAGGAGAGATCGCTGAAGTGACTTAAGTTAGCTGATTATTATAGTATAAGTATTAAAATATAAGAGCATTCCAGCACATGCTGGGCTGAGCACGGCTTTGCACCGGCGCTGCAGCTGAGCACGCGCACACACACACACACACACACACAGCGGAGGAGAAATCGCTGAAGTGACTTAAGTTAGCTGATTATTATAGTATAAGTATTAAAATATAAGAGCATTCCAGCACATGCTGGGCTGAGCACGGCTTTGCACCGGCGCTGCAGCTGAGCACGCGCACACACACACACACACACACACACACAGCGGAGGAGAAATCGCTGAAGTGACTGTGTTGAAATAAGCAATGTTTTTTCCTCTTTTACCAGTTGTGTTGGAACATCCGATGGCCATGCACGTGGGCATTGTTGCTTCAGCAATAGCTCTTGGGAATGTCAGCGGTGAAGTCCTCTGGAAATCCGAAATAATTATTGATGATCGCAGCTGTGTAGAACGGCTCCTATTGACTTTGCATGGAAAGCGGAGAGAAATACTGTCGCCGCTTCCGCTCTTCCACGTCGCAGGATGTGATGTCAAACGCCCCTTACTGCCCATATTTGGGCAGTCATGTCAGCCCCCATACACAGTGATTCAGACGACAATTTATGTTTTTATTTTCTTATTGATTAAAGATAAGTTCATTAAATAACCACAAATGTATTAGTTTTAGTTATAGCTAATGATATCCTGATTTTTCCTTGTTGACCGGACTTCCCCTTTAAATGGTGTACATGGAGATTGTCAACCGCAAAATATTTTTGTTTTATAATCACGATAGAATTAACTGTTTTATTTAAATATCGGAAGCACATTTGTCTTAACATTTAACTTGAAACGTGGTAATCTTCTCTAAATAGATTTGCATTCTGCTTGCAATGACGATGATCGTACACTAAAAAACAAACAGACAGATGAGCCAGATAGGAAGTCAGACGAAGGAAGTGCAAAGCAGATCCGGTAATTTTTCAAAATAAAAAAGGTCCAGTTGGGATGGCAGTGCGGCACATTTTGAAGTGAACGGACGGAGCGCAGGAACGTGTGAAGCCAGCTTGAGAACCAAGAACCTGCAACACGTTTTCTGATTTATGTTGAAGCCCTTATTGTAAACAAAATAATCCAAAAAAAATGATTGAATGTTCAACCCTGAAAAACAGAATCCAAAGACTAATCTGCACTAACGTGGAAAAGTCTGATCGGTGCAAAATCTGCATTTTTTTCCCTCTTTTTCTTTCTCTCCATTTGTCGTTTTCTCCATGAAAGCGGCATATATTTCCCAATTCATTGTTGTAGTCCTCTGGAGGAAAAGTAAGAGTCTGTCCTGATCAGTGTGGAAAAGCATGATTAGTGCATCTCTGTCCATAAATAGAGTTTAGCACCAGGCATTGGGCTAATTTTCCTTTAATCGGAAACTAGTATCGACCTGGACCAGCCTGGTCTGCGCGCCTCCATCCAGAATGTGAGTTTTATTTGGACTCTAGTGATTACAGTCTGATATGAACATAGCTCTCAACTCTCACGCATTGACCGTGTGACACACGCATTTCACTAACTTCACACGCTCACACGCAACACATGACATTTCACACGCAAACATGGAATTTCTCACGCATAAAAATCACAAAGCCCATCTGGGCTGCGGACGACAAAACTCCGCCTTCTGCTGAGCTGTTTCGGCTTCTTTCACAGCTTGTGGCCATCAGTAATTCCTGCTGCAGTTCATGTTAACAGAGCAGCAGGAAGAGTGATCAGAGTTATGAATAATTTTAGTCTTAACAGTGGTGAAAGTGAGCCGGTAAGGTCCTGTACCGCGTACACAGGAGGGGAGGAGGCGGGGGTGGAGCTGCTGCAAGATGACCGGTCCATTCAGAACCAGTCATGGCTGCACGCTGATCATAAAAACAGTTCTGCTAACCAGATGCAGTTTAAAACGCCACTTGGTCAGTTTATAAGTTTCGTTTTTATTAATTCTGCATTTTGTAACTACATGCACCGTATTTCTGTGCCTCCGCGCTTGCTCCTCTCCCCCCTCCTTTCCCTCGGAGCAGGTGCTTTCTGGGCGTCAGTGCGCCCAGAAAGCACTGACGAGAGCAATAGAGATTTGTCTGGTCAGCGCGGCGACTGACTGAGAAACCTGTCGCTGTGAAAGGTGATAATGGTTATAAACTGTAACAGTCTAGAAGTGCATTGAGCTGAAAAGAGGGAGACATCAGCAGCTGGATCGTGCGTAAAGACGCAGCGGGAACCTCTGTGTGCTTCAGTGTTGCTGCTGAGGGGATCATAAAGGCTTGATGAAACTCAGTCTGATTCACCAATCAGGTTATAGATTTACAATGATAAACAACCCATAGATGAATGTGTAACAGTATAATAATTCGGTTAATAATTAAAATCTACTTAATTTTATTCAGTATTATTTGAACAATTGTGTATTATTTATGTTTTAATCCATTAACTGAACAATTAATTAAGTATTATTATTATTAAGTATTAATATGTCTCTTTCTCTTTTTAACACAAGTAATACATGTCTACTTCATTGTCTGGTGGGATAAAAATGAGATGGAGTTGACTCCACCGGCTCTTCCAGGGTCCGGTTAGCCCCGCCCCCAAACAAGCCCCGCCCCCAAATTAGCACAATCTCACTCCTAACTTTTGATAAAAGTTGAGAGGTCTGGATATGAAGTTTAGTTTTTTTGCTTATGCTGGATTAAAAACAGCCATAAAATGGGGGTCTGTACTCTGGGATGAAGTTTCCTAGTAATTTCCTAGAAAGCGTGTGTCCCATTGTCGTAAACGTGGATAATTCAATCAGTCTACCTGCGTTTTGATTCTAATTACGTTCAGCTTGATCAAATTTTATAAACGATGCATGTTTGCATTACAAAGAGAGACGCGCCGTCCTGAGGGAGCTTCGGCGGGCATTAATGAATACCTCAGATCTGCGCGTCGGGCTGAGGGATAAAACGCGTAAAAATAGCTCATCGGATGGGAAACAGGAGCGCTTCCTCTGAACGGAGAAGAGAAAGCGGGCTCGTTTCCACCGGGGAGCTGCTGACGTGGTTTTTTTTTTTTTATTCTTCCACGTTTTCTGGCGTTTGATGCAGGAGAGGAGGACGGGCTGGAGATCAAGTTTCTGTTGGACGCGTTTCTTCTTCTTTTTTTTTTTTTTTTGCGTCCCGGTGCGTTTCTGCGTGCAACAATGCGACGCGCACACCGAGAGGAAAACCAGCCCCACGGAAACTGAACCGAGGGGGAAACCAAAGAAAACAGGAGGAGGGAGGAGAGAGTGGATGTCTGAGCAGCAGACAGAGAGAGAGGGAGGTCTGCAGAGAGTGCGGTTCCGCGTCCGTACACGGATTGTTCACGTCGTGCGTGGGTTCGCTTCTGTCCCGAGCTGCGATCAACCAAAAGGTCGACACGCCGTCAATTCTGGATCTCTTCCTGCGCTTCCTGTCGTCCAGGATGAGGTTTAAGAGGAACGGCTCGTACACGCTGAATAGGTGAGTGTGTGACGCCGCGTAACGTGGAGCCGCGGGAACTTGTTCGCGTGGATTTGCGTGGGGTGGGGAGGAGGAGGAGGGGACGCGTTTTGTCATGTCCGAAGCTCATAAATCAGTTTCTGCGTGTCTCTGATTCCTCGGAGGCGTCCACGGCCCTCCCGTTGTTACAAAAACGACTTGATCAAGAGGAGGGGGGATACTTTTGATCATCGTGGAAGTGGGTCCTTTTATCGATCATAAGACGCCTGCATTCGTCTGGAAACTTCGGCGTCGACTGATCCAAAAACCCTGTGATGGTGGTTTTCTAGCCCGTTGTGATTCAAAGAGCGGGCTGGACCGGGAGGAACCTGTCTGTCCCGCTTTAATGGGCTGGGCTCACTGTTGTTTCCCCTCTTCCTCTGAGGAAGAGGGGAAACAACGATTCTTCACTTTGCTTTTCACCGCCTCTTCTCTGCTGCTGGTCAAAAGTTGAAACACATACCTCTCAAAGGCACCAGTGTTTGTGGAAAGCTTTTAGTCCAATTCGTTTATTTGTTGGGGGTGCTTTTCTAAATGAATCACACAGTTATTCATTTAACTGAGCCCTTATACTGGGGATTCTCCTTTAGTAGTGATGCACCGATCAGTGTGGCAGAAATAAGCCGATTTTTTTTCCTTGACCGGCTTCAGCTGATCAGCGGATCAAATACTGTATAAAAAAAAAAGATGCTTTTCCTGTCCTAGAAGCGTGTCACAAAGCATGTTGTTTGACGCTCTTTCTTTCCAGTTTATTTTATTAAGGCTGGGAACTTGTGCTTTGATGCTTAAAGTGGATTGATCTTGAATTGATCATTTTGTGTTAGTTTTAAAACTATTTTTGCTTCATGTTGTGTGTTAAATGTTTTTTGCAAGGCAAAAGGAACAAAGAGCTTGTATGTGTTAAATCTTCTGTGAAAGTCGCAGTTGAACAGTAGTTGAATCAGGAGGACAAACTTCAAGGAAGTATTGTGTCATCCAGTAAACCCCTCATTGTGTCATCTCTATTCCTTAGTAAGTTGTGCCACGACCAAATGGTCGGTGACCAGAATGGATGGAAGTCAGCGCCTCGTGTTGAAGCTGCCTATAGTAGACATGCAGCAATCAAGCTTTTCCTGGCTGACTTTATTTATTTATTTATTTATTCAATTACATTTATTTATTTTACCTCTACATGCCGTTAGTGATTTACAGACTTAAAATGGTAAAGCTCCCACCAACGGTTCTGATATATTTATTAAAAAGTGGAAAAAAAACAAATCAGACTTCTCTACCTTTACCGACCAGAATTGATCAGGGGGAAATCGGCACATTCTGATCTCTGGCTGAGCGATCGGTGCATCTGTAGGTTTTAAAGATAAATAAACTTGTTGGGTGATCAAAATCGTGTCAAACTCTAGGATTTGAATTCTGTTATACAAAGAGGAACTGTATGTTCTTGTTGCATGGACTTTGCACATTATATTTTAGGACAAATAAGGACATGATCTCACTACCATGATGGTTCAGTAACTCTGGTCATTGTAGCTGTAGCTCAATAACGCCATTATGTGTCCGTCAGTTTATGTTTCAGCGCCAGGTTAAGTCGGTTCACCCCTTGAAATCTTGTAATTCATATATTATCGTTGTTGTTTTTTTTTTATCCAGGATCATTAAATCTAAAAGCGTAACAACTACAGCTGACGTTCCATCCTGGTGAAAATCTTCCTGCCCTGTCCTTCAGATCCCCGCTGAGCTCCAAGGACCTTGCTGTTCGTTGTATTGTTTCATTCAACACAAGAGTCTGCCGACCAAACCTTTGTGCGTTAGCACAGAGATGCTAGGAGACACAGGCGGTCAATAAGAGGCTGAAAGGTCTTGACGGGTCCTTGTCACTTATAGCCCATGGGTTTCGTTTAACAGGTTTCAACTGTAGCAATGAGAGTGAATGAGAGAGCCTGCATTGTCTTCCCTTCCCGGTATCAGTCCATCTCATGCGTTTAGAAGGGGAAAAAACATCCCAGCTTACTTTACGTCAGCCATCACTCAGGATGTCTTGCTTTTTGTTGTTTGTCTGGATTTTAGGATAAGACGAAGTTTTGAGGAAGTCGAGACAAAAAAACGGTGACTGAGACCCAAAAGCACGTTGGTCACATTGTTGAAAGTGACATTTGATTTATTGTTGGTTACCGTTTCGTACACTTTCCCCCGCGGCCCTCCGTTTCCCTGCCCCCTTGTTTCTGGGCACACAGCTTTCCGCTGCACTTGTCCCACACAGCGGCCACATCCTGATTCTCAGGTGCAAAAACACAAAGGGAGCTGATGAGGGCCAAGCTGCCAACGTTTTCTCGGCCGCTCAGCTGAAAGTGCCAGAGCAGCTGCGTCTCTCTGCTTTGCCTCTCTCCACGTTCCTGTTTCGTTTAGGAAATTGTGTGCGATGCTGCTGTGCTTCCATGCGGCACCGTCTGATGAATGCGAGCGCTCCGATCTGCATGCGCGCAGGTGAAGGGAGGCTTGTTGTTTGCTGCAGCTCCTGGTGACGGGTCTCCCGAGAAGCAGAAGGCGGCGGTGTAAGGAAAGGGGTGACGTCATTAGATGCTGCAGTTCTTTGTCATCTGAAGCGCAGAAAAGTTGCAGAGAGCTTGTTGCTGTCTCGCCGAAGGATCTTGGGTATAATGCAGCACTACCGGGCAACAATAGAGGCGCCTCTCAAAAGATCTTAATATTAATAAAAGTAATATTGTTACTCTTGATGATTGTGGCTTACAGCCAGAGAAAACCTACCTGTCAGTTCCTCAGAAAACTGGATCAATACATAAGAATAATGTAGAAAGTGACTTTTTAACGCAGAAATGTTTGACCTGCTCGATCAGAGCAGTGACTTGTGACAAGATGGTAGTCATCGACATCCTTCACACGCCGGGTACGCTGCTAGGGGCCTTTACCAAAGAAGCTGGCTTGTCAGGGTCCTGTATTGAAGCATATTAATAGAAGTTTGAGTGGAAGAGGGAAAAAAAACAAGGAGAAATGTAGCCTTGAGAGGATTGCGAGGAATCAAAGTTAGTGTAGTTGAAGTCCCGTGGGAAGTTTCTGCTGTAAACTGGTGTTGGTGCTCCGTGTCGTCTGAACTCCAAAATCAGCTTCGCCAACTACCAGGACATTTTGGCGCACTTCCTCCTTCCCGCTGCCGATAAGCTTTATGGAGATGTTGATTTCATTTTTTCCAGCAGGGCTTGGAACCGGCCCACGCTGCTGAAGGCATCTCCTTTGTTGACCTTGGTAACGCTCAGCTTGACTGACCAGCAAACTGACCTGTTCCAAACCCGACAGGGGAAGCTACGGGGTGTAGCGACGAGGAAGATGAGAGACCCCAGACCTAAACGTACAAATGGGCTCCAGACTGAGAGCGCCAGGCTCACAGTGCAGAACCCAAGCCATTAAAATCAATGTGTCCACGCTCATCAGCCACGTGCGGGTCCGGTTACTGAGGCCGTGCTCCCGGATCAAGCTACTGAATTTCATGCGCCAAACAGGAAACGTCGGGTGCTAGACAGGAAAAAGGTCTGGTGAATTTCAGGGGGGAAAAAAAATCACCTCACCAACTTAAGCTAACTTGACGAGTATAAACAAAACGGGAATACAGAGGGAGCTGTTGGTGCATGAAATGGGTTATTTACGAGCATGGATAGTGAGTTTTGCCCTAAGAAACGACAACCATAGCTGTTTTTTCATCATTTATGGGCGACGGCAACAGAAAGGAACACGTGAACGTCTGCTCTGGCGAGCGGCCTTTTTTTCCGCAGCTGGAGCCGCAGCTGGCCGCTGTTTTCCTGGGAGCGTGTGAGCGGGGGTTTGGATCAGGACCGTGACCCGCACCGACGGCAGTGTGAGGCCAGGGTAAAGTGAGCTCTGCTTCCTTAGCGCCTCATCAGAGCCAGCAGCTGATCAGTTGACTTGAGATGACATGTTTCATGAATTGGCGCTATATAAATAAAATTGAATTGAATTGAATCTCCTGCTCGCCACGCTGCACTGGTGCAATAACGCACACAGAGGTCAGGTCCAAGTTCAGAATGCACGCAGACCTTTTATTACACTGACATTTAAAAATTACTTTTTCTGCTGTGTTTTTTTTTTTTTCTTCCACTCACCTTTCCATTAAAAGGCTGTGATCCAGCCCTCAGTGAACCGCCACCTTCCTTAGCGATGACCTTCGTTGCCTGTCTTCCTAGTGGACGGCCTCCATGACAGTGAAGTCTGCAGTGTTCCCCACAACCGTTTAAGCCGCAACACATTGGACGTTGTTTTTCTGCGGGTTTTATGCAATACTCCGAGAAAGTCGTTGAGTTTTTGTTAGCGTTAAGCCATAATAATCAAAACAGAAATGAACACTTTCAACATATAATTCTGTTTCTAACGAGGCTTTATGAGTTTCACTTTCTGCACTGAAGCTTTGAGATGAATAACATTTTGCAGGATATCTAAATGTATGGAGAGAGGCTCCTCTATCAACCCACAGATCAGCGCCTCTCTGATAACTCGGCGACAAAACAGGAGCAGCGCCAGTCCCCCCTGCGGTCGTTGCATAACAGCCACGCTTTGAAGGTGACTGCTGCCTGTTTTTGCCCTCTTCTCGTCAGGCTGCGGCGGTCCGTCGCCGACAGCACAGTGAAGCGGGTCCCTCTGACGCCGGGTCTCCTTGGCGAGTGTTTTTAACGGGTTTCTGTCGAAGCGGGTGCATAAAGAGGACTGGAGCAAGTGATTGCTTCTCTTTAATGAGGCAAGGAGGGTGGAAAGTGATGTCGCAGGGCCCATAACTCATTGTCCTTCACCTTATTTGCCCGAGCCAGAGGTAGGGAACTCTGCAGTGATTGGCTTGCTTCTGGGGGGCTTGTCTCTGTGCTAGCCCCTCCCATCTTGCGCCTCTGCATCAGTTGTGTGAATGAAGAGTCATGGTTATTGTATACGTGCACAAATAAGTATACATCCTGTGCTCTCCTGCAGCTGCACTCCCTTGTCGGTGCGAGTTGCCGATTAGCCGCGTGCTTTTTAAAGCGCAACGTATTACCGAGTTGTGCGGGAAGATCAAGACGCTGCACTCGTTAACCGTCCTCAGAGGTTTGACCGGATTTGGCTCAGA
The DNA here is from genome assembly GCA_037039145.1 of Fundulus diaphanus. Taxonomy (NCBI): domain Eukaryota; kingdom Metazoa; phylum Chordata; class Actinopteri; order Cyprinodontiformes; family Fundulidae; genus Fundulus; species Fundulus diaphanus. Next base: position 15,033,621 of record CM073134.1, on the reverse strand, counting down.
CTTATATTTAACTGACTGACTGGTCTGCTCGGGCGATAAGTGGAGCCGGGGGTGTTTAGGCCTTGTTTAGGATGTATACAGATGGTGGAGATGGGTGCCTCCTCTTTCTGTCTCCTCTGCAGTATGCCCGGTACGGCCCAAGAGTCAGCGGTTTGTTTATGGGACTCTGTTTGCCAAGCTAATCTTCCCGCCTTTCAAGTGAGAGCCAGTGAGTGAAAGAGAGGGGGAGCGAGAGAGGGAGAGCGACGGAGCAGGAGTGTGAAAGTGAGCCAGGCAGTTGCAGTAGCTGGTTGAGAGGGAGAAGGAGAGAAGCGCGTCTTGCTTCAGGCGGACGGTGTTTATTTTATTTATTTTTTTTATTGCGTGCCGACCCATCTGCCCGCGTGACGTGCGCTGACGCTGGAAGCTCTGCCGACAGCCAGGTGATCTCCCAGCGCACCGTGCAGGAGCCGGTGCACCTGTAGCCCAGTCTGCAGAAGCAGGAGCGTCTACCGGGAGTCGGGGGGGAAAAAGAAAGAAAAAAAAAGGAGCAAACGGCGCAGCCTGGACGACGCTTCGTCTCCGCAGCTCTGCTTCATCGCTTGCTGGATGGGGGTACTTGTGTGCTGCGACTGCTTCTTCTATAGGTAGCCTTCGTATCCAGTCTCTCATCGTTTCTCCGCAGTGGAGTTTGCAACAGCCATAGACCTAAACGGTCATATTTTCCTCTGCGCTTCTCTCTCCCACCCCCTTCCTTCCTCTTCCCCCGGCTCTTTCACTTTCTCCGTTATTGTGCTGCGGGTTTGGAGGAGACGTTTAAGGACAGCGCCGCTGTAGCAGCGGTTCTGCTGTAGGAGGTATCTTGTGGGGGTGGGAGGGGGAGTTGCGGACGCGGGGACAGCGGTGGCACTCGGCCAGCCTCCTGTATCTGACCAGGGAGGAGTAATAAACTTTTTGCCGGCTGCAGGTTTTTTTGTGGAGGTTCAGGCGAAGACTAATTGGACAGCCAGTCGCTCAAGCTTGCCCAACTTTTCCTCCCATCCTGCTCTGTGCCCCTTTTGGCAGCGATACAGTGTTTGTTTGGGACACGGTGTTCCCTTATAAGGGGAAGGGAATGTGTTTAGCCTTGTTTGCATTAGACACAAGACTGTGCCCTTAAATTAGCGTGTTTCCATACTTTCAACTTATTATGTTTTAGTTTAAAACTTTCGACTTGCTGCTTCTTTTTTTTTTTTTTTTTTTTTCGTACTCAAGCTAGGATGGCGAAAAGATTTTAAGTTGGACTCCGCGGTAGCTGGAGCAGAAAGGATCTGCTTCTCCTCTTTTGTGGTTGCGGGGTTGGCGAGCCCGACGGTGCCTTAACTGCCGTATAAAGTCTAAATATAACTCTCCAGCCCTGAAGGAGCGTTTGATGGCGAGCGTAAAATTGTAGCTTTAATGCAGAGACACACTGCACAGCTGGACTGCATTATTCCTGTTCAAGAAGGATGCATGAGTAACAGGGTGCCGTTTAGGCGTATGACATGTAAATCAGAGGCTCCACACGTGTTGGATGCTGTAAGACACACAGAGGCATTGTCAAGGTAGGGTGGCGGCCACAAGCTTCATGCCCTTCTCTCCCCCTCTTAAAGAAAGACCGCGTTGCAACATGGAGACCGCTGTCTAATGGACTCATTAGACCAAATTAGACTCTCGGGTTTATTTTGGGTTCACCCCACACGCCATATAGCCTGTTAGAGCTGTGGTTCCCCAACCCTGGTCCTCAAGTGTCCCTGCACGTTTGAGATGCGTCTCTGTTGCAGCACACCTGACTCAAATAATTGCATGACCTCCTCAGCAGCCATCAAGGGCTGCAGAGGCCTCTTTTTCAGTCACGTCAGGTGTGTGGCAACAAGGAGACGCCTAAAACATGCAGGATTGGGTTACCTGAGGACCAAGATCGGAAAACATTGTGTTAGATGGCTCAGGACAGTTGCATGGTTAAATATATATTTCTTATCAGTAGAAATGCACTGATCAGGCGTCCATGGTCGGTACCGATTTTGTACTTTGCAGTAAAGTCTGACCTGCTGATTTCCATTTCAGTAGGCTCCGCCTCTTTTTTCTTTCTTTTTTTCTTAATAACTGCAATACGAGCAGTACATAATAAACATCCAGCAGATTCCTACATAGAGGTAGTAGTTAGGGATCCCACAGGGTGAAGAAATGTAAAGATAAATCCTGTTTATGTCCCTAATAGGGCTGCACAATGTTAGGTTAACACAGGATTGTGGTAATACTGTAGATTTCAATTAGCCGACATTTTTCTCTCCCTTGTCTCTCTTTTCCGTGATCATAATGACCCCACCACTGTCCGAGCGTCAGCATCTTGGCCGCTAAGATCAATATATAATGGGGTTGTAAAAGTCACTAAAAGTCTGCAGAGTTTTAATAAACGGCATCTGGAATATTAAAGCCTACCAAGTACTGCGTCTAAGCCGTCCTCTGTGGTTGCAGTGTTTTACACCTTGGAACTGTTATTTTTACTTCCAAAAAAAAACGCTTTAAAGTGCACGCTGTTTATTGGCTGAAGATTTGGGGAGTTATTAACCTTTAATGCCCAACATGAATAGGAAATAAGTTCTTTTCTGAGTATGTGACCTGCTAAATACTGATCTGAGGCAAAAGTGGCAGATGTTTTTCTGGCATGTTGAGCCGTGCATCTCTGCTTTGTGAAAGCAGATCCTGTGCACCAGCTTAAATCGTGTTTAAAAGGTAAAACTGTTGAGGCATCCAGCCTTGCATGCCGTTATCTAGATTGAAGTAAAACATGGATTTTGTTTTTAGTACAGTCACGGGCTCCTAAATTTGCTGTGGTGTCTCTTGTCGTTGGGATGCAGCGTACTGTCAGTTGAATTTATCTTGAACACTTCTGCTGAGCAGCCGCCGCTCCTCAACAGGAGCAGCACTGCGCCCCAAAAAACTGCACAGAAAGGTCCAAAAGAACCCGACTCAGCCTTCAAAATGCCTTCGCTTCAATCTGACTGGGTCTGATAGCATCTGAGGAAAGAAAGCCGAGTGAACTGACACCCCTCTACAACAGGGCCCTGGAGAGCTTTACTTTACTCATAATCTAAAGGAAAAAAAACTTTATTTCTTTTGTCTTTTTGTGATACTGTTAAAACTCCTCACTGCATAGAGAGGATTGACTTTGCCTTGGGTGGATGAGCTTTTTCCACCACTGTGTGCAATATTGCAATTTCCAAAGGACTGCTTGGGGGCAATAAATTGCAGAGTAAAATACTTCAGGTGGCTGGTGCTTTTCAGTAAAGGATTTACTAAAACTGATTACGTCCTCACAGTATTAATCAAAAATTATAGTTATATCCTCTTTACCTTATACCACGCAGCCCTATCAAATAATTAATAACTGAAGATATATATATCTGTAAATTGTATTTAATTTAGCAAAAATCCATAACGGACCTTTAAATATTGGTCTGTATATCTGAAATAAATGGAAGTCAGCAGCAATATGTCTTAAAGGTACAGGACATGGGTCGAGGAGAGTTGTCCAATTTCTCGTTTATAAGCTTGACAAAAAAATGGAAAAAAAAAAATCTTAATTATAGCTACTTTGATGTTGTTCTTGTATTTTGTTTTACTGATAGTGTTTTACCTTCTGCAGGTTGTTTTATCAGTGACAATGAGGCAAAATAAGGTTGCAACTAAGCGCACACTCTGTTTTATTCTAATGTGAGCCATTCTGCATTTAGTTGGTAATCATATCAAAGCTTTAAGTGAAGGTCATCATTCTCTGCATATTTAGAGAAAGAAAGATAAAACTTCACTGTTTAGAGCTGCTCGAAATAAGAAATACGGCAATAGTGGTGGCAAGTGTCGCGTCGGCTATCATTTGTTATAAAAAGACAATTTCCTCGCTCCTTTCTTTCTTTCCTTCCATCTCTCTCTGGTGTCAAGAGTGAGCGTTTTCAGGGAATCCTAGTCTTGAAAATGTTTCTTTCCCGCCTTTGTTTCTGGTCCAATTCTTTAAAAGACAAAAATTAGAAATATAAAAGTTTTGTTTTAGATTAATTTATATTTAGATTAATTCCTTTACTATTAAAGAAGCACTGTGTATGTTTTGACCAAAGTGTTGGCTTAATTTGTGATATGTTGAATTGTCTTTACAAGTAACTCGATGACTACGTAATCTGCTGGTCCTGCTATCAGATTCCAAAACACAGAGGGAGACTGTTTAATTTTGCAACAGTGCAATGTTGCCAGTGGCCTTCAGGAGCTCTAAACCTGGAGGTTACAGGTCTAGCACCCCTAGTGGCTAAAGCTACATAATGCTTATTTAATTTGCCGCATGAAAATCTTGTTATCCAAATCCTTGATTGGGTTTTGGAGTTCCCGACAAAGAATGTCATGGTGAATGCATTCGGAAATGGAAAACGGGCCATGTTGATGTTGGTGTCTGGCCCAGGGACCCCCTTTAGATCAGGGTTTTCAGCTGGAAGTGTGGTTTTTAAACTGGGTCAGGTTTAGATGACAGACAAACCCACATCTAAGATTTCTTTAAGTTCAAGCTAAATACAAGTATCAAAGAACACAAACTAATTTAGAGAAGTTGTATTTAGTGTAATCTAGTCCAGAAGTCTCAGATTTTATCTTCTAGAGTCTAGATTTTTAAATAAAGCTGATCAAACAAAACAGTGAAATGGTCCTTTCCCACATTGCCCAACCCAGAAGCTAACTTGCTTAGTTATTTGTGGAGTATGCAGATAATCCAATCCAACTATGTAATTTTTTGTGCTCATGTGAAGACAATTACAAAAAACTAATAGAAATACTGAAACAATTTTAGTGGAAAAATTAATCAAGAATCCCGATGACTACATGGGCATGCAAACTGCAAGTTCATGATACTTGGAATATATTAGACAGGAACTATTACATTACAAACAGTCCTTTGCGATATTTATTTCGGCAATATATTGGCGCCCAGTGGTGCAGGTTGGTCTGAATCAAGTGGTTTAACGTTTGTTTAGCCTAACGCCTCATCTTTGACCCGCCGCGGGAACACAGGAACATCCAGGCCTCGAGGCTTCAGCACATGACGAGGGCTGATGTGTGTACGCCCTTCCCGCCAAGTGTGGATCAGTTGGTAACGTGTGGCTGTGGAACAATAGCTCTGAGTGTATCATCGCTCTGTGTATCAGCAGAGCGGGCCCTACCGGTTGCCATGTGTCTCTCATTAGGCCCTCTTTTGGCCGGACCGGCTGCTTCCACCGAGCTGAGATGCGCAGCTCAACAAGGGCACCATTCTGCTCCGGCAAGCCGATCGCTCCTTCGCTCAGCCCAGTAGACTCGCAGGTCCGGCTCGACACTCACATGGCCCCGAATTAAATCAACATTAAATTATTGGTCTGTGTAGAGGGGGAAAGAATTATGACATGATTGTACAATAAGTTTTGTCTAGAAGAGCTGGATGGAGTAATTCCTTGTGGCCGTCGCACTGTATAACAATCCTGATGTTTAGTTGATCAGTATGAGTAAAATCCACTTTTTATTCTGTTTTTGTTCCTGTTGAACTCGCTGCCCCTGCCAGCGTTGTTCCTGCACTCTTCCCCCAGCGTAAATGAATCATTCATTCAGGCTGTAGGATTTGACCGATTTCATTATAAACCCCTTGAATTTGCAGCTTTTTTGTTTTGTTTTTGTGGTTTTTCTTGTTTATTTAAAGACTGTAGAGCTTTGAAAGGGCTCTGCACAGACGCGCTTGGTCAGAATTTTATGCAGCCTTCGGATCTCCGGTTTTGCAGGGCTTTGATTTACAGATAAAGACTTCAGTCTCCTTTTAGGAAATGTTATTACGCTATAACGCTTCTAAAATATTTTTATTGCCTGTGTGCGAGGAGGAGTAATTTATTTAGAATCAGGGGACTGGCCCGACTGAGTGGGTATGTGTTAGCGGGGGTTGGGTTCCTTTAAATACAGTGGATTGTTAAAACAAAAACCAAATGATAATAGAGCTGACAGCATAACTTCTCATTAGCATCTTATTGGTGTTTAGCTTAACGTTAAATGCTCAAAAGGATTAAGTTTCAACTTCAGATTTCTTGTTTTCTGTTGAGCTCTCGGTCCCCGTTTTAATGCTGAATGAGCTGCAGATGCTTTTTTTTTTTTTTTTTTCATATTGCGAGCTTCTTCCTCCTCCTATGACTATTTGACTTGAGAGTTTGTAAACACCTCGTTGAGTCTTCTTTACTCGATAACAACTTCCACACCAAAGGTTGTTTTTGTCAGTGCAATCTAATAGCTGTGACACCTTCACAGAGTGAAAATAAAATCACACTTTTTGAGTTTCGGTCCATCCGTTCAACTTTATTTTTTGCTTTGGGCATCACTAATGGATTGTGTACAGAGAAACATGGAAACTCGCAAATGTAATGCCGTATATTGCTTTGTGAACAGGCCTATTCATTTTCCTCCTTTCTGACTTGTCATCTCTGTGTGTAAAAATATACCAGTTTATGCATTTTTATTTCAAGTGATTTTCAGAAAGTTTTCTGAAGTGTCTGGCTTAATGTGTGTGTGTCTTTGGTTTAATCTCGACGGAGGTCCTCCTAGGGGTTTGTCTTTAGTGGACACTATGGTATAAAATCACTTTTTTAATCTCCATTCAGTTTTATTACTTCAAATGACACTTTTCCTGATAGGTTTGATTTTACTCAGGCAGATGGAGTCTCGTGGAGTGACGGTCATCCGGGGCCATCTTTAGATGTGCCTGTCTTGACCCATCTGGCTGTCCCTCGTGACGTCCACCTGGCCTCCCGATTACTGCAGAGGGCAGACCACCTCACACACTGGAACAATTGCATAATGAAGTCTCTTTGTGTGCTGTGTGTGTGTGTGTGTGTGTGCGTTTTCAGAAGTTGCCTTGTTCTGCTGGCTCAGGAGGAGAAAGAGATGGCCTTGCATTAACCTCACCTCCACTTTTAGTTCCTCTCTGTCAGCACACGTGCTTAAATTAAAACAAAGTGCACACGTTATTGTTTTTGTTGTTGTTTTTTTTTCTCATTTTTTGGGAAGTTTTCTGTTTGAACAATTTTCACATCCGCCGAGGGTGTACCCGGTGAAAGGTCAACTTTAAAAGTTGAATGGGAACTAAAAACTTGAGTGAGTAGGCAGGCTGACCCGTTTAGGCAGTGAAAGGTTGATCAGTGTTTGGCAGGTCAATGATGGCCTCATTGTGTTTGTTGTAGTTTGTCGGTCATGTGGCAGGAAAAGGGTCTGATAGAAATCCTTACACCAAGAACAGCGTTCCTGGAGACCTTGTAAGGCTTCTGGAAGGTGAGCATGGAAATTGGACTAGTTTTTGATGTCTGGGACTTCTCGGCGTAGCTTCTGAGAACAAGAGGCCCATTTACAGGGAAGCGGAAAGGGCCTCGGCGCCTCACTTCCTGTTTATTGGGTTTGTCCGATGGCTGGGTGAAAGAGGTCTGCTGATTAGGCGCAGCCTGATTTAATAGAGAAAATAGTGTTAAAAAGGTAAAACCTCATTTGAACTCTGCGTCAGACAGAAATTCACCACACGCTCCGTCTCGCTCGCATTTTTTCTGGAAAGCCGTGCAATTGTGCAATCCTGCGCCACTGGAAACCGCGTCCTCTCCTTTGGTTTGGTGTGTTCACTAAAACGTCTTCTGCAGCCTTTTCCTGCTGTTCTTGAAGCCTTTTTTGTTGCAGACAGATGTGCACACTGAACCATCCCCCACAGAGAGATGATGTCACTGCATAAACGCATCTTCCCAGGTGGGCTCCAGACGCTACTCAGCCAATCGGAGGCTTGTCTCCACCTCACTCCCATGGTGTGGAGATGCTGAAACGCACACTTACCTGAGTTGCGGACTTAATAACCACAGAGTATACTGGTCTCCCAACAGCACATCCCTTATCAAAGGATCCGTGGTGGGTGGAGGAGACGTGAACAAAAGTGCGTCAGTGGAGTGAGGAGAAAAGTCATCCTCTTTCTCTCTGTATTGATTTGACCTGCCGTCTGCCTTTTCCCCCTGCAGCTCTTTTTCTGCAACAGCAGGATCTGCCTCCACCCTCCTTCTTCACCTCCGTCATTGACGGACCATCTGGGCACATCAGGCCTGCTATGAGAACAGGGTTTCTAGTTTTTATTTTAAATTATATAAATAAATCCAGTCTGCACGAGCAATTATGCTTATAATTGCATCGTTTTTTGTTTTTTTTTCCTCTGCTGATACGAGACATTCGGCAATATTTCCTCGTGCTTTCACTGCCATGTCCGCTCGGCCTGTAAGGCGTAAAACGTACAACTTACAGCACAAACTAATTGGAAAGCTACCTTGAAATGTTACGTCAGTCTTCAATGATCAACTTTTTTCCCTTTTTTTTATTGTAGTCATGGCTGACTTCATTTTTATCTATTATCAGAATCAGAATCAGACATACTTTAATAATCCCAGAGGGAAATTACTTTTGTTACATGCTCCAGATATACACACATTTTTATATATATATTTACAACATTCCACACAAAGTAATATATATATATATATATATATATATATATATATATATATATATATATATATATATATATATATATATATATATATATATATATATATACATACATACATACGGGCTTCATTTTACTTTGTTTGTCATGGTTCATATATTGAGGTGCAGATCTTGCATTTTATGTTTTGTTGTATGAGATAAATGTGAAAGTTTATTGTAAGGGGGGGAAAAACATAATTTTGGGGGTAAAATGTGCTGTTGAGATCAATTGATTGAAATATTAGTAATTGGTTATTTGGGGGGGGCGATAGTGGTCACCCTAATAATATCATACCTGACATTTATTTGTTACTTTGATTTTTGCTTCATAGACTGAAGTATAAATGCACAATAAAGATTATATGCTGTTAGAAGCAATAGCATCCCAAATTCAAATGTTGCGGCTATTGTGGAGCTCTAGTAGAAATGGTAAATTGTGACCTTTTATATTAGCAGCAAGCCCCTTTCTAGAATGGCTTTTGCCTCTTTAGTATTCACACCCATGTATAATATTGACTTGTGTTACTAAATATTTCAGTAAAAGGACTTTTATAAAAGCCGAATTTGAAAGTGCAGCCATTTTTAAAGTTCTTCTGCCTGGAGGCGGGTAACCGGCCGTGCCTGGCACCGACACTGTGAATCAGGCCTCGGAGCATTGCACCCAAAACCTCTGGCCCAAGAGTTTGTTGTTGGTGTTTTTAATTCACCGCTGTCGCTAATTGCAATTCCAAAAAAAAAAAACCTTTGGGTGGAACCTGGCTGACGACCAGTTAAGCTCAGCCAATTAGAGATTAACATGTGCTCACCGTCTTGTTTTTATGATTTCGTCAGCTCTCTGCCTCACTCAGTCACATGCTTCTCCTCACCCCTATGCAAGCTCCCTGGGTAATGACTGCTTCCTATGCTTTCATCACTCCTGGTGTTAATCCGGCTCACACAATGGAGCAGTTTCCTCTGCGGTCGGATGGTGGGCCGATCCTGTCTAGTCATTCAGGCGGTAGATTTTGTCCGATTCCTTTTTTTCCCTTATTTGTACTTCCTCTTTTAGGATTTTGGGTAAACAAACACTCTTGAGAACTTGGGATATTTATATATATATTTTTTTATGACACTCATGCCTGGGTCATTGAGTTGAGCAAATTAAGTTATAGGATTTTTTTATATGGAGTTGTAGAGGATGAGCTAATTTGATGGTTATTTTCGTGGCCGATTCTGCACCACTAATTAACTTTTTGAACCGCTCCACTCGGAGGTTGGTTATCGGGGCGTGTGCGGACAGAAAGGAACTGGCTGTACTGTTTTGTTTTTCTTTTTTTTTTCTGAAAACGTCCTTGATCTCCCCGTTTGACCGACTGGTTGTTATGATAAGCAGAGCAGCAGATGTGAGTCGGCTTGCGGGGGCTGCTGGGAAGACTTCAGCGATGCTCTTCAGAGATATAGCTACTGTACAGAGCACAATGACGTCTGCGAAGGCACAGAGTTCTTACCGTGCCATGTGAAGCTTATAATTAGAAACTGCAGAGGACAGCGGGAGGGTTTTTATTTTATTGCAGGCCCACGTCATTTGCCAAATTTAAAGAGGGCATGTTTTTAAGGAGAATATAATCATTATACCGTGGAAGTTTAATGAAAAACTAGCATTTACGTCAAACTAGGGCTGGCCTATGAATTGGTTTTATAATTTATGAAGATTTAATTTTCGGAAAATCAAGATTTTTTTTTTTTTTTTTTGCCAATGCACTCCTTGGGCTTCCAAGAAACTTTGCACTAAGTCAGCCCAAAAGGGGGAAATTATTTTGGTAATGGGTCGCAGTGTTGAATATATGTTTAAGAAAAAATATATTATTAAAATATGCTACAGAGGAAACTTGATGAGGCACAAGTTCGCTTGAAGTTACACAACAAGTGAAGCCTTTTACTTAGATCTATACTTAAGTCTAGCTCATTGTGTAATACCACTAGCAGCAAACATTTTGTTATATTTTCATTATTCACTATGGCAGGGTCAACCATCCTGTTTTACAAGCATGTTTCACAGCTTGTGTTTAGTTGCACTTTGAATTCAGGTCAACTTCCAGATGATTAAAATTAAAGCAAGTTTTTAAACATTTCTCTAATTTGTTTTTATGAAATGAAAAGGGGAGAAAAAAGAATTGATTGATCTTGATTTGGTTTGGGAGTTTTTTTGTTTTTTTTTAAGTCAAATTTCCCAACCCTACTTCAAACTAATTTTAGTTTTGTAGATGTGAGTCTAACGGGCAGATCTAAAACTCACCCTTTCTGACTTTTAACCACTTGTCAGTACTTTTAGTAAATGTAGTACAGGTCAGCTTGTTCCGCGCTCCTGGGGTTAAAGTTCAGCAGGGCATCGGCCGGGGTAAAATAACAACTCAAACATGCCAGACAGTCTGATTAAGCCGAGCACCGTCTGCTGGGGCAGGAAATGGAAGACTTTTCCTTTGGGAACGGGTTCCCCACCCCCCAAACGCACCACTTTCACCTCTGATGTCTGGCTGTTGTTGCTGTTCTTGCATGCCGACAGGACGGACAGTTATGTAACAAACCTCGAAACAGGCTGGAGCGTGTGTTAAAAAGCAGACGTATGTATGCAGCATGTGCTCTGTAGCAAAGCGGTTGATCTTATCAGCCGTTTTCTTTAAATCGTGATCTTTTTTTTTTTTTTTTTATGTCTGAAACTCATTACGGTTGACCTCGGGGTGACACTGAGCCCCGCTGGTCTGTATCCAGTTCACATTTTGCCACACGATGGTCGCATTCACGCCTCGTATGCTTTGTGTGGCTCAGAGATTCATGTTCAGTACGGTTCCTCTGTGATTGATGGATTCTTCGAGATCTGTCATTGATTTTTCCTGCAGACGTTTAACGTGTTAAAGGAACATTCTGTGCTTGGACTTAATGTTTAAGGCGCACGTCTTTGCATTCCTCTCGATTGGGTATACCTAAAGGCCCCTCATTTTGGAGTTGATGAGCTGGAGCAGAGAGAAACCCGATCTGTTGAATAATAACCCTCACACCCTCATCTTTATCCCGGTCCGCCTGTATGCGCCTCCACCAGTTCCACCAGTGTGTTGTGTCTTCCCGTCTGGTTTTCCTTCCCCCACAACCCCTTTGAAGAAGCTACATAGTTGATCTAAATTCTTTGATTGCGCACGCAGTCACGGGCGGATGAAGCTGCTTCTGATTCTGATTCTGTTTGATGGCCGTGGTTCTGGAAATGTTCGTAAGCCGAATCATTTCCCAGTTCTAGATAACCGTAGAAAAAGAAACGCGAGAGTGTGGAGAAATATTAGGTTTTTCCAGACTTCATTCTCTTTCCTGTTGTCTAAAAGATCACCGTATTCACCCATCTATGGGTTTTTCTATCAGTTGCCTTTGTTTTTTCCTCCACCCGCCCATTTGTCCATCCATCAGGTGGCCCGTCCGCTCTTTTTCTGTCAGTCAGCTGGTCCATTCATTCTTCAGCCCATCCACCCTTGTATTCACTCATCTGACCCATGTGTTCACCTGTCCGTCCGTTCATCACTGTATCTCTACTTCCGTTTTCCCATCCATTCATCCACCCGCCTGTTTGTTTATTCATCCACTCACCTTCTTACAGCCTGACCACTATAGAGAGTTTCACCCATAAATACGTAGCGAAGTTCAGTATTTACACTTAATAGTCTAAAAAAAATGAATGAATTCTGGAAACTTGAGATTGCAGAAGAAGGAAAAATTAGTGTTTACCTGTCAGATGATCTCAGCTCTTTTTTTTTAATATATTTTATTTCCAACATTAATTTAGAAAGAGGGCTCTGTTCACTTTAATGCTTCTTCCTTTACACTATAATACTCCACCCTGTACATCCTGTGCAAACACGGGTGCAACCCGGAGACTTTTTCCCGCCACCTCCTCTTTCCATGATGCTCTTTCTTCTCTCTCCATCGCCCTCCACCTTATCCTGCGCTGCACCTTCTCTCCCACACATACAGGCGCTTTTTGTTCTCCTCAGCAAACATCAGCATGCGTCTGACCAAAGCCTCTCCGGTTCTTTCCTACGTCATCAACACCCACCGCCCCAACTCCCGAGCCCCAAAGCTTGTGCTCTGTGCGTCTCACACTTTTTTTTTTTTAAAGCACATTTCCTTGTGTTTGTCTTCCACAAATAGCACAAAGTAACTCTTTTTTTTTTTTACGATGGTTGATTGGATGCTGGGGATCTGGTCTGTCAGCGCATTCCTGAGTTTGGTTTCTGCACACATTCACATGTGAGCGTCCACACTCCGGTATAAGAAATCTGCCTTTGAAAAGCGGAATAAAAGTCCATCTCCACAGAGATTTGCACTTGCAATGGATCATCTTTACAATGTCTTTAAATTGAAGAGAAACATTTTGCATGGGGCTTGACGACCTGAAATGAAGGCCTCTGCAGGGCTGCCTTTTGAACCAACAGATGGCAGCATTGAACCCATAACCAGTTGGAGCGCTTGGCTCTCAGAAGCTGATGCCAAACAGTCCTTTTTCTTTTTTTTTTTCTTGGTGCTGTAATCTGGAGGTTGATGTTTTGGTTCGGATCAGAAATGTTCAGAATTTTATCTGCTTTGGCACACAGGCTTGGAAACCTGCGTGTTTACTTATTTCTCCAAAGTTATCGCAGATGTCTCTTTTCCCTGGAAAAGAGACATCCTTTTTTGTCTCCCCTTGCTTTTTTTTTTTTTTTTTTTTTTGGTGGTTTATCATTGGGAAGCATTTAATGATTCTTTGTTTCCTTCAGGTATTTAAAGTCATAACATGCTACATATAGCTACCTTTTCATTTAACATCTTGAGAAATGTTGTCAGCTAAGCTGTATTTCTTTTTCTTGAACCCCTGTGTTGGCTAAGCAGATGCTGCACCTGTTTTCGCCTGCCTGTGCTCTGTCAGGTGGTTAATCTCCTACACTGAAAGAGTGACCTTGTCCACAGACCTGTGGCCATTTGCAGGATAAAGCCTCATTACGCCTTGGAGCTTCAGGCCTGAGGACCGTCACATTGGAGGCATGTTGTGAACTCCTTTGATGTTGCACCATTTCACTGGTTAGCCTGCCAGTCTACAGCAGCGCGCAATAAAAGCCATCCCTCATATCGTGCTAGGAAAGCAAAGCCAAACCCTTTTAAAATGGTATTAAACATTCATTTTCTACCCTTTTTTTGGAAAGTTTTCAATCAGTGTCTTTAGGCCTGGATTAATGTTCTTGCATCCGGATTCAAGTTGACACAAGGTTGATACACAGCATCCTGCAAAAAAGGAACAAAAGTCCTTGATTTGAGCAGGTAAATAATCTTATTTTCCAATGGAATAAGATGTTTGCTCTTAAATTAGGAACAACTCATCCATCCATCCTATTTCAAGTGCAGTGTATATATATATATATAATCATCTTATTTTAGGTGTTAAATACTCATTCCACTGGCAGATAGGATTATTTACCTGCTCAGATTAAGGGCAAATACACTCATTTCACGAAAATTGTACTGACTTTTTATTCCCTTTTGCAGTGTGTGGCCGGTGCTTGTTTGGGGCACCAGACAACCGAAACTGTTGAAGTATGAAATTACAAAGAGTTGGTCAGGACCTGCTCTTGTCATCCCTCATTATTTGGTTTTGTTTTTGTCCAACTGATTCAAAGTCGTGTAAAGAGACGATACTAAAACTAAATCAAATGCAGCCAATCCTCTAACATTCTGAATGCATTAAGAAATATTTTTCAAGACGTTTAAAAGTAACCACTGCAAAATATTAAGAAAATTAGGAAGATTTTTGCACATTACTGTATGTTATTTATCACTTCTGCATAACTTATCCCACACTGTGTCTCTCTGTAAATCTGCCTCATGGCTCACTGTGCCCTTGACCCATTGGACTTATGGGTAAATGACCCCCTGTTCGAGTGCGTGGTCGTGCGTTTGACTGACAGGTGTTTGGCTCCCCTGATGGCAGATTGTAGGATGGATAGAGACTCTCCTCTTCTCAGGAATGTAGGGAGGAGGAGTTCAGCCTGAGCTCAGGGCATGTTGTGACAGGCTCCCACCCAAATGCAAACTTTTTCACTCTTACTGTCCAAACTTCTTTTAAGCCAACCAGTATTTTTGCTCTTTTATTACTGTGATCCATGGTCGAGTACCTTTTTCACCTCTTTCACTTTGACTTTATTCTCACTTTCTCCCTCTTCGTTTTCCTTCGTTCTTTCTCTTTGACATGAATCCATGTAGTATCCATGGAGATGGTGATTTATATATCTGGACACGAGTCTGGTGTTTCTCATCTCCTGTCTTCCTGCAAAAAGCCCACGAACGAGTAGGAATGAGACCCTCCAAGCTTCTCTTCTCTTTGTTGCAAACCTGAAAAACCAGCATGCCTCAGAGCTGTAGAGCATTGCTATTTTAACATCTGATCCAACTTGTCTTCTAATTAGCGTGAGCGCAGATGCAATTAGGCTGACAGGTATTTCTCATTATTCTCGTTTCTGGTGGTAAATGGAGCAGAAATGGCAATCCTAACGTGTTTTGCTAGTGAAGTGCACAGAATCAATCTGACGAACGCAAAGAGCCAGGTCCAGCCAAATTCATATTATTTATCCTCTTGACTTGCTTTTAGCTCTTTTCTCCTTTGTTTAGCTAGAATTTTGTGCAAAGAGCACAGGCATGTCTTTGCATGCTGCCCATCATGCAAAGGAATGCCGAGCGAAGAAGGGATGAAGCAAAGAAGTTGAGAGAGGACGAGCAAAGCAGAAGGATAAATGCTGTGAGGCTGGAAGGGAGAGAATAACTGAAAAAGGAGGAAAAACAACCATGATGCAAGATTTTTTTCCCTTTGTTTTTGTTTTCAGAGTTTGTTGTGCTACTGGCCATTATTGACAGTAATTAGACAGGAAATGGGAGGAGAGAGAAGGGTGTTAGGACATGCACCAAAGGTCTTAAGGTCAGGATTTGAACCCTGAGAAGCTGCGTTGACGTCTGTTAGCCTGTGGGACGGCTGCTCCACTGTAATACCCCGCCTGTCACACAGGACCTCCGTACATCATTTTAGTCGAGCTGTATTGATCAGATTTTAGTGGCCAATCTGAGATCTTAAGTTTTTTAAATTTTGTATAGTTTTGACCTGTCATTACTGATTTTAGCTGCATCTGATGTCTCTTTAAGAACTATGATACGAAAAGGTATAGGAACAGCATGAAAACAATTTTTCTCGATATCTTGCCTGAGTTGTCACTTATTACTTATAGCAGAAGCACAGGTAACATCACATATTGTGTGAAAGAGCTGTCGCTATATATCAGGGTTTTACTGTTTTGAAAGGAAGACAAAATTGCTTCTGGAGGTCACTTTTTAAACAGTTTTTAGCATTTATATGAACATTTAGCATAGTTATCGAGGCTAGCGCTACTAAGCTAGCAGTCTCCCTGTTTAGATTGTAGGTCTTTACCTTTTAACTCTGAGATTTCTAGATTTCTAAACTTGTTTCATGACGGAGGTTAAAGGCCTAAAAAAATAGCAAAATGGTAACTTGGACAAAGTTCTGCCTTCCTGTTATCTACTGAAAGTCTTACGCCCTCTCTCTCTCTTTCGAACTGCAGACATGTCACAAAGGTTTGTGGAAAAAGCTTTCCTTTAAATGGCTTCTGACATATTTGTGATCAGTTTCGTCTCCTTCACAGAACTAAAACTGTCCATTTATGCATAGACTCATGCTTTTTGTGTGCAGTTTTTGTCATCAGGGAGCAGATCCCTCCCTCAACCCAACAAATGGAGAAATACAGCTAGTAATCTTCTACTCTTGGTGTTTCTTTAGAGCTAACTTTAGATTAGACCGGTTTGCTCTTTTTTTCTTCTCTTTTTTTCGTTTGCTAATAATTGTGTGTAGCTGGCCGTGTGTTTGCCACTGTACGACACTGAATTTCCCCACTGTGGGACAATAAAGGAATTCTTAAATCTTAATTTAGGGGTCAGTGTGCTGCAGTGAGAACCACCAAAGGGAAGAAGATGAAATAAATGGTGGAACTTCTCTATCCCCATGCTGTGATGCATTTAATGCTCTCACACAAACCACCTCTGCCTACTGCGGGGCCTCTTTGTTTTTTTGTTTTTTGTTTTTGTTTTTTTCAGAGAATGTACATTAAGATTTCCTTGTCTGTCAACATGTTTGCCATTTTGTTAATTTCCTCTGTATTCGGAGGCTAACTCAGAACTGCCCTCAAGTGGTGACATTGCCTAACAATGGTAACGTAATAAACACATTAGATTGAAGGCAGTGGCCCTTGACAACATTAGAAAACGTTGGACCCATTTACATAGATAGAAGGAACATAAATCGGCCTTAATTTCCCAATTTCTTTGCGCATCTGTACACTTTACTATAGTTTTCATACTATTACAAGTAAAATCTACACTTTTCTCAATATTTCTGGATTCCATATCGCAGTGCAGGTCATTCGGTTCAGTATCCAGTGTCTCCTGGAACCGCTGACCTTTATCTGAGGATACAGAAACCCACTGGGCTCTGAAGAACGCCCATCTGCGCTGTTTTCAATGGCTAAGACCTTACCTAAACACACGCTCACAAGCCCAGAATGCAGCAGCGACCGCTTTTAAAGGCCAGCTTGGACAGTGTCTGTTTTATTTTCGCCGACTCTGTGTTGGTCATAGTGTGACTCCTATCCTATCACTTTGATCACAGGTATGATGGGCAGCTGTGTCCTGCTGGCAGGACTCCAAGGCGCCTCCGCTTGGGTTGTGACTAATCTGCTGCGCGCATTGAATAGCTGTTGTTTTTCTCTCTTAAAGCACGTCGAATATTTTTTTTCCAGCAGACTTTCAGACCCAACCTGTTGAGCCAGTCAGCGACCCGTCTACTTGGCACTGAGCAAAGTAGTTCTTGTCAGTGTTTTTTTTTTTTTTTCTTCCCTAATAGATCCCCATAAATGAATCCCTTTCATCTTAATGACAGGTTAGTTAAAGATGCAGTGCCAATTTTTTTTCTATTTCTAGGTAATTAAAATTTGTAGCTGCCTGTAATTTGCTAATTTGACCTTTTTTTTTAAATTTAAGAAACACGACGTCTAAATGGTGCGTTATGACTTCTGGTATGGATTCATTTGAATTTTTTCAAATATTTCCTTTGTATTCCATTGATGCGTGTTACTCGCCTCACTAATCGGCACATATGTCACTTTTTTCCCTACGTCAGATAATGCCTCAACACAAAAAAATGTTCTAAGTGGCTTTTTTTTCCTGACAACTCCAGACCTGTGGTATGGATATATTCTTTACTAAATTATTTTTGACTTGTGATATTTTCTGTGTTTTTCTTCATATTATTGAACCAGAAGAAGACAAACCTTTTTATCCTAACCTTTTACCCTAACCTCACTTCCCATTTATTCGGTAACAGACATCTCCGATCTCCGATTCTAGATTGTTTTTGGGCTGAAGAATAAAACTTACTTTTGGTTTGAGTAAAGCAGGTAGAAGGTAAGTGATGCCATATTGTGTCTGTGTAGTGGAGGGAAAGGTGACTGTGATGAGGGCAGAAATAGTTAAACCTTTGTCTTCCAGACCAAAGGAATGTGGCCGTTGGTTTCCACTAACGTCAGACACACAGGCATGGCCCAGTTTGCTGCCATTGCCTCCGTCTCCACCTGCTTACATAAAAGAGGACAAACAGCTGTGGAGGTGTGACTACATGTTGACTAGGTGGTGGAAGACAAGGTTAAATAGCCCTCGCTCTTAAACTCCTGCTGGGTTCAGTGAAGTGACGCCAAGCCTCGCTGCTCTTCAATGGATCTCTTCTATTTTGGGCGACCGCAAGGGTCTATTATTTTGAGGCAAACTCATGGAAAGTTCCCTGAGCATATCATTCTTTGCTTCGTTCCTTGTTGTGATTTAAAGACGAAAACATTGTACTCGGTGTAAAAATTTGTAGCGCTCATGTTATTGTCCTTTAGCTAGCCCTTTATTTCATATTACTAACATTGTTACATATATGTTCAAAAAATGTTTGGTGTCCTAGGTTTCTTTGCAACTATTTATAAGTAGCAACTCAAATTATGAAACATTTCAAGCCTTATTTTAACAAATTTGAATAGTTATGGCTAACAGACATTAAAACATTCAGTGGCTTCTGTTTGTCACGGCCGGCACCATCATGGGAGACTCCTGGTTTAACAGTTGTGTAACAGACACTGCCACCTTCTGAAAGGAGGCCATGCCAAAAAGCATGGTTGTTCAGAGTAATGCATTTAAGCATGTTGATGGAAAGTTGAGTGGAAGGAGAAGATGTGGTAGAAAGAGGTGCACAAGCAGCAGGGATACCTACAGCTTTGAGAGACTTTTATCCAGGACTACAACTGCCGCATTCCTTGTGTTAACCCACTCCTGAAACAGACACGTCAGAAGCATCCTACCCACGTTGATGAGAAAAAGAAACTAGACTGTTGCTTGTTGGGCTATAGTCTTCTTTCCAAGTTAAAAGCAATTGTTTCCATTTCATTTGGACATTAAGGCCCCAGAAGTTAGGGAAAGGGTCGATAGACAGAAACAAAGTTGCTTGTGGGCAGTTTGCACAGTTGGTGATGGTTTTGGGAGCCATGACCTCTACTGGTGTTGGTCCATTGGCTTTTCTCGAGTCCAAAGTCAGACTAGCCATCTACCTGAAAATCTTAGAGCACATTATGGTTCCCTCAGATGACGAGCTTTATGGAGACAATGATTTAATTTTAGAGTAGGATATGACACCTGCCAAAGGTACCAAAAGCTAGTTCAGGGAATATGTTGTTACTGAGCTAATAATAATAATAATCATCTTCATTGTCATTGCAACATACATTTCAATGGAATTTGTTTTCTGCATTCAACCCATCCCCTTGGGAAGCAGTGGGCTGCCACTGTTCAGCGCCCGGGGAGCGTTCTGGGGTTAAAGGCCTTGCTCAGGTAGCCGGCGTGGCAGTCTATGGGAGCGGAACCCAGAACCTCCGAGACACAAGTGCCAGTAAACCTGGACCCCTATATAAAATCTATTGAGCCTTCTCAGCCTGACCTGAATGCTTGTATCAAAGCAACCTGGGAATCCATTACACCTCAGCAGCGCCACAGGCTACATGCCGCCATGCTACGCCGCATTGATGCAGTAATTCATGCAAAAGGCAGCCCAACCAAGCGTTGAATGCATGTGCTGTACGGCGCATTAAAATACTTTTCAGCAGGGTGTACTTTTTCTTTTTTTTTATTGCCTTTATCTAGTCTTTTGATTACCTGACGAATTGAATTTTGTTTTTGTTTCTTTAACGGTAAACCAAAATCAACCTAAATAAACAGAAACAAGCGCTTGAAATACATCACGCTCTTTGTAAAGAATCAGTTTCACTTTTTAGGCTGAATTAGGGAATTTGTTTATGAAGGATATTCTTATTTATAATGATGCGCTGCACACGAAGCCCTTTGCTTATGGTACTTTTCCATTAAATGGTGCTTCTTTGTTTACATGGTGAGAAGCAACTACATGTGGTTCTGCGCCGTTGCATCTCCGCCACTCCTCCTCGGTCACTGATTAAGCGGCTCTGCACATGCATAGGCACCCGCCTGGTACAGCCTATATGCCGTACCATCAGGTCCTTGTTCTGTTGAATTCTTTAGACCTTTTTATCACTTCAGTCCTTTTTTTTGGATCGGATAGGGGCTTTTGCTTTTCTGGAATCAAAGCCTCATGCATCTACTTGTCCCAGACCTCATATGAGGAATGCGCTTACTGCTGCGCTGCAGATTGCACAGATTAGTTACCGTGCTCCAGTAGACTGTCGGTCCTGAACTTTCCACATTTGCAGACACAACACTGAGCCCCCCTCCCTTGCTCATTTTTTTTTTCTTTTCCTTTTGTTTTTCTGAGGTGACAATGATTGCAAGGGGCGACAAAAACAAAGCAAGAAAAGCATCGGAAATGTGTGAACGGAGCCGCAGAAAAAGAAGAATGAGAGGCCGCGTCTGCTGTCAGGCACTAATTAGAGGGAAGAATGGTGCGGGGAACGATAGTTTGGCAACAGCAGTTGTAATTTTCCCATCAGTGCAACTCGTCGTCAGTTTTCATAACCTCTCGTTCAAATTGTGCCCAAGTGTGTTTAAACTCTGACAGCGTGATTGGAAATTACAATTTACTCGTGCTTTAAATTATGTTCCACTTGTCGCGAACCAAAACGTATCCGTGCAACAAAGCGTACAGGTCTGCAGGTCTGCTTCCTCGGTCATGCATGAACACGTCTAACTGCGGTCATGGCTCGATTGCAGGTGAAGTTTGAGAATGAAAAGGAGAGGAATGTCACCTTGCAGGCAGGCTACACAGTTCAATTACAGAGGAAGGCAATGCAAAGGATTTGAAAGCAGGTTTTATTAATAGCAGAAAGGAAGCTGTAGATATTCTCTGTGGGAAAATCTTCACTCTCCATTTATAAACTTTTATCTTTTAGTTGACTGATGCCGCTACAAGGTGTTCAAAGCAAATTTAGTGAAGGGAAATGTTGAAAAGAGATCTTTTTTTTCCTCATTTAAATTTAAAATTAGCCTCCTTGGTGCCTTTGGGGTGAGAAGACAGCCTTCCTGTTCACATCACAACATGTAAAACCTTGCTGCACCTTTTCAGCTTCGCCGGTCGCCAGTTACAAGCTGACCACCTGTTGCTACATTTTAACCCTCCCAACCACGTCCACATGGGCAGACTGTGACGTCACCGGGCCCCGCCTCCTCACCCCGCGCTGGATGCTCCTCTCTGATTGGACGACGGAGCAGGAGGAGGACTTTTTTTTTTTTGTGTGGAGGCTCCTCTGAAAGTTTTTCTTTCTCCTCCGCGGAGTCAGAAGTGGGAACCGAACCGATGTGTTTGTGCTGTCGGACCTGAACGACCCGAACGAGATTTTATTCATTTATTTTTCCAAAGTCTGCAGGCTATGGTGGGAGATTATTGCTCCTCTTGTTGAGATAATAAAGTTATGCGCCCTCAGAAAAACCCGAGACCTCCGTTAACAGCGAAGATGGTGATTAAGGCAGTCGGGAAAGCACTAAGGTAAATAGACTAAGTTTTGTTTTTATTTAACGTTCTTAATTTAATCACTGCGATTATTTTGCGATTAAACAAATTTTTGTTACATTTGTGTCGTAGCTTTTCCCGCTGATTGCAGCAAAAAAAGGTAGTCGACTAAGCGTTTTTATTTATTTATTTTTATTTTACCGACACGTTTAATCGCCGGGCTGTTATTTTCAGACGGACGTGAGCGTAACGCACGCACCAGTGCGCCTGCGCCCTGGCAGATACTGAGACGTGTTGAAAACTTGTGCGTCTCGGTGGCGGGCGCCGTTAACTCTGCCGCTTTCAATGCTGTAATTACGCAAGACCCCCGGTTCCGGTGGGTCACCGCAGATTAGCTCTCAGTGATGAAGATGAGGAGGAGGACTTTAGTGACAGAGTAGGAAATATTACATCTGTGAATTTGGAGAGAAGAAAATGTGGGAATATTTGAGGAAAATACAACTAGTGACAGTGAAATGGGAATATTTAGGGAGCATGTTTTAGTGAAAGGTTTAAAAAACAAAAGTTTTAATCTCGAAATTTAAGGTAGGAAAGAAAACAGTGCAGGACTAAACATCATTTTGATCTATATTTATATTCATAAGACTTGATGTTTGTAGAATGCAGTATACCGAGTGAAGGTTGTAAACTGATGGAGACACATTTACGCTGAAATAAAAGTTTGTTGTTGTCTGGCAGACTAATACTCGTTCACAGATAGGCTGTGTAGGGGACGTGTTTTTTTAACTCCTCACCATCCTTACTAAAGATGCACCGATCGGCCTTCCTGGCCGGTACCCATTTCTTGGTTTGCTTTGAGGTCTGACCCACCCATCCGATATGGATCATCTTCTACTAATTCATGACGTACTCGCACACAGAGAGAAAAACCGGTCCTTTGATGGCAGTCCGGTAGAAATTAAGGTATTTGACTTTTCAGATTAAGGGAAATTCGTCCAATTCCGATCTCCTACCGATTTCAGCTGCATCAGGTTTTTTTTTTTCTTGTCTTGTTTTTTTCCATTTGTGTATTCCCATTTTAATCCTCGTGACTTTGTTCCTTTAGGGGACAGGCACTCCTGTTAATGTCGTGAAGTTTCCTCTTACCTTTCAAGTCAAATGAGAGGTGTGTTTTTTTTTTTTCCAGCAGCACCCTAAGGGGCAAATGCCTGAAGACAAATCGTTTTGCAGCACAATAGCGTGAATGTTGATGGCGAGGAAGGCTCTCAATCATCTTTTGGGATTCCTAACAGCAGAATGAGTCAGGCTGAACTGAAAGTGTTATTCTGTGCTGTCCCGTCTGTTGCAAGACCAGCGACAGGTAGAGACAAGTCTTGCTGCGCCTATCCTACCAGGAAGTCAAAGCTTGTTATTAAAAAAAAATAATCATCTAGTATCTGAGTAAATACAACAGAGTGAAGGGGTTGACATGATTCCTAAGAGGAAAAAACGAAATCAAAAGTGACTTTGCCAAAGATAACAAAGATAAAAGTTGGGAGTTTTATGAGAAGGAAGGGTGGGAGGTGTTGTAGCCCTGCTGATGGCTTCTCTTTTAATGTGTTTCCTTCTACGGTTAATTATTGAACATCTTTGGTCTGGAGGCACTTATGGGGTCAAGACCAGTAAAGATTCAGAGATAAATTTAAAGGCAAACATTTACCCTCAAAATCTAGTGCCTCCAAAAAAAATGCAACTCTTCTTTTTTTTTTTTTCTTTTTTTTTTTTTTTTTTTTTACAGTTAACCTGGCAGAGAAATCTGTTTCGTTTTAACCTCCCCCCCCCCCTATTTTATCAAAAAACATCCTTTAAGCTTTTCTTCTTGCTGTAGAATTGCATTTCCAAATTCCTTAAGCAATGGCTTTGTCTTACTGGGTCGGAGATCCCCCATCTTCACATACATATGTGTTGTGATGTTGATGAGGCTTCATTATGGGGCTGGCAGGGGGGTCCCTGCGCACACTGTTGGCCCTTAGAGCCTGTGAATGGGGTTTAGGACAGGATGGCAAGGGGAAGGTAGGATCGTCAGAACCAGGCTGGCTAGGTTTGCGGTTAAAACGCTTACTTTGTTTGCTAGGCCCGTGGTTCTTTAGGGTTTTTACCAAATAAAGCCCATTTGATTGTCTGTAGTTGGGTAAAACTTTGCTAAATCTTGAGTAAGCACTCCCACTGCTACGTTGCCTTACAGAGTTGGGCAATACGAGGCTGAATATTTATTTTGTCCAAACCTGAGTCTTTTTTTTTTTTCTTAGCCTCTGATGGCTGCTGCGGTTTCGCTCTGGTCTGCTCAGACTGCCTGCGTTTCCTGAGTTTGTGGTTTTCAGGGGGAAAAGAGCCTTTTTGTTTGGACCTCAAAATAGATGAGTAAAGTTCCTGAGACTGCTCTTTTTACAATCTGGGTCATTCAGTCACTCCTTCTTTTCTTCTTTTAAATAATAATTGAACACATCTTTACAGCTAACAGTCGCTGGAGTTATCCCAGGCAGAAGATCTCTAGTTGTAAGTCATTGGACCCCTGACCATATCGTAAACACCATATTTATTTTGGGTGGTGGGGGGGGGGGGGTGGGGGGGGAACCCTTCATAACTCAGCATCTACTCCTTTTCCACAGACATGACTTGATTCGATTAATTTATTCTTTTCATTTTAATACAGCATCCCAAACTTTGTTGCAATAGCCCTTTAAGCACGACTGCCTTTTATTTTGGAGCAGGGCTCCCTTTGGTTAATTAATTCATGAAATATCTAGGAAAAAAAAACTTCCAATCTTTTCTACGGTATTGTGCACGATGCAGAACACGACTGCATCCATATGTCGGTACTTATACGCCCCTTCCACCCACGGAGCCAATTTAGGCAACAGTTGAGCAATATCTGGCTTGGCAGGAGCCCCGAGCTTCGGGGGAAAGTCATTACATGGAGGTTATTAAACAGGTGTCAGTTTAGTTACAAGAGTTTCCATAGAAGAAGAAAAAAAGGAGTAAAAAGCGACGAGCCTTGTCTGAACTTTTCCGACCTAAAGCGCTAATCTCTGCGCCGGAGTGAAGGGAAGAGGCAGCTATTTAGGAGCAAATCGTTGCACTCTGATAAAAACACTTAAGCTCATTCTTCTGCGTGGCCTTGAAATGTGCTCCCCAGCGATTCCAGGATAAATTGGACCCATAATGTGCTGAAAGGGCTGCTCCTCTTCAGGCCAAGCTCATTTTTAACCCAATGCCCGGCCAGTCCTCGTTTGCCACTCGGTCAGCTCGCACAGGGGAGCAAATATTTGCCGCAGCCTGAGGCCAAGCAGATGTATGTTTGAACAGGCCTCGCCGGACACGCACGCGCTTGAACAAACAGCGCTTCTCAAACCAGACAGAACTCGCTTCTTGTAGATTATGTCGGAGGGTCTGGCGGGATCAGGTTTGGGGGGGGGGGGGGGGGGGTCGGCTGGAGACGCAGCTGTTGGGACCAGCTGGACCATGAAAAGTGAAAGGGGGCTGCAGTCAACATGGCCTCTCTGTGAACGGCACAGGTGTGTGGGGGAGAGGAAAGGTAGTAAATGGGACGGTTTGATTGAGTGAGAGGGGAAAACATTCAGAGTCAAGCAGCTGTCCAGTCGGTCGCTCTGACCTCCATATCACCCAACAATAAATGCTTATTTCTAGAGTTGATCCAATCAGGCGCTTTCTGGCAGTTTTCTTTGAGGTCTTGGGCTTCATTTTACAGTTTTGAGCCATTAGCTGAAGAACGTGCTGTTTGGGACATAATGTCAGTTTAAAGACTGAAAATTATGGAATTTATTAGTTTTTAAGCAATTAAATTAATGGGGGAGGGTCATGTGACTTTCCTGTCACTGATCAGAGCCGATCAATGGAAAATCTGGGTAATTGATTCTTCCTACAAAGAGACGCCACTACGACTCTCCTCCAGATTCCTACCTTTAAATTGTCAAGTGCCAAGAGGCGGTTCGATGAGCTTTTGCAGATCGCCACGGTTTCACTCCTGCTGCTGGTGCCAGATGGGCTGCGGCTCCCTCCAGTCCAAAAACATGCGCCTGACCTCACTTTCCCCTAAATTCTGCCTTCTGCTCTGCCCAGATCTGGTGAGGGGAAAGAGGCATCTGATGCCTTTTTATGGTAAAAGTTTTTACCCGAAACGTCCAAACCGAGGCGTAACGCATGCCCAGATAAGTGCCGGTATAGAGGAAGCTTCCTGGACCCGAAAATAAACTGATTTAGGAATTTCATCCGTTACGTCAGCGCAGACGGCAGAAATGGAAGAGGGTTTTGTTTTTGTTTTTTGTCCTGGGAAAGTTATGAAACTGCAGAGAGTGAGTGAGAAGGGCAGGAAATGGCTGTGAAATACTGTTTTTAAAAGCGTCCTTTCACACGATTCGGTCAGTTTTTCCGAGACGCTTTGCAAAAACCTTTAGAGAGTTATGAGAACTGCCGCTACCTGCAGCTGAAGCTCTTTCTTTGGGAAAACCCTTTCACATGACCCAACATGTCGCTCACAGCGTTGAAACCTCATGGATCCGTTTGCACCCTCACGAGCACGTAGAAGGTTTATGGTTGTTGGGACAAGAAGAAATAAAAGACGGTTAAAAGTGCATTCGAACAGATCCAAGGAAATGGACTTAAACTTTTGATCCAAAGGTTTTGATTTTAAAGGTTAGATGGCAAAAAAAAAAAATCCCTGAGTCCAAGATTATATGTTGGAAAAATGAGTTGCAGGGAATAAGTAATTATTAGCCACCAATATTGCCATCAGCCTACTTGGATTTCAGATGAAGCCTCAACAAGCTCGGATGCCGCGTTATTAGAAAAGCCGAAGGCTTTGAAGATGGTAAACGAGAACCTGTGGCTGAGCAGGTTGGTGTCTTTCAGTCATTAAGGGTTTAATGGGAACGCTAAAGGCAACTTGCCGCTGGCAGGCCTGATGATTTCGACAACTGCGAACACACAGAAAATGAGATCTGAAACGTTTAAGAGGTAAGAAGGCTGCAGGCTCCGTGTGCATCGACACGCTGACATGCCCTGCCCCTCGTCTGCCGAGGTGGAAAGGCAAGGCAGCACTTCCCCAGAAGGGAATTAAACTGCAGAGGGCTTTTTTTTTTTTTCGACGCCAGAAAGCCTCGTGCCTCTCAGTCCTGTCATGTTTTGAAAGTGTTTAGCTGTTCCCATGGTTATCTGCTGGAGCTATGTCAAATTCTCCTGCATTTCTTCCCTCTAAAACAGTTTCTATTGACCTGGGTGCTACAAATGTACTTTTTCTGTAATGCATGAAGGAAAAGGGAACCTGAAGTCGGGGATTGCCATGTTTAAGCAGAGGGTGTAGAAGATGGACTTGGTCCCTGCAGGGATGCGGGAGGTGAGGGTCAACAGAAGCATGATGCATTCAGGGAGTAAACACGGCCTCCCTTGTCCTCGTACGCACCCAGACAACAGTGGACCGGAGCCAATCATGAGCAGGATGGAAACGTCAGGGAGCACAGCGAGCAGGAACAGAGGGGTTAATCAGACAGGAAGCGTTTGAACAGAGTACCTATCAGGCAGGGTCTCAGCCGTTAGTGCTGTGCAGAGGGCATCGGTCTGCATTGTGTGCCGAGGTTTTCGCCCTTTGCCCCCGCGGCGACCTGCAGCTCCCGATACAGCCGGAGAGCGGGAGGCCGAGGGAGGAGAGGTTACGGCTCTGGAAGTGAAGGAAGGGTGTGATATGACATTCCTGTGCTAAAAGTAGCAGTGGAAGCACACCGCGGTGTGGACAGGCGTCTGCGTGGAAGCCATACGACCCAACGTAAGGTCAGAGATCGGCAGTAAAGATTGGCCCGGCCAACAGAGGGGCCTTTGTGTGGTCTCCGCAGAAGTCACTGTCAAAGTCTGGGTTGCGCAACATTTGTCTTGCTTGAAAGAGTTCATGGATTCAGTCCCCCGTGCTTCATAGATCTTTAGAGATCAGGATTCTTTTGCTCTGACTTCGTGAAGTTCGCCGTAAATTACTGGGGTTCTTTCTGTGCAGCTGAATTCAGGCTTACGTCTCAGCAGCTCCCCCCACCAACGCATCACTTTTGCTTTTTAATTTGAATGCCCCAATAAAAAAAAAACAAAAAAAACACATTTGCAGCTTTTAAGCCTGTCGTCTTTTCCGCTCTGTGTCGCAGGAAGTCGAAGACGAAGCCTAATGGAAAGAAGCCACCGGCAGAAGAGAAGAAGCAGTACGTGGAGCCGGAGTTCACGAAAACCCGAGTGGTGGATTTCGACCTGAAGGAGCTGGTGGTGCTGCCCAGAGAGATAGACCTCAACGAATGGCTCGCAAGCAACAGTAAGTGACGAGTGTGTTGACTTCAGATAACACAAATGGAAGCCACTAATGTAATCACCGAGCCACTAAACGCAATTAAACGGAGGTGGGGTCATTATCTCGTTTGGACGAACTGCACCTAGAAGCTCAACGTTTGCTTCAACTTGTACAGTTTTCCCTCTGAGGTTTCTTAAAATATGCACGCACTTATCATCTGGAGATAAGACGCTCCAGATCGAAGCCTCTAACATGATCCAGGCCTGGCAGTGAAATGGCTCCATCGCCACATACGGGTTCAGCTAAACACCCTCAGTTCTCCGCTGGAGTCTTTAGCAAAAGCTTTAGTTTTGATATTAAAAATATAGTTTTTCTTGGCAAATTGAGATCCCCGGTGTTGTATTTTGTTGATCTTCTTTACTCTGTTGTAGGGGTGGACAATAATTTCAATATGAATATAAATCGCGATATAAATTTATTCAATAAAGGTGATGAGACATTTCCCATATTTCAATGTTACAGTGTATGATTACAGCATTTGTCACTGACTGACGTTCTGGGTTTTATGTAGTTTTGTGTGTTTTATTTTTTAAAGCAAATATTGCTAACATGTTATATGGAAGTAGTTTTATAAACATGGCTAAATAACTCATAAGTTTGTACAGACATCTGTTGTGGGCGTTCTTGGCAGTCTTTCTGAGGCTTTTATTTTGTTTTTATCGATATTGCAATTATATCGCATTGACAGAAATTCAGAAATATATGGCGATATAAGTTTTGGCCATATCGTCCAGCCCCACTCTGTTGGTTACAGACCTAAACAAGTCCGTTACTTGCAGGACAAATGAGTGCTTTAGGGGTGACACCAGTTGTTCTGTTTTTAAAAGCATAATTTTTACATTGTCTTTTATAAACAGTAACAAAGCAAAGATGCACCGAACAGGCTTTTCATGGCCGAAACAGATTTTTGGTTTTCATGAGGTCAGAACTGCCCGTTGGTCTTTTCTTGATTTTTGGATCCATTTAACGAATAGAAATGGGAAGGTAATTTTTCTGGTTTTGACCTACCAATCATCGTGTACCTGTTTAAAAAAAAAAATGGTTAGAATTTGCCAATTATTTCTTATCATTGAGCCTGTTTTTAGGATGCAATATGAATCTTGTGCCAAACTGCAGATCTAAAGTTAATGGTGCAAAATAAGCCCACTCCACATCCATATATACAAAACATGAATAATAATCATAAGTCTGGGCGAATGAGAAGATGATTTGCAGGTTTTTTTTTTTTTGGTGCCGTTTTCTTTGACATTTCCCCAATCATGATCTTCCACTCGGACAACGCTCCTTTGGGTAATTTCCACTGAAGTTGTAAGCTTTAAGTAAACAGCTGAATTTCAGATGGAATGTTACCCGACCGGGAAAAACTACAAGGTTGCACACATCTAACCCGTGAAACAAATATTTCCAAGCGTTTGTGACGCTGCGCAGCCTCAGCTTTGGTCCGTGTCACTGTTTGGCAATGCGGTGCGTGATCAAGCTGTTTATCACCGGGGGGGGGGGAAGAGAAGAATCTCTTTCAGTTTTAAGTGGCGACACCCTTCAGCCGCTCTTGATAACAGTGACTTGATAATATTTGACCTACCTGGTTTAGTCCTCTGCAGCAGATGTCATGAGATGCTTACCATGTTTTAACCTCTGTGTCTTATCTGTTTCACAGCGACCACGTTCTTCAATCTTATCAACCTGCAGTACAGCACCATTTCAGAGTTCTGCACCGGGGAAACCTGTCAGGCCATGACGGCTTGTAGCACGTAAGTTGTCTGCGGCATGTTTAGCTGTATTTTAAGCTCGGCGGCAACGTTGGTTGGGAATTTCTCACAGATGTAGTCCTGATCTGGTTAACTCGTGAGTCTTAAGAGTCAGCACCAATTATGTTGCTCTTATTGGTCCCTGACTTACATCCATGCTGAAATGTGCCGGATGTGAGCTGTTAATTTACTGTGTGTATTCCTAACGTCATTAACACAAACAGCGCTGCCCACTTTTAGTGGTACACCTGGTGCAAATAAAATCACTGATGAAACTTATTGTTACCCCTGACACTTCCTTTTTCAATAAAGTATTCTCTTAATTGTAGTTTTTTTTATGAACCAGAGATTCTAGAAACTTCTGACTTGTAGTAATCAATGACTTACTGGTTCCCTGTGGTAGGAATATGATGTGACAGTGGCTCACTTCTCTTTGGCCCTGGCCAGAAAAGCTACCATTTAGGAGCGGGCGATACGGATGTTAAATATTATCACAATATACTTTGGTACTATTGTGATAACGATAAAAGTGATGATTAAAAAAACATTAACAGCTTCCCGCAGTCTTTTTTAGGTCACTGTACAGCTGTGGCTGCATGTCACACCAATTATAGCCCCATAAACACAAATTCTTAATGATATAACTGCTGAAACAAAATTTGAATCTTGAATTTGTTGAAAAGAAACCAAAAGTGGAGAAACAAGTAAAAATAACAATACTGGAAGTTTGGGTTTTTTTCAGACATTGTTAATTAGAATCTATTGTTGTCACGATGAAACCAAATTCTTATAAGAAATTTTTCACGATACCGATAAAACGACGCTGGCAAGAATGGAAAAATTTTATCAATAATTATGCCACATAGGATTTAAAAAAATGGTTTTATAATGTGTTTTTTCTCTCCTCTGAATAAATGTAATCTAAATATAGATTGGGTTTGGTGTGTAACTGTTTTTTCGGTGTGAGGAGATTGTGTTTACACATCTGCACTAGAGGTGGCGATAAATATGTTCGTATCTGTATACAAGTACCCGACAAACCCTTTATCCCTTTGTGCTGTTTCCTGATTTGTTTCCTTTGGCAGATCTGTTACAGATCTATGTTAGGAGCACCTATAATCTGCCAAACGATGAGATCATTGTGCTGTTCACTCACCTGCATCATTTCCTGCAGAATTCAGGAAATTGCAGTTTTTCCTTGCTGCCATCTGCGGTCTGCTGATAGCATCAAGCCGCACAGACAGACTTCCTTAATGCTGTAATCAAACTGTCACTTATTTAACTCTAGGTCTGATTAAAAGCCAAGTTCTGGGTCACATGACTGAGCTAAAGAAGGAGTTTGTTCCCAGAAGTGTTCAACTACTGTCTGACTCTGACTGTAAGCGAAACGCGTACGAATGTTTATGGCATAAAAGGAGGTAACTAACTAACTGTAAGCATTTATCGAACTCGTCCGTCCTGTCAGGGTGTGGTTCTGTCATCCTTTTCTAAGAGAAGCCTTCTGCGTGGCTAAAGGATAAAGTTTAAACGGTGGTAAAACCTGATCGGCCGCACATTGTAAAGCTCTCCTGACTGCTGCTGACACATTACCTGCTGCCTACGAGTGCATGAAACGAATTAGGCAATCTCCAAAAGCTCGCCCGCGTGCTCCTGTGGCAAACGAGAAGCTGACAAACCCATCGCGAGCATTGACGGATGACAACCTGGTAGGTTTTAGGATTTTTCCACTGCTGTCACCTGAAGCTCCTCCAATTAGCCGACACCCTGAGAGGAATGATGCACGTGCTTTTCCTGCAGGAGTGAGAGCAGGAGTTTGCAGAGCCTCGTTTGTTCTTGTTTTTATTTGCCATGATCGTCGATCTATTGGGGGGGGGGAACTGAAATAATCAAGAAGAAACAGTTCAAACTAATGTTGGATAAACTGTCGTATAGCTCCCCTCTGGATCTAATTAGCCATTTTGCAACTCCAGGCTTATTTTTATGACTATACCTTTCTCTGCTGCCTGTAGTGCAGCGCCCCACCCTTCCTGGCAGGACCCGGCCCCCACCCCCCACCCCACCCCTTGCTTTCTGTGGTGAAGCACTGAGCCACAGTCGCAGCAGCGTCAGTGCCCCTGCCCACAGGCAGAGCTCGGCACTATTTTTGGAAGAAAAATGTTTCCATGATCTTTGAGGGAGTGGAAGCATTTAGCAGCTCTTTTGGGCCCGTTTTGTACGGCTGGGTGGATAAAGTACCCTGTGTGTGCATTGTTGGTCTCACTTAGCTGGTGCCATTTTGGATTCCGCAAACAGTGATGAAATCCTTTTTTTTTTTTTTTTTAAATAGCCGTATCCCTTTTAAAGCCGTTTTGAAGGTAATAACATGTAACTGTTCCTGAAATATGATTAAACCCAAGTTTGCATTAGAGCCGTTTGCAGTTCACACTATTGGCGTCCGAGTCTGTAAATTTGGTGCTTTGTAAAAGTATTCTCGACTCTTGGACTTTCTCTAATTTTGTGACATTACAACCGCAAACCTGACCAAAACTTTATGGGCTGACAGAGTAGGGTATGGTTGTGGATAGGGTTGTCACAGTACTAAGATTTCAAACTCGACATCGATACCCAGGAAAATATTCGATACTCGATGCCATTTTTGATACTGCGGAGATAAAAAAATGACAAACTCCTGAAAAATATTTTATTGACATGGGAAAACCTGACCTTTTTCTGGTGCTTTCTCTACAGAATCACAGATGCTAGTTAGAATCCCGTATAAATAAACAACCCAAATATAACGCATGCCTAGTAGCATGCTAGCCGCGGCTAATCACACAACATTAATGCGCAGCACCGGTCACGCCAACATCAGGAATACGTTTAATGTATTAAATAGAATTATGAACGGGGACTTTAAATTACTAACCTGTCAGAAATCACCATGAAGGCCAGGGTGTCGGCTGTTTGTTGTGCGGCTTGACTTTGTTTTCACCGCTTTAAAACACTGTTTGCTTACAGGTTGTCAAGATCTGTGGGTTTTGCTTCTCCGTTTGCCTCGTATGCTAAAATATTTAGCATCTATACCGTGCTAAATTAGTATTGTATCCGGATAAAGAGTATTTATCCGGATATTTGTGACAGACCTAGTTGTGGAGTGGACGACAAGCGATGCAAGGATAAATTCATCCCTCAGTCGACAAGTCGTAGAACCTGCTTGTTTTCGGAGAACGTCTCTACCAACCATGTCTTGGTGGGTTTGCAGCTGTGCCGCTCCACATTTTCAGGGGATTGATTAAATGGTGCTCTGGGTATTACTTTATGTCGCCATGAAGACGACTTCTGAGGTGTGTTGGTCGTGCCAGCATTTATTTAGGGCTGTCGGAGTAAAGGGGGCTGAATTTAAAAGAAAATGCACGCCTTGCTTTTCATTCGCCTATTTGTAAATAAAAGCGTTGCTTCCTTTTTTCCTGCTACTGTGCAATAAGGCTCCACTTTGTGTTGGTCTAGCTCACCAAATCCTGCGTTTGTGGTCGTAATGCGACAGAAGGTGGAACGAGCTCTGGGGCGTGAATACTTTTGCAAGGCGGTGCGAGTGTGATGGTTGCTGCGGTCAGCAGGTCCTCCTGCTGCAGGTTTACTCAGGATTTGTAACGTCTGGCTCGCCACCTCCCACACACACAGGGCCTTATCTCCCGTCTTATCAGCCAGTCAACCAACTGCTTCCAGCTCCGTCAGCTCGTCCTTTCTTTCCTCGCTCCTCTTCTTTCCTTTGCCAAAGTCTCTCAGGGGACTTCTTCTGACTGACCTCAGGTCTGCTAACGTCCTTTTTGGCCGTTTGTCGCCTGTTCGTCCAGTTTGCTTACCGTTGCCCGTACATAACTGGGAATCAGGTGGAGTCAGAGGGGGGGGGGGGGGGGGGCAAACCTAGTTTGTTTGTTTAGCTTCATGGATGATTTTATCAGCGTGCCGTTTAATTGAGGAAGTCCTTTTGCGTTTGAGGACACAGAGCAGGTGATTGTTTCAAAGGTTAATGAAGTCTCAACAGCTGCTGATGTTGTTTTTTTTCTTTCTGTTGCTCCAGGAAGTACAGCCGTTTTTGTCTCAGCTGCCACAAACATCTTTCTACGTCTTTTTGTTATGATAAGATTTGATTATGAAATATCAGATAACAGTGGTTTACGTGTGTTTTTTTTTTTTTTCTTTCCCCATCTCCAGAATATACTACTGGTATGACGAGAGGGGGAAGAAGACGAAGTGCACTGCTCCACAGTACGTCGACTTCGTCATGAGTCTTTGTCAGAAACTGGTCACAGATGAGGAAATCTTTCCTACAAAGTATGGTGAGTGGACCCCATTCTGCATACTGTGTGGCTTGGACCGATACGTTATCGCCCCCTGCAGGTCTAGGTATGTAATGCGTCCCCTCACAAGTCCATCCAGCTTTCTTTCTGTTCGTCCATCCATCCATTGGCTTGTCCACCAACCCCCTCCGGTCACTCTCTATCCGTCCGGCCGCCTCCCCGGCTATCCTTCAATCCATCCATTTATCCACGGTGCTGCTTTCTTCCTCGTTTTTTTTTTTTTTTCTCCGGTTCCATAGTTAAACCCTAACATCTGTGTAAACATTTCCCATAAACTGGTAGTAAATGTTGTACTTGGAAAGTACAGTAAAATGGAACTCTGGAGATTTAAGATGGGGGGGGGGGGGGAGAAAGTATCACGTTTAACATGAAAATGTCTTATCTAATGTGATTGGAACAAAGCAACATCGAAAAGAAATCAGTTGGTTTTCTGGTTTTAAGACTCTGACCGGGGGCTCGCAACAAGAACTTCAGCTAAAAGTTGTAGTAAAACTGACACCAAGACCAGCTGAGGTTACTCCTGTCACAGGGTGTGTCAGCAGCAGGTTTAAACGCTTCACTATGACACGACAGCCGACGTAACCCTTCACCTTTTATTCTCAGCCCTCGTGATGCTTGTTCATAAACCAGTCCCTCTTGTCTGCTTCTGTTTTCTCCATTCAGGCAAGGAGTTCCCCAACTCGTTTGAGTCCTTGGTAAAGAAGATCTGCCGGTACCTGTTCCACGTGCTGGCTCACCTCTACTGGGCGCACTTTAAGGAGACGGTGGCTCTGGAGCTGCACGGCCACTTGAACACTCTGTACGCACATTTCATCGTTTTCGTAAGGGAATTCAACCTGATCGACCCTAAGGAGACCTGTATCATGGACGACTTGTCCGAAATCCTCTGCAGTCCCGTCCCCGCCCCGGCCCCGGCCCCTTCCACCCCAGCGCCAGCTCCCTCCCCCTCTTCACAAAACCACGTGACGGAGAGATGAGCGGGGGGCGCGGCGGCAAGACGGCGGCCCCCGGGGGACGATGGAAGATAAGAGAGAAGGAAAAAAAAACAAAACAACAAAAAGCAGCCCGGCCCCCTTCCTCGGTGCAAGCAGGACTTACGAAACCTTCCACTACCTTTATATTTCGCCACGACACCAACCGACCAGCCGGAAGAAAAAGGCCGGGGGGGGGGGTTTATGGGGGGCGGGTTGCAGGGAGGGGTTTGTCACGCCAGCAGGAATTGGCGTGAGCGTTCCTCCCAGGGACAAATCCCTCCCGTCTTCTCTGCAATCTACTCTAGGAACAAAAAAAAAAATGTGTATATTTTATTTTTTTGGTTTTTATTTTCCTCTTTTTGTTTTTGTTGAAAGTTTTACTCAATTTTATTTTGTCGTTGTCGGAGCGGGTGTTTCTATCCACCTCCATCTATCCTCTACCTAGTATACAGTACAGGGAAGGGTTGGGGTGGGGAGGGAGGGGGGGGGGCGCTCTGCTTTGCTTCGACCTGCGATGTGGACAGTGTTGTGTGGAGAAGAGGCGCCTCTGCTCACCTGCAGGCTCTACTTCCCCCTGCCTCAGCTGCGAGGGCGGGGCCGGGGCACCGCAGTGGCCAAGAGGCAGCCATGTTACCGCCTGATAGGGCAAAACGCTAGCCAATCACTGTTTGGGTTGTTTATCTGGAGGGGGCTAATTAAGGCGCTTCCTACTCAGGATCTGAGAGAATCAGTCACTGCTGCCAGAGAGGAGCCTCTGGATGTTCATTCTGTCCCTTACTCTCTAGACTGCCTCCGTAAGACAATTGTTGATCATGTTTAGCTGCACTGTACTCTCGTAACCACCCAGTGACTCCCCAACAGACACGTCCCAGAGCCCGCCTGCAGAGGGCGGCGAACGCGCGGAGGAAGCCGCAGAGCCGAGGGTCGTACGCTAGGTGTTTAGTCTTACCAGGGAGGCAGAGCGGGGGCCCGTTTAGCTGGTGTGGAGGCCGGCGGCACCGCCCGCTCCAGCAGCACAGAAGGACAAAGACATGAGGTCATGTCTGCAGGCTCAGAGAGGCGAGCGTGGAGACGGATAGGAGGGGTGGGAGCGACGGTGCGGAGCTGCTCTGCTGCGTAAACTCACCTGTACTTCCAGCTCAGAGCTTAAATATAGCTTTTATTTTTATTTTTTTGCCTCTCCCTTTAAAATTTGCTTTTTTTTTTAAAAAAAAAAAGAGAAGAAAAGATTATCAGAGGAAAATTAGTTTGGGTATAGAAAAAGCAAAGTCTGCTTGGACTTTACTTTACAAAGAATCACAAGCGGGTTCTGTCAGATTTAGCCTCTGTATGGAGGAGGATTGGATTTATAATTCTCCCGTTTTTATTTATTTTAAGATTTCTCTCTTTTTTTTGCAGGGTTCCTCAGTTCTGGCTCATTTTATGTATTTTAATTATTAACTAAGTTAAAAGCAATTTAATATTTTAAGCTCTGCGGATTATAATCTAATAAAAGAGAGAAACGCCACCTGTCTCTGTGTCTTATTCTGAGAATGCAATTGTTGAATGTCACCTGAACGCAAGAATAAATTAAGATCATTTTAGATAGAACTGATTTCACCATCTGCTACATTTCACTGGCTCATGTCGGGGTTCCTACGAGGTCAGAAATATTAAGGGATTTGAGTTATTTCCAGGTGTAAATATGTAAAGAAAATGAGTACAAGAATATCTGCATGTCGAGTAAGACTTTAATTTCATACACCATTATTTAAAAATTATATCTTCATTCAGTTTTTTACATTCATCCGTCCTGGGTGGCCTACCTCCCCTCATCCAGTTTTTGGAAAGTTCATCATTAAAGCCTGACCGCTATAGAAATGGTCACCAGCCACTTTTATCGGTTCCAACATTTCCACTGCTTAACAAAACCTGACAAATCGGCCAAAACTCATGGCATCCATGCATTTAGGTATCTAGAGGCGGTAAAGATGACTTGCTAGAGTTCAAACCGAGCATCGTGGAGAAGAAAGTGGGTTTTAAGTCCCTTTAGCGGCGGCGTGGTTGCTGGTGGCGGATGGGGTCGTCTGAACATTGATTCAAAGAGCCTGACAAGATGTTACGTGTCCTTTTTGAAAGAAAACAAATGATTTTTGGTGAATATCTGCCATCCGAAATTTATCATTGTTAGAGTACGGCTATTGTATTTCTATTTTAGGTCTTAAGACCCAGAAAGCCACTTACCAAAATTAGAGCATAATACATTTTCCAGTGGGATGCTGATATTTGTGGAAAATTAAGTAACAAAAATCCCAATTTTCAGCAGAAAAAGAATAATGGGTCAAAACTTTAGCCAAAGTTTTATGAAGCATTTGTCGGTGGTCCAAAGAGCAGGTTGTGGCTTTGGAACCGCAGGTTGCAGACCCATGTCAGGATTTTAGAGGCAGGTCATGGCACTCTCTGGGCACCTTGACTACGACTGGGCAGCATCCAAACACCACATCCTACCTGAGTATTGTTGCTCATCACGTGCACCCCTGTATCACCACAGCGTTCCCATCTTCTGATGGCTACTTCCAGCCGGATGATCTACCATGTGACAAATCTCAGATCATCGCAAACTGGCTCCCTGAACATAAAATGAGTTCTGTACCTGTGGTACCTGGTCACATCTACAGCACCTATGGGGATGTGGTGGAAAGATTCACATCATGCGTATCTGACCAAGAAATGAGGCTATGATGTTAATTATGGTTTAAATTTCTCTGAATCTTTCTAAACCTTGTTGCATTAGGAATTATGGCTGTTCTGAAGGGAAAATGGGTCAAACCCAGCACCATCACAGTGTACCTAATAAAGTGGCTCGTGAGTTTACCGGTACTGATTTCAAGTTGAGCTTTTTGGTTTGTGCTTTTAAAAAAATGAAAAAGAATGGCACAGCCTATATTTTGTTTTTAAGTTTAAGTCTAGAAAAGTGTGCCACTTTGACATGAAAATGTATAGCCACTAAGTTTGTAATTCAATCAAAAGATTCATCTAGATTTAACAAGAACCTTTGTCACATAAATAAAAGAAACGCAAATGGAGCCAATTAATGAGATTAATTGGCTCATTTCTAGTTTTCATTTTGACTCCGCTTTAAAAGTCTCTCTGCTTCATATTTGTTTCTAAATATGAGTTCTAAATCATGAAACACATTAGCAGCATTTAGCTAATTTTATAGCAATTATTAAAGACTTTATAAATTGTAGTTGAATAGCGCCATCTACTGGAGCTCCATATGAGGCGCCTTCCCAGACTGATAAACTCCTTTATGACTTTTTGCACAAAATTATCACCTTAATGTTGAAAATGCTTACATTTATTTTTATACTATTTTACTTATCTGTGTTTTTGGTGGTGTCAGAGCAAAAAAAAAAGTATAAAATAGTAATGAATACAGGAAAAAAACTTTACTTTTCATGTCATTTTCAGCAAGGCTGTATACAACATGCTTTTAGTCTTTAAATTAAACATCTCCCTTTTGATAATTTAAACTGCATGCAATCACTCTTGGATTATAAAACAAACATTTCACTCTGGATACCAGGGCTCTAATTAAATGGTTAGCTCAGAATTTTTAAAGTGGGGTTTTGTTAAAAGGATTAAAAGCGTTTTCTTACTAGCAATAGAAAACTTTTATTTATTGGTTCTGAGTTGTTGCCCCTTTTGCCAATTTATACCCTCGTTTTTTACCTACATATAACATTTCACCCATCCCCCATGTCAAAGTATAAGTATGTATTTGTAGTTATATGTGTTTATTTGATTGTATAATATTTTATACGAAATACATTTTTGGGTAACACCTTTTTCCCATCGATAGTGGTTCTGATTTTTGCCAGACAACTTTTATGAAATATTAGAACACTCCATTAAATTAAAATATCTCCTCCTCTCTTCTATTCACATTGGGAGATCAATGGTGGTCCACTGCCTCCTGCTTCAGTTTCCTGTTTATATAAATCAACGTCTACCCTCACAATACAAATTTTTGAGGTATTTCTTATTAGAATTTTAATCAAAAGAATTAGCTTGAGAAGAAAATGTTCAATAGACTGATTACGCGTTTCATATTATTATGGTTGCAGAAATAGGCTGTTGACATAGAGCTACTCTAAATCATCTTTCAATATAATAATATCCCTTTTTTATTTTTAGCCATCCATAACTGTCATGTTACGACATTTTGACTTTTCCCCCGTCACTTTGTCTTTAATCTTAAAAGAGGTCAGCAGCTAAAAAGAAAAATACTTCCTCTGTATTTTTTTCTTTCCAAGTGACCCAAATTCTTCGTCATTTGTCTGCTAGAGCCAAGCTATTAGCTTTACCTGAATCAGAGGTACATCAAGGCCTTTATTCAACCAGGTCAGGGTTCAGGCTCGATCTTGACACGGTCAGACTGTGAAGAAATGCTACACTGATTTAATTTTGTGGAAGGTTCTTGCAAGATATTGTTTTTCCTCCACACCTTGGATGTCTAATTGTGGACACTTGTTAACTTGCTTTAGGTGGTTCTTCATTCGCGTTCGAATCGGTTCTGAATCAAAATGGAGGATATCCAAAAGCCCAGTACTGCTTACCATTAAAGAGTGACATGGGAGGGACAGAAAGGCCGATAGAAAAGACGGAGGTGGCAGAAAACCCCCATCTGACCAAGGTAAGGCACTCTTTATTGTTTTATTCTTTGCAGCTCTTTTCATAACCTTTGATATCCTTCCACATTTCCCTTTTTTTGGTTTGGAGTTTACTTCCTTTCTTTTAAATCCAGAAAGACCAAAAAAACTCTTGAAGACCGGTCAGTTTAATTAATATTCTTAAAACTTCAGTTTGCAAGGTCCTCTTCTAGTAGAGTATGTCTTTTTAGCTAAATCCTTTTTAATAATACCCAATTCTTGATTATTATTCTTACAAACATCAACTTAGTGATGATCCCAAATAAATCCCACTACTGTCAGATATGGAGAAATCGGCTTGCTTTGTTTCTTTCGCATACAGATTGCTCAACGAATGATAGGAAAATTAATCATCCTTCAGATTATATTTGATGTCAGGAGACTGATTATTTTATATATATAAATTGTGAGACTGACTGGTTTATGAATATTTTAAAAAGATTCACCAGCTCAACCATGCTACACATCAGTCCCTTGTGTGTGTGGAGCACCAAAGCTGGCTTGGGCCCAGGGGCCCCATGTATAGCTTTCTGAATACGGCTCTGGTGAGCCTAATTAAAAGCAGCTTCAGCATAAACCGCTGTTACATGTTAGACACTGGAGTTGCTTTACAATATTGTTTTTGTTTGGACAATCTCTCTAGATTCATATTATGTAGGGACTCACTGGGGATGATTTATTGCAGATGGGTTATTAACCACCTTTGTACTTAACCCCCAATTTAGAAATCCTGAATTATCCTTTTAACAGTCAGCATTATTTCTGTGCTTTGCCACTTAACCTGAGTTTAACAAAGGTTTATGTATGCATACACCGTGTTCGCGTGTAAAATAAACATGAATGAGTTATTTAATGATCCTGGAGAAGAAGCGGCTCAGTTTTAAACACAATGCTTCATTTGTTCTCCATCCTGGACCTGCGCACCATCGCTGCCCCCTTCCGCCTTCTCACGGACGTCCGCATGGTGGCGCCCTCGTTCAGCTTAAATCGCGGGACGCCGCCCGACTCCTCCAGCTGCTTGGCGCTGCAGCACGGCGTGGGTACATTCACGGTGTTGCCAAACTTGGAGTAGTCCACTGCGTAAATGCCGTCGTCCTCGGAGACCGTCGGCACGAAACGCTGGCCCCACAGGATCTCCTCCGACACGTAGGAAGTCCTGGCCTGCGTGGTGATGCCGGTGGTCTCAACCACCCCCTCCAGCACCACTATCACCTCCAGGTCCTGGTGCTGCAGGTCGTTCGGTGATAGCTCGTACAGGGGGCTGGACTTGTCGATCACATGGGAGATGATGAGGGGAGACACCAGGAAGATCCCGTTGGTACCCACCGGGTTATCCATGTGGATGTCGATCTGGTCCAGAGGCACCACCTCTCCCTCCTCCGTGGTGCTCCTCCTGACCACCTGCATCCGCACGGTGGCGCTGATGATCATGCTTTTCCTAAGGTCCCCGATGCGGATCATAAAACACAGCTTGCTGTTTCGCAGAGAGATGACGGCGTGCTTGCTGAAGATGAGCGTCTCTGCGCGCCGATGGGCCTGCGCAGTCTTCATGAAGATGCAACCCAGCATGATTGCGTTGATGACCAATCCGACGATGTTCTGCACTATGAGGATGATGATGGCCGAGACGCACTCCTCTGTGATCATCCGACCCCCAAAGCCGATGGTTACCTGGACTTCTATGGAGAAGAGGAAAGCGGAGGAAAAGGAGTGGATGTCCGTTACGCACGGGACGAAATCGTCCCCCCTTTGATCCAAGTCTCCGTGCGCAAAAGCCACAAGCCACCAGATCATCCCGAACAGGAGCCAGCTGCACAGGAAGGACATGGTGAAAATGATGAGCGTGTGGAGCCATTTTAAATCCACCAAAGTGGTGAACACGTCCTGCAGGAACCGACCCTGTTCTCTGATGTTGGTGTGCGCAACATTGCAGGCGCCGTTCTTCCCCACAAATCGAGCCTTCCCTTGCTTGGCCTTGAACTTCGGAGGCAGAACATCCTCAGCCAATCGTGTCAGCAAGTAATCCTCAGGAATGAGTCCCTTCCTGGACAACATTGCACTCCCATGCTATGTACCCACAACCTTAAGACTCGGTGGACTGTGCGCACCCAGTTCAAAGATGATTCCTCCCGTCTTCCTTCCCAGTCTGCTCCAGCGTCACCTGTCCGGCGTAGGGAGGAAAGCCCTGATGTCGTCCGTGTTCTGGAGGTTTACGCGCTCCTCACGTTGCCTCCAGATCGGGCGCTCCAGGACCGGGTAGTCCCATGAGAGGATTCTTTCTCCAACCTCCACAGCTGCCGCCGTCACTCACTGCACCGACAGACCGAACGGACATAGCTGGGCCACGCCGCCCAGTCTCATCGTGACTGCACAACTATGCGTGGGTGCGCCCTAGTCGTAATGGCCCGGTGCGTAAATGAGATTCGGGGTAAAAAAAAATCGACGGAGGCGCGTAATGGCCCCCGTTGACCCTCATTTGATCACATTTGAATTTGGAGGCAGGCTCATATGTCGCAGCTTGTCCGGTGCTGACTTCGCCTCTCCACTATAGCTCGGTAATGTGAGATGGAGCGAGGAGGAGATGCAGTCCCTCCCCCACTGTCCGTTTTATTCTATCAATGATTTTTTTCCCCTCATTGCCATTTAAACGCCAATCGCGCTCACTGGAAACCTAAATATAAACGAGTTTACTCACCACAAACAGACCCATACGCAAAGCCGTGGTATATCTAATATGCCATTCTCAGGCACCTCGCACTGCCGCTGCTGCTTGTCATGGCTAAAAGGCAACAACACGCCCACTTTCCGTTTTCTGCCAAACGGAGCCACAAAAGCGCAGGAGCAAACGATCTTAGAGATCCAACGGCCTGCTCATGAAATGTGGTTGTTTACAGCTCCGAACAGGCTAAATAAAGAGTTACATTATGACACAATCTGTCATCTTCAGGGTATTTCTCAGGAAACACATACCCCAGACAATTAACGGATCCATTAATTGTCTTTACTCAACCCAAATACACCTGCACAGTGTTTTCACAGTGTTTCAATGATTCCCTTTTAAATTAACCCTGAAAACCCCCACAGAGTGGAGTGGCTTCTTGCACCATGTTGGTCACATTTATTAGCATTACTGAATTTTAGATCTTTTTTTAAATCACCAGAAATGCAAATATTGGCACCCATGCTTTAATCAGTTGAGTTGTATATGGGGGATATGGCCAAGCGGGCGGCACAAGCAGTGAGAAAAAGAAACACCCAACCAGGTAATTTGGAGACACTTTTTTACAAATCAATTAATTAATTTAATTCAATTAAATTTTATTTATATAGCGCCAATTCATGAAACATGTCATCTCGAGGCACTTTACAAAGTCAAATTCAATCATATTATACAGATTGGGTCAGATTATACAGATTGGTAAAAAATTTCCTATATAAGGAAACCAGTTGATTGCATCAAAGTCCCGACAAGCAGCATTCACTCCTGGAGAAGCGTAGAGCCACAGACACTGTTCTGAGGACAGTGATGGAATCAATCACCACGGTAATGTAACGGATTAACAGAATGGAGTTACAAAGCCGATGTTTGGCAGGACTAGTCAAATAAACCACTGCGGGTGGAGACATAATGAACTAAATCTCAAAAAACTTTATAAATAGTGTCTGAAAAATAAAAATGATCATGCGAAACCCGTTTGTTGTGGGGACTGTCGTTTGTTCCTTGGTGTTCAGCTAAACCTGCATGTATTCTACAGGATGTGTGTCCAGGGGCCGAGATTGCCAAGAAACAAGGTGGATTTTGTGTCTGAACCATTTCTGCGTTGATTTGCCCATTTATACTGAATTCACTCTCTGAATGGTCCGATAACGACCCACCAGTGTTTTTACTGGATTGTTTATTGCTGAAAAGTTAAATTATGATCAAAGCAGATAGTTTCAGCAGGGTGGTATGACAAAAAGGATTTTATTTTCGTTCTGCGCTCCCAAACAACCAGTCAGCTGTGGATGGGATCCAAAGGTTGCCATGGAACTTCAGTTAGCCCAAGA
The DNA here is from genome assembly GCA_037039145.1 of Fundulus diaphanus. Taxonomy (NCBI): domain Eukaryota; kingdom Metazoa; phylum Chordata; class Actinopteri; order Cyprinodontiformes; family Fundulidae; genus Fundulus; species Fundulus diaphanus. The sequence goes on along the minus strand of CM073134.1, from coordinate 14,989,832 downwards.
TGTCAGCTTTTGCTACAGTTCTCTCTCAGTGTCCGGCTTCTCTTACCATTCGGTGTGGTGGAACCATCAACATGTTTGAGGTTAGTGGCCAACAGAGATAGGCCTCTGTTCCTGAACACCAGGATCTATTTAAGAAGTAAAGAAATAATGTTGAAAACTAAAAAGTGCTTCAAATACACCTTTTTAAAATAGATTTTTTAGGGGTTCCAACAACTGTTTTACCAGTGATTTAAAAAAAACATAAATTATTTCTTAACATGGGACTGGATTTTTCCTGCCAAATTCACTAAAGTTGTAGACTGGAGCTTTGTGAAAATGTTCATTATAAGACGACACTACTTGAATGATTTTTATTGTAAAGCTTTTTACAGATTTTTACCAGGGAGCTCATCCGTTCGCTCAGATCTCCATTTTCCTAAGCTGCAGTAATAAAAAAAATCACCATCCTGAAAACCTCCCATCAAAACACGTTGTGGTGATAATTTATGTTTTATTAACAAAGAATCAATAAATTTTATGTACAAATATAATACAGCATGATTAAAAAATAAAAGGAATATATATATTCCATGGGACAATTGCACTTTGAATGTCTTCCTTTGACGCCTCCAAAGCTATCCTCTTCTCGCGTCACTTTCTCTACTTGTCTGCTCGCACGAAGGAGGCGAAGACGCTGTCCTCTCTGTCCAGCAGGGCCTGGGGTCTGTCGTACTCCAGGATGATCCCTCGCTTCATCACGATGACCAGGTCCGCGTTCAGGATGGTGTGGACTCGGTGCTGCGTGGCGGAGAGGAAGGAACCCATTACTGAGCCGGGACGGCTCGAAGAGTCTGACTGACTCACTGTTGCTCATTTAAAACCTAGATCCAGTGATGTGATTATGCATAAATCAGACAATTTGGAACTGAAAAACATAGCTGACGTGGCTGAATGTCTTGTTTTGCCCTCGACTCTTTGCTGAAACCAAATTTTGACAGCCCATGATCTTCATTTTTTTTTTGCCAAATCTTGATAAGGACACCAAAATAAACCCTTAATTCCTGCTGACCTAGTTTTCTCTCTTTCCCTCATAATCTGCAGCATCATGTCTGCAGCCATTTATGAGAAACACATTAGCAGAGCAGGAGAAGGTCAGTGCTCCCAGGAGGAAGTGTATGGCTGTTGTGCGTTGCTGTGTGAAGTGGAGGAGGAGGAGGTACTCACTGCTATAGTCACTACTGTCCGGTCAGCAAAAGAAGTCATCACCACTTTCTGCAGGATGCTCTCCTGTGGGATGCACAGCAAGAAGATGGTTAAAACATGCACATTTTAGACTTCATTTTTAATGAAAATATGCCTAACATTTTACTTCATGCTTGTAAAAATAGCATTCTCCTCCCGCTGTCCTTTCTCTTGTTTATTTGTGTGTAATAAAAGCAGAGTCGTGTTTCCTCCAGGGCTTTGCTGCACCGTTATTGTAAGCTCAAAGTGGAGCTGTTTGTGAATGAACATCCAAGAGGGGGACATTTGAATGTACAGAAACTTCCCTCAGGCTCTGATATGCACTTAGTTCTTCCGTCTTTCATTTCACTCGCTTTCTGCTTCGTGCATACCCTCTCCTGCGGTTCTGGTAGCTCCTTACTCTCCTTCTCGGTCTAAAAGCGTCGGTGTAGGGTGAAGTTTGGCATCCCATCTCTGAGGTTTCCCCGTCTCTCTCCCACAGTACTTCATATTTTTGGTCAGAGGTCAGCATGAAGCCATCGCTGGCATGAATTTCACTATTTTCAGTGGGATTATCCATCCCTCCATTTTCTATACCACCTTATCTGCTATCCGCGATCAGTAAGAAAGCACTATAAAAATTCAGTCCATTTACCATTTTACCACTTATTCTGTTATCTCTGGGGCTGCATAGTGGTGCAGCTATGTGTTCAAAGCTTTCCAGGAGGCCAAGGAGTATCTGGTTGTTTTGCAGCAAGAAGGTCCCGGGTTTGAATCCTGGCCTGGGCTCTTTTTGCACGGAGCTTACATTTTCTCTTTGTGCATGCGTGAGTTCTTTCTGGGTACTCCGGCTTCATCCCTCAGTCCAAAAAACGAAAAAAATAAATAAAAAATAATTAAACTGGTTAGTTGATCTCTGTAAATTGTGATTGAGTTTCTGTGTACATGGTTGTTTTTTCCTGTTTGTTTTTGGGTTGCACAGTGATGGACTGGCCACCCAGCCTCTCCCCCTTGTCACCCTGCAAGGATAAGCAGGTATAGACAATGGGTCCTCTCTCAGTATAAAACATCTTCTGATGCCCACCATACTTCCATCTGAGTATTTTAACTTTCAGGTCAAATGCGCAGATGTAGCTTGAGGCGATTGTTTAGGACTGTAAACAGGACCACAGAGTTGGAGTAGCCTGACAGACGGGGCCCTGGGAATAATGACCGACAGCTAGATAACCACACTTTGGTTATACCCTCATAAGCAACACAGAGACCGATGATGTGGACGAAATGAGAACCACTGCACGGCTTCCTGCCATTGAGTGTGCTGGTGGTGTCACAGTTGTTTGGAGAACTGGGAGTGCTGGCCCATACCCACGCACATCAGCAGAAGTTTAAAAGTTTGCCCGAAGATGGAAAGAAATTTATAGTTTTGAAATGCAGCTTTTGTCAGAGTTAATTAATTAATCACTATGGTGAATTACAGGTTGACTGTGCTCAACATAGACAGCTTTTAAATCCATTTGTAGACTCCGGGTTGGGAAGTCTCCAATTTATAAACTTAAATCTGAGTTGAAAAGTTGCCTATCACTTTATTTGTCTTGGGTAAACACTGATGCCAGGTTGGCATTGCTACTTTGACATAATCTGTTTTATAACCAGTTTCTTTATTTCTTTTCTTTTACATACACTGCACAAAGGGAACTAAAACTAAGTAAGATTTTCTTTTGTCTGAGCAGGTAAATAACATTATCTGTCATTGAAATTAATATTTTCACTCCCAAATTAAGATAGTTAGATATACTGCACTTCAGATGACGAAGATGAGTTGTTTCTATTTTAAGTGCAAAAATCTTATTCCATTGACAGATGATTTAAACTTGGCTCCTCAAATCAAGAACACTCATTTCAAGAAAATTGTACTTACTCTAAGTTCCATTTTTGCAGTGCATTTCTTGATTTTGGGATTACAAATGAGCATAAATATCTTCGGCCTAAAGCCTGAACACTACTAAAAAAGAGAATGTTATGAAAAATATTTTAAAAACCTTTTCCCATGATGATATATTATAAAATCTGTTTTCTCAAATCCAGGCGGTTTAAATTCCAGATACGCCCATCCTAATGTGTAGCTAAATGTTTCCTAGCAGGTTGCAGAGATATCATGTGTACATGCAGCCACCAATAAGCCTAGTCAGCGTAGTTCCGGCTGTTTATTTGACCACTCTTCTTATCAGAAATGGCAACTCTTATTTAAACTGATTACTTTCCTGGAACTGACCCTGGCTTTTAAGCAAAGTCCCTGCATTTTAAGTAATACTGAAGCTTGAGCTGTTCCAGAAGCTCGTTGTTCACCGGGTTTTTATCCAAAGCAAAACCGGATTCATACTTGGGATCATTCCAAACTGTGTCCAGACTTTAACATCTTAGCTGAAGAATTTAACAGTAACCTTTTCCACTTTATGCATCAGTACCACTAACGATGAAACAGATCAGTAACATGATGCTTTCCCCCCACCATGCTTGAAATATGATATGGTGTTTTTTTTTTTGGTTTGAAAGCCACCCTTTTGACTCCTTCAACCATTCTTGTGACCAAATATTGCAATCCTTGTTTCATTAATGCATAATCTTATTTCACAGGAACCGTTTGTCTTAAAGTTGCTGATTTTAGATCGGGGACGTCTGTCTTGGTTGGCACCTCTCTTAGTCCGTTGTGATGTAAAACGTGTTTCAGTGTAAACAGTGAACCTTGTTTCCCAGCTTCTTCCAGTTCATGACAGATCTGAGGCACGGTGATGCCTGGTTGTTTCTGGACATCTTAAACTATTTTTTTCAACCTGAGGGTGACGGTTTGGGCCAGATGGTTGAAACTAGCACACAATTAACTGTTCCAGAAAATTAATGATCCTAAACCCACCTGATTACTGGCTTTGGAAAAGATAGAGTAGGCTAACCTTCTGGAACGGCCTTTCTAAAGAAGAGATCTCAAAATTGTTGAAAATGTGTCGGTCATGCTTGAAAGCGTGGATCTGTGCCAAGAAACCAGTCTGCTAAAAATAAAACATCCTTCCAGTTTTATGACAGAAGATTATTGGTGGTTACAAAAAGCATGAGGTGAGATGGTACTTGTTAACGGTGGTCTATGTGAATGCTTTTACTAATATAGCTCTATAATTTTGACCCCGTGTTTGATTGGAGAAAATTCACATTTGATAGCAGAGTCACTGCAGCTGTACGCTGTACTACCACCTCAGCATCAAACAGAACAGTTTCAAACTTTTGTTAAAAGCCACAAATTAGTTTGAGATTCACGAAGAGTGGGTGTAAACTTTTGACCAAATCTGTATTTCTAAGTAGTTGGTTGTAGAAGTGTATATCTTATGTATAAGCATATCTCAATTTAAGATCAAGTGAGGCTATCTGTGACACATTTCTTCTTGAAATGTTTCAATCTGTTTTTTGTGCATGTTGCCTCTTTGTATCTGGAGTGTCATCCATTAATATGATAATTTGTCTTGATTTTTGTGCCTTCGCTGACAGCTAAAATGCACCATGGGAACTTTGTGAGCTCTCTCATTTCCTACGCCCTCTCCTATCTCTGGTTTTCTCATTTCCTGCGCCTCCCTTCCTTAACGCCTCGTCTCCATCTCGCTGCCTCGATATGTTTCTCCCGTTAGTCTCGTACTGACCGTCGCCATGTCTATGGAGGCCGTAGCTTCGTCCATGATGAGGATGCTGCTCTTCCTCACGAAGGCTCTGGCCAGACAGAAGAGCTGTCTCTGACCCTGACTGAAGTTCTCTCCACCCTCCGTCACCATGGCGTCTGGAAACACAATCACAAATTGAATCTATAAACTATGTAAGGTGTGGGCACTCTTCAGCATGATAAAAAATGCTAGAGAACGTCCCATTCAAGTAAAGCCGATATGTTCTAATCTACATAACTCTGGAAATAGCGACAAGAAAATAACCACAGGCCTAAACTTGTCCAACATTAAATTGAAAAGTTCAAAACAATTGGAACAAGGCTGGAAAATGAGCCGTTTTCTTTCCCGCCACCAGCCACAATGAGATTTATGGTAAGAAGAAAAAAAATCTCCAGAGCACACTGTTAGAGAAATGAAGGGAAAAAATGGTATCTTGGGGGCACAAAGTCTTCTTAACAAACTTTAGACATAAGAGCTCCATTTCATCGTGAGGCGTGCAACGAAAGGAGCCTCCTTTTTTAAAGCATCACAAACATAACGGTGGGAATTTGGTGAATTTGACTGACTCGTACTGAAACTGTGTGCTTTGGTCAGATGTGTGTGAGACAGAACTTTTCCTCGGACAGAACCTGGTGCAGCAGAGAGGGCACCTGCTATACGGACGCTATTGGTCCTCGACGCAACCATCCGGGATTACCCCACCTCAGGATTTTCTCTCTTCCCATTTCTTTCCTCATTACTGTTAATTAACTAGCTTCTCAGCTCCAGGTTTGCTTTGGAATTTATAAAAAGGGTTAAAAAAGGCAAAGAAAGACCTCCTGCCCACTGTTGAATATGCTGGAGGACTTGTGATGGTCGCGTGCCTATATTCTCTCTCCATAGATTAAGTAACCTTGGAATTAGAGAGCATGGCATAATAAACGTTAAAATATAGGGATGTTTTGGGTAAAAAAAAAATCTATAATCTACTTTCAAAACATCTCAGTCCTCAGATCTAAGTCGTACAGAAAAGCTCTGAGGTGAACTGAAGGCAGGGGACCATGAGAGAGGACTTTGGATGACGTAGCGGTTCCCAAGCCTGGTCCTCCATGTTTTAGGTGTCTCCTTGCTGCCACACACCTGACTGAAATGCACTGATGATGATCTAGAGAGATGGCCAAAGATATTTAACTTGCTCTAACCCAGTGGTTCTCAATCTTGGTCCTCAGGACTTGCATATTTTGGGTGTTGCCACACATCTGATTTCAATGAATGGGCGACTACCAGGCATCTTCAACTCTTGCTCAGGAGGTAATCCAATCATTTGAATCAGGTGTGCAGATTGAGGGACGCATGAAGGACCAGGATTGAGAGCCGCTGCGCTAATTTTATGAAATGTTATGGGAGAATATTATCACTTTTCCCCCCTGGTAAAAACTGGTTGTGAACAGGATGAGAAACAGTTGTACTCATTATTCCATGAGGAAAAATAAATTTCTTTAAGTGATTTTTCTTCTTCTTTCTCAGTTAATGTACTGAAATGAGAGATTACGCTGCCGCAGTAAAAGATGGAGCAAACGCTTTCAACACGTCTTCATCAGGGTGCCAATTAGTGTGGAGGGTGCCTCAGATGCTCTCAGTTTATATTCCAGTGTCACACTGAGTGAAGAGCAATTTTGCTTATCTGTCAGTATATTATAGGTTTTGCGTCACTTGTTGCAGGTTTAGGCTGTGAGCAAGAGTTATTTAAATTATTTTTGCACATTTTCAGGTTCGACGGCTTGACTAGAAGGACGCGGCAAAAGGCACAAAGTGATTCGCAGAAGTAAATGTTTAGAGACTACATTTCTAAATCAAAATTACACGGTTTTAGAAAAACATGCAAGCCCTGAGCTATTTAAAGTCAGAATGCCTATTTTTGTTTTATTTTATTTCTTTGAACCTGTAGGATGGGGAAATCCCAAAGGTTAGATCCACTGTCTAATTATGTCGATATGCACAGATACTTTAGTTGGTCCAATATACAATTTCTATTATCAAGTCACTGGGTGAGTTCATGTGAATGATGATAACTTATTTATTATACTTTAAGAAAGAATTTCAGAAAACATGTTAAAAATCTATTTTCCCTGGAAAAAAAACAACAAAAACAAATCACCAGCATGTATCTTATTTTAGCCACAAAAATAACACATTTTAGGAGAAACTGACTTTTTTTTCTAAGCAAATTCTTGTACCATCAGATCATGTACTTTGTGTGGCATAATCTGGACTATTTGCAGACTGGTTTCCCCAGTTTCCTGCCTGCATCTTTCTAAACCAGGGATGTCCAAAATTTTTGTCACAGGGGCCAAAACTGTGTAGTCAAAAGTATTCAAGGGCCAAAATCAGTTCAGTTCACGGGCCACAAATGGCCCCTGGGCCGCACTTTGGGCACCCCTGGTCTAAACTCTCAGTAAAAAGAAAAGTCTTAAACGGACATCTGTTCCCATGAGCACGGTGACAGGTATGCAACATTTACCAGTGGCCTTTTTTTGAAACTCTAAACTTGCTCAATAATTGAGGTGAAATTCTTAAGCCGATCCTCTGTCTGTTTATAGAAGCTGTAACTTGATAAATATTCCTCTCACGGTTGTAATTTCTCAGTTTACGTAAGAAAACTCCAGGCTAGATTAACTAAAGCATTTGGAAACTAGGACATTTTAACGCGTTCTCACTTTCTCCAGCTCTCTATGTAGAATCGGTGTTCCACGATTATCCGTGCAGTGCCCTGCAAACTGTTTTGCATGCAGCAAAGAGACTGAGTGGTTGTTTTCCATATGGAAAACCTAATTAACCTTAAATACCCTATCCACAGATAAATGTCTTATTTGGCAATCTGCGTTCAGTTTCCAGATGCACGCTTTCACCAGTGTTGCACATTGTAAAAGAAATATATGAGATGACACCAGCATGAGTTTGTTATTTAATTATAGGAGCACCTGGGTCTTCAATCTTCTTGCTAAAAATCGTATGAGACAACAGAGCGGCGTAACAAAATAGCGGAAAAAGGCTGAAGCTGAAATAAAACGGTGCAGTAAGAAGCTCCTTGTTCAGCTGCAGGCAAGGAGCGGATGCCTGCACAGCAGCTCACAGGGTTTCAGATATGGAGGTTTGCAAAAGTATTCATACCCTTGATTTTTTTTTTGTCACAATAGAATTTTTTATTTTATTATAATGTTTTGGGGTTTTATGTGAGAGACTAATACAAAATAGTAGATATTTGTGAAGATGAAGAAAAATTACATTGTTTAGAAGGTTTTTATTTGTATTCACAAAAGAAAAATTTGAAATTTGTTTTCAGCCCCCCTGAGTCAATGCTTTGTAGAAATCCCTTTTATTGGGATTATTGTCTTTGGTGGGGTTTTCTCCACCAGCTATGCACATATCGACAGACATATTTTCCTATTCTTCTGTTCCTGACAGCCCAAAGCTAAGTCAGGATGCAGGGAGAGAGTCTGTGAACATTATTTTATGAGCCTCACCACAGATTATCTGTTGGATCTGGACTTTGACTAGGCCTTTCTGACACATCAATCTGCTTTGATCTAAACCATGTCAGTTTAACTCTGGCTTCGTGTTTAGGGTCATTGTCATGCTCAATGGACAATGACCAGGATTTTTCTATATTTAGCTCCATCTATCTTCAGATGGACTCTAACCAGCTTCTCCATCTCTGCTCAAGAACATATAAGGGCTTTATATGTGAGAAGGAGAATAACCCCCCCCCCCCCCCCCAGCATGTAGCTCACTCTTCTGTGCTGAAAAAAAGTATCTCAACAACATGATGCTGCCACCACCATGTTTCACTATAGGGATGGTGTGTGCAATGTCAGCTTTTCAATTACACACAGAAAGACTGTACTTATTAGGTGAGTTCTGTGCAATTAGATTCTATTATTGGGCATTAGGGGTAAGTAAGCAGGGAGTAGGCTACTTTTTTATTTTTTTTTATAAAGTGTCATTTTAAAACAGTTTAAAAAAAAATGGCCACAAAGTCAGCAAAGACCAAGTCTCAGAGGAGTTACAGACTAAAAGTTTTCGGCTTTGTACCGGGAGCAGCGGACAGATGCTGACCCTGGCATCGATGGCTAAGAGCCGCAGTGTGTTTGGTTAAAAGCTGACACAGATAATCAGAAGCCGGGCCAATTAAAGCTCTGGAGGCCTGGATTCAGTAAGTCTAGCTGCTGCGTTCTGGATGGCTTGTAGACATGAAAATGTTGACCCCCCCCCCCCCAGCACCTGAATAGAAATGTATGCAACTCTTTTCAGAGCTCTACAGACCAAGTAACATTTTCACTGCGTTTTACAGCAAAACAGCCATTTGTTACTTCATGACATAAAACCCCAATAAGACTAATTGTGGAGAAATATTCACACCATGTGAATACTTTTGCAAAGCACTGTAACCTCAGACGTGGCTGAGTCTGCTGCAGGTGTCGGCTGTCAAATCTGCTGTATTAAGAAGGTGCAGTAAGTTAAAATTTAATGCCTCAGTGACCTGATACAGCAGTCAGGTCCTCGAACAGAGACACTCAGTTACGGCACCCTGAGCGTCAACTCAGAGATTATTAATTAGCTAAAGCGCCGATTATTCAACACGTTGATATCACAGTGAATGCCAGGGTTCGTATTGTCTTACCGAGACCTCCTGGCAAGGTTTTAACGACAGGCTTCAGCTGGGCGATCTCCAGAGCTTCCCACAGCATCTCGTCTGTTGCCTTCATCTCTGGGTCCAGGTTGAACCTGCGCACACGTGTCCACCAAGCAACAATTAGAGCTGCTGTTCCTTTTTGACAAGCAGATCAATCTTATGGAACTAAATCTAAGATAAATGTTGCATAATTGAACATTTCGCTCGTGGATTTTACAATAAAACCTTTTTATTTCGAACAGGCTGTTTACATATTGAACCCGGACATTTTCTTGCAATAAATGTTTGGATTTTTCTTGATATCAGGCTGGCTGACAGCAGAGACTGAAACAAATTGTACTGGTTGCATTATACGTGACTTAAATGTCCAAGAAGTACTGCCTTTTTAAATTCCCAGTCATCCGTCCTCCAACATGAAGAGACTTTTATGGTGTGTACCACTGAGGTCTATAAATAGGCGGCTCCTCTGAACATTTCAGAGAAGCGTCCTCTTATCTGTAAGCAGCTCTCCTCGCGTTTCAGATAAGTGTGATTAATGGTTGCCGTAGTTTTCCCAAATGTTGGTCCTCCTGGAAATGTTCTGTGTCCCTCTTCATTAACTAAGACCGCTATCAGCACCATATGATCTGAACCCCCCATTAACGAGCCTTCCTGTTGACAGAGGAGCTCGTCGTACCGGATGGTGCCGCTGAACAGGAAGGGGTCTTGAAGGATGATGGACAGCCGAGACCTGAGGGTCTGCAGAGGCAGCTTGGAGATGTCAATGTTGTCAATCACAATCCTCCCTGTGAAGCAGGAAAAACGTAGACAGTTTTTTTTTTCTTTATAAAAAGCCAAAAGCAGTTATGGAATACAGCCAGAGACTCATTTACTGGCACCCCTGTTAAACGTGTAAAAAGGCCTTATAATAAAGTTGTCTTTTATTGCAGCAGCCTAATCTGGCGTTGAAAGATTTATGAAAGTCCAACATTTGCATTAATTTATTCAGAGGGGAAATGATAACTTTAAACAAAAATTACCAGTGGCAGAATTTACCGTTACCCCCTAATGAACACCGTCCTAACCTCCCTTAATGAAACTAAAGCTTTCTGGAAAACGTATGCGTCACTTTTTAAAAGTTGATTGCAGTTCTGAGGTACTTCCAATTAGCAATCTAGTCAGGAATCAAGAAAACCTTATTATTTCCCTTAAAAGGCTATTTTTGTACAGCCACTCTATCCATTTACAGTCTGAAAGGACGGTCAGAGAACCAATATATGTAGATAAGGCAATTATAAAGTACCATAAACAATTAAAACCAAGCCTGCAGCATTGTGGTGTACAAAATGCACATTTAAAATAAAAGATAATAACAGTTTATTAAACTGCTGCAGAATTATTTAAGACTGACACTCAGGAGTCTAATAGTAGATGGAATAATTAAAAAAAATAATCTTCTTATGTCAGGCATCAAAGTAAAACTCAAGGATAAACCATCTCTCTTCTTTAGGATGACAATGCACTGCGCCTTCTTCCTGATTTGTCTTTGACACCATGCGAGGCGCCATATATTTTTGAGCGTGCTTTAATTATCCCGTTGAGGCTGTTTTTTTCCCTAATAAAAAGATTTTCTAGCAAGAAGATCAAATAACACAGCAATAAAAGATGTTCAGTAAAAAAAAAAAAAAAAAAAGTTAGGATTCAGTCACTGACATCAAAGGACTTTAACATCTGCAATAAGTTCATTCCTGTTCCAGTTGGTAGATTTCCCATTTCTCTACGGTATGAATATGAAGTGACACAAACACCTGTTCTTCTAGCCACTGCCCACAAGACTCAAAAAACATCCATAATCATCTTTCCACCAAAGTAGTAAGGAGAATGGTAAATTAAGGTCATCAAGTCTCCATAACAACACATAGACACAATATAACTGTATTAAGTTTTGAGCAATGCACCGTCCCAGTAATACCACTTTTGAGTGTGGTAGAGGATCCATAATGCTGGCGGTCTGTTTCTATTCCCAAGGCCCTAGGAGATCTCTTTTAAGTGCATGGCACCATGCAGTTTGTAACGCCAGGGCATGTTTTAAAACAATCTGGTGGACTTTGAACCAGTAACCTGAAAGTGGGTCGTCACAAGCTCTTTCAGCAAGAAAATAATCCAAGCAACACGGCCAATGTGAGAATCTATTCAGCAGGTGCCAAGTCCATCTTCTTTCATGGCTCTTTTTATGGCACCTGGGTCCCATAGAAAGCCGCCTGAGAGTTGAGTCCAAAAGAGATGACCCGGGTCTCTGCAGATGGAACTGTCCTGGTGCAACTCTGTGAAATGTTAAGGAAGAAGACTAATGCCTGCTTCACACGGCAAGATGTTAAAACTCTCAGCTGATTTTTAAAACCTGCGACACATGACGATGAAAAAAGAAATCGTAGCTATAACATGTTTGGTCCTACAGTGTGTTGTGTTTGATCATACGCCGATCACAACACACCACACAGGAACAGATTTCACTCAGGAACATTCAGACGTCAGACGGGAAATCTCGCAAAACCTCTCGAGATCAAACGTGAGTTCAGAGTAAATAAACACGGCTGACGAGGAACAACGACGCTGATAGTTTGTGGTCTGATTTTAACAGAGGAAAATCATTACAAAAAGAAAAGGCGTTAGTTGGAAGGAGCGGAGAAGGCCGCAACTACATTTGGTCTCTACATTTGCTACACTATATGGAGATGAGTTGTAGTGGTTTTTTTTTTTTTCAGGTTTCTATTCTCCCACTTTTTGATTGGTTACACGTCACATTCAAAAGGCTGCGTGCTCGTTTGTCCCCGGGGAACAACACACGCTAGAATATCAGGCCAAGACAATCCAACATGTTGAATATCCCCGATTTAATGTCGGAGCGGTCCCGTGGTGCTTCTGAGCGCATTAGACTACTCTTAACACAGCAGGAATATCTCACAAGGTTACTTTAAGAGCCTTCCTGATAATTGGGGCGTCCTTAGGATTATCAGAAGGTGAAGATTGTGGTAAAAATCTGGCTAATCATCCAGCCGTGTGAATCAGAGATGAGCGCAGCCCAGTTAGAAAAAGGGGGCTGTACAAAATATTGGTAGAGGTGCTGATAACCAGTGATTTAGTTGAAATTAATTTTCTCCCCAACATGAATTTATTTTCTACATTGAATAAATATTTTCAAATTAAAGGTTAATTTTGTTCTTTTCTTTTTGCCTTGTGAAAACATGCTGCTGTAATAAAAGGTTTGATTATTCGAAGCATCAGAAGTACCAAGTGATTGCTCCTTATCTGCACTTGTGATATGGAGCTAAATAGGTGATAATTTTACCCTCGAACATATCCACCATGCGGAAGAAGGCCAAGGAGAAAGAAGATTTGCCGCTGCCCGTCCTCCCGCAGATCCCCACCTGAAACACCAACAAATCACAGATCCGTGAGCAAAGCTCAGATCTGTGAAGCAGCTTCCAGACACAGAACCACTCTGCTCACCTTCTGACCAGGATGCACATGGGCGTTGACATTTTTGAGCACAGGTTTTAGGGTGGTGTCGTAACGGACGCTCAGGTTCTGGATCTTTATCTCTCCTTGTCGGGGCCAACCGTCGGGCACCTGAGACACAGCTGAGACACCCAGAAACGTCACAGAAACTGCAGGGCAGCAGTTCGGTAAGAGTTTATAAAAGAAAACTTTTTTAAATATTATCTAAGAATTAAAATAACTTGAAGAATGTAAAACATAAAAGGCTAAAGGGCAACGCCATGACTGAAGTAAAAGACGAAGAGGAAGTGGGCTGGTTTGGGGTCAGAAATGTGACTGCTCCACTCACTGAGGAGTCCCTCGTAATTCTCCGGCTCGGTTTTGAGCAGGCCATTAATCCTCTTGACCGAGCCAAGCTGCACCTCCATGTCTGCCAAGTTCCTCACCATCCAGTTCATGTAGTTGGACACCTGATACAAGAGGACAACAAGGTCGGTTACGGTCACGCCGTCCTTCCAGCCAGGACGCAACACTAAACGACTGCATCGCAGAGTCTGAACACTGGGCGAGAGTCCGTCTGACTGAGATTAAATGTCTAAAATGTCTAAATATGTCAATGGTTTTTGAGAAGAGCCTGTAATATTTCAAGTATCTTTTTTGTTCTCCAAAAAATGTCAGTTTTGGGGAACAAATGAATGCTTTGTTTTGTTGAAAGCTGAGATGGTTTGAAATATGAGGTGGTTTGATTTCTAATTGAACTCTTTGGGTTTTAAAAATTAGGACAAACTTTTATCGTCACTTCTGTTTTTTTACAGCCAACACGTCAAGGGTTTTGATTCAACACAGTCCTTTGGTAAAAATAGAAAAGATATATTTTAAGTTAATATGTTTTCATCAATTTAAAATGTCATGTTTTTCTTTACAATCCGTACTGGAAGGATGTAGAAGTGCTTTTGCTGCCAAGAGAAAATGAAGAAAGAAACCTTTATTTTATGTGCAATTGTTCATTCCAGCCAAATATGTCTGCATTTAACCCATCCCTTAGGGAGCAGTGGGCAGCACACGGTGCCAGGGGAGCAATCTGGGGCTCAGGGTCTCGCTTAGGGACCCACAGTGGCAGTCTGTGGGGTTTGAACCAGGTACTTGCAGCCTTCTCAGAATGCAAGCATACTGCTCTAAGCTCTAGGACACGACTCCCCTTAATTTAGATATATTCTGAAGTCCATCCATCCATCCATCCATTTTCCAAACCGCTTAATTCCTCATGGGGTCGCGGGGGAAGCTGGTACCTATCTCCAGCGTTCACCGGGCGAGAGGCGGGGTACACCCTGGACAGGTCGCCAGTCTGTCGCAGATATTCTGAAGTCATTGGTTTCAAATAAATTACTTGAATACAAGTTGCCAGTTTTAGAGGTTTTTGCGACTTGACTCAAATTGAAATATGCTGACTTTTATTGCTAAAACAGAAAATACTTCATCCTCTTCAGGTCTCCTCCTGCTTTAAATGTTCAAATATTTCTTATTTAAGTGCTGGGAAGCTTCTCGGCGGAGATAACTGCTGCTAAAAACGAAGCAATAAAACGGGCTCACCATGAGCGCGTATGTGAGTCCGAGTCCCACCAGGCCGGGCGACAGCTGGTTGTACAGAGAGTTAGTGATCGAGGACACAGCCGCCACCAGCACCACACAGGCTCCAACGTATTCCTGCAGATCACAGCAAGCAGACTCGCTGAATGACTAAACAGGATATATCAAAGGTAAAGTAATTTACCTGAGTAGACTGGTTTACTGACAGAGTGATGAACATGCATTGTTTTCTGCATTCTTGCAAACAGTTCAATAAACATCTCCTAACTGTCACCGAATAAGAAAGGAACGGCAGCCAAGACATTAAACAGGACGTGAAGACTGCATTTTATGGAAATAGGCTAATCAGGCAATCGACATTTCAGTACTTCAGCAGAGAGAGCAGTTATCTGTACACACCGACGTGAATGTGAGCCAGTACAGTGAGGCAGAACTGATCTGAATGTCAAAGATCCAAACAGCAGATGGGTCATTACCATGCGGACCTCCAGCCAACGGTTGGCAGCTGTGAGGAAGAGCGAGGCGATGTTGTTGGCGTCGGTGAACTGCAGCAGCCTCTGTCTGAACCTGGGCTCATACCTGCAGAAGGAGGAAGAGCTCATTCAGTCCAGAACATCTCAAACTCTGTTACCGCTTTCCCTGCTCGGGAGCTTTCTTCTGCCTGACTGGAGTTAAAAAGCAGGAAGCTCAATATGCAGCACAATGATTAAACTTTAGGGGTGTAATCCAGCAGTTATATGTAACGAAGGGTGTTTAAATCAAAAGGAAATATTTATTAACATCTAAGATAAAAATAGATAAAAAATACTTGGCAAAAATAATTTAATGTCTGATGCAGAAGAAGAAATATTTGGCTGTTTGGTAGCTGTCAAATGAATGAATCAGAAATTAACCTCTGTGGCACCTATTCCAAGCATTCAGTATGCCGAGGTGATTTTTTTTTTTTTTTTATCTGCGTAGCGTAGCATGAAACTAGGTGCTGTCATTGTGTCCTTTCTCCAATAAGTAAATAAATTAAGTACATTTTGCAGCACCAGTGCCAATATTTGATACAGATATTAATAAAATGACATTTGCTGCTAGAAAAGTAAATATTTATGTTAGCTTAATGGAGCAAAAAGCGAAATTTCACCACTAGGTGGGCTGTGGAGCACTGTCTGTAGACCAAAACAAGATGCATGACAAGTCACAACTCTCTACATCCACCCACCCCCTCCCTTTCTCACCCGTCGCCCTCCTATGCACATATTTGCAAAGGATAAATACACAGCAAAACAGCTTCAGTTTTTGGAGGAACATGTCTAGTCAAGAAGTAAGTAACTCATAACTTTATAAGGTTGTTAGCAAGACAACGTTTTGATTCACTGGACGTGCTCTCCGCCATTTTGCCACTACGCTAAGCTGCTTTGATGGTGACATTTTATGGACATGAGCGGCTGGCCCGTCTTTGTAAACAGACTGGAGAACAACACAGAGAGATGATTTGTGATGTCATACCATAGTCCAACTGAAAACATTTTTTTTTGTTATTTCTATTTAAAATAATGAAATTTTGCTTATTGCTCCATTAACTACCCAGAAAATAAGTCTAACTTCCTGCTGTTACGGCTACTCTAAGCATTTGCTTGTCGAGGTGAGTGAATCTTCATCAGTGCAGACAGAGCATCTGCATAACATAGTGTGAGACTAAATAGTGTTATTATCGATTAATTGTTGTGTTATTTAAGGGGGATTTCTGCTAATTTTGTGACATTGGAGTCGATTGGATGTGTGTATGGCATTCCTGAGTAACAATACTGAAGCCATTAAAGATTTTACATGTCATAATAATCACAGAGAACCTGGCTTAGCTGGAGACCACCATTACATCTGCTTTAGTATCAGATATGTTGAAAGGCAATGTTGGAGCATAATTTACATAAACCTACTTCAAACATTATTTAAAGGGAAAACAGAAATGTCATAGTTTGCTGGGTGTAGAAGACATGTTCAGGTATCTTATACAATTTAGACAAAAGGGCTTTTTTCAGTTGTTTAAGATCACACTGCATTTACAAACTTCTATCTTCCCCTAGCCAAAAAAAAACCTTTCAAATCTTTTCTCAAACTGACTACATGAGATTCATTTTAAACTGGTACTATGTTTAAAAATATATATGTAAATCAAATTCTGCAATAGCCATGTTGAGACTGTAGGTGGCAACGACAACATCAAATCCCAGACCAAAACCAAAGAAAGAATATTCTCTCAAAACATTTGTCGTTTATTAACATAACTTACTAATACTCACAGTCATTAACGTTTTAGCACAGGCTCAGAGCTTTGAAAATGTTGCCAGATAAAGAACAATAAAGACTGCTGTGTTTTTATGTGAATGCCCAAAGCAAAAAGTAGGCCGCTATCATACATTTTTAATGTCTCTGCTCGTCAATTTATAGAAAATAGTGATAATAATATCCAAAAAATAGTAGGTGATGGCGTATCCATTATTATTAAGAGTCAGAAGTCTAAAACCGGCATACTTTAGACATAGCAGGTGCCTGTATTACATATAAAACACATTTTCAGGCTAGATTCAGAAAGATGTGGCTTAAAAAGCCGATTTAAAGTGAATATGTTTGCATTAATTATCTCATACAGCCGTACTGTCCTGAAAAATGTAAAAACAAGCTCCAACCTCACCAGAAAGAAAATGTTAATGCTCTTTTAAACCTTTTCTCTCAGGCTTTTTTCACAGAATACCGCTATGAATAGCAGTTTTTCTGAGGATCCATGCGCAGTCATTGAAGCATTTAATCTAAACTCCAAGCCCCACTGATCTCTGTCTTCATTCAGCTTTTAGTACTACAGGCGCCTCAATTTCTGCAGATCTGAGGGGAAAACAAATGCTTTTTACCTGAGGGCCCTTATGGTGGTGAGGCCCTCCACTGTCTCGGAGAAGTGGGAGAGTAAAGGGAGTTGGGTTGCGTCCTCCAGCTGCTGCAGGTCCCTGACCAGCAGACAAAAAAGACAGGGAAAGTATCAGCTGAAGTTGAAATTACACCATCAACGACACTGAGGAAAACTTCTGCTTTACAATTAATTTATAATATAAAAGATGAAAACACCTTGAAGCCACTCGGAAGTATTTCTGGATGAAGTAGCAAGCAACAGCCAGCGGCAGCAGGGCGATGAGGAAAACGGGCGTCACATAAGAGATGACGCCCAGGGCGGACAGACACAGCAGGGTGGAGCGGGAGAGACACTCCAGGGTGGTGGGGATGTGCTGGTCGATAGTGTTTGTGTCCGTGGAAAACCTGTTGAGAATGCTCCCGAGCGGAGTCGTCTCAAACAGCCTTAGAAGGACAAAGACACACAAGTAGTATGAATGCACAAAATCCAAATTGGGCAAAGTTTACTAAGGTATTTTTTTATCATGATACTTATTTATAACTCTGTATTTTGGCAAATAGTCTTCATTTATTATATTTCTATGAATACATACTTGTTACTTCCCCAACTTCAGTCTCTTTTCTTTCCTACTTGTGACTACTCACACAGTTCCTTTATGCAGGTTTTTTTTATTAATATTAAAGCTGATTCCTAAATATTTATTTTAACTTATGTCTTTCCTTACTCCACATCTGCTCATTACTAATTATTACTTATTTGGACGTATTACTTATAATAATTTTATTTACTACAGTAACGTATTACTATGTATTTTCTTAAACTTCTTATTAAAACTATCATGCTAAAACATATGTAATACCAGTTAGTACAAATTATTTATTAATCACTACTCATCTTATATTTCTTACTTATAAATTAGGTAACTTGTTACGACCTTATAAGTTACTGCATTCTATTTCATACCTATTTATTACTCATTGCCTTCATTATCAGAACTAATTTACCAATTCATACTACTTACTTTTTCATAATTGGTCATCTACATGTTGTAACCTATTTATTCCATACTCCGTCCTTTATCCTTATGTTTATCATTCTTACCTAGTTATTATAACTTATTGCTGATTTCTGACCAGTTTAACATTTCTTATAACTTTCTGATTCCCTATGTGTTTTATACTATCTTAGACCTTTCTCATTTATTAGCTGCTTATCACTACTAATTAGTGTTACTTTCTATTTATTAATTATTCCATTATTACCTTTTACTTAGTATATCTGTATGATATATATTACTATATTACAATTTTGTAAATTCTCAGATACTTATTACTACTATTATACTACTATTTATCTCTGTGTACCTATTTCACACCCTTTTACCATATATTTTACTACCCATATGTTTGATGCTACCTGTATCTACTTACCTATTTATTTCCTACTGTACACATTTCTACAAAATGTTCCTTTTTACGGTCGTAGCTACTTATTACCTGATATATATCATTACATGTTATTTCCTAATTACTATTAATAAAAAAATCTAATTGTCATATTTTATTTAAAAACAGCTTTTCCACCAGCTTCTACCTACAATAATTTTCTCATGTACATTTAAATGATTGAGATTCCCACATTCAAAAATATTTTCTCAACTATTTCTGTTTGCACGCTTTCCAATCAGCCGTTTCAGTTTAAATCTGTTCTTGTCGAGTGCAGCTGGGTTATTTTGTGCATGTCTATGAAGGGCATGCGAAATGTTCGTCTGCGTTCAGGGCAACGCTGCGAGCTCGCCTCCAGAGAGAAAAGCAGATTGTGCTCTGAGTAATAAGGCTAAATGAAGGCGCTTTTAACTGTGTCCCTTTATATAAATTATCTGTGCGGCACACGGACCCAGAGAGACACAGCGCGCTGTGCCCTGACGTCCTGTTTCCACCTGATGTACGAGGCGCGCCTGCACTCACGCTCACACTGTGGGTGTTGTACCTCATGGGGGCCAGAATGATCTTGTTGAGAAGGTTGTGGTGGAGCCCCTTGGCCACTTTGAGGCCCGTCCATTCCACGGTCACAGAGGTGGCGAGACAGAGGACGATGCCAAGACAGCACAGCACGCTGAACACGGACAGATACCACGAGTGGCTGAAGCCGCAGTCCTGCAGCACAGAGGCACATTTATCAAAGGCATTTCTGTGACAGGGTGTCTGAGGTGGTGCCATTTAGTTTGCTTGTACTATAATTACCAGCATAATTAAACTGTGGGGCTGGTTAAAAATTAGCCATCTAATGTGGCACAAGCCAGTGAAGCTCAGAGCTGAGCTGGAAACCTTTGAACAAACAGCAAAGGGAAGTGCTGAAAATGCTGTTGTTCCCCACTTTCTTCTTTCATTTATCAGCTACAAGCGGGACTTCATACGAGTCTGCTTTGTATTTTCTTTGTATTTTTATGTGTTTTATTGTGTTGTTTAACTGATTTAATTAAGCTATACAGCACATAAAGGAGAAAATACAAGGTTTCTAACTATAATTAAGTTCTGAGTTTCTTCTGGCTCAGGGAATCAACCCTGAACCCATAATTAATTAAATCAAATTAATTGTTCCATAAATGGTTAACGCTTTTATGGTAGGAAGATGAGTTCATATGCTGAAGCAAATTAATTGTTAAACATAACCAGGCTCTGTAATTAGGTTTATTAAGATCTGGACCAGTTCATCCAAAACAAAAACAAAACAAAACTTTGGTTCTATCATTATTACAGTAATGTGGGTGAATACAGGGAAAATTATTGGGAAACATCAATAAAGTGAGAGCCTCAAAAAGTTCTTCTCATCAGTTTAATCTTTTCACATTTTGTCACGTTACAACCACAAACTTGTGATTTTTGGTGATAGGGCAGCTCAAAGTAGTGCATGACTGTAGAGGAAGGAAAATGAGTGTGATGGCCCGTTTACTCCGATAAACTAAATAAATCTACCTATTCGGATCACATTACATACAACAACCCCAAACATGTAGCCAGAGCCGATAAAGATATGTTCTGAGAAACTAGCAGCTTCAGTCATTGAAAGGTTTTGAATCAGGCAGGATGAGCAGAAATGCAAGCAACATAGTTTTTTTAATTTTATTTACCAAATAAATTAAAAACCCATCATTCATTTTCCTCCTGCATCATACATATATACGTCAATTTGTGTTTGTGTCTTTAATACAATCCCAATAAATTTTGTCATAGTTTGTGGTTGCAATGTGAGGTTCAATGGGCGTCAATACTTTTGTAAGACACTGTATATTTATATATGTATATATGTACTTATCTTTTAAAAGCACATTAGGGTTTACATGTTCTCCCTGTGCATGCCAGGGTTCTCTCCGGGTACTCTGGCTTCCTCCCACAGTCCAGAAACCTGGCTGTTAGCTTATTTGGTCTCTCTAAATTGTGTGTGTGTGTGTGTGTGTGCATGGTTATTTGTCCTGTGTGTCTCTGCGTTGCCCTGTGATGGACTGGTGACATGTCCAGCCTGTCCTGACCACTGAAGATAGGCACCAGCCCCCCCCCTCACGACCCCACACGGACAAGCGGGTAAAGACAATGGATGCATGGATGGAAACTAAAATGACCAAATCTACCATAGTTTAGACAAATATTAAAAAAGGGCAAAAATACTTCAAGGAAATCTACCTGTGTTGTCCTGCTGCTGTTTTACAAAGCATGAACAGAGCATATTATCTGTTTAGTGCTTGAAAAGGCAGTTTGAATCCTTCTCCCACTTTGCTGTTCTGAGCCGTTCATCGGACGTGTGTGTGCTTGATGTCCAAAGAGGACCTCTGAGTGTCCCCGCGTGGATTAGTCCGCAGCAGAGCACAGATTAGATAAACCTGGCATAGACTCTCTGAAGCTCAACCAAATGAAATGGTGCTCGGCGACAATTAATGTGCACTTAGCTGTGCTTATGCTCTGTTTGTGTTCTCAGGAACCTTTCAGACCTGCAGCCTTCATGGCAGCTCACTCTGTTTGTTGCCTTCAAATGGCCGTATGAAATGTGACCTCAGATTTCTTTTTACAGGACACACACACACACACACACACACGCACACACACTAAACTATTATTAAGATGGTCTGTTTACTCGTCCTGGATACAGCCACCAGACAACAGCTGGTGTGACCTCCGTGTGTGAATGACACAGCAAACCCCCCTCTCCATATTTATACTGAATAAGAATCAAAGTGTGGTGGTCCTCTGCCATGTGTTTCAAGCGCTATCATTACAACAAGTAAAGAATATAATCCATATTTAGAAAGGAAATTACTAAAGAGAGATGGGGAAACCATTCTAACACAGGTGAGAAATCTTAAATTCAAACCATGACAAGCAATTTCAATCATTTCAATATTTTTTTAACATTTCTTTCTACTTTTGTTTAGCAATTCAGATTAAATTAGTTTTCTATCGCCATGACCTTATCTATTGCATCTTTGGTGGTAATTTCAGATTTCTTTTGACTTTTGGCACAGTTCTTTGCATAAATGCGTGACTCCAGCTCTGATGTGCAGAATCACGGAGCGGCTGCTGCTGCTGCTTCAGGAGGGGTTTTAGTGAACGCTCCATCTGGAGCCGACAAAATCTGTGTTTGGGTTTTTGGTCAGCTCTGTTCAGCTGAGATTCAGCAGAGAATTAGTGAGGAGAGCGAAGAAGAAAATGTGAAAAAGCTATGATGATTTCCCTGGAGGGAAATTCTGCAATTATAAACATCCACTTAATAATTGCAAGGAATAAAAAATCTTTTTTGTTTGCATTGGATGTTGAAAGACTGCAATGTAATCCAAGTCTAAAAGTGTTATTACAACATAATGTTAAATCTGACACATTTTGTGCAGGGATTCCTGCAAAGGCAGATGTGCATCTGAAGTGTGAAAACCTTCGAATGTCATGGAAGGTGAGTTGCTGCATGAAGATGTGAGGATGATTGTGACAGCTTTAACTCACAGTGGTTTTTGAAAACAATGTTTTGGATGGATGGATGGATGGATGGATGGATGGATGGATGGATGGATGGATGGATGGATGGATGGATGGATGGATGGATGGATGGATGGATGGATGGATGGATGGATGGATGGACGTTTTATGGACACACACAACATTTAGGCTATGGGAACAGAAATAATAACTTGAAAGTTTTATTCTATATCCATCCAGAACCAGAAAACACCAATACAATTCCGCACTTTCCAGACTGGAAAATAATTATTTTTTAATTTCCACTCAGTCTTATTCTTGGTAGCAGGGGGGCCGTGGCACATCTTCGGTGCTCAGTGGACTCGTCCTGCCCACCCCTGCAACTTGGCCCAAACTCCGAAGCAGAAAAGGAAAATGAGTCAGGGATGCATCGGCTTCTCACCTTAACGAGGGTGCAGTTGTGAGCCGTGGCGTCTATCTTGGCCATGATGACGTGCGACGTCCAGTGAGCCAGCCAGTAGTCAATGGCAACCATGAGGGTGTGTTTGAGGAGCTGTGAGAGGAGGAGCAGAGTGAGGAGGAGGAGGCCTGCGGAGGACAGGTAGGTACCGCAGGAGCGCCAGGGGATGGTGGCTCGCTGACGCATCACCTGTGACAGGTTGTCGTCATCTTCGCTGTCCAAGGATTCCTCTGGGATCAAGATGGAAATGGGTTGAAAGGTCAAGGGGCTCCAGTGTAACGTGGCATTTGTTTCACCTTTAAACTTACACCCTTTTTATGTTTTACTTGTAGGCGGACTTATTTCTGTCTATTTGAACTGACTTCTCAAATGCTCCCTGACATTTTGAATATTTCTGCTTCTGCTCTCTGTCGACTTCCCCTCCTTTTATCACGCAATTTATGTTTTCAGGCACATTTCCACGATTCCGCCACATCATCTCCGTAACAAAATACCTCTAGGGCAAGAAATACAAAATAACAATTAGTAAAGACAGAGAATTGAATTATTTAAAAATTTTGTCACATTACAATCCCAAACTTATGTTTTATTGGGCTTTTACATGATAGACTAACACAAAGCAGCGCATAACTGTAAAGAAGAAGGTTTTCAAATTTCACTAATAAAAACATCCATTTGCAATCAGTCCACTTCACTCTGATACCACTAAATAAAATCCAGTGCAACCAACTGCCTTCAGAAATCTCCTCATTAGCAAATATAATTCTCCTATAAGTAGCATAATATCAGTAAAAATCCTGCTATTCTGTGAAGGATTCAGAGGTTTGTTAGAGAACATATGTGATCGAACAGCATCATGAAGACCAAGCAGTACAGCAGAAAGGTCAGGGATAACATTGTGAAGAAGTTTAAAGCTTGGTTAGATTATGAAAAAAATATTATAAGCTTTGTGCATTTTAGGAGCATCGGTTAAGCCATCATCTGACAAAGAAATACTTACGGCACAACTCCAAATCTAACAAGAAATAGCACCACCTAAATAAACAGGGCTGGTGAGGACAGCATTTTTTCCAAAGAAACAGCCCAGAGGCTCACAGTAATTCATGGTAAGCTGTGGATCTCTGGAGGAGCTGCAGAGATCCACAGCTCAGGTAGGATTTTTTGACAGGACAATAACCGGTCGTGCAGTCCCTCAATTTGAACCAATGGAAGAGAAACAAGAAAAAAGCCTTTGTTAAAAGAAAGCCCACCAGGAGTCCAGTTTGCCACAAGCCATGAAGGTACAAATAATGACAAACGTGCTTTGCAAGATGAGCCTTTTTTAAATGAATGAATCAAATCATCATGCACCTATGTGTGGTGTAAAACTAAAACTAATCCTTTCTTCAACAGGGACAGGGAAGTTGAGGCAGCGGTTCATCTTTACGCACAACCAGCAGTAACCTTAAACATACAGCTAGCGCTATTAAGGACCAGTTGACATGAAAACACATTTGTGTGTTAGAAAGGTCCAGTCAAAGTCCAGACCCAAACCTGACTGAGAATTTGCAGCAGGAATTTTTCACATATGTACTGCATCCAATCAGAGGTTCAGCTGAGCTATGTTGGAAAGAAGAATCTGTAATAATGTCAAAACTGGTAAAGAAATCCCCCCAAAAGACCTGCAGCTGTACTTCTACAAAACAAAATGTACTTCTACAAACTTGTGACTCACTGGAGCTGAATATAAAAAAACACTTTTTTGTTTGCAAAAAAAAAAAAAGAAAAGAAAAAAGGAAAACCATGTATCATTTCCGCCTCAACTTCACAATGATGTGCTGCTTTGTGTTGGTCTGTCACACAACATAAGACACTGAAACCTGTGGCTGCAATGTGACGAAAGGTTCATAGCCTATGAACTCTTTAGCAAGGCACTGTCCGCTACAGGCTACGGGATCTCTACCACTCCAAGCAGATGCTCATTCCCATGGGGGATGAGGAGCTAATGAATGAGCTCTTACCATCTCCCCACCTACGATGTGGAGTAAATATAACTCATCACATGCAGCAAGCATTTGAGCATGAGGCTGCATGTCGGGGCCTGCTGGGCTCAGACATGCGGGAAGCACAGAGGAAGCAGAAGGAAAAACGAGCTTAATGACTAGCAGGGGTAAAAGGGCAGCAGCAACAATTGCCTACAGTCATGCTATCATTCAGTAGCCTTTCAGGAACAGGAGGGAGGAACGTTTTGGAGAAAAGTGAGCGAAAGGCAAGACTACAATGCTATTCTAAAATGGAGAAATCCACACATTTGCACTTTGCTACCAGCATTACAACGCCACAGTGGCTGCTTTGATGCCATTTCTTTATCCAAACCATGCATTTTCTGGCCACACCTGCTTGCTCGTACACAAGGACGGCACCTGCCGCCGCTGCCGGAGACATCACAAAAGTCCATCCCGGGGTGCCACCAGCACACGGGAGACAATACAGAGCACAGATAAGGAACGCCGCCTCTGCAGCTCAACACCTACAGCTTCCTTTTTGTTTTTTTGTTCAATTACAAACACAATCACACACAGAGAGTCCCAGCAAGAGGCTGCTGGACTGAGCGAGGGGACATTTCAGAGTGTTCAGTAAGTCAAAGAGAGAGCCAAAGGGAAGATTGAGATTATTCAGTCAGTTTTAAGCGTTTGCAATAACCATAATAAAGAAATACACATATTAGGAGTCCCTTGGACCACTACAGACAGAGAGGGGGTAAACATTGAAATAAGCTTGTAGAGCTTAAGCTTGAATGTAACAGATGCTTCTCAGCAAACACAGCAGGTGAAATCCTGCATGTATCACCATGGGTGAAATCAGGGAAGCTCAGACTGCTGTCATGCATACATTTTCTCCCGCTGGTCGTTTCCCGGCTCCTCTCACCTTCCTCGTCCTCCTCCGTCCTCAGAGCTTCTCTGGAGTACATGGCCCTCCGTAGGTCTTTCCTTTCCATGTTGGTCATACTCTGTGCAACAGTCTCCTGAAAACAGATTCAAGAATGTCGTATGCACAGTTCCAGTTAAAGGCTTTATATATTCATCATGGGCATGAATGTCATATTAGTGACGTTTTAAAACATTTGTTTGATTTTGATGCACAAGTCTGACTTTACTGTGAGTTTCCTCAGTAAACAACAATTACCAACCTCATAAATATTTAATTAAAGGTCCCTCACAATGTTGCTAGAAACCTCCCCTTTCATGTAGCAATGAAGAAGCTTCTGACACAATTCAAGCTAAATATTTGGGAACTCTTCTTTAGAAAATCAGTTGTCTATATACATTGGTTAGTTTCCTTGCAGTGGCCCAGCTTTTAAGCATATTAAACGTATTAATAAGGTTGAGGCCATGGTACTTTACTTTTTAATGTGTGTTTGGTCCTGTTGAGACTCCATTTTATGGCCAAGTTTCTACCATCTAGTTGTTGATTTGATGGAAAGTTGAACACATTAATGGTAATCCTCCTGCTTCATTAATCTAGCCACTTTGTATATTGCACTAGTACCTCTAGATGTGAAATATCTCCACATCATGATTGCCCATCCACCGTACTTCATAGTTGGTGCAGTGTTTTTAGGTTTGAAAGGCTTACCTTGAATTATGCAAACGCAATACATCACAGTATCTAAATAACTCAGCTTTGCCTCATCTGAGCATAAACGTTTCCTCCATCCACGTTTAGCTTGTCCAGGAGGGCAGTGGCCTCAACCCAGAGGACAATGTGGGGTCTGTTCTGAAAAGCTGCACCTGTAGTAGGAAACTAATCACATCCACTACTTCTACAGAGAAAACAAAATCAAACATCTAACCAGTAATATGTCAGGGGATTTTTAATTGCTTCAAAAAGCATGTGGTTGAGTTGAACATTGCTAAGAGATAATTAACTAAATATAGTTTGGAGTATGTATATAAGGTATTTGAGACTGTGTGGATGACCTGGTGTCAAGTCAAGTTTATTCGTATTGCACATTTCAGCAGCAAGGCGGATCAAAGTGCTTTGAAAACATGAAAACATCATAAACACATTGAAACGGTCACTGTCTGTGAGACCAGCAACAAATCAGATGAAAAACATCAATGCACATCAAATATGTTGGTCAGTGTTCCTGTTATTATGGGCCGAAAGCAACTCTAAACAGGTCTTCAGTCTTTATTTAAAGGAACTCAATGTTTCAGTTCATCTGCAGTTTTCTGGAAGTTTGTTCCGGATTTGTGGAGCATAGGAACTAAATGCTGCTTCGCCGTGTTTGGTTCTGGTTCTGAGTATGCAGAGTAGACCAGAACCAGAAGATCTTAGTGGTCTGGAGGTCTTTAATGTATTTTGGTGCTAAACCGTTAATCGATTTATAAACTAACAAGGATTTTAAAGTCTATTCTCTGAGCTACGGGGAGCCAGTGTAAGGACATCAGAACCGGGGTGATGTGCTCCATCTTCCCGGTTTTAGTGAGAAAACCAGCAGCAGCGTTCTGGATCAGCTGACAGATTTTTTTGGGCAGACATGTGAAGACACCGTTGCAGTAATCAATGCGACTAAAGATAAACACATGCATGAATTTCTCTAGATCTCGTTGGGACATCGGTCCTTTAATCCTGGAAATGTTCTTCTGTGTGGATAAAAGGAAACCTAACTTCAAAATTGTCCTTATGTTTTAAATTAATTGAAGATGTTCTCTGTATAATTAGTCTACCCTGAAAACAGAAAGGCAATAAACAAAATTAATATCGCAATCATGCCCATGATAAGGGTATGTAAACTTCTGAACAGGATTAGATGTACTTTTTAGGATAAAATCACTTATCTAACCCGTTATTCAAGCTCCTATGACAGTTTGCTCACAAATGGCTCAATTAAAAAGAAGTAACCTCTTATTAGACACTGACTCGGAGTCATTAAAACCCCATTAATACTGTATCTGCCGTTAATAATCACCGTCTCAAACTCCCGGTCCTGCCTGTGCATCAGGGTCTTCCACTGTTTGAAGAGTTCTGGTTCGGTGTTCTGGATGTCCTTCAGAGTCCCTTCAGTCTGGATTGTCCCATCCTTCATGGCAATAATCTGAAATGAAGAACAAACCTGAAAAAATGTGTCCTCGCACACTTCAGAGATACTTTGGTGATATAAAGGCCATTAATGTTTAAAAGGAAAGAGGCTAAAGCAGACTACGTGGTCGTACCCAGTCAGCATGTGGCAGGTACTGAAGTTTGTGTGTGACCAGAACCACTGTCCTCTTCTCCTCCCTCAGCAGCTTCAGGATGCCAGCCTGCATCAGATGGTCACTCAGGTGGATGTCTAAAGCAGAAAATGGGTCATCCTAAAAATATATAAGCAAACGTATCAAAGTGCAAGAAAACAAACATCTGTTAGAACAAACAGTGGAACACAAAAGTCTACACACCTCTGTTAAAAAGGCCGGGTTTTTTGGGATGTAAATAATTTCAAAGCTTACTGCACCGTTAAGGTGACAAAAAAACAGTTCCTTGAAAAAGTGTTCACGCCACTTTGGCTTTCTCACTTTTTGTCACATTGCATTGTGTTTTATGTGGTAGACAAACACAGATAATAAAAATAAAACACTGAATTGCCCTGCATGACTCTTTGATTACACTGTTTTATATCTATTTTTCTCCACTTCTATTTATATGGATAAATCTCGTTGGTTTAAACAGACATACAGGTAACAATTTGTCGACGCACAAGCTGGTTTGCTGTTTCTGTTTGTTAAGATTGCATTTTGCATGTAGACCAAACCATTCAGTTTTAGTCTCATCAGACCGGAGCACGCTTCTCCTCGTATTTGCTTTGTCCCCTACAAGGCAACAAATTTAACTTCTTTTGGCTTTTGTCAACGGCATTTAATCATATTGCTCTTTTTTAAAGGCCATATATGTGGAAAGCACAAATATTAAGTGTCCTTTGACAGATTCTCCCACCTACAGGTTACTACAGAACTCTTGACTGCTTCTCTGATTAATGCCATCAGTTAAGGTGGACAACCATGTTTAGGTTGGTTTTGCTGTTTGACATTCTCGTTTTCTAATGTTTAATTTCTGCATTTTGCATTCATAGACTGAATTGTGTGATGTTAAAACTCCCAGGTACTGTTTAATAACCTAACTCTGCTTTAAACCCATTCACCTCCTCATCCCTGACCTACATGGTACGTTTATTAAAAAGCTTAAGAGACATGAATATTTTTTAAAGGCACTGTATTGTCACCTGGATGAGATGCAGGAAACCATCAAAATTATTGTCATATTCAATAGAGCAAACAATGTATTCCAACAAGGCTCATACTAAAACTATAATTTCAAATGAACCTATAAGCAGGTATTATTCAAAATTATTTTTCAAAGACAAAGCCCACTTTGCTGTATTAAAAAGATTGTATTGGCCTGATGTAATCTAATCTTAAATGTCAAGTTTCCATTTGCTTTAAGCAGAAAAGTTTTCAGAAAAGAAAGAAAATATGTTTAATTATTCTATATATAGCATTTCACTTGGTTAAAAAAAATATAATTTTTACTTGGTGGGTAAAATGTCCTGAAATGTTGTCCCTGGAGCTCCTGAATCCTGTTACTATGTTAAGAGTGGGCAGTTTATTGTGTTGCATTATTTCTGAGTAATTAGAAAGTAGCTTAATGTAGCTTTCCTGTTTGAAAAAATACAGAGAAAAAAATAGATTGTCAAAGGTCAAATGAAAAACATGTCCAAAAGACATCAGGATTTGAGATTTTAGCATTATCTGCTCAGATCTGAAGGAGAACGCTGCTATTTTGGTCGTGTAGGACAGCATCAGAAATAGAATACTGAAATATCAAACCCATCAGCCAAAGTGATTCTCTAGATACAATCTGCTGCTCTGCATCTGCACAGACTCACCAGAAAGACCACGTGGGTCTGCTGGTACAGGGCTCTGGCCACGCTGATTCGCTGCTTCTGTCCTCCAGATAAGATGATGCCCTGCAAGATAAGATGAGACAATTCAAACAACACATAACACAATGACTTCTGGTAATGCTGTGTATATGAACCCCAAAGACACAAACACAATGATGATTTATTCTCTTCATCAGTGGTGCGTGAAAATGAACATCCAGTTGCACAGTGCTTTGACTAAATGAGGTCAGTCCAGCTCCATGCAAGCCGAAAAATCAAAACCTCACTGCACAGCAATGATAAGAAAATAAGTTGCAGAGTTATAAAATATGTAGGAAACTTTCAAAGTGGTACTGACCCGCTCACCGATCTCTGTCTGGTCCCCCTGTGGAAGGATGTCGATGTCTGGCTGAAGGGAGCAGGCCTCGATGACAGCTTTGTATCTGCAAACAGACAGAACACAAATGAGGGCAGAGATCAGCGGGCAGACAGAAACAATGTTCCTGCTCTTTCTTGTTTGGGCAACTGTCATTTCAAAGGTTTTACAGCATCTCACAAAAGTGAGAACACCCCTCACATTTTTGTAAATATGGTGTTGTTTATTTTCATGGAAGAACACTGAAGATATGACACTTTGATACAATGTAAAGTTGTCAGTTGTAAAGTTGTATAATAGTGTATATTTGCAGTCCCCGCAAAATTATTGTCTAAATGTTGGCAACAAAAGTGAGTACAGCCTTAAATGAAAAACGTCTAAATTGTGTCTAATGACCCATCCCCGGTGTGATGTATGTGACTTGTTTGTGTTGCAAGGTGTCAGGTGTGACTGGGGAGCAGGTGTGTTGAATCTGGTGTTATTGCTCTCACACTCTTTCATACTAGTCTCTGGAAGTTTAACATGACACCTCTTGGCAAAGAACTCTCGGAGGATCTGCAAAACTTGTTGCTCTACATAAAGATGACCGTGGCAGTAGGAAGATTGCCAACACCCTAAAATCGAACTCCAGCACAGCGGACAGGACCAAACGTCGGTTTACAAGACAGGTTCCACTCAGAACAGGCCTCGCCACGGTTGACTAAACATGTTCAGCGCCTTATCCACGGGATGTCTGTTGTATATAGAAATATGAGTGCTTCCTGCATTGCTGCAGATATTAAAGGTGTGGGGGCTCAGCCTGTCAGTGCTCAGACCATACGGCGCACACAACATCCAAGTGTTCTGCATGGCTGTCATCCCAGAAGAAAGCCTCTTGTACAGATGGTGCACGAGAAAGCAAAGCAAACAGCTTGTTGAAGACGATCAGACAAATGAGGATTACTGGAGCCATGTCCTGTGGCCTGATGAGACAGAGAAATGTATTACTTATTTGGTTCAGATGGTGTCAACCTTGTGTGCCGGCAATTAGGTGAAGAATACAAAGACAAGTGTGTCTTGCTGACTGACAGTCAAGCACGGTAGTGGGAATGTCATGGTTTGGGAGTGGATGAGTGCCGCTGTGGAGAGTTACAGTTCATTGAGGGAACCATGAATGCCACCATGCAGCGTGACACACAAAAGCAGAGCATCATCCTCTCCCTTTGGGAACTAGGCCGCAGAGCGTTTCGTCAACATGATAACGACCCCAAAAACAGCTCCAAGACGACCACTGCCTTGCTAAAAGAGACTTAATGCAAAGGTGCTGGACTTACCAAGCATGTTTCCAGAGCTAAACCCTGTTGAGCAACTCTTTTGAAACAGAAGGTGGATGAGCGCAATGTCTCTAACATCCACCAGCCCCATGATGTTGTCATGGAGGAGTGGAAGAGGACTTATTTGGGGACTTGGGAAGTTCTTGTAAACTTAATTCCCAAGAAAGTTAAGCAGTGCTGGAAAATAATAATGGCTACACAAAATAGTGACTCTTTGGGCACAATATCGACATTTCTACTCACTTTTGTTGCCAGTGGTTTTGACATTAATGGCTGTGTGTTTAATTATTTTGAGGAGAAAGCTAATTTACACCATTACACAAGCTGTACACCAACAACAATGTATCAAAGTGTCATGTCTTCATTGTTGTTCCATTAAAAGAGATTAAAATATTGACAAAATTGTGAGGGGTGTCAGCTAACTCCCCTTTTGTGAGATACTGTACATATCGTGTACTGTTAGGTATGCAGAAAACAACCAAACCTGAGACGAAAGCAAAAAGAAAAAGATGCCGCAGCGAGATAAAGAGGTCAATCGAGTTAATTTCAAACACACACAGAATGCAGAGGAGCGACAAATTCAGTCCATTAATATAATTTGAATTTAAAATGGCATCTTTAAACCTGACAGCCCACAGTGTTTATTATATGTAATCATCTTTATACAGTATAATGTGAAATGGCTCTGATTGCTGGGGCGTTATGAAGGTTATATGCAGATGACATAATGCCATGAACGAAAAAAAAAAACATTTTCAGGTTCTGGACAGCGTGGGCTGCTAATGCATTATTAAATCCGTGCTTTAGCTTTAGGACAGCAGCTTTGTTTCTAAAGCAAGAATAATCAGTCAATTCTGTCGAAAAACAATGAGCTAGAACTCCTATAGATGCATTGCAAGAAGTACTCAATTAATATAAAACGTTACATGAGTGAGAAGACACAGATGGCCATTCTGATGTGCTGATCAATTAAGAGGTTAGTTTACTAAATAAAGATCTGTAACATCCAACATACTTAAGATATGGTAAATTGTTTTAACATTGCAAACCCATTAGTCTCATAATCTATCAAAAGATTGATCAGTGTCATCATCTCAGAATGAAATCTCAAGCAATCTGTACCACATTAAAAGAAATAGAAAGCAATTTCTGTCCATTTCTCATGATTAGAACTTATTCAACATCAATCAAAAATGATTAAACTTCAACAAAAGACAATTGAATGAACCACCGAAAGCTAATTATTATTATTATTATTTGAAATTAAGATTAATATTCGTCACATTTTCTTTAGCTCAATCAAGCTAAAGAAACGCACAAAACAAAGATAAATGGAAAAATACATAATACAAACTCTACTCTCACTGGAGAATCAAGTGAGAAAATATGCTAAGGTAAATGAGAGGGAAAAATATCAAGAGTAAAAGCATGAGAAACTCCATTACAGCCTAATTTGAGGTCCAACAATCATATTTATTGTTCTGGCAAATGTCAAAGAGAAATAATGTAACTATCAACAAAAAAGGAAAAAAAATCATGTGAGTCACAAATCATTAAAAATAAGGTTATGTGTCTATTATTTGGTGAATGTAAATGCCTGGCTTTAGCTGTATGAGCTTCATATTTTTGGAGAATATCAGTTGCTTTGACTAGATGGTCCAACAGGAACATGTTTAAGAGACCAGGAGAAAAGCAGCTCTTTTAGGTAAAAGGTCATCTCTGAGGTGTTTGTGTGCACTACAAACAGAAATGTATCCACAAAGCTACGCAAACCCATTGTTGCACACCGTTGTTGGTATTGAACATGATAGTCACAAGAAACACAAAGATGCTGAAACACCAGCTACAAAGCCAGTTGGATTGTCTGCATTTTGCCAAATAAACCAAACAGCATGACAGGATGATGGAGGCGGAACAACAGGAGGCTTTGTTTCTTAGAGCAAGTCCACAACAAAAAAAGCACACAGAGCCATTAGTGTGCCATGAAAGGAATGGAAACTGATAAACAGTCCATTAGTCCTGCAGAGAGCCAGCCTGTTGCCATAAGGGCAAGAAAGCAGCGTTTCAAACCAAGCAATTGCTGTAAAATTCATGAGTGTGGGTTTAAGTGTGTCCTTTTGAAGCTGTGTCTTGACACAGGTGTTCACTGCATGTGTAGTTGTGCCAGGACTGATTTAAAGAGAGGCGGTTGAATTACAGACCCTTTATAAAATCAAATCACCCTCTCTCCAAGCGTTTCACTGTCAGGTCAAAAAGTAGCTTTAACTTAATCAGGGATCAGCACTTTCAATTTAGTGCAGAGGATACTGGGACAACAGAGAATAATTTTTCATTTAACGTCTCGCTTGACGGGTAATAGGTAATTCTCAGGCAGTAATTAATGAGTCTACATCGGGCGTTTCTAATGCTAATGTTTAAATGTGATCAGAGGTGTTAAGAAAACCCCGAGACAAAAACCCACTAAAATTATATTACCAGATTAATTGATGAAGTGCAATCACACAAGTTAAAACTGCTGCCCTGAAGGTAAGATTTCCATGCACAAATGATACTGTAAAACTGCTATATTTAAATGAATCATATGTTCTAAGACTAATATTGTTTTCACAGAAACAACTCTTGACGTCAGATCTTGACACTGTGCAGCTTTTTGATGCTTTTTCTGGGATTTTATAAATAAATAAATCTGTCCAACACTTGTCTACTGGATTAAGTCTGGTTGTTCCAGTCTAAATTTCTTTATTTGCTTTTTTCCCCTCCAGTGAAAGCCAAATTAAGTTTTTTAAATAAATGACTGCATGTTCTGCCACCATTCTCCCCTTTCTTGTCATAGTTGTCGTCATCTGGCTCCTCCATTTGAATTCAGATGTTTGAGTGACAAGCATGCCAGCACAGCTTGGCTGCAAGAGCTGTGACTTTGAATGACCGGTATCATGAATTAATCCGATTGGATGAAGAATGACACAAAAAGCACTGATTGGGCACGGGTGTGGAGAGGTGCACCCCAAGGAAAATCTTTAAGTAACTTTTGGGGTACAGCCATCAATCCATGCAGTTTTACAGGAGGGGGGCTGGTCCACGTCTCCGACTGTCATTGGTCGAGAGACAGGGTACACCCTGGACATTTCGCCATCCAACACAGGGAAACAGAGACACAGGACAGACAATCACTCTCTCTCTCTCTTGCCCAGAGCCCTGTATCCTCCCAAATCCAGACCTTTTCTTTTTTAAAGGTTTCCCTTAACTCTGCTTTGCGAGCACTGTAAGACACTTGAATGTTATAATAGTAACCTACAATGAGCAGGTCACCTTTCTGACATTTTTCCCAAAGTTACAAAGTAAAACTACTCTCACTCCCCCCGCACACTGAGTCAAACTACCAACCAGATCTTTCACATGCCAAAGTCATCAAAGAAAGCAGGAAAAGACACAGAAGGATTTGTTATGACCTGTCGAAGGCTAACATAAAGTTGATTTGTACTCCGCTCATCCTTACCAGCCACATCTTTGCCTGAGCGTGTTTGTAAGCACCTTTAAAGTTGTACATTAATTTGAAGAGTAACTGTCTTTCCTAATATTCATCCTAGTTTTCTCCAGGTTATCTTAGTTAGGAAGGCAAGTTATTGTCATTTGATAGTATTTTTGAATAGAAATGTTTGGTTCATATTTCAGATGTCATCGCTTTGTTTATTGTTTTGGCACAAAGTCCACCCTGAAGTTACATCTGGCTTCTTCTCGGGGTTAAAACAGAAGGAAAAAGGAAGCGTCACCAGCACGCGACCCATGTATGGAGGTCTTGGTCCTCGATGCGACTGTCCTGGGCTTGACTTAAGCCCATGGACCTTTGCCGCATGTATTCCCTCCCTCTCTCAGCCCCGCTTCCTGTCAGCCTACTTTCAATAAAGGCCACTAGTGCCACAAAATAAAAAATGTAATGAAAAAAACATCTAGTAATTAAATCATTGTAGAATGGTAAAACTTTGTTGTGGCTGTTTGAGGTCTGGACGGGGATGGATCACCCTCATGTTGTGGTCTGGCCACAACTAGACAGTTCATGAAAAAGGCCTAACTTTCAGCTTGGTGCATGAAGAAGGCAAAACTTTATCCTCAAGGGTCTTCAATTACCTGCGCCATTCAGTCTGGAAAACAATTACATTCCCCCCCAATCTTTAGAAATAAATAGACTTCTTTTTTTAGGATAATTTAAGGCTTTCTCTTTAGTTAGAGAAAAAAAGAAAAAGAAAAAAAAACTGGAAGTATTTAGCCAACAAACACTTTAAAGGTTTGGCTCGGTTGGCCTATTTCATCAGTTCTAACAATTTTTCAACCATATTAAGAAATCAGCTATTTTTATGTCATCTCGTCACCTTTTAACTTTTCCACCAGGGTTTTATTTATAGTATAGACAAAAAAACACTGTTGTTTATTTTTTTAAGGTAACAAGTTGAGCTGCGATGTGTCCAAGTTTGTCATTTAAAACAGCTCTGCTATGCTCAAATGTCACAGAAAACACCCTGCTAATTTGTGTCTGCGCTGGTATACAGCGTTGGCTTTTTCTATAATTAACTCACTAATAAATGCATAAAATGTACAAAAGCTGTGGCTAATTAGGATAATGAAGACTAATACGCTGCAGGACTCCTCCACTGGCTTAGTTAATGCACACAAGGGACTTAATGAGCAATCTCCTCTGATGCACAGTTCTGTCAAGGGGTAAAAAGTTGAAAAATACACAGCTGTTAAGGTCCAATTGCAGGTACGGGCTTACCTTGCTTTTATCATCGGCATCTCAAAGGTGATGTTCTCCATCACCGACGTGTTCAGTAGCCAGGGCTTCTGGGAAGCGTAGGCCACAGGGCCTCTCTTCCTGCCAGTGATTAAGCACACACACAGAGTTATTAAACAAACAAAACGATCTTTCCGTGTCTAAATTTGACTGCTAAACAGGTCTTCTGTTTCACACATGCGTTCAGGTCGGGGAGTTGTTTACAGGGACTAGTCAGCCTTAGAGGTTGACATTGCTTTAAGACATCTCCAGTACTTTAACAAGTGGTGCAGGGATCATTAGAGGCTGCGGCGTGTTTGTGCAGTCAATATGTAGCTTAGGGTCAGGGCCAAGAAGGCATGCAGAGGGAACAGCAGGTGGATTTCCTGATAAGACTGAGTGCTGCTTTCAGCTTTTAATGATGATGCGTCTCCATGAGGACCGGCTGTCACGTTTGGGCTCACCTGATGTCCTCGTCCACTGCTGCATCTTTTTCTGTGGGACTGCAGGGAGAAATGTCAAACACACGACCACGCCGAAACATTAGGCAGACAATAGATTATTGACTTCACTGTGTTTCTGCAATGATTAACAAAAAAACAAACACACACAGACCAGTTTTCTCTCTCCTCGCCATGGTAATCATGTAAGTACTCAGCGGCCCAAAAACAAACAGGCAGACCTCTGCTCCACATGAACACATCCACCATTAACATTAATCTTCCTAAAAACAACGCCCTCGTCTTGCCCTCATCCTGTTCGTCTTCCTGTAATTTGTTGATATGGAAATTAGCATCGACCTGCCTGGACTCAGGGAGTTCTCAACAGATCTGAATCCAAAAGATGAGATTAGAAATTCAGTTTTCTGTATTTAACAGCTGCCTGCTGTTAAATACTGCATTCTTGCATGTAGACATGAGAGTTTTTTTTCCTTTTTATCCTCCCTTCCAGCATGGCTTTCTGATAACTCTGTTTCTATTAGTTGGATGTCGGGTTCATGAGCCCAGCACATTTTAGCTCAGTGCAGTAAAATAACAACAACAACAACAACAAAAAGCGGACCCCGCTCCAGCACTGCAAAAAGGGAACTAAAAGTAAGTAAAATTTTCGTGAAATGAATGTATTTTTCCCTGATTTGAGCAGCTAAAATAAATAGCTAAAAATAATATTTGCCAATGGAATAAGAGTTTTGCACTTAAAATAAGAACATTTCATCACCATTATCTTATTTCAAGTGCAGGATATCTAATTATCTTATTTTATGGGTAAAAATGCTCATTCCACTGGCAAATATTATTATTTAGCTGCTCAAATCAAGGGAAACTATACATATTTTAAGAAAATTTTACTTACTTTTAGTTCGCTTTTTGCAGTGAGTAATTCAGGAAAATTATTCTTTGAGTTATTATTGGATAATCTTATGATGACGTTCACTGTGATAGGATTTTGATCTAGTCCTACTACTATGGTTTAAAGGTGCTGAACATTTTATTAATAGGTTCATCTCAATTAATTAGATCCGATCGGCAAAATTATCAGACAGCATGGGATTAATTTCCACTGTTATGCTGATGACACTCAGCTATATTTATCCATAAATCCTGATGAATCCAATCAATTACTTCGACTACAGTCATGTCTTGATGACATCAAAAGCTGGATGACTTTAAATTTCCTGCATCTAAATTCTAACAAGACCGAAGTTGTAATCTTTGGGCCAGAGTCCTCAAAAAATAAACTTCTTAACCAATCACTTAATCTGGGTGGCATTAACTTGGCCTCTGGTAATAAAGTAAAAAATCTTGGTGTTATTTTTGACCAAGACATGTCATTTAAATCCCATATTAAACAGGTTTCCAGAGTTTCCTTTTTTCACCTCCGGAATATCGCCAAAATTAGAAACATTGTGTCCAGGAGTGATGCTGAAAAACTAGTCCATGCATTTGTTACTTCAAGGCTGGACTATTGTAATTCTTTACTATCAGGAAGTCCACAAAATGCAGTTCAAAGTCTTCAGCTGATCCAAAATGCTGCAGCAAAAGTTCTGATCAAAATCAACAAGCGGGATCATATTTCTCCAATTTTAGTTTCCCTTCATTGGCTTCCTGTTAAATCAAGAATAGAATTTAAAATTCTTCTTCTAACGTATAAAGCCCTTAATAATCAAGCCCCATCATATATCAGAGCTCTGATTACCCCGTATGTTCCTAACAGAGCACTTCGCTCTCAGACTGCAGGTCTGCTGGTGGTTCCTAGAGTCTCTAAAACTAGAATGGGAGGCAGATCCTTTAGCTATCAGGCTCCTCTTCTGTGGAACCAACTCCCAGTTTTGGTCCGTGAGGCAGACACCCCGTCTACCTTTAAGACTAATCTTAAAACTTTTCTTTTTGACAAAGCTTATAGTTAGAGTGGCTCATGTTACCCTGAGCTACCTCTATAGTTATGCTGCTATAGGCTTAGGCTACTGGAGGACATCAGGGTCTAATTTTCTCACTCTACTGATTTCTACTGTTCTTCAATTATGCATTACGTGTTGTCATTTCAGCTTTTAACTTTCTGTTCTCTCTCTTTTATCTTCATAGTAGGTACACCTGGTCTGGCGTTCTGTTAACTGTGACATCATCCAAAGAAGACGGCTCACCTGCTATTACCATCTAATGTAGAACAGATTACTGGAACAATGTGTGCTTCTGTGCTTGTTTGTCTCTCTTGTTGTGTCTCTGCTCTGTCTTCTGTAACCCCCAGTCGGTCGAGGCAGATGACCGTTCATACTGAGCCCGGTTCTGCTGGAGGTTTTTCCTTCCCGCTAATGGGGAGTTTTTCTTCCCACTGTTGCTTCATGCTTGCTCAGTATGAGGGATTGCAGCAAAGCCATGTACAATGCAGACGACTCTCCCTGTGGCTCTACGCTTCTCCAGGAGTGAATGCTGCTTGTCGGGACTTTGATGCAATCAACTGGTTTCCTTATATAGGAACATTTTTTACCAATCTGTATAATCTGACCCAATCTGTATAATATGATTGAACTTGACTTTGTAAAGTGCCTTGAGATGACATGTTTCATGAATTGACGCTATATAAATAAAATTGAATTGAACATCCGACCGACAGAGTAACTACGCTGTTAGTTTACTTAACGAGAACAGTTCCACATTCTCCGAGACTACTCCAAACGTCACCGTCAACAGACCCGCTCTACGTCGTTCACCACCAAATTACGGAACAAGTCCAATATGCGGATGCTTTTAATTCAGATTCTTCGTATTTGTTTGTTGCTTGTTTATTCTCTTCTACCAATCTTAAATCAAATTAAAATTTAACATTGAGCCTGTCTGTATGATATTTCCAATTTGTGTTGTGTAAAAAGCAATTAAAATCTGTCTGTGGGACTGCGTACACAAGGAACAAACAAACAAGGTATAATCTGTTTTAAAAATGACTTGCTAGTAGATCAACATGCCCATTTCAGTGGTAATGGTTTTAATTGTAAAATAGAAGATAAACAACAATAGCAAATACTTTTCCTATCTGAAAAAAAGAACAAACCCTTCTTTAATTATAATTTAAAATGCAAAAAGGTGTATAAAATCAGTACTTTGATTGTAATTAATGTAATTATTATCCATAAATATATCTCTTCTACTAGATCAGCTTCAATGACTATTCCAACATGCTGAGGTTGTAATATTTTTCTATTTGCAGGGAAATATTTGCATGCTATTATATATTCCAAGTGTGATGCCTTCGTGGTTTGTGTCTAAATGATTTATTCAGCCTGTTGGGTGTGGTAGATGATGGTGGTCGGGATGCTAAAGGTCACAGAGAGCATTGAGAGCATGACAAATGAGGGAGGACTGAGCAAAATGTGGCTACATCACTGCTTATTTTGTCAATGCGACATTCAATGATGATATTACAATGACAGGTTTATATTGTGCAGCCTCTGGCTTATACCTTATACATATATATATCACAGATGTGAGAGACTGACTAGAGCCCTCCAAAACATTTGTATATGCAAATAGTTAAAACCATCTTCATAAATTCTCCCTTACAAAGTTATTCATCACATTTAAATGTCCTCTCGTACTTCAGTAGTTTAGAGAATCTAAATCTAAACCTTAAAAAAATTAAAGCATTAATTTGAAAATACACACACATCTCCAAAGGTTCTGCTTTCTAATGTTTTTGATCTAAAACCTCTCATTTTTGTGTGGACACATACAAACCTTTATATTGTATTGGAAAGAATGACAGATATGCCTCGGATAATACACAAAATCAAATATTTTTCAGGCAGGGTTCTGGCTCGGGGACCAGCAGGCCTTATAGGTTTGTCAGAGAATATTAGTCAATAAACACCATAAATACAGAGGAAGCAAGGGACATATAGACTGTTTATGATTCACACAAGCTGACCATTTTCAATAATAATCTGCAAATATGCTTTTGAGTGCATTTGAGTCAGCCTGAGAGCTGCAGAAAATGTTCTCTACGGCCCTAAACTATAAATACACCACAGTGTTGCCTTACATGTTTGGGTTTGGTGGGTCTGGCTTACCTTTCATCTCCTTCAGATTCAAGGACGGGCATACTGTAAAAAATAACAACAAGAAGAAGAACAAGTTAGACCTGGTTAATGCTGCCAGTGTTGTTTGGTTTATTAGAGTTTGAAAGAAATCCAAAGGGACACGTGGAAACTGTTACTATTCATGTAGCTCGACATATGCACATAGTTTTCTCCTGACTAATTTATAACTCAGCATGTACTGTACGCACGCACACATGG
Organism: Fundulus diaphanus; assembly: GCA_037039145.1. Lineage (NCBI taxonomy): Eukaryota > Metazoa > Chordata > Actinopteri > Cyprinodontiformes > Fundulidae > Fundulus > Fundulus diaphanus. The sequence goes on along the minus strand of CM073134.1, from coordinate 14,948,737 downwards.
GGGTTGGCACATGGAAGCGGCCGTGTATTTTTAGGTGTGTTCAGTTGACACCTTGCGTACTTGTGACTTCAGTAACATCTGAGGACGACTGGAGGGTGAAGGATGATTTTACTGCAGCAGCTACAGTAACACACAACCGTAGTGTGTGTGTGTGTGGGGGTGGAGGTGGCTGACATTTAAGAAGCCCTGATAGTTTACTCTTGAACATGTAAAAACACAGCTGTTACGTGCTGTGTGAGAAGCAAGAAAAGGAAATGACTAAAAAAACATTTGGTTATATTCACAAACAGGAATTTTCCATTAAACAGTCGCATGTGACTTTGTCAGAGTTTGACTTTTCTCAACAGAAATTAGATCAACAACAAAAGCAAACAACCAAAAACATTAGAACAGGGACATTGTAAAATTAAATAATACAAGGTAGAAATGAAAGGGCTCCGAAAGGTTATTTCTCAGAGTGGGATGAAATAATCTAAAGATTTATTTTGCCTATATAAGGAAAGTACTTCATAAACAATACAGAACCTTGCAGCTTTTAAGGGAAGAGGGAAGGTGGGGGGGGGGTTACTGTATCTAAAAGACTATTACATTTCTGTACAAGTGAAACTATTATTATTCAGCCATGTTCAATTCTATACATGTGAGAGGCCGTGAAATACAGAATAATACAGAATAATAACCAGCAGAAACCCACAGATAAAAACAGCGTTTATGGTCTATGAAAACTGATGAAAGAAAACAAACTAATCCTGCTTTAAACCTTTTAACCATTATGTTCAATTAAAACAAAATCAGAAAAAAATAGTCTGATGATCAGTAAATTCTCAGACAAATTCTTCATAAAATCTTACAAATAAGGTATAATAATAGCCCAGCTTTGAGCAGTTGAAATGCGCAAACACAACATATATTAAATGCCGATTCAAATTCATTCTTGTGTTTCATGTGGATTTTGTATTCTGTTAGATTTCTTTCCTGTGTTTTTCCCTCTTCAGTTTCTGTTCATTACAGTCCTCCCTTCAGCTCCTCTGTCTCCATCCATCCATTCATTTTCTAACACATCTATCCCTCATGGGGTTACGAGGGGTTGCTGGTGCCTATCTCCAGCTGTCAATGGGCGAGAGGCGGGGTACACCCTGGACAGGTCACCAGTCTATCGCACCTCCTCTGTCTCTATTAGTTTCAAATGTTTCTCACCCCCACCTGACTGCTCACACCTGGAGCCCATGTCCATCACCACACCTCTCCTCAGTAAATTTAGGCTTTCTGGGTTCTTCTGTTTTCATGCGCTTCGTTGTTCTACCTGATGTTCTGTTCTGTATTCAGGTTTCCTGACATTTTCAATTTTACCCTCCTTAATTTTAACAAAGACACTTTTTTTATTTTTAGCAAGCAGGCTTTTTACCAGATTATTCTTTGTGAGTTTGTTCTTTTATTATCAAAAATAAATTTCTTGCCACTACCACACTCTGCAATTGGGTCCTATTTCAACCACAGCAACAGCATGATACCCTGTGTGGTCTATATATATATATATATATATATATATATATATATATATATATATATATATATATATATATATATATATATATATAGAGAGAGAGAGAGAGAGAGAGAGAGAGAGAGAGAGAGAGAGAGAGAGAGAGAGACATGGATATCTATTGATACGATAAATTAACGCGAGCATTATTTTTGAGAAGTGGTCCCTCTGCATTGCCATACACTTCTGTTTGCTCAGTTAAGCTAGAAATGGAAAAGAAGACTCAAACCGTGATGTCCAGAATAGTGATGTACAAAAACCAGAAAGTAACAAAGCAAAGCCTGCTAGAGAAAGCTCCCTATGTCCTTCTCACATGCAATCATTGGACTTCTGCTAGCAATGATAACTTTGGGTGTCACGGCTCACTTTATTCACGACAACTGGTGTCTGGGCTCCTTTGCATTAACTATGAGTATATAAGTCTACCGAGCACCACTATGCAGAGGTTTGTGTGTCACACATCCAGGGTGTCGCCTGGACAAAAATTAAGACAGCCCATCTAATCTTTTTATTTCACAGCCTTTTCGAAGTAACATTCAGGTTTTTGGACTGTGGGAGGAAGCCGGAGTACCCAGGGAGAACATACAAACTTCAGGCTGGGATTTGGACCAAGTTACCTACTGTGCAGCCCCTATATTGTACATATCATGAAAATTATATATTCTCAAAAAAAAAGTATGTTATTACATGGTATAGGTCTTTTTTTGTCTGAGTGGCAGTTCTACACTACCAATAAATGCACAAAAAGAACAACACATGCACTCCCACACGGAAATTATTATTATTATTATTATTGCAAGAATGTAACACTCAGGCTGGTGTAATGGAAAGAACTGTTTCACTGTCTTTAGTCAAGTTTAGACTACTATCTGAGTCAAGAAAGAGGCAAATATGTAAGATGAAAAAAGCTGAAATATGAGCTATTGTCTACTAAATATCTCCTGATGTCAAACATGTTATCAGCATACAAAAATTGTATTTGCTGTTTTATTATCTTTGGAGAGGAGTGTAGAGACTAAACTGAAAAGTCCTGATTATGTGCACATCAATGGGGACTTGTAGGGCTCTAAGCAGGACTAGAGAATCTGAATGCAAATGCAATCTCTTATTTAAGATCAAAGCTTTGTATCAATATTTACGCTCAAAGTAGATGGTTCAAACAGGAAATTAGAATATTAATACATAATATTATAAAGGAATTTAAATATTAATGATATATAACTTTTTTTTAAATCAGTGTCCCTGATATTGTTCATAAAATGAACAATTTTGAAAAAGTAAAAACCACTCCAGGCAATGACATTATCAATTCTCAGCACCACAAAACACTTGGTCTGGCGGGAACATCTGATTGTTTTCCATCCTGTGGTCGTTGTAATGATATGTTAATCATGTTCATGCCTGATTGAAGCTTAGAAAGAGATTTCTGATTTACTTTAATCAACACATGGAGGATTAAGGGTTATCTCAGAGGAAAAATGTACGAGGGAGTCCTTCTTTCCACTTTCAATCAGCGGTGGGAAAATACACTTCAGAGGCAATTCCCACAGTTTGAAACCAGTCGTTGGATGGATTAGAGCAGTTAAAGGGCAATCTACGGTAGTTCCCTCGTCAAGGTGATGTCTAGTCTTTATTTAAAACATGTTAAGAACCAGCTTAATTGGTTAAGCACATGGTAGATAGAATGACTTATTCTTGGGTTGTGATTGTGGAAAATAAATCACAATTATTGAGACTAAAAGCTGAGGAAAATACTTTTGAAACAAATGTGCATGAATAATTTATGTTAATGCTGAACTATACAGGTGGATAATGACAAGCTTTTTGTGTGGAGGAAATCCCCTTGGGTTCAATGGTTTTCACAGCTATCACAGTACAAACATCACTCATGGATACATGGATTAAAAATAATAGATTAGTTCTCTTATTCAGAGGAACACGGTCATGGTTTTTTGTTGCTTTTTTAAAAAAAAGAAAAGAAATTGTGTTTCTCAGACAGCTGCTATCTAAAGCACTCCACACCAAACTAATGCAAGAAAGGCTGGAAGTAATGGAACACGGAGGTAAAAGACATAACTAGCCGTTTTAATCACTATTGAACACATTACAGAAGAGATGTGGTAAATTTCTGAAGACCCCATATTATAATAGTATATTTGTGCATATTTATATGTGCAAATGTTTTATATCCTTAATATCAGCTGTAATTTGCAACTACTAGTTTGCAGCTTGCCAGACAGGCTTTGCAAAACCCAATAGGGTTTAACGTATATTGTTAAATACACCCCCAGACACTGAATAAAATGCAATTACATTGTTAACAAGCACCCCGTGGAGTTTAAACTGGATCGCACAATGTGAATCAGTGTTTAATTTATTTTTTGTCCCATCTTATTTCTTTTAATTAGGATAAGTTATTTAGTTTCTTCTTTATATTGGAGAAACCAAACAACCTCTCCACAGACGCATGGCTCAACACAAGAGAGCTACCTCCTCAGGACAAGACTCTGCTGTCCACCTACACCTAAAGGACAAAGGACACTCTTTTGAGGACCAAAATGTCCACATTTTGCAGAAAGAAGACAAATGGTTTGAAAGGGGTGTGAAGGAAGCCATCTACGTTAAGAGAGAAAAACCAACCTTAAACAGAGGAGGAGGCCTTAGGTTCCAACTCTCAAAAACTTACAATACAGCAATAGGATTAATTCCGGCCAATCTTCACTTTAACTCTCACCCTCATTCAGGTGATCAAAACATTGTTCCTTTAAGACAAGCCAATAACAACCCTAACGACTCCTCGTTACAGAGGAGTGGACCAGTTTCGGTCCAATCTGCTGCCTTAAGGGCTTTAATGACCGCCCATTACTAAGGGGTGGACCTGTTTCTGTTGAATTTACATGTTATCTAAGCCATTACAAGGCCTTTGTTTGGCATTGGTATAAAGCTGGTTACTCCACATTACTCCAGACTTTTTGAATTGAGAAGGCTTCCTGGAGAGGAAGCGAAACGTCTTCAACTACGGAAAATAAGTCCAATTGCTTTGTTTTTTACTTTTTTTTGGAATGACAATGACCTGGATCACTGAGAATCTTCACCAGCATAAGTTATTTAGCTTTCTTCTGCTAATTTTGAAATGACACAAAAATGTTTATATGTTGCTCTATGTTCATAACAAGAATGTTAATGATGGATCAAACTTTTAATTTTCTTTTCTTTTTGAAACAAGATAAGAAACCAGTAATTGATTTGTTTCCTTTTTGCTGTCTACCATTAGTGTAGATAAAACCCTTAACCACAAACTGAACTACATACTTTATAATATTAGGTGTACCGTTACACCTCCATTATTTACTGGCAGGAGATGAATAAAACTTGTGCAGAATGTAAAATATCTGAAATGTCTTTCTTTTAATCACATTTTACTGTTTCTTAAGGAGTTTTTGAGACTGTGAAAAAGGGGACAATCTATTATATTTCTTTGGGTATATTTAAATCTATATTCCAGTCTGTAACCCTATCTATTTGTCTTTCCTACTGTCAAGCCAGAATTTTACCATTTTGGGACAATAAAGATATTTATTATCTTATCTTATATTCCAACCTTGAGTAAAAAATGTCAGAGGCAAGGGATTGGACATGTGATGTTTTAATGTTTGTATTTACATCTTATAATCATATTTCTGTGGCTTTTCTCCCGACATCTCTATAGAAGGTCTGGACATTATCAAGTACAGGCTTTAAGACACGCAGGGCTCTGCTGGAAAGTAAATTAAAGCTGTAAACAATTGTACACTTTAAGGAAGCAGCAATCACAGAAAAACATTGCTCAATTTGTTATTTGAAGCAGAACAAAAGTAGTGAGCAGAGGAAGCGTCTGTTTGCAACAAGTATTGTTCATGTGTAAATGAGCGATGTTGAGTGACCACTCTCATGTATAATTTAACAAATAACTACATCTTATTCCGGGACAGCGGAAAAAAAATCAGAGCAAAATGATCATGTAATGACACAGCTGCATCAGCAATCTATTATATTATTTAGACCCTGCAAAGTCACAAACTGCCATTAAAGTCCAGAAGAGACCAAAGATCTATGATTTGTAAACACGGCCAGAAGAAGAAAGGTTACAACGCTAAAGGAGCAATTGGTGTAAAAAAACTTTCTTCAATTTTGTTTCGATTTTTCCATTAAAACTTGATACTTTATCTGAAACTTTGAGGCTGTTTCTCACCATCAGCTCAAGCAGCAGATTGTGAAAAGCAGCAAATTAATTTTACAAATCACAGAGCAGGTTTAATAGATTAGATTTAACCATAGAAAATGCTACAATCCTATAAATAGAACAGTTTTATTAAATGTAGATCATATTTATCAGATATGATAGCTCAAGAAGATGCTTGTTACTTTTTCAGGCATTTAGTTGAAAGAAACAAAAGAACAGAGTTATGTAGCTTTGAATGTTCATATGACGGTGTTGATAATCTTATTTCATTGGGTTGGTAAGGCTTAACTAAAAAAAAAAAAAATAGTATTGAGCAAAAGTTTCAAACAACCCCCAATTTCTTTATATTTTACTTACAAGAGGTTAGACTGCTTTATTGTCATAATAAATTAATTCCTACTATCTTTTCTCTCTTCATGGTAGCTACATCCATCTGGCCTGGCATTCTGTTCATCAGTTGATCTGCCCACCCAGGAGGGCAGATCCACTGCCTTATCCCTCTAACATAGAAAGTATTCCTAGATCAATGTGTGCTTCTGTGCTCTTTTTATGTCTCTGCTGTCTTCTCTAACCCCAGTCAGTCAAGGCAGATGGCCGTTCACACTGAGCCTGGTTCTGCTGGAGGTTTCTTCCTATAAAAGGGAGTTCTCCTCAGTTCACCACTGCTTCATGCATGCTCAGTATGAGGGATTGCTGCAAAGCCATCGACAATGCAGCCGACTGTCCACTGTGGCTCTACGCTCTTTCATGAGGAATGAATGTTAAGACTTGATGCAATTTGTAAAAACTCGATGCAAGAGTTGATGCAATTTGTCTCGTTTCCATAGATAGGAAACCTTTTGATTAATCTGTCTGGTTGATTTGACTGAAATGATTTTGCAAAGTGCCTTGAGATGACATGTGTTGTGAATTTGGCCTATATAAATAAAATGTAATTGAATTAATTTCTGTTCATCGCTCGATCATTATAAGGGGAATCTTGTCACTAAAACCCTTAAGTCTGGCAAAGGAATATTTTAGGCTTAAGACGGTTTCCAAACTGAGGGAATGAACAAGTTTCATGTTTACTTTGCATGGCTTCTCTAAAGACATGACTTTGGATAATGTTCATCCACTTTCTAATTTCTAAGGATTCACAGCACACCATTCTGATTTATGCCAGGATTTGTCTGATAAACCTCAAGGAATTATTTTTTTACAGCAAGAATGTTCACGTTATTGTAAATAAGTTTAGAACTAGATTGAGTGAGTTTTTTCCTATGCTAAGAAAAAACACTGAATAGCTTGGCTAGTGTTTGGTAGTGTAGTAGGTAGTAAGTTAATAAGTCTCTTGCGGAGGAGAAATTAGCTTTGAGCAACTGCGAAGAAATCTGATTCTGAAGTTGATTAGTTACATTTACGTCAATTTAGGAACCAGTGTCCCCTCCCTGGGCTGCCACCTTACTGTGGTGGAGGGATTTGAGTGTCCCATTGACCCTAGGAGTTATGCTGACAGGGGCTTTATGCCCCTAGTAGGATCACCCAAGGCAGACAGGTCCTAGGTGAGGGACCAGACAAAGAGCAGCCTGAAAAGCCTCTTATGATGAATTACATAAATGGAAATTGTGTTCCCTCGCCCGGACGCGGGTCACCGGGGCCCCACTCTGGAGCCAGGCCTGGAGGTGGGGCACGTTGGCGAGTGCCTGGTGGCCGGGCTTTTACCCATGGAGGCCGGCCGTGCTCAGCCCGAAGAGGAGACATGGGTCCCCCTTCCAATAGGCTCCCCACCTATGGGAGGGGCCAAAGGGGTCGGGTGCAATGCGAAATGGGTGACAGTCGAGGGCGTGGACCTTGGCGTTCCGATCCTCGGCTGCAGAAGCTGGCTCTTGGGACGTGAAATGTCACCTCTCTGGTGGGGAAGGTGCCTGAGCTAGTGTACGAGCTTGAGAGGTTCCGACTAGAGATAATCGGACTCACCTCGACACATGGCTCTGGCTCTGGAACCAGTCTCCTTGAGAGGGGTTGGACATTCTTCCACTCTGGAGTTGCCCCCGGTGAGAGGCGCCGAGCTGGAGTGGGCATTATTGTTGCGCCTCATCTCGGTGCCTGCACGTTGGGGTTCACCCCAGTGAACGAGAGGGTGGCCTCCCTCCGCATACGTGTGGTGGACGGGTTCTGACTGTTGTTTGTGCTTATGCGCCAAACAGCAGTTCGGATTACCCACCCTTTTTGGAGTCCTTGGAAGGGGTACTGGAGAGTGCCCCTGCTGGGGACTCCCTCGTTCTTCTGGGGGACTTCAACGCTCACGTGGGCAATGACAGTGAGACCTGGAGGGGCGTGGTTGGGAGGAATGGCCCACCTGATCTGAACTCGAGTGGTGTTCTGTTGTTGGACTTCTGTGCTCGTCATGGATTGTCCACAAACACCATGTTCAAGCATAAGGGTGTCCACATGTGCTCTTGGCACCAGGACAGTGGGCCGTAGGCCGTAGTTCAATAATCGACTTTGTTGTTGTTTCATCTGACCTGCGGCCGCATGTATTGGACACTCGGGTGAATAGAGGGGCGGAGCTCTCCACCGACCACTACCTGGTGGTGAGCTGGCTCCGATGGTGGGGGAGGAAGCCGGTCAGACCTGGCAGGCCCAAACATATTGTGAGGGTCTGCTGGGAACGTCTGGCAGAGTCCCCCGTGAGGCGGAGCTTTAACTCCCACCTCCGGGAGAGCTTTGAACACGCCCCGAGGGAGGCGGGGGACATTGAGTCTGAATGGACCATGATCCACGCCTCTATTGTTGAGGCGGCTAGTCGGAGCTGTGGCCGCAAGGTTGTCGGTGCATGTCGCGGCGGCAACCCTCGAACACGCTGGTGGACATTGGCGGTGAGGGAAGCTGTCAAGCTGAAGAAGGAGTCCTATCAGGCTTTATTGGCCTGTGGGACTCCGGAAGCAGCTGATGTGTACCGGCAGTCAAAGCGGCAGGCGGCTCGGCTGGTCGCCGAGGCAAAAACTCGGGCATGGGAAGAGTTCGGAGAGGCCATGGAGAAAGACTTCCGTACGGCTTCGAAGCAATTCTGGTCCACTATCCGGCATCTCAGGAGGGGGAAGCAGTGCAGTACCAACACTGTTTATAGTGGGGGTGGTGTGCTGCTGACCTCGACTCGGGACGTCGTGAGTCGGTGGGCGGAATACTTCGAAGACCTCCTTAATCCCACCAACACGTCTTCCATTGCGGAAGCAGAGACTGAGGACTCTGGGTCGGGTTCTCCAGTCTCTGGTGCTGAGGTCGCCGAGATTGTTAAAAAGCTCCTCGGTGGCAAGGCCCCGGGGGTGGATGAGATTCGCCCTGAGTACCTTAAGGCTCTGGATGTTTTGGGGCTGTGTTGGTTAACGCGGCTCTGCAGCATTGCGTGGACATCGGGGGCAGTTCCCCTGGATTGGCAGACTGGGGTGGTGGTCCCCCTATTTAAAAAGGGGGACCACTTTTAAGGCTCCCTGTTAAGGTCTATTCTGGGGTTCTGGAAAGGAGGGTCCGTCGGATAGTTGAATCTCGGATTCAGGAAGAGCAGTGTGGTTTTAGTCCTGGTCGTGGAACACTGGATCAGCTCTACACCCTCAGCAGGATCCTGGAGGGGGCATGGGAGTTTGCCCAACCAGTCTACATGTGCTTCGTGGATCTGGAGAAGGCATTCGACCGTGTCCCCCGGGGGGTCCCGTGGGGGGTACTCCGGGAGTATGGAGTACCGGGCTCTTTAATAAGGGCTGTCAGGTCTCTGTATGACCGGTGTCAGAGTCTGGTCCGCATTGCCGGCAGTAAGTCGGACTCGTTTCTGGTGAGAGTTGGACTCCACCAAGGTTGCCCTTTGTCACCGATTCTGTTCATAACTCCCTCAAGTCACATACTGAACACTATTGAGAGACTGAATGTCAAACTCAGAAATAGATCCTGCATTTGTTTCTCTGCAAGGAAGCATCTCTTCTTAATGACCTTCCTGCCGCTGTTAGATTGCTGTGGTGTTGTTTATATGAATCCACCTGCCTCCTCTCTACATGTGTTGGGTGCTTCCTATCATGGAGCATTATCACTCATAACAGAATGTAAATCTCTCCCTCATCACTGTACCTTATATTTTCAGGTCAACTGGCCATCTATATAAACCTGTAGACTCATGCGTTGGTACGTTTTCATCGACAAAGTTATCCTTAGATTGTTCCTGCCTTACTTATCCTTCTACATGTGACATAGACAGTCCAGCCCCAGTCTCCATTCTCAGGACTTCATCTCCTGATCACAACTTGGTGGGAAAAAGGTATTTTCTTTTTCTTTTCTTTTTTCTTCTTTTCTTTCTTTTTTCTTCTATTTTTCTCTTTTTTTCTTCTTCTCTTCTTTTTTTCTTCCTTTTTTATCTTGCCCATTGAACGTTGACAATAAGAATCAGCCTCCATAACCTTGAACAGGATTATTCCGGTATATAGAAAATAAGTTAATGGATAAGAACCCAACAAACAAAATACCCATTTACAAGCCGTTACGATAAATATCTTAAAACAGCATTAAGTCAGTCCTAATTCTGAGTAAACAGCCTGTGAGTAGAGTACTTTTCCTTAAAAAAGTATCAGTAGGTAACTTTTTTTTACAAAGAGTTCCTGGTGAAAAGAATAACATTTTCCTAAGAATAATCTTTAAACCTGGCTTTAATTCAGAACAGTAGGATTAGATTCAGTATTAATTTTTCCTTAAATATTTTGATTTCAGTTCAGTTTTATTAGGGTTTATTGTGGTGATTTGTAGTGTTTTATTATGTACTCAATAATAAATTTTAAGAAGTTTTATCTTGTTATCTGTTTTATTTCATTGTATGTACCATTGTTTTATATGTCCTAACTAATAATTGGAGGCATTTTCTTACTCCCCATCTACAACAGGATTTGAATCCATCCATGTTGATTCCTCTCGAACAATTGAAAATTATTTTAAGAAAAATAGAGAAATCTTCCTGTTCAATTTGCTCTTGTTTTAAGGTCATATTTTATTAGCTAATTCCATTTGAGTCGAATGATTTAAATATTTGCCTTTTCTCTTTCTTTATCAAAACAGGTCTCTCTTTTGCATTACAAATAAAATCTATTATTTTAGATGCGATCTTGGATCTCAGTGAGACAACCTGTATAAATAAAAGTGAAATAAATAATAAATAACACAGAAAGAATTAAACAAAACAAGTTCATTAAATAAAAGCAAAAAATAAATAAATAATGTAGTTGTCCTTAAACACTAGAAGAACACTGAATTTTACACCCTTCATCCTGATGCAAGACCACTATTATAGCCTAAAATGCCAGCCTTTCCGTCCTCCCCAGAGTATTGTTTCCTCCTATGTCAGCAGGCTGGATTCTTGCCATGTTAATTCACAGATAAACATGTTTTCAGGTAGTAGTTGAGGACTGGCATTTGTCAAGGGCCAAATATTGAATTATCACCCAACTAAAAATCCTATTTGTTTTTAAATGTCAAGAGCAAATGTTAAAATTCACAATGAGTATTTTCACCTCATGTACTTAAAAGCTTAGCTACCGATGCTGAACAGCACTTGGGATGATACATGTTCCTTTAGTGGGTAAATTTTCAATTAAACAAACATGTAAAGCCCTGGGAGATAGAGCAGGGCAGTGGACTCATGAAAGACATCGGCGGGTGGGTTACAGCGGAGTCACAATAACAACTGATTTCCAAACAGTTCATTGAAAGCATCATTATGGACCTGACAGCCTTGCAGTCTCTGATTACTAATACGTCCTCCCGCTGCCAGACGCAAGCCCATCTTATTTACCGTCCACTGCCTTTCGCTTTATTAGCGTTTCTAATCTCTCCACTTTGTTTTAGCTGCTTTCAGTTCTTCCCTGAATAACGAGAAAACTCTCCGTTATTCATGTGGCAACGAGGGCTCAAAGCCAGACTCTTTCTCTAAGATGTAGCCACTCATCCAAGTGTTCTTTGGCTTTAATGTTTCTGACTACAGCTCAGCATAGCAACAGCAAGCGTGGCGGAAACACAAAAACAAAACTCCTCCCAATGTGTGTCTCAAGATGCAAGGAGAGTTGACAGCGGCGTAGCCTCTCAAGGACACACAATCCAGGTGACGGGACATTTAACCCAGCCCAAAATCAGAGGTGGTGCCAGCGTGACCCTGGCATTGTTGCGGCTGAAGGCAGGGAGCGAGTGAGTATCGCTGCCAACAACAGCTTAGACCAGGAAACCCTAAACTTGTGTGACAAATGGAGACTGATAGCTGCAGGATTCTGAGAGCTGACAAGACCGGCTCAGCTGAAGCTTGAAGTGATGACGGAGTGACATGAGGTCACTTTAGGCTGAGCTAATTTAAATGCACTCTGTTTGTCAATGTCCACTGGGTTTATGTCACACTGAGCCCTCAAAAAATAAAAAAATAAAACAGTATGCACATCTGCAGCAAGATGCAAGCTTTTTCTGAAAAATACACATAAACCGTTTTACTTACATATATTAAATACATTTTTCCTGTTTTGGGTCAGTTAGGATTATTCATTTTATTTTGTTAAAGGATCAATAAGCAAAATTTCACCACTAGGTGGGCTGTTGAGCACTGTCTGCAGACCGGCTTTCTAAACAAGAGACCGGAGAACAACACAGGGAGATGGTGTGTGACGTCCATCTAAAAAGATGCCTTTAGTTCTTCACATCACTATTTTTTAGTTCTTTCTATCCAAAATAATGAAAGTTCGCTTATTGCTAATTTAAATACCTGAATAATTAGATAAATTGTTTTTAAATGTACGTAGTGTCTGGTAGAACTGCCTTTTAGACTGTGTGACTTTGGTCAAGCATTATGGATATCCTTCGACAAGCTTCCAACAATAGTTTGCGGCCGTTTTAGCCCATTCCTCCAGAATAATTGTCATCTTTAGTTAACTTTGGTATTCATTTAGCCATATGCCTAGTTTCATTGGCTTCTTCAAAGACCCCTCTGTGCTGATGCTTTAATCTCTTGGTTGATGTCTTGAGATTCAACTTCAAGATTTTCTTATACTCTTTTCTCATGGTGCCATGTTTTTGTGAAGTCCAGCAGTTCTTTTCGCAGCAAAAATAGCCCGACAACACAATACTGCCAATCCTGTTCCTCAGAGTCGCAACGGGGTTCTCAGGCTAAGTTTTCCCCTTCTTCCTCCAAATGTAAATAAGGCCATAATGGCACAACACTTTAATACTCTAGCAATTAAGGTCTTTGTTGCTGAGTGCATTTGTTATCTGTCTCTCCAGTTGCTTTTGGAATAATTACTTATTTTCTGAGTGGAGTTTCGCTGAAGATAACAATAATCTCTCACCAGCTCCATAAAGTGTTTTCCTGTTTTTCTGGTTTGTTTTGGGTTTTTTAAACAATCTGAAACATAAAAACCCAAATAAAATTGCTGGTAGGGTAAAAAAACAAAACAAAACAAAAACGAAAACACAAGCTTCCCAGCGGGAGGTATCTGTCTTCAAGTGGTACATGTGAGCCATATTGTTTTAAAAACCACCTGTTTTGACAGTTCAGACATTCACTGTCATTTTTATTTCCCCTCGCCTGTTAGACATCTCAGTGTGAGTCCAACTCTCCTCACAGCACCGACAGATGATCTCGTTACCTCTGGCTGCCTCTACGTGTGTGGGGGAAAACAGCTCAGTCAAGGGCAACACAGAAAACCCTCTCATCGTTCTGTACCAGCAATCACTTTATCCTAGAAAGTCGCACATCAGCTCAAGATCGCGTAGGCTCTTGTTCAAAACTGGAGATGGATTGTAGATCGAGTTCAGCGGGGGGAAACAAAACAATAGAATCACTCTGTGATTAAAATCTTTAAAACAAATACCTGAATAAGTCTGAATGTGCAAATACAGCTGCAGATATGAAAGAACATTTGCAGACTTTAATCAGTTCTTGCAGTTGCCTGGCTGACAGGAAACATGGCTCTAACAAGAGGACTGTCAGTTAAAATAATACAAAGGATTATACAATTCCCTCAGGAATTTAAATAAGCATGGTGTGCCGCAAAATCTGAAGGTTGTTCCCTGTCAGTTTCAAATGTGGAACAAGTCCAAACAAGTCTACTTTGCATAGATTAAGAGTTTTATGGTGAAAATTCAGAAGAAAGTGATGCATGACAAGACTGATTTGGCAACTGCTCTGACAGAAGAATCTGGCTGAAGTAGGAGTGATATATTTCAAACATTTTTTTTTTTATTTTGAAGATTGTGGTTTACAGTTAATGAAAAACCCAATCTAGGTTTCTCAGAATATAAGAACTGTCAGGGTTCAGTTTTTGCCTGTCTCACCATGGACAGTTCCAGCTCTTTCTGCCTCCTCATTCTCAGAACGTCTTTCTCTCCTCATACTCATCGGTACCTCGTCCTTACTGCCCTCCCAATGTCTGCCTGCCTGTGCTCCCTACGTTAGCCTGCTCCAGCTCCAGCAATCTGCATCATCCCTCCGCTGCTGTCTGGTACTGTGTGGCTGAACTCGGGTTCAACTACATAAACCCTGACATGAACATTATATACCAAAATCCCAGATCCCAACTTTGGGTCTTTCTGCATGGAGTTTGCATATTCTCCCTGTGCATGCATGAGTTCTCTCCAGATTCCCTGGCTTCCCTCACAGTCCAAAAACATGCATGTTAGGCTGACTACTCTCTCCATATTCCCCATAGGTATGAGTGAGTGCATGGTTGTGTGTGTCTCTGTGTGGCCTTGTGATAGACTGGCCACCTGTCCACGGTGGGTGTACCCCACCTCTGGCCCAATGACTGAGATAGGCACCAACCCCCTGCGACCCTGTACAGATACACAGGTATAAATGATGGATGAATGATAAGAAAAAAAGTTTTTAATACCAGAAATCTTTTGCTATGGTCTACTCGGTTATAGGGTTGTTTTATTAGATACTTTTCCAGCAGATGGTCACTGACACCCTCCACAGGGAGATTAAGCAACAGAAGTCTTTGCTAAATAGCGTGTGTGTAGTGCAGTATTTAACCATAGTTTTGAAAGCTTCAAAAGCCAACATTGTCTGGATATCTGAGAACCTGATATTCCAGCCGGACACAATGCATTTGTGTTTAAAAAGTTTAGAGGTGTAGATGACAGGTAAGTAGCACAGGCTAAAACACAGTGGGGATTACTGAGGCAGGCAGAACGGTCCAGGAATTTATACCAGAATTGCAAGCAGAGACAGACTTGACCAGACGTTGTCCATGAATCTCCAGCGGGGGCAGAGCGAGACACAGAAACCTCAGGAACAACTTGAAACAGGCGGCGCACAGAAGCACCAGTAAAGCATATTAGTGAGGGCAGGCGAGAACAGGTCCATGGGGTCAGCAGGCTGAGCGACACAATCACTGGGAGGAAGCACATGCAGGCAGCAAGAAGAGAAGAGAAACATTCTGGCAGGGAATGGTTGAATGAGGCAGGTACAAATAGAAATCATATACGTAGACGCCTCGTCGGGCGGGTTCTGCCTATGCTGCGGATGCGTCAGAGCCTCCGCCATGTTGAATGTGGCAAATCTGCAGTTAGTCTGAGTCACTTAAACAGTATCAGAGGGAGTTTAATCTCAGAACATACGTTATATTCGTAATATTTTTATTTTTGTAATATTATGAGTTTATTTTCGTATCCCTTTGGCTTCATTCTCCTGACTTTATACACGTAAAGAATTAAAATAATTAAAATAATCTAACCTGGCCCTATTACTCCAGGACTGAAATAGTCCTGCAAACTGTGACTATTCTGGAAATGTCCCCCCTTAATTCTCATAATTTGACGTTTTTCTCATAATATTACCACTTTTGTCTTTTTTTTTTACTTTATTGTCCTAGGACTTTTTGCCTCATATTAGTAACTTTCTCTTTAATACTCCCCCAAAATGTCTGTTCCTAATCTGTGACTATACCAGAATTTAAAAGGTTCACATGTGACACGGTTTTATGAAATAATGAAGACCACAATGTTTAGATTTAACCAACTGACTTTTATATTCATAACACACACACACACACACACACACATATATACTGTATATATATATATATCTATATATACGTGTGTATATATATATATATATATATATATATATATATATATATATATATATATATATATATATATATACACAAATCATGACCAGATATACTTCAATAATCAAAGAGGGAAATTACTATTATATATATATATATATATATATATATATATATATATATATATATATATATATATATATACACATATATATATTTTATATACACATATATAAAACGGTTGGTGCATTTCCATGCAGCACAGGAATGAGGCATCTTCTCTGATCGACATTCACTACAACAGAATTTAACTTATTTCTGCCACATACAATATGGCGGTGACGTTGACGTACGAACCCACGGCCAACGAGGCGTCTACGTATATGATGTCTATGGGTACATATAGACAGAGTAGCAGGTGGAGTTGAATATGCTACTGAGAGGTGGCTGGGAGGTTACTGAGATAAGCATGGAGTGGAGAATGATCAGTTCCAAAAAAACATAAACAAAAACCCAAATCATGAAAAACATCCATTTTCTAACATGTCTGTCCCTTGTGGGGTCGCGAGGGGTGCTGGTGCCTATCTCCAGCTGTCAATGGGCGAGAGGCGGGGTTCACCCTGGACAGGCCAGTCTGTCGCAGGGCAACACAGAGACAAACAGGACAAACAACCATTCACACACACACTCACACCTAAGGAGAATTTAGAGATGCCAGATAACCTAACAGTCATCTTTTTTGGATTGTGGGAGGAAGCCGGAGAGAACCCACGCATGCACAGGGAGAACATGCAAACTCCATGCAGAAAGACCCAGGGCAAGGATAGGACTTGAACCCAGGACTTTCTTGCTGTATGGCAACAGCGTTGTCCACTGCGCCACTGTGCAGCCTCATGAAAAACATATCCAAGCATTTTCAGGACACAAACCACAACTGTAGCATTTCTTATATTAAACCACTCCTGCACCAGACCCAACCTTTCTTTCCAGAGTCAAGGAGAAAAATAACTTGACTGTTGCTGAGTGGTCCAAAGTCATCTCTCAGATGAAAGTAAAACTCGCATTTGATTTTTCAAATCAAGGTCCCACAGTCTGGAGGCAAATAACACAATTTCCTTGAGGTCTGGTGTGAAATCTTCAGTCAGTAATAAATTGAGGAACCATATAATCTGCTGGTGTTGGTCTGAGTTTTTTTTTTTTTTTTTATCGATCCTACAGCAGCGCTGCCATCTACCAGTAATTTCTGGAGCATTTCATGCTCCTTCTGCTCACAAGCTTCTTGAAGATGCTGAATTAATTTTCCAGCAGGATGTGGAACTCGCACACACTGACAAAAAAAACAAAACAATGGTAGCTTTAATGACCATAGTATGACTATGCTGGATTGGTCAGCAAACTCCTCTAACCTAAACTGGTTAATGTAAAGGGAAACATGAGCTGAAAGACTCTAAAATCCACTGTTAAAGCAACCTGGGGTTCCCCAGCATCTCAACACAGCCACAGGTTAATCAACACCATTCCACAAGATATTGATACTAATTTATCCACAAAGAGCATTGACTAGTTAATGAAAGCATATACTCCAGAGAACATGGATATATGTATAAAAAGACTCGTATTTATTTATTAAAATCCTAATTAAATTCAAATTTGTAGTGTTCAGATAAACACAATTTTAGGTCCTCTTTGTTTGTGAGTTATAGTCATCAAAATTAACAGAACGAATGCCTGAAATATATCTTGCTGTGTATAAAGAATCTATAAAATAAGAGTTTGACTTTTTGAATTGAATTACTGACATAAATTTACTTTTCAACAATGATTTTCCAATTTATTGTGATTTACTTGTATAGTCAGATAAGTGATTCCTGGAACTGGAATCAGGTGAATTTTAATCAGTCAGGGCTTCAGTGGAAGCACCTGAGAGAAGAGCAGTAAAACGGAGTAATTGAGCAGCTTAGCTGGTGGAAATGACAGAATAAACACAACAAAAGGAACGCAGAAACCACTAAACAAGTAGATTGTTTAAAAAACAAGTAACATTACACAAAATGCCTTTAAATTACAAGATGCAATACCAGAATTCACTCTAAATGCAGAAATAATAATAAGTACTAACAATTTGAAATATGACTAATAAAAGTATCTATTCTCTTCCATTACTAAGGTGCCAGTGAATTCAAGCTGTCAGAAGAGATGCATCAAACTACTGAGTCCACCTTTTTTGGCTTATGATTACATTATTTTCTGCTCTATGTTACATGAATCCATGTTTTTCACTACTTAGTAAAAAAGAGGCAAGAAGGGAATTTTGTGTACATCTCACGAATCGGTAATTCAGCAGAAGTTTTCAAAGGTGAGAAGAAGGTAAATGGAGCAGAAGTTTTGATTTGCAGGAAGAGCAACCATTTAGTTTTCTTCCTTGGAGCAGCTGGCTGAATATGGGTCAGCAGTGCATAAAACAGTCCCCACAATGTACCTCCAACCATGAAAAATGGAAGCTGCTAAATCAGCTGTGTTGCATTACCCTACAAATCCAATTCTCTATATCGCTGTGTCACGGCAAGGGGGTTCTTGCAAGGCAAGTTAATTGCTCTGTCAGGAACTCAGAATTTATTGCTGCACATAAATGCAGAAAACAACACAGAAGCCCCAAACAGACCTACTGCCAGATCAGCTTAAATAAGCGAAGAGAAAGAGAAACTCAGGAATATTACATATTTTTACAAATAAATGTTCAGTACTTTTCAGCCAGTGTTGCAAAAAATGATTCATGAAATAATGACTCACAAATGATAGGTAAAACATTTATCAGCCAATAAGAATGGAAAAACAACCAAATCAGACCTGTTCCAGATGACTGTTCCAGACACTCTCTGCATTTCTCCCAGTGCTGCCAGCAGCAGAGACGACTTCCCACAGCCTACCTGACCCACAATCATCGTCAGCTTTCCTGAAAAGGTTAGCCATAGAGACCGTTTTACTGCAAGTTAACAAGGAACTTATTTTATAAAAAAGTGTGAGGGTACATCACTGACAACTTCTGTCTTTATTTCTTGATGCTTACCAAAGGGAACCTTGATGTCCACATTGGACAGTGTTGGGGGTCCATCTGTCCAGGTGAAATAACCACTAGTTATCTGGAAATGATGCAGAAATTCAGATGAAAGACATGTAAAAAAAAAATAAAAGTCTGTCTTTCACAGGGAGCTGTAAGCGTGTAATACATTTAGAAATATGATGTAAGATTTGGAGAGGAAATATTTTTAGAGTCATTATATTTTAAATCTTGATGAACAATGTTTTTTCAGCATTTTTACCAACACATTTCTGAATTGAAGAGGCTGTTAAACAGACTTCATCAATCGGTTTATCTAAAGCATTGTTCTAGATGTGCAGAGCATGCTTTGATGAAACACTTTAGGCCAATTAGTTCAGTTTTGAAGAGCTGCAGTTAAAGAGCTGTCATACTCCTTTCAGAAACTTGATGATCCAGCTGATGGATCTGGTGAAAAATAAAAATTTATTAGATTTTCTGAAGCACCACTCAGAAAGACAAAAAGCAGCACAAAACCTTCCAAGAAGCTGGTGAAGTATACGACTCTATACTCTTGGAGCCTGGAGGGTTTGCAGTACAAGAAGAAGACATTGAAACACAGGATAATGTAAAATTCTAGCTCCAGAGAAAACCTGTTTTATGCTTTTGGTTACATTTACCTGACAAACTCAAACTTTACCCTAATCAAGTCATATTTAGTTACAGAGCAATTCATATTCCAAAAATATACATTTAACAGAGAAGTCATCGGTTTAAGCGGTAATTGTGATCAGACAGACAGACAGACAGACAGACAGACAGACAGACAGACAGACAGACAGACAGACAGACAGACAGACAGACAGACAGACAGACAGACAGACAGACAGACAGACAGACAGATAGATAGATAGATAGATAGATAGATAGATAGATAGATAGATAGATAGATAGATAGATAGATAGATAGATAGATAGATAGATAGATAGATAGATAGATAGATAGATAGATAGATAGATAGATAGATAGATAGATAGATAGATAGATAGATAGATAGATAGATAGATAGATAGATAGATAGATAGATAGATAGATAGATAGGACAATCTGAATCATCGGTTTTACCTTGATGCAAATGTCTTGGTCCACCTCCTGGGATCCCCCGTTGCCTTCCTGGTCCCCCTGTGAGCTGTAGTTGTTCCACTCGTCCCTTGGAGGGCGCTTCCGGTTCACTACCTTCAGTGGCTGGAGGCATCGGGACAAAAAGGAGGAGGACGACGAAGGGAAAGGCTTAGAGGATGACTAGACAAGGGTTGTATGATACCCAGAATGAGAAGGAGGGTTAATGGTCAAAGGTAGCGGTTGGGTGGAGGAAGAAGACAACAATCAGCTCTAAATAACTTAGCTCGGGCAGAGCAGACTGGAGGTAACAGTGAATCAAGAGTTTCCCCCTCATTTCCACAGTAAAGAGAGCCAGGTTATGATTCACCCACCACTGCCTGGTATCTGTTTTGGTTGTGGTTGCTGCACTCAGCGGACACGGTCGCCTTGGGCTCCTGTTCGTCTCCGATCTCATCGCTTGAGAAAAACTCACTGAGCTTCTGAACACTGTAAGACAACAAAAGTCAAAGTGAGATTAAAGCAAACATAGTAACGCTTGCATACAACTGATCCCCCCCTAAATGCAGGGAATCCTGATTCTAGAACCGGGTCTCATGAAAAAAGAAAAACTTAGTTGAGATGAGTCAATAGTTCACAGTGAATACATTTTTTTCTCTTTCTCTGCCTGTGGGACACACATCTTTTCATCTCTTTAGTAAATCACTCCACTCCTTTCTGCTGATAAATGCCACATAAATCATATTGCATAATATCTGCTAAATCATACAGCAGTGATCAACCTCAGTCGGTACTAATTTGTTCAATTTCACACAGTAAACATGAAAAGTGCATCAGTTTTTAACAATACAGCAGAGACGCCAGTGTAAGATTTGCCTCACAGATGGCAAGAACATCTCTAATCATCAAGTACTGGGTTATGTAATGATAGCAGCTTTTTTGTAACGTTGTCATCAGAACAGTCTTTCCTTGATCAAATAAAAATATTTTGCAAAGATAAGCCAGAATACTAAGATGTTTTTTTCTTCTTCTGGCACAGTTGAGTGTGCCACATCACTCTGTCCCTAAAATTAGCATTGCTAAGCCTTCCCACCCATTCTCTACAAATTAAGGCCTTCTAATGATACCGGAGCACCCCAGTGATGGGATACGACTGGAGAAGAAATACGCGTCCTAGGCCAATTTCTTTCCATGATTGCAGAATCGATCATTTCCCTGAGGCACAGTCAGAGGAGACGGTTTTTAAAGTGACATGCCCTTATTATTACCGAGCAGCGTTCCTCACTCGCTTCATGCGACATCCTCAGAACTTGGTAATTGACTTGTCGCGCTTAAACACGTGAGTCTTTAAGGTATAACCTTACTTGGTATAACCATCACTTGAAATAATTAACTCTGTCTCATTTTAATTTTTCTTATTTTCACGTGTGTGTGAGATGTATTACTCATCGACTCAAGCTTTTGGGCAGCTCACAGTGCCTAACAAAAGTGTTTATACCCCTTGAACTCCTTTCAAATTAAAACTACAAACTTCAATGTGTTTTATTGAGATTTTTTGGCTAATAGCCACACAAAGTAGCTAGCACATAATTAGGAAGTATAAGGAAAAAAAAAATAATCATAAAAGAAAGCCAGATTTTTTTGTCCATAACTAATACTAACTGTTCTCCAACCTGAGCTGTGAATCTCTGCAGCTCCTCCAGAGTTACCATTGGTCTCTTTTTAATGCTCTTAATTACCGCCTGTCGGTTTTCAGTGGATGTCTGTGTGCAGTTGTGCCATACTATTTTCTAACCCTGCTTTAAACTCCTCAGCAGCTGGTTTTCATAATGCTGTTTGTCAGATAATGTTCTCTAAAAAATAACTTCTGATATTTTCACAAATCAGTTGTATTTATACTGAGATTATACACAGGTGTATTCTATTCACACATACCACACTTCTGGGATGTTTTGTTGTAAAAAATTAAAAAACAACTATAATTTGTATACTACTTTGGAATTATGTGGTACTTTGTGCATACCTAAAATATAAAATACATTAAGATTTTGTAAAACAGACAAAATGTTAAAATGTGTGAAGGATGTAAATACTTTACCAGCACTGTAGGGTCTAACGACATCTTTTCAGCGGATTTTCTTTGACAATAAAAGCATGTAGGCTTACAAATGGGTTTAATATCTGTTTCCTCAAGAAACTGCCCACAGCTCAAAGTAATGAGCAGCGCTCTAAGAGCAGTCACAGGGATGACAAGATTAGAGACTGGTATTGGATGGAGAGACCTCTGCGGTCTGATCGTAAATGATGCTATTGGTGTCAAAGAAATTGTAAAGCTGTTGGCTGAAACGGATACATTTTAGGGTCATAGAAACAAAACAGCACAGAGGCGATGGTGTTAGTTACAGGATCCGATAACAAGGCTGCTCCATCTGCAGCGGGAAAAAGGTCAAGCACTTCATCTAATCAGGTTGCTTTTCACCACTCTGCTCATTCTCAGGCGGTTTGCAGTTTAACTCCCCCTTCAGCAATTCTAGCCACGGACATTTATTACTGATAAATGCTTAAATCACACGCTTAAAAAAAAAGAAGAGCTTTCTTGGTGTTTCTCACCTGACGAGGGCCTTTACGGTGGAGCGCACCACACTGGAGAGGAGGAAGAGCGGGGTGACCAGGATGTGGAAGAGAGACAGGGAGGCGAAGGCCACGGCCGGGGACAGGTCGGCGTCCTCGGAAATGTGGACGTGAACCACAAATGTCTGCAGAAACACAGTGTGGGCAAAATGTCTAAGGTTAGCATGAAATAAATCAGGTCACTTCCGGGAAGCTGACAGTCAGGTGTGACCAGTTCAAGGCAAAAACCCTCGGAGACAAACGAGATCTGCCGTATGTCATCCATCAAATCAGAGATGAATCGTGTGTCCACATCTGTCCCTCAGAGTCAGCCTTGCTCCTTGGTGTCTCTCTGCTCTTTTCTGCTTTTCTTTAACCGTTCAAATCCACAGCATTGAAAAACCTCTGTTAATACAGGTGTATCCTAATATATGTGGATATGTATCTGTATGTAGGTATGTTTTATATATGGATATGTTTGTATGTGTACATGTATGTTTATGTGTATATAGTATATATATATATATATATATATATATATATATATATTTATTATTATTACAATTATGGTGTAGGAGTATTGCTGTTTCAGGAAAACTGTGGAGAAGAGGCATGATTACATAAGTTTTTACACCTTTTCAGACTCATTCACTAAATGAGGTGGTGTTTTGGCGTATGGTGGTTATGTATTCCTACAGGCGTAGGTTTTATATCACGAAAGGAGAATGTTTGGAATTTTTTTTGCATTTATGTTGCATTTATATAAAAAAATCTGACATGTTGTTTGCATTAGCACTGAAGAATGTGTCTGTATGTGTTAATTTTGATACTTTGGTCTCTTTTTTTTGGATAAACATCATAAATAAAATTTAAAAAGTTAATGCTTATTTGAATGGAAGAGTGGCAGGAAAACTCACCGTCAGCACAGCAGCAATCGGGATAGCTGCATTCATGAAAACTGGAAGCAGGAAACACAAACAGAAGGAGGATGTGAAGACTTTTCCGGGATTAACAAGCAAAAACAAACAATATGAGGCAGAAAAGCAAATATGTTCTATATCTATCAAATAAGTTGCAGTTTTGTCATGTAAATGTGCAGATACAATTTGATATTGATCTAGTACAGCCATTGAATTTTTGGCCACTCCATTAATGTCTTTTTTAAAAGAAATGGAACTGAAGCATTTTATTTATCCCGCACGTTTTTATTGGATTGATCATTCTTTCCCTGGAGGGTAAATATGACATAACATAGAGTGTTAGAATACATGTGCAATATTTAACTGAGAACCTTATATCCACTGTTAAGAATAGTGGAGGATCTGTGATGGTCTGGGTCTGGAGATAATTGCATCAGCAATTTTAAACATAAAAAGATTTGAAATTAAAATCTGATGGACTCTACCAGAAAACTGCAAATGTTTTTTTCACTGGATCTTTCAGAAGAACCGAGGAATGCTTCTCCAAACATATTACCAACCCCTTTCCTGGACCTGATTCCCATAGGAACGCTGTGGAGCTGAAGTGCATAATAGAGTAGGCAAGACTCTGAATGATATGTCTATGGAAATGGTGCAAAGAGAAATGGTCAAAGATTAGCTCTTTCTGTTTAATAAGACCTTGTGATAGGAAAAGAATCGGTCCTGTTGACCAAAATGGGCTATAAAAAGAAACAAATCCTAATTACTTTATTTTTTTCTTCACCAAATGAAGGCACTTAAATTTAAAGTATTTGTTTCCTAATCTTTAACTTTGAGATTATCCTTTTCCAATAAATGTATTTATTGTCAGACTATGTACATTTCTTTACCAAGAAGGTTAACACATTTTTCCACATCTGCAAAGCAGCTGTCAAAGAAACTTGTGCTACTGCGATTAAATGTTGTCAGTATAATACCTATACATCTATGCTTCCTTAGATGGCTTTCCTTTTCAGAACAACTCAGAGCATCCAGGGAAAATAAACAGAAAAGCTGTTATTCTAATGGATTTACCTCATCAAGATATTTCTGACTGCTCCTCTGAGTTTGCAGTAATTGATTTCAGATTGAGCACAGTCTATGATTGAACCGGAGCCAAGCAGACTGCTGCTGCTGCTGCTGTTTAAATGTGACAGTCAAAGAATACAGTCAAAAAACGGAGGGAAATGAATCAGCACTGAACAACAGCTGTTATCTGTTGTTTATGATTAATGACAAATTAATAAAGCAAGATAAGCAACAACAGCGATATCTATTATTTTTAAACTGTACTTGTTCAGATATGGTTTAGGTGAACCTACACATTTTCTATACTAAACGAAAATAAGCTAATATTGTTTGCATGATATCATACTGGATATTGATGTGTACAGGGCGAAGGCCTGCAGGCTGGTGAGCTCCTTGCCCCTCGTCTCCTCCACGCTATCACGGAAGATGTGCTCCCAGGCGTACAGCTTCAGCAGCTTGATGCCACGCAGCAACTCGTTTGTCTTTTTTAGACGCTCGCTGGAGTATTCCTGAAAGTGTGAAAGTTGAAATCGATGTGTGACGCATCGAGGATGCATACGCTACATGAGGGCAACGCAAGTGCAACCACAGGAGTACTCAAACAGTGGGAATCGTTGAGGTTGGACTTGCGTTGTCCAACTTGCCTAACTCAAACGACTCTTGAGGACTTATGCTGCTTAGAGAAGCTACAATCTTAAAGCTGAATTGAAACCTTGATGAGAAATTTGCATAATATAGCTGAAACCAGATATTTACCTACACTGTATAAAGGGAAACCAAATTGATTTCCATTTGCTAAATGCCAAAATTATTGTAGACTTTCTTAGAGATTTTTTCCATTTTCTCTTACTATGTTAAACAGTTTTGTAAAGGCCAGATGATGATCTCATGGTTTTGTAATCATCTGATAGGTAATATCACAACATATGAGATATTACATGTGGATGTATTTTGAGGCAATAATTCAAACCCACTGCTTCTGTCATAGGAAGGTCAAAAAAATCTTCTTGATCTCCACAAATCTGGTTTAATTTGGGTACATTTTCTCTGAAGCCTGGAGGTGCCCCATTCATGTTCAGAACACTACATGCAATATAAGATAATCTAACAACATGGCTATAAAAGACAGTGTCATTGTCCACAATGAACCAAGCCCTGTACAACCATAGCTGCAAGCCCAGTCAGCAATGAGGAAGTCATTACTCCAAAATAATCAGAACAAAGACAGATTACAGTTTGCTAATGGATTAATTCATTCATGTCCTGTGTTTTGATGAAACTAAAAGTGATTAATGACCATTTTTACA
Organism: Fundulus diaphanus; assembly: GCA_037039145.1. Taxonomy (NCBI): domain Eukaryota; kingdom Metazoa; phylum Chordata; class Actinopteri; order Cyprinodontiformes; family Fundulidae; genus Fundulus; species Fundulus diaphanus. Next base: position 14,922,846 of record CM073134.1, on the reverse strand, counting down.
TTTGGTAGAAAAACAGGGAAGTTTAACTTGGCAAGCCAGATTGATAATGTGTAGCACTCTACGTTCTGCCCATTATCAATCTGCGTCTGCTCCCATCGAATCCATTTGGGCAAATCACGGACATCCCGCAGAACTTTCCAAGCTGATTGGACAATGCGACACCTAGTGACCACCTACCAAAGGTTGGTTTTAGCCAATCATGGTATCACATGAAAATGTAAGCAGCGGGCACCATGAGACACCACATGTTACGCAGGTCAAGGTGGTTCGTGCTGTTCTTCTTTCAAAGACGAACTCGTGGATTCTGACTAAACAGATGTAACAGCAGCAGCTGTGTGTGCGTCCCTCTGCGCTGCCATGTTTATGATGGCTCAGCTGTGGGCCTGGCAGCTGTTGCTTTCGTCGCAGGGGTATGTCCCGCCTTAAACCATAATACTGCAACGTGTTATGGTTTAAGGCGTTTTTGGTTCAGTCATAAACGGTTGAAGCAGGATTCTCCTGTGTTTGTGAACACACAAATACCACGAGAATTCAGCTTGCAGGCAAGGTTAGGGGAAGCTGGCAAGCCTGAGAACATTATCCCAGGTGTGAAGCTGTCTCATGTTTGAAGCCTGCGTTATATTAGGGGGTTGTTGTTTTTTTTCTGAAGGACAGACAGTTGTGCTTCACAAAATAGATGGCACTTTGATGAAGAAAATAGTATGCAGAAACATTGAAGCAACACCTCAATGTAGTTAAAGCTTGGGCATAAATAGGTCTTCCAAAAGGACAATAAACCTAAATTTACAGCTAAATCAATTACAAAATGGCTTAAGGACAACAAAGACCTGGACTCAGTTACACCACTTCTGTCAGGAGGAATGGGCCAAAGGTCCAGCAAACCCCAGTAAGAAGCTAGTGGAAGGACACCCGAAACGACTGAACCAGGTCACTCATTTTAAAGGGGAATTCCACCAAATACAGTGTGTACATTTGCAAATTTAAAGAAAGAAAATGTCCTGCAGCATCTCAATAATCCAGGTAGAAAATGTTTTTAAAAAGTTGGTGAGGTTCTTCTTTGTTAAAACATTTTGTCTCATCTAAATGAGATTTAAGAAGTCTCTAGGAGAAGAGATAAAATGTTTCCACAAAGAAAGACCTGTCCAGAGGACCTACTCAACTTTTTTGATGAAGAAAGTGAACTCTCATCTACATAAAGATCATCTCTCTTAATATTCCGTCATTTAGCAAACTAGAATAATTTGGGTAACCCTAAAGCAGGGAACATTTGATCTGACTTAATGCCACTACCTAAGAACAACAAGGTTGTGTGCCATTTTATATCTGTTCATGTAAATATCTGGTTTCAGCAGCAAATATTAGAGCTTCACTTTGAGCCTGAAATTTCTATATTTGTTTAGAAGTAGCTCAAAATGTGGAAGTTTAGCTTGTCTCTGCCTTTAAGGGGCAGGACAGGTATTAACAATGCTAGCCCCTCTCTACCATGTTCCTCTAACATTGACTTTCTAAATCTTTAAATAAATATTTTGGCCTCATGTTAATGAACCAAATCCTCTTATTTCCTCTGTTAAAAACCAAAGTTTTTTTTTAATATTTGAATACCTTGCTTAGATGAACTGTAAAAAATTGCAGTGCACTCCAAGCTGTATTTGAGTGCTATAAAAACAATAATATGACATTGACAATAATCCAAAGGTAGGAAAATGAACTATATTACAAGAGGCAAAAATGGATTTTCACCTGAAGTCGTTAAAACATTTAAGTTTAGAGGACAGAAGAAGTCATCTCTGGCTGCTGTACAAGACTAAAACAAGACAGTCTGAGATAGTGCTGCCCACAAAAATACTCACCAGGGTATTCTTTTGTGTTTGCGACAGCTTTGTGGCCACAAAGTATTGAACAGGAGCCAACACTGCGATGACTGTGGCTCCAATCAAGGCACTGATTCCCAAGAGGTAGTAGAGAAGGATCACCCCCAGAATTATCTGACGAGTACAGGCAAACAAATAAAATATAGAGTAGGAGGGAGGGGAGCACAGTTTGCAGTGATGATGCCTGCACTCTCATGTCCTATGGCAACCATGTTAATGTGCTGCACGTATAGATTTTTGTGGCTTAGAGCATAAAGAATGCACCACAGTGCAGGCAATGACATGCTGATCAGGCTTTTTTCTCCCATACAGGATGCAGCAATATAACAAAGGACAGAGAAACAGACCCTCCTTTAGTTCTAGTGTTTTATCTAACAAGCTGTTCTGTACTATGTTCTAAAATAATTGCAATGTAACCTCTTGTGTACAAAAACACACAACGGATTTAACATTGTCATTATTTATGAAACAAAAATGAATTATTCAGAAGAACACCTTTGCTTCTCTAGTGGGATTTAAGATGGGCAGCCAGATGCTGCTAATCTAATCAACCAATTCTCAATCTGCCCATAACCATAAAATTATCCATTTGAAGAGTTAACAGGTGTGCATATACACAAGGCAAGCAGAAGAGAAATGACCTTGGAGATGTAAAAATCATTTCCTAAAAATGTGAGAAAATTTTTAAAACGGGTGCAGTTCTAAGATCTGACCTTTAGGGGTGAGATAGCGCTGTTTATTCTGTGCAAGGGCCGGAGTTTGCATGGTGGAGACACAAAGAGCCTCTGCTCAGAAAGCTCGCTGGATTTGGGTTGTTTTGCACACAGGTTTTGGGCACCTCCCAGACATTTAATTAATCATGAACTCATCTGCATGCCCAGCTATTCTGTCAGATGGTTAAAGCTTGGCTATATTTGAATCACACAAATAATGAGGCAATGTTGTTGAAAGAAGAATGTGCTAAAATTCCTCTACAACAATGAAAGGCTAAAAATGCCTTGGAATTTGTTTTGTGTTTTTGTGGACTGGAGCTATGATATTTAAAATTTCATAAACGGGTACCCAATTAGGATTATTATATAATGTTCTTTAAAATCTGACTGTTGAAAGAGGGTGCACTTTCTTTTAACCATGATTGCCTGTGGTTAAAAAAACCTGCAGCCACTTAGAGGATCGCATAACCAAGAAACAAACATTAAAAACAACACAAAGGGAGACATAGCTTAGAGATTCTTAAACATTCCCCACATATCTGTTACCATGAAATGTGCATAATTTCAATGAATTACATGTTAACTTTTCCGTTGTTCTGCTCCATGCATTTTCATGTGCATTATTGCCATTAACTGGTTCAGAAAAGGACCTGAATACATCCCCACTCCCCACCAGCCTTCAATGCTGACAAGATATTGTGTGCGACTGGGGTCAAGGTGGCTGATTTCCTTTTCGTCTCGGGCATTACAGTCGTGCAGCTCGCCAACCCCCACACAGTGTCTGTCAGCTTCTCACTTTATAGATACCTGATTTAAAAAGGTTCACAGCACAAGCTAGACTGAGAGCAGCTTTTCAAAGACATGAATGCTTTCAGACTGGAGAACTGCCGGCTAGGTGGGTCCCTGAAGAGTACGATAAAAGTAAAGGATCTTCTCCTGGAGATTTTTAAGATCATTTTGAAGGGAACAAGTCTAAACTAAATCTCTTGATAATCCCAGCAGTGAGGTTTACATTCTTTTTAATCCTAAACCCATACCATAGCAAAGTGCAAACCTGCTCCTACCTAGGTTCTGATCAAATCATTACCGTTTACACTGTCCCAATGTAAACAATGTTAAGGTAACTCGCACACGCTTTAGCTACTTTGGGATGTTTTTTTTTTATTAATTAATTTTTTTAAACATGTCCTGTCTGGCAGTGTAGCATTAAAAATTGCTGTCTAAATGCCAAAAGAGAGCCCAACAGATTTTACTTTCACAAGTGGAGCATTACTGCTTTCGCCATAGTGCTACACTTGATTTATGTATGTAAAAAGTGTTATTAGATTTTATTCTGGGACTGTTTAATTTTCAATGGACACAGAAACGGGAAGGTAGAAGAGAAAAAAGAACAGAAAAGATGAGACAAAATGCTGAAAGGGAGAAAAGGTGGAAAAAAGAGGAGAGAGCAATATAACATCCTCTGAGTCTGCTTCTACACCTGCAAAGAGAGATATAAAAAGAACAGCAAAACCAACTGATAAAAGTACAGACAACGAAGGCCTTGATACCCTCACTGAAGAATACACAGTATTATTTTATACGAAATATATAAAGTGACAGCTAAAGCTAATAATAGGGGTTCTCTGTATAGAAGTGGAAATAAAGCTACTTTGGGATGCTGCTGCACTATCATGCACATTGCACATCGTAGTAGCGTGTGTTGTGTAAATAGACTGGAGTCTTTTCCATTGATAAAGTTTTTTCCAGTGTGCAATATTTTAGATTAGACTAGTTTGTTATTTTTTTCTTCTTTGTCATTGCTAACAATTGTGTGCCACTATCACACCCGAATTTCTCCATTGTGGGACAGTAAAAAAAAAAAAAATCCTAACTTAAAGCACACGGTGCCAATGGTGAACCTGTAAATTTTGGTATTTTAAATGTTTAAACCAAATTAATCTTGACCTTCCATAATCAGAAGCTTTCTTTCCCACTTTATTTAATTAGCTTTATTTTGTTCTGTAAAGAGAATTAGGACTACAGAATATTAGGAAAACATTATCAATCAATGATTTGTATCTCCTAAATATTTTTATTTCATAATCATGATCTCTGTACACTTTGAATGATATGAGCCTAGCAAATACTGCATCCAGACAATTATTTGCAGCGGAGCTATTGCAGTGGTAATTGTAATGGTAATTAATAAATATGAATCCATCAATATTCTCCCATCTCCCTCTGCTTCCTGTGGTTTGAGATAAAGCTCTTCGACATCTATTTCATTTCCTCCAAATTTTTTAATACTTAATTGTTTGTGTGGCTTAATGTTTGCTTTGTTTATCAGATAATAGGTCTTCCTTTTGTGTTTTTAGTTGCTGAATTAATATTGATCATGATATTGTTCTCTAGTCATTTGTAAACTCTGAGATTTCTCAAAAGTTATTCTCTTATTAAATATTAATCGTACGTAATCTTACATCAATTGTAAGAAATCTTCTTTTAATCCTTTACCAACACAATTTCTTGTTCCATTGAAAGGTGAAGAATTTATTTTCAGATAAATTACATTAGCTTTGCAGAAAGCCACTGAGCATGATTTGATCTTTGGTGTCCAATGAGACTGTTTGGTTTCTGAACATTAATGCATTTTAAATAGCTAATAGTGGCTATGGAAGGCAAAAACCAGCCAGGCTCCAAGGTGCCAGGCAGTAAACAAGGGGTCCAGTAGAGGAGGTGTGGCTATCAGGCCACCATCATGAAGTCTGTAACTGATTGTTTAGTCAGAGACATTCACGTCTGTGACCTGCCAGAGACCATCTTGTTCGGCTCCTGAAGGGCTCATCATGTTGCTCCTTGCACAAACCAGCAGATGCATGTCCAGCCGATAGGTTAAGGACCTCTTTGGCCCTTGTGAACTCTCCTGGAAAGCCTTCCTGTCTCCTAGAATGTCCTTTGTGCTCCTGAGGCTGTGCTGTGAGACAGAGAAGTCCTTGTGGGAAATGTTAATATTGATACTGTATGAGTTGAGCCTGTGTAATGTCTGTAGGGAGTAGGTAGCTCCTCACGCTACCGGTGGTGACATCCACTCTATCTTTTATATCAGAAAATGGTGGTGGTGGAGGGTAAGTTGCTTCATTGTGTTAAAGGATTTCCTCTTTAGTTGGTTTTCCCATTGCTGCCCCTTAAATGCTCCTGTTGCTCATTAGATGGAATCCAAAGCTGCTTAAATTGATCAACAAGCACCTTTGCCAATTAACTGACCCAGTGTCCCAGAAGCTTGACTTAAACCTATGACTGATTTAAAAATCAATCCGTTGCTTATTATGCAGTGTACGACTTGAATTAAAACAAATTTTCTCCTTCACTAAGATTGTTGCTGACTGCCATTAAAATGTTTATTGAGTTCCAATTAAGGAAATATAGAAATGTAGCATTGCAATGTTTAAAGCTCTGATCATAATACTTTTGCGCATAAAGTTGGTTGTTAAGCTAAAAGAGGGAAAAATGTCTGACACATCAAAGACCTTTGGTAAAGTTCAAAAGCTCTCTGACTCATCAAGTCCCAGCAGAACTCAGTAAAGTTCCAGTATAATGGATTCATTCAATGTCTGAGCTAGACAGGTAAGTACAGATGACGAATACTAATGCTGCCTTAATATATGAAATAGCAGCAGGCTTTAAATGGCCATGACAGATGTAGCACAAATGGTTTCTCGTGTGCTGTGTGATTCATGCGTTCTTTTATCTGCTGTGCTGCTGTAATTATATTTCCTCTCAGCCTTGTCACTGTTTGCTGGTCATTTCTGTTTACAGTGGTTTTAGAATTAGATTTTCTGTGTTCACATAAAATTTTGCAGATAACTAAAAAAGATTCATTGCTGGCCGTGTGTCTGCATGCAAAAACAAAAGGAAATCATAATCAAAACCAATCTGTTGAGTATAGCCTACCAGGAAATGGAATCAGGTGGTAAAACCAGGCAAGTTTTTATTTTTGCTAAAAAAAATATGTTGAATGTTTTCTTTTATGTTTCTACCCTTCAAACATGATTTTCATTCGGAAAATAATCATGTTCTTGCAAAACTGGATTCTACTAAAAAGAGATAAAAGGTTTATTTTTTTCCAATTACAAATAAAATATGCAACACTAGCTCAGATATGAGGACAGTGGGCTGCTGTAAGGCACTGTTAATATTAGATAAATAAAAACAAAGTCATATCCAGCATTAGTTTTATACAAGGATTAGTGAGATCAAAAACAGAATGACGGAAAAGCTTTTTTTAGGACTTAGATATTGAAACACGAGACATGTTCAAGCTCAGAAAAGATATTGTTAAAAAAAGGTTTAGTTAATGCTGCATCAGAGAAGCATGCTGGATCAGTGGTCAAATTAATCATGGCTAACAGAATATCTTTTAGCAAAGAATATTTTGCATTACTAAGTGTTGCAATGTATAATACGTATAAGGATATCCCAGTCCAAGCACAACCATTTCCTCAGATCACTGATCCAGCATGTTTAAGTGCTCAGTGTAAAAACCTCTGACTATAATCAACTCCTGTTTAAAGAAGTACCAATCAAATCTTTGTGGTCCAATATCAACTTACATTTTTCAATGAAGTCTGACCTGACAATTCCCTTTTACTTTCTGAGAACTGCAACACAAAAACGTATGTTTTCATACTTTGTTTTAATTAAGTAGTTAAATGTAACAAACTCCGGCAATTAAATAACAATCTAAATCAGGTTAACTGAAGGAAGAATGAATCCAACCAACAATGAAAATGATTACAACATGATCCCCATTTATGCATAAAAGCATATGTCCCTCAGCTTTTAACAAACAACAAAACTCATAAAAACATACTGAAAATTAAAGGAGCGTCTGTTCCGGGACTTTTGCTGACGTCTGCTAACCTGACAACAGCCAGATGCATGTCTCGCTCCGCCTAGCTCCACTCACATACATCTGGGACATCGTCCATAGAGAGTGATTTGTCCAACCAATTTTATTGTCCAGCCAATCAGGACGCAGGGCTGGAGTTTCATAGATGTGACGTAGTGGAGACGCGACCATGACGTGAGACTGTTTTGATTCAGACAATGGCGGCTCGTCGAGGAAGCAAGCGTTAACATTGATGCTGCTATTTCTACCGTGTTGTCCAATCTACCTAATATTGTTTCATTAAAAGAACATCAGAGAACGGCTCTGAAGGCTTTTGTTGGTGGAAACCATGTTTTCGCCCTTCTCCCGACCGGATTTGGCAAGTTTTGTTTTCCGGGGCATGTCCGCGGCGGACGCGGAAGCGCCCCGGAGCGGTTAGCGGTTAGCGCAAACCATGTTAGGAGGCCTTTAGTCCTCAACGCGGTCGGCCCGGGATCGACTCCGACCCGCGACGCTTTGCCGCCTGTCTTTCCCCCTCTTCCTGTCAGCTCACTGTCAATAAAACGCATGCCACTAGAGCCGCAAACACATAAAGAAAAAAAAAGGGTTTTTTTTCCTACGTCGCTCTCATCAGCGTCACGGGTTAGCTTCGGTGTGAGTGGTTGAAATAGCACGTCGATAAAGATGACAGACAAGTGGCTTATCCAATCATATGCAAGGATTTTTGATAAGGCCCAGCCTTCAATAAAGGCAATTCCTATGGAGGTGTCCCAGATGTATGTGAGTGGAGCTAGGCGGAGCGCGACATGCATCTGGCTGTTGTCAGGTTAGACGTCTGCCCCCTCTGGCGACAATTTGAAATGACACCAGGGTTTTGCACGTGCATGGGAGAAGAGGAAAAACATCTGCCGCTGCAACTGCACAGGTTGCAACCTCAGAGGATTCGGCCAAAATCTCTTTCATGAACTGACATATGCAACCTATACAGGTAACTGCAGTTAAATAGAGGATAACTCATTTCACATGTCGGGCAATTGTAAAGGCATGAATGGAAAAGACAATTCGTTCTGTATGCACTCTGTACATACAAAATGACAAATAAAGATGTCTAAGTCTAAGTCTAATATTTAACTTCAAAAAGTGCACTATGCACCTTTAAGCCGTTTACAACTGAAGGGTTACAGTGATGACACCAGTAACGTCAACAGCCAATATATTGGTCTATATTTTGCTTTTATTTATTTATATTTTTGTCAGTGTTGTTTTTAGAGCTAACATTTGTATGATAATGATGCTTTACAATCATTATTTTCGTTGACTGGTTCAAATTTCTTTTTCTTTTTTTACATGTCCTGTCTGGCAGTGTAGCATTGAGAATTGTTGTCTTAATGCCAGATCCCAACAGATTTTATTTTCACAAGTGGAGCATTACAACTTTCGCCACAGTGCTCCACTTGATTTATACATGCCAAAAGCTTCATTAGATTTATTCTGGGACTATTTCATGTTCAATGGACACAAAAGCGGGAAAGTAGAAGAGAACAAAGGAAGACAAGTTCAAATTTCTGAAGAGACCCCAGACTAGCTGATTTGCAAGCTCAAGTAGGGCCTTGACCTCAACTCTAGGAACTACCCTTATAGACCATACACAGTATTTTGTTCCTCTAACAAATCTGGGTTTCCCCCTACAATAAACATGTATTACCATGATGGTAAGAGTGAAACAGAGATTATAGCTGCAGCCTCAACTCTATCGGTCATGTGACCTGCTCTCCACAAAGAGATGTCAGTTTAGAGGACAGTTGCAAGGAGCCCGGCTAAAATTCTAATTATAACATTTTATGTAATTTAAGGCATAGTGTAAAAGTTATGAAGCAGCAGAACGTTTTATATATATATAGGTCTTTACTGCACAGTTAATTAGAGCTAAATTACCCTTAAAAACTCACATGAAAGCAGAGTAAACTTGCTAATCTTAGCTTAGCCTTTAAGCAGGAGCGAACCATGAGTTTACTAAGGATGGTAGCTGTATGTGTCAAGTCAGATATACAGTATGTTCAGTAAAATAACAAAGGAAATCAGGTCATGGGTACCCAGAACATTACAGCAGCTTTCTCAAGATAACCCCTGTGTTAGAGTACCATTTGAAGGTTAGCGTACCTAAATTTCAGTTTGAATAAATTATTTCTCACTGTGAGGAAATATGTGTCCTGCAGCTTCCTGGACCTCATTATGGGACACAGTCTCAATACTAATGTAGACCATCTAATATTGATGAAATGTAGTGTCATTTTATTGCATTTGAAAATGAATTACGCCGTATGCTAAAGGTCATTGGTGAATAAATATACAGAGACACAATTTTAATATGGACTATGTATTACTGATGAAAAGTATTGGATTATTTACTGCACTTTATAGCTAATGAATTTTCAAGCATGTACATGGTTTTATCTTTGATAATGCTACCAGATTGGGACTCATTATCAAAAAACCTTTAATCATAAATGATAAAAAATCCTGACCATCAAATCCATACAGAATATATGATGGTCATAACTCGAAGGTCTATGACCAGATAGGTTTTATGCTTCCCTGCTGTTTACAGAAATGTTCGAGAAATTAGAATATGTGTTGCAATGAGGCTCCTTTGTCAAATTAAACGTAACTTTGAAAATAATAACCTTAGGTCACTGAAATGAATAACAATTTCAAAAATATTGTTATTTACTGGATGGATGTATAGATTAAAATGTTTGCAAAGTATCTTTCCTTTTCTTTTGGGACAGTATATTGATATATTTCAATATTTCTAACAAATAACATTTAAAAAAACAAGCTAATGATTACACACTGACTAATTAATACATTTAAAAGGGAATTATATAAATTCATAAGAGTATTCATGTCTCTAAATCATCTAAACTCTTTCCTTACCAACTGTTTACCAACCTGATGCAATGTGCTGGGTTTCCTTAGATAGAAAACCTTTTTACCAGTCTGTCTGTATGATTTGATTGATTTGACTGATTTGACTTTGCAGAGTGCCTTGAGATGGCGTGTTGTGAATTGGCACTGTATAACTAAAATAAAATTGAACTGAACTGTTTGTTTGACTCAGAATTCATCTCCATGTACATCTTCAGGCACAGACGATAAACTATTAGAGCTCAACAGGTATTATAACATGCAATGATTGTATGTAATAAAACTTGCTTTTTTATTTGATGTGATGGAAAAACTTCTCAGCGGGTAAATCCAGCACAAAAACATCTATTTTCTACACAGATGAGAGGAATAGATGATTCACAGAGGGAACTCAGCATTCAGCACATTTCCTGTGATGATTAATTTTGAAACATTATTGAACCTCTAGGGTTTGCTGAAACAGTAGTTTCATTAAATGCTCTTTTCAGTTCTCATATTTCTTGCGAGTGTAGTTTCTTTGGGATCAACTAATTATGCACATCATTAATCTCATAATTCTCACAGAGATAAACCTTTCAAAGAGGAAATTCAAAGCCTTTTAATGGACTGCAGAAAATCAATTTAACTCCAACTGCGGCCATAACATTCAACACTCAGGTTTAATTTTTCCTCATGCCCACACCGGTATGCAATGCTTTATTTTCCTAATCAAAAGACCTGCTGAGTGAGTCCTATAGGATCAAGCAAATCTGTGTATTAAGGTGGAGAATAATAGGAAGAACATGCTGTAACAACACAGATCATGTAACCACACAATCCTGCGCAAAATGCAGTACTTTTATATCAAAGCTTAGGGTGCAAAGGGAACCGAGCATATAAAAAAAGTCAAACTGCGACACAGAAAGGAGATTATTACATTTCTACAGTAATCTATGCTTGAAACCTTCTAATTGCAACATAATAGAGACGCCTGCTGTTGCAATGCAGGGCAGAGCATACGAAATATTTTGACAAAATGAACTGTTAAAACTTACACATGCATGCAAAATATGCACATAAAAGGAGAGCAGGAAAACATGTTGCCTACCTGTACTGGCATGGCCCACAGGTTAGGACAGAGGAAGAAGAACCACATGAGCTGGCTGGTATCTATGGCAACCAGGTTACAAATTTGAGCGACAGTCAGCTCTCCCATGGACATGTTGGATGTGCACAGCCGCATGATTTTGTTGTAGATTTTTGTCTGCAGAGAAAATAAAGATTAAAAAAAATTATATGTCACATTTGCCCATATAAATACATCCATCCATCCATTTTCTAACACGTCTGTCCCTTGTGGGGTCGCGAGGGGTGCTGGTGCCTATCTCCAGCTGTCAAAGGGTACACCCTGGACAGGTCCATATAAATACATTTTAATCTCATTTGACATACTTGAGACTGATAAACCTATTCACCCAATCCGAAATTAAAATTCTCTTTGTTTCACTTTTTTAAATTTAAACAGAATAACGCAAAATGGTACTTAGCTGCAAGGAAAATGGAAAGAAGGAGGAACATTACGGCGACTTTAAAAGCCTTTTACCGAGAGAAAATGTAAAATGTGCCTTGCAGTTAGATTCAGACCTCTTAATTATACCACTTAACACAAGCCAGTGTAGAAAATTGCCTTCAAAAGTCACCCATTCCTCAAAAAGTACACCTGTGTACAGTTTTATCTTCGTATAAATGCAGTAGTTGTGTGAAGGCCTCAGAGGTTTATTAGAGAACAGATTTGTCTTGTAAATCAGATCTTGGATCTCAACGAGACAACCTGTATAAATAAACGGTGAATAAATGAAGACATAGGAATTCACCAGACAGGTCAGCAATAAAGCTATGGAGAAGGTCAAAGCATGACAAAACACCAAAGCTGATCTAAGATTTCCACAAGGTAACTAAACACTAGCAGGAAAGAACATAAGTTAATAAAAAAAGTAGCCTGAAATAAATGAAAATATGAAAACAAAACAATAAAACTACATTGAAAACAGATGTGATAGGACTCAAATTACAAGCCAGAGTAAAAAAAAAGAGAGTAAATAACTGCACAGACTCAGCGACGTGGACATCAAGAGGTTATTCCAGAGTATAGTGGATATTGCAGCATAAATCTCAACCACTCAGTGTTTCAGTTTTGATCCTGGCAGAATAAGAACATTGGGCTGGATTTCTGCTTTCTGGGGTAAATAAACATGGGGTTGGTGCAAATCTGTTTGAGGTGATTTATGACGATGTCTAGATATATTTGTTCACAGGTGTGCTACAGCATTTTTGGACAAATTGCAAATGCTGTGAAGACCAAGGCAAGTATACAGAGAATAGCTGGTGGTCCAAAATAGAGGGGATTAAGGTGCAAAAAGGTGTTCGATGTTGTTTGCTGTAAAATAACTGATTAAAACCAGTCGACCACTGTCTTGCTAACCTAAAAAAAAACTATTTAACAACACTCCGAGATTCCTAGCTGTGAAACAACAATCACAAGCAAGATGCTAACAGCTCATCCAGGGGTAGGATTCCTGTAGACAGATGGACAGATGGAGCTGAACACAAAGCAATCATGGGGGAATTTTTTTACAGGCTGTAAAAGGCTTGAAAGTGAGGTGAAGATTCACCTTTGAGCAAAAAAAGAACCAGAAGTGATCCAAGGACAGATTAAATGAGTCCCTGCTTGAGGCCCCAAACCATCAGGGGCCTTCAGTGATGTTTGAATTTTAACACAGAGCAAAGATCTAAAAATTTGTTTAATGAGAATGTGAACACTATTACACTTGATTTGACATTTTCAGCATAGATAAATTAAAAGATTTTAAACTGTTTAAAATGCTGATTTAAGATGTAAAGGAATTGGCCATCTTAATGTGTGAAAGTGCAAAGAATAATCCTAATTGATTGTTGTGTCAACACAGTTATAATCGGATTCTAAAACGCTTACTGTCTGGTTGTGTTTGACCTCAGCTTGTTTACAAATACATCTTAACAAATGATAATCAGAGATTGCTTTTAGGCCCAGGCAATTAAACTTGGTCTCCCTCTCCCAGATTCCACCTAATATCCATTGAATTGCTGTTAGTGGTCTAATCAGTTTATATTTAACTGTAAATTTAGATGTTAACACTAGTGGTCATTTGCTAATGATCAATGACAGATGTTTGTAACCAATTAGAATGACGGTGAGGAATAAAACCTTAGGTAATTTTAGGTGTATAGTGTTTGTGAAACCCTCCGATTTTTAAGTGTTTAATCGAGACAAAGCCAGGGCTTTGAAATGGTTATAACTGTAGCAGAAAGCAATGCATCACTTGGAGGATACCCCAGACCACTCACCTGTATGGCTCCTCGCAGGTTGATTCCAGTTTCGATGGCCACATAGTAGGAGACCTGGAGGAAGGTCCTCTGGAGGAGCAGGGCGATGAAGAGCAGCACTGCCAACACGTATGCATTCTCCAGGAATTCTTTGGAGGAAATGAAATAGATGCCGAGGAGCTTCATCTGAAAGCAGAGGAAGCAGAGGGAGATGGATTCATTATTGTTTGTGAAGCTGGAAACTCAAGGCCAGTTTCAACAACACTGCATCTTGTGTGAGTGCAACACTCCCAAAGAATGCAGTTCATAAAGACATGTCTGGGTATTAATTATTAATTAATCCTGCGGGTAGGTACATAGCATTCTCAAAACATTATTACTGATTAATATCTCAGATTCTCTTTCTTTTCTCAGATATAAATTCTCATAATCCTGCAGCCGAGCTACATTTCAGCTAGTCTGCCAAACTGAGCTGATATTCTGACTACGTTCTTTGATCAACTCAAGAGCCCTTTTATGGTCCTATAATTACATTTTTATATTGCAGCTCACATCTGCTTGCCTATGACAAATACTTAACGTTTCTTTGGTGCAGAAAAGCGCTTGAGCAGCTCTGAGTCTGCACTGGGAGAAATCTAAGAAGCTAATAGAGCGCCAGCAGCAATAAGTGTCGTAAATATTTGAACAGGTTCACATTAGTGCCCACCAGATCAGGTTCATGGAAAAAGGAGGACATCATAGGTGTCTCACCAATCGGAGAGCTTTATGAGGCAAAAAGTTGCCCCCCCCCCCCCCCCCCCCAAAACATTGACGCAATTGAGATTCAACATCGTCCAGATTTGTAAAATATCTTCTTCAAATATAATTAAAATGCTTTTAATGAATCTCTTTTAATTGTGTCGTTCTGTCCTAAAATATTCAAAGTGGTGCTATTTGAAAGAAGCCTCACCGGTTGCTGGATGGTACGATTGTCTTTGCTGATGTGATGAACGATGCCAGAGATACAGAGCGGACCGGCAAAGCCCAGCAGGTCTGCCATGATGCGGAACGTGATGCTGAGGATGAGAGGCCTGCCGAAGGCTTTCCTCAAAGCCAGCCAGATCCACTTCGGACCTTGAGGTGCAACGCCCTGAGGCTTCTAAGCGAGAGGTAGAGAAAATTTATATACATATATTAAAAAAGTTAAAAACTGTCTGAAATCAAAATAATTGGACGCTGGGTGAAAGTACAGAGGAATTAAAATCAAATGCGACAATTCAGTTCAGAAGGTAACATTCACTCATCATGGATGTAAATGTATTCATTTTTGACTTTAACAATTTCATTGAACCCTTCCTAATGTGTCCTGTTAATACAACCTAAATTATTTTAAGAAGCAAAAGTTTGGTGCAGTAGTTTGAATTTCTTGTGCTCTTTCTCTAATTCAAAGGGTCATAATTATACATACAGGCTCAAATATATACATACATCTCCAGTAATATTTATTTATATGTCCTTTAGCAACTTGCAGAGAATCCACAAGATTCACTTAAAATCCATTGAAGTTCTTTTAGATCAGGTTGTTTCTTGCCACGGACCCGAATTTCAAGCATAGTCCACAGATTTTTTTTAGGCTTGAGGTCAGGGCCTTGGAAAAGCGAATCCATGAGCATTGTAATAACCTGATTTATCCATTGTGTTTATAAAGGTTTTCAGCCATCCAGGACATAACAGTGCTATATGTATTAATGTAGAGGGAAACTAGAAGAGAAACATGAAAACAAATTAATTCACTTCTATTAGGTTTGCTTTATCTAATGTAAAACCACTTTTGATGTGTTTGGGATGGTTGTTCCATGAGAATTAGTTGTGTCCAAGTTTCAACCTTATAAGCTGTTGATTTATGATGAATCTAAACTGATCCTTAGTATGATTATGCTGTCATCATGCCTGGTAGTTGTTATGCTGCTCTTTAGTTTAAAAGTCTTTCATCTTTACTCCTCCAAGCAATAATCTTGTTACTGGGCAAAATAGCACATACTTTCTCTCATCTGATCATATAATTGTATAAATAATGCGTTTGGCTTATCCATGTTGGCAGCTGCAGATTTCAGTTCAGCTTTATGGTGCCGGTAAAGGAGCAGGAGCTTTTTTCTTGGCCGGCGTTAGGCTAGTTCCCCGGTGGAAAGTGACACTGGCATTCCAGCTGTTTCCATTTTTTTATGTCAGCATTGACCCCTAAAGGTTCCTGATTATTTTTAATAAGTTTCCTTTCAGGGGACATTTAGGGCCAAATGGTTGAAAGTTGCACACAGCTGGCTGTTCCAACAGGATAATGACCCCAAACATACATAAATATTTGCTATGGAATAGATAAAGCAAGATAACATTAAGCTGAAACTTGACTTATACTACGGCACTATTATTTCACCCTGTGTGCATAATTGTAACCCTCTGAGCATTACAATCTAATTTGTGCACTTAGGCTTTCTTTCTTAAAATCTCTGCATTCTTTTTTGCATGAATATTTCACTTCAGTGTGTGTGTGTGTGTATGTGTGTGTGTGTGCGTGCGTGCGTGCGTGCGTGTGTGTGTGTGTGTGTGTGTGTGTGTGTGTGTGTGTGTGTGTGTGTGTGTGTGTGTGTGTGTGTGTGTGTGTGTGTGCATGCGCAGATGTGTGAGTGTGCGTCCTTGTGAACATGAATGAGTCACACTCAGATCTGTGAGAACAGACGTGACTTCTATCATGTTTCACCATCTTTCCATTTGAGTTCCTACTAAAAGTCGGTTTCCATGCGTGACACGTCACTGTGTGCATCACAATTACGCACACAGACACACATCTTCTCCTTCCATCCCAGGTTCAAACAGCTAGGAAATATTCTGCTTCCTCCTCAGTCTCTGAGTGAAACTAGCTTCCCATGAAGAGAGGAGCTTTCAGCCCCTCAGGGGTCGGGATGTCACCTCGTTCACAGATGAATTGGAATGACCCGGCGTCTTCCGACCCCCCTCTAAGTGCCCCGCCGCCGCCGCCCTTCCCTGCCACTCCACTGGGATCCCTCAGCCTCTCTCTCATCCTTCACTCCTGCCGGAAGGAAACGGACTAGCGGTCACACCGGACGCACACGCAGCAGTGACGACTCTCGGATGAACTTACAAACACTGGAAAACAACGACCCTGTAGAAGAGAACCTTTCGTGTGACCCCTGACGCACGCTCCAAAAAGTCTGGGGAGTCCAAGAGAGGAGTACATGAAGAAAAATGAAGGAAGCATCTTCAGCTTAGACATAGATTAGTCAAATTCAGAAGAGTTATGGCTCATGTTAAGGTCAAGAAAGAACCCAGAGAGGGGAAAACTGTCTCTAAAACCCGTGAAACTTTAAATGATTACTTTATAATACACTCACATATTTGTCTGGAGATTTTCTCCGGCAGCATTACAGAACTGTCTTTCAGTTTCGTAATTATTGTGAAGAAATATTTTAGGGATATTTTCTTTATCTAGGTGCCATTACAGAAACAACAGTGATTTTCTTTGAAAAGGAAATCTTGTAAAAATGTGTTGAGTGCCCAAAGGGCTACAATGTCAAAAACTATCCACTTATCCACTTCATGAATGGATGGGTTGGTGCCTATCTGCAGTGGTCAATGGGCAAGAAGTAGTGTAGAACCTGGACTGAACTAACCTGACAGAAGCCAGACGCATGTCGCTCCGCCTAGCTCCACTCACATACATCTGGGACACAGCCATAGGAATTGCCTTTACTGAAGGCTGGGCCTTATCAAAAATTCTTGCATATGATTGGATAAGCCACTTGTCTGTCATCTTTATCGACGTGCTATTTCAACCACTCACACCGAAGCTAACCCGTGACGCTGATGAGAGCGACGCAGGAAAAAAAAAAACTTTTTTTTTTTATGTGTTTGCGGCTCTAGTGGCACGCGTTTTATTGACAGTGAGCTGACAGGAAGAGGGGGAAAGACAGGCGGCAAAGCGCCGCGGGTCGGAGTCGATCCCGGGCTGACCGCGTTAAGGACTAAAGGCCTCCTAATATGGTTCGCGCTAACCGCTAACCGCTCCGGGGCGCGGCCAGACCATAAAATTGGTTGGAGAAATCACTTTCAATGGGCGATGTCCCAGATGTATGTGAGTGGAGCTAGGCGGAGCGACATGCGTCTGGCTTCTGTCAGGTTAGGACTGAACAGGCAGAACATGCAAACTCCATGCAGAAAGACTCTAGGCTGGAATTTGAAACCAGGACCTCTTTGCTGCAAGGCAATAGTGCTACCAACTGTTCCACTGAGCTGCCTGAAAAACATAAATCACAGATTTATTGTTGATTACATATGTAATTAACAAGAATCCAGAAAGGTGAACATTTTTATCAGTGATTCTGATGGGTCTGGTTAAGACTCAGTGATAAATAAATAAATCATGATGTTCGACCAGTTAAACAATTACATATGCCTTTTGGAAATCAAATAAATATTTTAAGAAATTTAGAGTACATGTAGGATTAGTCCTGTACTGATTATGCATAGGCAGATTACTAAGATTTATCTTGGTTTTAAAATGTACATTTTCAGTTGTGACATTCCTACAGTTTAAAATCTTTTAGTATGATCGCAGAAAGAAACTGTTTTCTCTACCTGTTTGGAGAATAGAGTTGTGAAGCATTGCTGCTTTTCCAGTTGGTGTGCACTGCTGTTAAGATGGCTAAAAGAAGGCTAATGTGCTTTCCCCCTGCCTCCAAGAAAGACAAATCTGGCTGGTTGAAAAATCTTCTAGTTGTGAAAAATGTATATTTTTGTCACAGTTTCCTGTCTTGCCATGTATGTTGGGAACATAAAAATCTGGTATGTAGGTCTAAACATGAGAAAATACGAGTGTATTTTGTGGAAGATATCACATTTCTCACGTCTTAGAAACAGTGTTGCCAAGTCTACTGTTTATAAGCGACTTTGGGCTTTTTTTTCTCTAAAGTTGCTTTCAAATTTTATGAGTCGCAGGTTGTGGTTTATTTGTGGGGTTGTTTTTGAACATGATGTTGCTTATTTAGGCTTGGGTTTCTTTCCGAGTGACACCCCTCTATTATCTCCCAGTTCCCTGCAAGAAAGCAAAAACTCGAGTGGTAGGTAGTTTGTTCTTTCAACGCCCCGGCAAACCCCAAAACCTACTCAAGCTAGAGCCCATAGTGACAAAAAAGCAAGTGACAAGGCAGCGGGAAAATGAGATGTAGGGAAGAGGAGAGATGTAGAGTGGGGAATATGTGGGAAAGAAATCTAATAAAGAGTGGGAGAAAGATGGCGCTCTGAAAGACTGGATCTGACCTCAGATGGGAGCTGTCTCAGAGGCATTCTGCCAGTTCTGCAAGTGTGAAATATATGCTTACCATGCCAATCTAATTCAGCAATCAAGAGAAGTGCCAAAATCGTACAAAATCTGTGTCAGTTGAATGCATTGGAAGGCAATTCCGTAGCATTATGTACCTCAGGCAGCAAATCTTAGTGAAACGCAAGGCAGACACCCAAGAGAGGGGTGCTAATGTGTGGCTGTCATTACAAGTTTGAAGGTAACATTGTTTTAAAACAGTTGGCACGCCACAACCAATATGTCTTGTATCAGTTTTTTTGTGCTACTCTATAAGCAGATGAGTGTACAAACTAGAACTATATTTAACAAGTTTTCTGTTTATTCTATGCTGTTGCTTTAGTCTATTAACCTTGCCTGCAAGCTAAATTCTCATGGTATTTGTGCGTTCACAAACACAAGAATCCATCGTGTTTCAATGCCGTCTCAATCGTTTCGGCGTGAACCAGAAACAGTTTGGGCCAATCACGTTGCAGTATTATGTTTTAAGGCGGGACATACCAGCTGTGATGAAAGCAAGAGCTGTCCAGCCCACAGCCGACCCAAAATAAACGTGTCAGCGCAGGAGGATGCCCGCGTAGCCGCTGCTATCACATCTGTTTTGTCAGAATCCACAATGTCTTCTTTGAAAGAAGAACGGCAAGAAGTGCCTTGATTAGTGTAACTTGTCGTGGTTCCTCATGGCGCCTGCTGCTTATATTTTCATTTGATACCGTGATTGGCTAAAACCAACAACTGGTAGGCGGGTACTAGGTGTCGCTTTGCCCAATCAGCTCTGAAAATTCTGCAGAATGTCCCTTATTTCCCCATATGGATTTGATTGGAGCAGGCCCAGATTGATAATGTGCCGAACGGAGAGTGCTACACATTATCAGTCTGGGTTGTCAGGTTATTAATCTATATCTAAAATAACTATAAGTAAATGCTAAATATGTTGTTATTATGAATGTAATGATCAATATGTTATGTTGGGTCATTGGAGTAAGAATGTTTTTTTATTTGTTTATTTTTAATTCAAAGCAATATGTAAATACTGTGATACCATGGTATTTTTACTTAATTTAATCACATCATGAAGACTATGGAGAATCATAACAGCAGATGCTTATTATTACTTGAATGTAGATTGCAAAGATTTACTACATTGGCAGAACCAGCATAGCAAAACACACTTTGCAAATATATCCACACTATTATTTAGATGGTTTTTGCTTCTCCATATGAAATAATACAGCTTCCCAAAGAAACTAAATGCAGCAGCAAAACTATAAGCCAAACATACACAGCATGATTTAACATATCAAACATGGTTGGTAACTAATAAAATTAGCAGCCATTGCTTAAAATCTGAACCTAATTCTGAGCATTCCTCATTAGCCAATATTTTTTTTATCTGTATTATCTAACACTTTTGTCTCACAAATATGGGGGAGTAAAATACTGAAGACCATTCATGTAGTGCAAAACTGCAATCCATCAGTTTAATTAAACTCATAAAACCCTGTAACACCTCAAACAGTGCCAAGAGACAAGCGCTTTGCAACATGTAGCTACAACACTAGCAATTGTAATATAATCCAAAAAAAACAGATGGCAATGAAAAGAAACATTGTGCAAACACAGATACAGGACGTGCCTGATTGCCTTTTCCTGTTTATACCATTGAAAAGCTCACTGCATGTCCAAATAAAGCTTAATAATCCCAGAACAGACTGGACTGAATCATCTCATGACCTGCTTTATTATGACAACGGCTGAATAAAGTGGGACTTTAGAAGTCGCTGCATGCACACGTCAGACAGAGTGCACCAAAGATATTCTTCTTCATAAAGAAAAATATTTAAATACTTTCTAATAAAATAATGGAATCCCTGAAAATACACAGACAAAACTCCAATATACAGCAGATTTTTTTAAATCTAAAAGCACTCCAGAGTCTATTCAGATTATTACATCCATTAGTGCAAAGTCAGCCTCCTACTTTCATAAGCACAGAACTATACCATGCTAACACTAATTTGTTATGTCAAATGATTCAAGCCAATCAGTTTTTTAGATTTTTAATGCAACAGGTGGCAATGTTGAAATACTGTATAAATGAGGAAGTAACAAGGGATCCTGAGAAGGCTGGTGACAGTAAAGTAAACTGTAAATGGACTGAATGTATATAGTGCTTTTCCAGTCATACTAACCACTGAAAGCAGTGCCATCCAGGAAACAAACCTAAATGTATTATTATTATTATTATTATTATTATTATTATTATTATTATTATATTTAAAAAGGACAGCACCTTTATTTTACGTTATAATCTCACTTTATATGTTATATAAAGTGCCTTGCAAAAGTCATACTCATTGAGGTTGGGGTAAAAATGAGATGGTGCATAACAGTTTTTAAACATTTTATACATCTACAGACAGAGATTTTGAGCTTAAAAGAGATTTAAACCTGTTCAAATTGGATGGAGGGCATCTGTGATAATTGATTGTCAAGTCCTACCGCAGATTGTAAATTAGATTTAAATAGGTTTATATTTACACATGAATATGATTTGATCTGGCTCAGGGATGGGATTTTCTAGTCCTCTGGTGTCTGCTGTTTCAGAGGTATATTTGCTCTAACACACATAAACCAAACAGCTGATGCATCTCTTCAGCCATTGACCAAGTTGACTAATGGTGAGACATTGTTTTAATTTATAAGCGCTACAGAAAATAATTATGTTTAATTTTGGAAGTTATTGGCCCTTGAAGGCAGGAAGTGCCCACCTCTGATCAAAACCATTCTATTGGAGCTTTAACTATGTTTAAGGTTTTTGTTCTGTTGAAAGATGAACCTCTGTCCCAGTTTCAAGTATTTTGCAGCCTGAAATGGGTTTCATTTCAGGATTGTCCTGTGTTCAGCTGCATCTATCTTTCCATTAACTCTGACCTCCTTACCTGTCCCTGCTGAACCAAAGCCTGATGCTAATAATTTTCCAGGAGTGCAGTGAAGCAGATGACGTCAGAAGGCTGACAGGCAGGTGAGTGTGAGGTAAGTGGCTGATTGGAAGAAACAACTTTTTTCTAGGAGGAGGTTTCAAGGACTATTGAGGAGATTAACAGTGGAGGACTTGAGATGAATCTCCCCAGGATCCAAGGAGCAAGGAAGTTTAGCGCCAGAACAGAAGAGCTCAAACATGAGCATGGAGAAAGGAGGACAGCATTGGGTTGGAGCAGAAACGAGGAGAGAAAGATAACACAAGAAAGGTACGTAGGCCTGATTACCACATACTAAGTGAGATAACAATCTAGCATTTGCCTCTTCGGATCTGCTTCTCTTCAATCTACTCCTGACTAGTCCAAACAACTGTGAGGCTACACCTGCCAGTAAGATCTTCCATGAAAGAAGCTAGAGAGAGACAAAAAGACTCACCAACCTGCACACAACTCTGGGCATATGACATCACCCATCAATAGAAACCCCCTGTTGGTTGCCAAGAAGCGGAAGGGGCAGCATTTTCAAAGTTGACGATGAGACATGGAACCAAGATTAAAAAGAAGCGGGAATTGTGCCCATATTGAACCCAAATGATGTGATGGCAGCAAAAAAGCAGAGTTATTGGTACAGAGACACTGGATGGTATTTTAGAGTGCTTGATTGAGTCGTTAGCACTGTCCATTAGATTGTGGATGGAGATCCAAAGATAGTCATAATTTCACATTGAGTGCAGAACAGAAGTTCTTCCAGTTTTGAAATATGAATTGTAAACCTCTATCTGAAATGATTTTGGCAGGTATGCCATGAAGCCTGAAGACATGAATAATGAGGAACTTTATTGTTTCAGTGACTGGGGTGAGTTTGTTAAGAGATAGCAGGCTTTGGAGAGATGGACTATAGTGAGGATAACAGTCCTATTTTTGGAAGGTGGGAGACCAGTGACAAAATCTGAAGCAATGAGCAGCCAGATTTGGAAGAGGTTGGAGGAGGCCTGAGGGGCTTCTGTGGGAACTTTTATTTCTGGCACAGATGGAGCAGGATTATACACATTCAAGCGCATTTTTGTTGAGTGAAGGCCACCAGAAATAGGATCACAGGAGAAGTTACGAGAATGATCCCAGTGTATTACTTGAGAGCTGACGGATGTCAGTAAGTGATGATGGTCTGGGGCACACCCTCCTGGATCTGGTCCTTCTTGATGAGCCCAGTGGATAAGGCTCTCTAGATCCCGAGGGAGCCTCAACAATGTGCGACTGAGGGAGGATGCCTTCTGGTTCATTGGATTCTTATTCTGAGGAAAACTGTCTGGGAAGCGCATTTGATTTAATGTCCCTGGAAGCTGGGAACATTAAATCAAAGCTTTTTGGAGATAGGCAAGTTTCCTATGATCAGTCTAGATGTTGATCAACTGTTCTGTGCCCTCCAACCAGTGTCTCCAATCCTCCAGTGCCAACTTGATGGTGAGGAATTCCCCATCTCCAATATCATATCTTTCTTAGGAGAGAGAGCGAGACGTTTCAAAAAGAAAGCTCAAGGATGGTACTTACCATCAGAAGAACACCGTTGGAAGAACTAACTCCAGTGCAGAGGTGTCAAGTAACGAAGTACAAATACTTCGTTACTGTACTTAAGTACACTTTTTAGGTATCTATACTTTACTCCATTACTTATTTTTCTTCCTACTTCTTACTTCTACTCATTACATTTTCACACAAGTATCTGTACTTTCTATTCCTTACATTTTTAAAACAAACGTTACTCGTTACTCTTGGCTTCAGTTTAAAATTTATAAATATTTATTTCACGTAACGTGCGCCATCCAATGCAGATCATTGGCGCCATCCACACCTAGTGAGAACTAGTGTAATTGGATGAGTCATATAACGCAAACACTCATTGGTTAGTAGTTCACGCGTGACGTCAGCGCTACATCCGGGCACGGTGGTTGGCAAAAAACAGAGCTGCTCTCGTCTACTACATGACAAAACGGGTAGATTTAGAGCATACTTTTAGTTCGTTTATTTTTGGAATCTAAGCAATGCCTACGACTTGTTGTGCTCCCGGTTGCACAGAGAGGCATTCCAAATCGTTGGATGTACGTTTCTGTCGTTTACCGAAGGAGGAAGGACGAAGAAAGAAATGGATATTTTCAATGAAAAGAGCGCAGGCAGACACTCACAATGGACTGGGAGAGGCATCATACTACGACAGAATTTGCAGTCTACACTTCATCTCCGGTAAATACAACTTAATTCTGCTCTAGTCATTGTACTAGTTAAATAGCGGCGGAGGGGAGGTGGCGATCGCTACACGGGCCGGAGAAGCGGTCCGTGTAGCGATCGCTACAGCAGCCGCCGCTGTCTGAAGCAGCAGACAGCGGCGGTGGCTGCTGCTGCTCCATTACGCCCCCGTTCACGGGCGCTAGTACTTCTGTGTTTACGCTGCAATGTCGCCGATACCTCCACCCATTTTAACAAGACAAAAACACCAAAATAACCCGTAGTAAACAATGTTTTTTTAATCCTACCGGGCGGGTCTTCCTCTGCTGAGACGCGGTCTGTGTCCGACGCCGCTTTCTGCTGTTGCACAAACGTGTGAACAACATCCATCCATCCATTTTCTGACCGCTTAATCCCTCATGGCGTCGCGGGCGTTGCTGGAGCCTTTTTCCCGATATAAAATAATTGTAGCCGTCCAGTGGTTGCATGGCTTTCGTGCTCTCTGTCTGTACTGGCCTGCCGTGTTTATAAGGCAGCTGCATATGTCGCGGTACGGAACCTTGGCCAGCATTTCACAGACTCGCTCCATCCCTTCAGGCTTTTGCTGTGTGGATCTGGCAATCTGATACCATCAACTATCAACTTACTCTTAAAACGATCTTGTGATACGTTATCTAAAGAAGAAAAATACGTGGAGAACTCATCAGTTTCGCTGTTTGCGTCCGCCATTGTGTTCGCCTTTTGCCAACCAGTCCGGCGCGCATGCGCGAAAAACCCGGATCAAAACAATAACAATGAACTGGTCTATTCATCAATCTATCTATCTATCTATCTTTCTCTTTTTCTCTCTTCTCTCTTCTCTCTTCTCTCTCTTTCTCTCTCCACACACAAACTACCTAGAATGTTTTTGCACCAAAGAGTATATTTTACCTTAGGTATTTGATGGAACTCACACATTTATGTTCTGGCAGTTCTGCAGGCTTGAATACTACCTCTGTTTGGAATTGAATTCCTATAAAGTTTGAGAGAGAACATGCTCCTTGAGTGACTTTGTCTTTGACTAATGGGTTAATGATTATGTTGTGTCTTGGGCCACATGTAGAACTAATCAGTGTTTAAATTAAGCTTTCAGTTCATATAGTGGCATTTTTTTAAACGTTAATTTATACTTTTATACTTTGAGTAGTTTTTGGAGCACATACTTTTTCACTTTTACTTGAGTAAAGAGGTCAAGTTGATACTTCAACTTTTACCAGAGTGTTTTTAAACTGCAGTATCTATACTTCTACTTAAGTAACAAATGTGTGTACTTTTGACACCACTGCTCCAGTGTCAAAAGTATCAAACTCCAAGATTAACTAAGGCCATCTTTCAGTTGTCATCCCCGGAAATGTGAACTAAATGGTATAGATTATAGTGATCTTATTAGGTGAAGATGGAGAAATCTTGCATAAGTTCAACACCAGAGGGTATGAGTGGAAGTGACCACTTGTTCTTGATGATTATCTTATTCAGCCCTTAGGGGTCAGTGCAGGGTCTTAGTATTTTATCTTTCTTCTCTACAAAGAAAAAAACAACAGGAAAGGATGATGGGCAGAGGATTGTAGCCTTAACTCCTTAGTGTATTTTTCCATGGCCTCTCTCTTGGGGTGTGAAAGGTTGTAGAGATGCCCAGAAGGAAGAGGAGTTCCTGGGAGAAGAGCCACCATATGGGCGATGAGGAGGGAGAGAGATAGCAAATCTTTACTGGAGCCTCTAGAGGTTATGATACAGATCCATGGAATCGGTGGAATCTGGAAGGACTGGGGGAGCAGCTGACTGCAGGCATAGGCCAAGACGATGAACACTTCAGGATTCAATGGGGGACTGTTTCCATATAATGTGAGGGTTGTTTTTTTAAGCCAAGTATGACCAAAAACACCTGGAGATTATCTGATTGGAACGGCGAAAAAGGTGATGTGTTCATGGTGATTTGTGGAAACAACCACAGATAAATTTGTTGGGTGACTGTATCTAAGAAGCTCCCATCCAAAACAGCAGCTTTAAAGGGAGATGAGAGGTTTTGAATTTATGAGATTCTCCTATTAACCAAACTAAGGCAAGAACGGGGCACTGACTCTGATTGATGCAGATAGTGGAATTTAATTGGAATTAGGGATATTCAGGGTGATGTGATGCACTCGTTAGTATCTTTATAATTACTGGCATGCCTGGTCTTTTGGACAGACTGGACTTGAGAAGCAGTGGTGACCATAGGAACCACAATCAAGGCAATCAAGGATGCATGACCAGGGGTTTTAGATTTTACAATTTACAATTAGCTAACAACATCCCCCCCCCCTATGAGTGCATAGAAATGTCACAGTATGACTCTTGCTTATGAATATAGAACAGAAATACACAGTGAATACGATCAAGTATCACCACACACAAGTCAAAAGTAAAATGGCTGCCATAACGATAATAATAAGCATAGAATAATAACAATAATGGACAAAACCTTGAATTAACCAGTTTGTTCGCCAGCAGAGAAGGAAGTTAAAGCTTTGAAATATTGCATTAGGGGGTTCCATTGTTGGTAAAACTTTTCTGTTCATCCCCTTGTTGCATATTTAATATTTTCCAATACGGCATCGTATCATGTAGCCAAGATGGCGGAGATGGTGGTACCCTACTCTTCCACATTAGCAGTATGTTGCGCCGAGCAATGAGTGAAGTAAACAAAAGGACATGTCTTTGTTTAGATGACAGTTTCATGGCAAGTTTAGGTACACCAAATATAGCAATAAGAGGACACAGCTCAATTTCATGTCCCAATATTTCTAAAGCAGTCTTAAAGTAGGACTTCCAAAAAGCCTCCAGCCTTGGAAACGTCCAGAACATGTGTGAGAGATCCCAAGGGGTTTGTGAACATCACACAAATCCCAGGTATTTGGATATATTTTGCCAGCTTATCTTTACAATAGTGATCATCTTAATATTTATTTGTCATAATAACATCATGCCAATGAAATGTGTTCACTGAATTTAACCCAATCCTTAGGGAGCAGTGGGCACCACTGTGCTGCACCCAGGTAGCATTCTGGGACTAAGACAAGACCCCATGGGAACTGAGCACCCTGAGCAAGACCCTTAGGGACCCTTAGTCTCCCTTAGGGACCCAGAGTAGTAGTCTGTTGGATTCAAACCCAGAACCTTGCAGCCTCTCGAGGACACAAGCGCCCTGCTGTCTAGCCAAACGGTGGTAGGTTTGCAGTAGTGTTATCTAAAGACTCTTGGTTTTTCTTGGTTTTATTTAGAGGTATCAGAGTAAAAGGGGGTGAATAAAAGTGCACACTGCACACTTGAAATTATTATTAGTAAAACATTTTGAAAACCGTGCATGTATCATTTTTGTTCCACTTTTTCCCACATAATGCAGAACCTTGTGTTGGTCCATCACTGATAAAAATACACTAATGGTTGTCACATAATAAAATCTGAAAAAAAGTGCTAGGAATGCTTTTGCAAATCCATTTGATTCTAGAATTTCCATAATATGCAGAGTTTTTGGTTTAATTCGTGATTGCACTGGCCTTTGTTACTATATATATTAAGAGAAACCTGCATTTGTCATACAATCTGTCATACGATATTCAGATCCTAATTTGTTGTATTATGTGACCAGCTGGGTATATTCAAAATAGCTTACAATTTAGATAAATCACAGAGGGAGTTCCCTGTGGGCAAGATGTTAAGCAAAACAAAGAGCGAAAGATCCTTTAAAAGACATTATTTATAATGCTTCCGTATAAATATGTAATCTGGGGGTTTAAAGCCTTTCACCGCAGCATGGGTGCATCACCAAAACAATCCCACGGAAACCCACTAAGCAGAACTCACCTTCTGCTCTTCAAACTCCTGTCGAAGCTTTATGTAGTTTGTGAGCGCCCGCATGGCGATGGGGAGTTTGCCAATGACCTTCAGGTCGATGGGCCGTCTGTGAGCAGAGGTGATGAAGGTGTTCATCCACCAGTAGGTGGATTTAGACAGCAAGTTGACAAAGGGCTGCAGGAAACGAACACCAAGATCCTGGAGGTCTTCAGGGGGCTTCACTTCTGTCGGATTGTCGAAACACATGTAGCGCTGCGACAGAAAGGAGAGGTTTGACTATTGTTCAACTCAGTCAAAGACCAAGCAAAATTATTGAAACAAATTCTGATTAGAGTGAAATCAAAACCTGGAAAACCTTTGGTTTGGAGAGCCAAAACACAAAAGGTGTGTCATTTAAACACACTGTTGAAGGCAGGCTTAATTACAGCTGCTGTATAATAATTTGCCTTCATTGTACATTGATAAACGCTGGAGATAGGCATCAGCAACCCCCGCGACCCCATGAGGGATTAAGTGGGTCAGAAAATGGATGGATGGCTGGATGGATGTACATTGAAAACAAGTTGTCTTATAATCCTATGACAACTTGGAAAAGCTGAACACTTGATATGAGCGTCAGCTGAAGCTTTTAAATGAAATAGAAGCTAACAGAGTGGAATAATTGAAAAGATTCAATGTGATAAGGCTTTCACACTGACTGTGTGAGGACAAAATAATGTACTATTTATAGGCATAAGCATCCACATGAATAAAGGTTTACAATATTAATAGTTGTACTTAAAAGTAGATCAGGGCAGTATTCAAATCCAGTAAGATTTACATATATGTATTATTAGACATATTATTCTGATATTATGTATTATACATTTTACGTTAATTTTCTTCCATATAAAGCAAGTAAATCATAAAGAAAAAATTCACAAATCAATCATTGACAGTGGGAATCCCATAATCATTTGAGTATTATTAAATTTGGATAATTATATAACAATTACAGGTGATATGAAGGCCAGAACACTTAAATCCTTATAACAGAGCAGATAATAGAGCTCTGACAGGCTGAGTGCAGAGCATGATGGAGTTTCACCCTGGGGACGCTTGCACACAAACAGATGTGTGCTCAGAGCTGGAGTTAACACAGATAAACACTCCAAAATATCAAGAGAAAAATGACAGACAAATGTACAATGTTCTGGCATTATCCTTTTAATGCTCAGACAGTGTCAGGCAGCATAGCTGTAAATGTCAGAAAATTAGCTATTGTAAAGTGAAAACATGACTTTGTTATGCAATCAATAAAATTCTAACAAAAGACATGACTGGGACAGCGCTTGAAATAAGTTAAGTGTTAAAGGTCCAACAGACATTTAAACTGTATGAATCAGATGTCAGCTGTTGCTCTTGTCGGGGCTAATAAACCTCAGAGGTTTCACTCTCTGCCCTTTTCCATGATTTTCTTCTTTTTTTTTTTATTTCCCTCGAGAAACTCATATTTTTATCCTGATATTTATCCTACAGTCAGTCAGTCAGAATGGCTTTCAAAAAAGTGGCAATATCCAATACATAAACATTTTTGTTGTAAAGAACCAGAAAGGAGACAGGAGACATGCAGAACCATGACTACAGTATTTAATTTAGGAAAATACAATGTTCAGAAATTTCAAGAGGGCAATCAAAGCACTGTGGATACCAAAAGGCATGTGAAGGGGAAACAGAAGGAGCAAGGCTACAACTGATGAGGAGCAATAATGAGACTGGGAGTAACAAGGTGCTAATCAGGGAGAAAACAGAATCCGAATAAAAACCAGAAACATTTTTCTGGGACTCTTTTTACTGGATGCAAAACAGTCGATTGATTACAGATTGGCTGCAGGTGTGATGATTGTAAGAAATTGGTAGCGACAAAACAGTGGTGGGCACAGCGAACCAAAAAAGTTAGCTTCACATACTCATACTCGGCACACAAAAATATTAGCTTCGCAGCCATTAAACGGAAGATTAATCGGGAAATTTGAGAAACCCAAAAGGCTTGGTTCCAATATTAATTAAAGGGATTAGAATCACATAGCGGCACACTGTTTACAGAAAGAAATACAGATAGAGACCGCCGTCTCTATTTTTGAGCAATAGGATCTGACTGCATCGTAGCAACGTGTTTTTTGTGGAGCCATGACTTTTACTGCTGTAGAGAAGTCTGTGGATGTGTATTGAGAGCCTGGAAGGAATGTAAATGGTGTTTGCTTATGTCGTTGTGAACGTTATCGTATGTACAGTTATCGAAACCCAATAAAATTAACAATAACCAGTCTGCAAACAACTGGCTTGAATGATAACGCGATGAACGAAAAGTTAGCCCCGCAATTATCTATTTTCGTATTATCACAACTGTGTCCACCACTTTTGACAACTAAGGAGAAGAAGACTAAACACAGGACAAAACAGAAGACAAGTAAAGGCAAAGAAATACAAGCCAACACAAGAATGCTTCAAAACCACAGCTAACAGATCCACTGAAACAAAACAAACAAAAATCATAAAAAACTCAAAAAAAAGTAGTTGTCCAAACCAAAGTCCTTAACAACATGACATAATAAGCATCTCCAAAGCACCCTTCACTCAAAACTTGGATGATAAGCAAGTAGCGTACTTGCAACTATAATGATAAAACCAGAAATTTACTACAGGGGCCCAAAATAGTTTATTTTCATGTAGATATCGCCTGATGACAAATCTACTTATCTTTAGATAACAAAGCTTTTGTTGTTGACACAATGGTTTTGTCCTAATCTTAAGAAAGCCAAGCCTCTTTTCTAGAAACAATAGGTTTATCTATTTAGTTGATCATTATATGTACAAAAGTATTTGTAATCACTGTAAAGCAAAAGGGTTTTTCTATGTCAAAAAATGCTAACGAAAGCTGATTCAAGCTGAAAAGGTAGCATTGCTGGACAACTTATAGAGTCATGTTGCCATCAACACAGATCTGTCACGTTATCTGCCCTTTGTTTGTGTTTTTTGGGCTGGTTAACTGTTCTTTCCCCATTCTCTGCTTCACACACCATAATCAGCATCACCTGCTGCTGCCAAGTATCATCAAGTTGGCTCACCTGAGACTCTGCCGACTTATACCTGCCTCCCACAACTATTCTCCACCGGATCATCTCACTTCATACATGTGTTTTCCCCAGTGTATGTGTTGCACCACCGGCTGATCCAGTGCTCGCCCTGCCCTCACTAGTACCCGGTTCGATCCCCAGCGCCTGTACTCTGGGTCCCTGAGCAAGACCCTTAACCCCAGATTGCTCCCCGGGCGCCGCACATGGCAGCCCACTGCTCCCCAAGGGTGATGGGTTAAAAGCAGAGAACAAATTTTGTTGCAATGTATGTTTCAATGGCAATAAAGATGATATTACTATTACTATTCTAGTGCCTGTATGCACCGCCGGCTTCGTTGTGTTTTGGCTCAGGTGCTTTCTCGTCCCTCTCTGGGGATTCATCTGCTGCAACTCTGGTTATCAACCTACTTTGGTTGTCATCATTGGCCATCTACCTGCTTCAGTCATCTTCACCTGGTCAAACCTGCTTCAGTCACCATTATCTGGTCAATCTGTCTCTGTCAAATGACATCAGTCATCACCACCTCCAATCCTTTCAATAAACGTTTTAAGAAAACACATCATATTTGGCTTGAGTATTGAGTTTTCTGGTCCGGCCATTAAAAGATCTCAACATTGGTAGCAGGTGGGTGTGGATGCAGACTGAAGCAAAGAGGCCTTGGACAATATCTTTGTAACAAGATACTTTGCAAAAATTCCTTCATCTTTCTTAGAAAAACATCAACAAAGATTGCATTTTAGCAGGAAGAACACGACTGCACAGCCAATTACTGGAATGTTCCTCCTTTCAATTCTCTGGAACATCAGAAAAATCCATTGTTTTGAGTGAAGAAAGGTATGGCTACCATAAGTTGTCTCAATACCACCCGGCATGTGTCGATCGTTGTGTTTCCATCCAATTATCTTGCGAATTTTGAGCAAACTTTTAAAATATCGCAAAAAAGAAAATGTGCATCAGACATTATTCCATCTACTGATTTACAGCGAATTAACCAGGCGACGCACAGCGTAATGTCGTCATACGTTGACGGTAATAAACAGGAAGCAGCAGTTGCCAGCTAGCACGGACCACGGATCAGTAATAGAGCGGGACTTTAATGAATGTGCTGATTTTTTTATTTTTCATGGATAAGAAAAGCTCATGTCTCTTCGTTGGTCCAAACGTACTGATTGTTATTTCCAGACCTATTTTCTAGCATTATTGGAATATCCGGGAAGATACCAGAAGCAGAAACTGATCAGTCATGTGAGGTAAACGTTGCTACGTCCGAACTGATTTGACAAATGTTTCCATCTCCTCTTTAGTACATTTACATTTTTTGTCAAAAATCACCTCAAGTGAAATTTATTGAGTTCATTCAATTTTTTCCAATGTTATATTTCAATTGAAAAAGGTTGACGGAAAAGTGACTATTGAATAAAGAGAGGAAAGTAAAAAACATCCTCCTACAGCGATTTCTTCCAATGATCAAATCGCAATTTGGTGATGATCTGGAATCTTTTCAAACCTGATGAGGCAAAAATGATAAAGTGGCTCAAAGATCAAATAAATCCAGCACCCCCCCCCCCCCCCCCCCGCCACACCAAAAAAACATGTGACATCTGGGGCCCCATACATAATCTGCACTCAGTTCTGAAAAACTAGTTGATAACAGAAACCAGCAGACTGGGATAAAATAAAAACAACAACAGGTCACCACAGGTCAGAATCTGGCACAGATGCTTAATCCAGAATGCCAGAAGGATTAGCAGTTAATATAAATGTTCACTCTTCAAATCAACCTGATTTATGAGAAAAGCTTTTGAAACTTAAAATATTTGTAAAATGTATTCAGCATGCTACAAAATATGCATAAGAAAATTGTAGAGCAACAAAAACACACGTGTCTCATTGCCAAAAAAGGTTTTGACATTAAATGTGAAATAGATGAAAGACATCCTGGATTTGTTGATTAATTGTCAAAATTAGTCCAATAAATTATTTAATCTTAAACATAGATTTCCATTTACTCACATTTAGACGCAATTTGCAGAGATAAAATATCAAACCACGGACAGAAACCCAAGCACTAATTCTGTATCACAAATCAAAAGTGATTTCTGCCTAAAAGAAGCAACACACACACATTAACGCTCACCCTCCCTAAGATGACGTTGATCTCCACAGCCAGTAGAAGTCCATAGAGGAGCACCAGGAGTCCAGTGATGCAGTAGCGAAGCTGCCCGGGGCCAATGCCGTGCTCGGTGTACTTTGCAAACTTGATGGTCTTCATGATAAAAGCCAGCACCCAGTAGATCAGCAGGGCTGTGGAAATGTCACAACGATCAGAGACACAGCAAGTCACAAAACAACTACAACAGATAAAGAGCCTGACTAGAGGGCAGCAGTTTAATGTGAAAGCCATCATGTTGGTGGGATGGTGAATCAGAGTGTCAGACCTTCGAGGATTTTGTCGTCGGCATTTTTTTTTCTTGAACAACTACATGCTTTACATAGGATAGCCAGGATTTAAATGATAATAGAGTACCATGCAAACGTATTTCTACACCTTTAACTTTTTATATATTGTCACTCAACAAGCATTGAGTGACAAAGCAAATGCATCAAAGCTGTTGCTTTGATGCATTTGATTCACATTAGTTTGACTTCTGAAGTCACCTAAGTAGTAAATAAACTTTATGTTGCAAGGACAAATAAAGATGATTAAAAAAACAGCATTTTGCAAACTAACATACACAGCAGACAGGTCAGGAAATAAAGATTGTGTAAAGGTAAACACATGGTGCACTGGCAGCCTATTTGTTTCAGGATCAATTCAAGTTCTTTTATTTGCTTCTAACAGTCTTAATAGCCTTGGGCCTGCATATTTGTTCAACCTGCTTACACGCCTACGTGCCTCTTTTCGTTCCCTCAGGCCAGCTGACCATATGCTGTGGATGGTTTCTAAATAACAGAGGATATTAAGAGGTGATTGAGCTTTCTATTGTGGTACCAAATCTGACGAACTAGCTGCCTCTGCACACAAGACAAGCTCCATCAATTTGTGTTTTTAAATCTCTTTTGAAAACACTTTTTTATTCTTTGGCTTTTAGCACAGTGTGAGTTCTGCATTGGTTGGAATGTTTATTGAGATTGTTATCTCTGCCTGCATCTCTGTCCTGTGTTTTACCTGGTGTAATTGCTTTATAAACAAACACAGTATGGTACGGTATGCTATGCTTTTCCAACTAAAATGTCAGGCCTAGCAAGGAGAGCATTATTCAGAGAAGTAGCCAAGAAGCCCATGGTCATTCTGTAGCAGCTTCAGAGATGTACAACTTGTGTAGGGCAATCTGATGATAGGAAAATCACTGGTTATGCACTCCTCAAATCTGGCTGTTATGGAAGAGTGGCAAAAAGAAAGCCCTAAGAAGTCCCCTTTAAAAATTGCCCTAAGCCATTAAGAGGACACAGCAACAGCACCCTATGTGCTCAAAAACTAAATTTTCACATCCCCCTAAAGACACCATACACACAGTGAAACATCAAGTGGTGGCAGTATCAAGAACGCTGGTCAGAGTTGATGGGGAAATGAATAGAGATACAGTATATAAAGAGAAACCTGGAAGGACAACCTGTTCAAGTTTGCAAGAGTTGAGAATGGGGTTGAGGTTTACCTTCCAGATGAACAATGACAACAAACATATAACCAGAGCTATTATGAAATGGTTGAGATACAAGAATATTCATTTGTCAAAAAAGCTCATTCCAAGTATAGACCTGCATTTCAACTGATAATCTTTGAGAATATGTAAAAAAAATAACAGATGTTCTTCATCCAGTCTGACCAGGTTTAAGCTATTTTCCAAAGTGTGAAAAGCTGGTTGGCAAATAATCAGTTTTTTTCTGACCATAAGGCACACTTAACATCCTTACATTTTCTCAAAAATTCATAATGTGCCTTATGTATGATTGCCGTACTTGTTGTGCTTACTGACTGCTTGTATGTGGTACAATGCACTCAAAAATCTGTTAAAATGTGTAAGTACGACTTTGGTTATCAACAAAGCTCAATGGATTTTCGGAGCATTGCGGTACACTGTACCGCACTTGGGAAGAATATTTTTATTCCGCCTTATGGTCCGAAAATACGTTACCCCAAAAGATTTCCAGCAGTAATTACAGAGAAAGGTTGGTACTTCAATACTGACAAAGGGTTTGTGAAACAAAGAACCCCCCTCCCCCTTTTTTTACAGATTTTTTCATCCACTTCCTAATCTAAAAAATAGCTTTACATCCCTAATTTTTTACATTATCTTATCTAACTCCCATCCTCCATTTCTATTTCTGGAGCAGCTTGTCTTCAATGCACACCCAGCAGCTTTCAAGGTCACCAACTGTTTTTGTTTGTTTTTCCGTTTTATTTAGTTATTTATTTATTTATCATTTTTTTCACCTCTGGTCAGTCCAACTGGTTTACTCTAAATTCTGAGAGGCTCACAGATGAAAATAGCAACAAAAAGAAGAGACTTTTCCACATACTCCATTGGTAGGGAAAAAAGATCAGAGAACTGCATCCATCTCTGCAGGAGACTCACAAACAGTGTTTACATGCTTTGTAATGAAGAATTCCTATGGCATTACTTTATCAGTGTGAGGGTCAGTGCCACAGTCTCCATTTACAAGATTAATATCTGTCTGGCTGTGATATACAGACCTAAAGGCAAAGGCGGATTGGTAACTTGATGGAAGTTAAACATCAAAGGCTGCATGCAGAACATTTAATGGAGTGTAAGAACTGAGCAACTACATCAACAGAAGAGGAGCATCAACAGAGCAGTTGTTCCAGGAGCTAGCTAAGTATGCTGAGGACCTAACTGTGATAATTTATTCATTTATCAGTTAAATCATTAACAGGCAGATCCCTGAGACCACAATGTTTTCATAACAAAAATTTGCAATGGTTAACATGCAAACAAGGAAAATATGTCATCACTTTCACAAGACAGGATTATCATCTGCTCGGCAAACAATAATTCCCTTAGACACCTTCCGATAGTATTACCTTCAGTTATTAAATAGCTCATCTGAAGCTAATGAACCATTGAAGTGAAAAAGGTTGCACAAGGGCCCAACAAAAAAAGAACATTATACATATTCAACATTTCAAGAATACCAATTCAAGCATCTGATATAATTGATAATTAAAAGACAAAGTGGATCTTCTATGGTTGCCATGATTTAAATTGTTTAAGCTGTTGGGCTTCTTTCTGTGGATTTGTTATGTATCTGTTTTCCTTTGGGCGGCTGGGTAAACCGTATAATAGGCACGGTAATGTTAGGTCCTTTGTAGTCAATCCAAGTTCACATTTTGTTTTCAAGAACCGACTGCACAATTAAAAATGATTATAAAATAAGGCATTATCAACAACACAATAAATTTAAAAATGCTTATAGCAAATTATTTTGTTGATCTAAAAACTTTTCCCTATCAACTGAAGTTTTTCACTGATTACAGTAATGCTTGCAGTGAGCGAGAGAAAGACTGTTTGCTGCTGCAGCTTCCCAGCTTCCATGTCAAATGAACTGCTCTACATGCCTTGTCTAGATTATTGTGTCAGATATCCCAAGTTGTCCCTGGAGGATGGCACAGCACAGCTGAAACAATAGTCCATACATTTTAAAACGATTGGAACAATAGGTCCTTAGCCTAGCACTAAAGCATACTGCTGAGCAGGAAAACATCATGAGGAGGAGCGAGGCTGAACTGAGTTTATTGAAAATTGGCCCGCAGAAACAATTTTTGGGGGAATAAATATCCAAGAAAATGTTATCTATATAGCACCAATTCACACATGTCATCTCAAGGCACTTTACAAAGTCAAAGTCAAAGTTGATGGGAAAGACTGCAGCGTCCAGGCTGCAATGAAGTATTTAACTGGGACTCGTTATCACCCGATGCTTGTTGTTAAATTATTCCAGTCAATTAAAAAAATAAAGATTCAAAATTGGAATATTAGGCAATTTGATCACAGCAGCATCTTCCTGTTTCTTTAGTTACAACAATAAATAAGGCCAAATATAAAATGGTCTGTGTGTGCCTTTTCTAGGAGTTTTGTATTGTTTTGAAATATGAGACTTTTAGATATTGTTCATCTGCTCTAGATGTTTTCTAGCACTAACACTACTTTTTTCCTGCATAAGTCCTTTGTCCCCATGTACACACTATGCTTTTCTGGTCAGGTAGAAGCTGGACTGAAATTGATTGAAAGGTTTCTAACAGAGAACCTCAGAAATGACCTTCAGAAAGTCTGAAAAAACTATTGAACGAGATAACTTTAACTTTAAAAGATCGCAAGAAAGTCTGGCTATTTTACAAAGAAATAACAAGAACTTGGAGATTTTGCAATTATCTGCACAGTACTGAGTTTAATAACATATAGTTCCACAAAACCCTGCAGAGACTAATCGATATCATGGACATGTTAGAAGACTGTAACAAACAGGGCAGCTGGTGAGGTTTTTGTGGGTGTCCTAGCAGAATGGATCAATTTAGAAGATAATCATAGAAAATATTTACTGCTGTGACAGTAAATAGAGAAAGTATTGTCTCCTATTTTTAATGTCGTTAACATAATCAATTATAGCTCTTAGGTGGTCACTATGGAAAGACTGATGATTTAATCATTCCCTTAGACTCCCCCAGGACTTTTTATAAATAATGTTGCCACTAAGAAAAATCATTGCACAGTCAGTTTGTGGTGCTTTAATGCATAATGATCTGTGATCTTGTGCATGATTTATGGCTAATGTCATAATGCTATAAACTATAATAAGGCAATTTAGTACTGGCAAAAGGTGGATACACTTTAAAACATCAAAAAACAATTTAACTTGACTTTGTCACTTACACAATTTATTTATTAGATAATGGAAGTTATGAAGGCAATGTGCCAAAGGGTCTCTCTTTCTCTTTCTCTCTCTCTATCTCTCTCTCTCTCTCTCGCTATATATATATATATATATATATATATATATATATATATATATATATATATATATATATATATATATATATATATATATATATATATATATATATATATTCAATTCAATTCAATTCAATTTAATTTTATTTATATAGCGCCAATTCATGAAACATGTCATCTCAAGGCACTTTACAAAGTTAAGTTCAATCATATTATACAGATTGGTCAAAAATTTTCCTATATAAGAAAACCAGTTGATTGCATCAAAGTCCCAACAAGCAGCATTAACTCCTGGAGAAGCGTAGAGCCACAGGGAGAGTCGTCTGCATTGTACATGGCTTTGCTGCAATCCCTCATACTGAGCAAGCATGAAGCGACAGTGGAAAGAAAAAACACCCGTTAGCGGGAAGGAAAAACCTCTAGCAGAACAATATATATATATATATATATATATATATATATATATATATATATATATAATATTTTTAGGCTATTTGCCACAATGTTTTCATCAGTGAGGAAAACCGCTTCCATTTGTCGTGATATGGAGTAATCTTTTGAGTTTTTATGAAACCAAACCGCATTTTTATGCAAGAAGATGTTCAAATTTTATGCATAAAACACAAGAAAGCTCCTGTAAAAAGTGCAAAGTGCTGTATAACTTTATTCGAATATATTTGGAGAAGAAACCTCGCTAAGAAACAGGGATTTAAAATGAGCTTACCTAACAGTAGTTTCGGGAAGTTGGAGGTCTCGATGTTGTGATAGTAGACAATCGATGTGATGCCAGCCATGAAGGCCAGAGCAGCAGGCATGTACAGGTGAAGATGAGGAGATTGGCTGAATCTAAATGAAAAGATTAAGACAGAAAAATAAATAAGTTAGAGAACAGTTCAGACTGATAACGCCATTGTTGACGGTATTGAGTATTTCTGTGAGTCAGAGACGGTGAGAGGCAGCGGTGGAGATGGTTAAACTCCTCCCAATGCAGGTGACAATCAAACGGTAAACAGAAACACTTATATAAAGACTGACATGACCATCACTGCCTCCTCAGAACAACAGTAAGGTCAGCCTAAACAGCCAGCTGAAGAGGGGAAGCAGATGGAGAGCTCTCCTGACAAACTAAGGAACAATAGCTCACCGTCCTCCAGTCTGGTGTGTAAACTGATGTGTAAGAAATCACGAAAAACAATCTGTCTCACCGCAGTAGCTGACAACATGGTGCAGAAAC
This sequence comes from Fundulus diaphanus, assembly GCA_037039145.1. Classification (NCBI taxonomy): domain Eukaryota; kingdom Metazoa; phylum Chordata; class Actinopteri; order Cyprinodontiformes; family Fundulidae; genus Fundulus; species Fundulus diaphanus. Next base: position 14,883,379 of record CM073134.1, on the reverse strand, counting down.
AACCATTTGAACTGATGCACATACATGCTGTTATTTTGGTTTCAGCAGCATCCAGTAAACTCACTGCAGCTCTCTGACTTGTTTTTATTTGGCAGCAGTGAGAACTGGGACGCGCTCTCAAACGCTTGGCTCCAGCTGACCTCGTCTACATGGTGCCATTGCTGAGGAAGCAGGTGGACGACTGACTCGGTGTCAAAAACGCTATAACCGAGTTGAAATCCTCCTTATCTAAACTCATTTTGAATCCAGTAACATCTCTTCTTGAGTTAACAAAATTAACCTTTTTTCGAATATTCAGACCCTTCAATTCTTCTAAGTCAATTTCAAAGTATAAAGGTTGCAAAGGTTTAAAATGAATTTAATGGATGGACGGACGGATGGATGGATACAACTTTTAGGCAACTTTGGGACAGGGAATAAAGTCTGGAAATGCAGATATTTTGCCTTACTCTATTTTCTTTTCCCACATTCAGACCTGAAAAAATACTTAATAGTTCCAGACTCCTCCAGATGTTTCTGAACTCCGCAGCACATCAATCCAAAAAAGGTTTAAAAAACAACAACTGGACTTCAATTCCTGGATAGGAAGTGAAACATCAGAATAGAAGTCCAGTTTTTTAAACCTTTTCTGGACTGATCATGACCTGGATTACTGAGAATCTTCACCAGCATACTGCACAGCATGTCTTAACAGGTACTAAAGAAGCCACAGAAACCACAGAGTTTCTGAGACAATGTCCAATCCTTGCACTTTCTATCTAATTACAGTCAAGATGAATCAAAGTTAATTTCTTTAGTAAATAAATTGATGAACTAACTGCTAACCCATAGCAAATCTTATGACCTTAAACAACGGCAAATGATTAATGACGCATCGCAATACACTAATGTAAGCTTTACACCCCTTGTAATTTAATAAAATAGCCTAGATATTTGAAAAGTGTAATCTTAGTATTCTACAATCAAATAATTTAAATGTGCTAACGTGTGATTTTGTCTTCTAGTTGAAACATTAGAGGTTTATTTGCTTTATATGTTTCTGTTTTTGAGGACCAAGCTTGTTCTGAAACATGAAAGTAGATCTATCCAACATACTTTCAGTGAGTTTAACATTCCAGGATTTCTCCTTGTTTATCTTAATATCTTCCATCTATGTAAATTATAATGAACCATATCCAGTCCACCAATTCATAGGACATAAACCGCACTAATCTAATCTTTTATTAGGTTAGAAACTGTAGCAGGGAAAACGGACCTATACATTGGTCCGTTTTCCCTGCTACAGTTTCTAACTACACCCAAAAATCACCATAAGCATGAAAAAGGTAGAAATCTTACTTACAAATAGCATTTATAATTACCCTGTTCCTCATATTGAATTAAAGGCATGGTCTCATATGCTTTATGAATTCTAAAGGTCTTCCTTCTATTTTTCTCCAGCTCTTCCCAAAAATGCCAGCCATGATCCCCACTTCATGGTTGCTAATCCCAATTGACCATTGTAGAGCAAATCCGATAAGAGCGTTGATAGCGATGATGTACGGTGGTCAGGGAAGTGCCAATTGCAGTTAATTGGATTCTGCCTCCATCGCAGATGGATAGCAGTGTTTGATTAGATAATAAAATCACTCCGAGGAACTACAGCCTCTCAGTAATCAAGAAGAATCCTGGATTAAATAAAATTATGGGGCTCAGAATAAAATGCAGAAAATATCAGTTTCCCTATATAGACAAAGAAGCCAAGACATTAAACCACTAAGGTGAATTTAATCAACCTTGGCTAAAATTTCTCAGGAGCAGAGACTGATACTTTTATTTAAAATGTAAAACAACCTTTTGCCATTGGTAAATGTTGTCAGATACCAGATTATTGTAATTATAGAACTGCTACATTAATACGTATGGGGAAATATCACACACATAATCCATAAAGGTGAGCAAATACAGTGGAAATAAAAAGATATCAATATATGGTAGACATCCAGCACTGTGAAACAAATAATGGCATTAAGTATTTAGTTCTTACAAAAGTAATTATTATAGATTAGCTTTTAATTATTTATGGTCAGAAAATAAATTGATTTTAATCACAGATAAACATCAAATATGTATCTTGTTGAACTCATGAAACAAAACTGATCAATAACAATGTACTTTCAGCCAAGGGGAAATCTTGGGACATCCTCCCTTCTAATGAGTGGTGTTACCTCCTTTGGGTAAAAAAGCTTCATGGAGACGCTTTTTGTAGCCATCTAGCAGTTTCAGTCTGAAAAAAGTCTTCCCAAATTCTCACTTCCAGCTGTGAGATGCTTGAGGGTTTTCTTCAATGTACAGTCTGTCTTTGGTGGGTTAACTGGTGTGTTTTCAGTCACTGTCATGTTAAAGATTTCCGTTCTGCTTCAGCGACACATGGTCAGGTCCTGCTGCAGCGAAGCATCCCAAAACCATGACACTTCCACCTCCAAAGTTCATAGCTGGTTATTTCCCAGGAATGTTATGTTTGGGTGATTCCAAATTCGTATCTTCTGTCGTGTTATCCAAATAGTCCAGTTTTAGAGTAAGATCTCCAAAGAATGTTACTTCAGACAACCTGGTTGTCTATTTTCTATGGAAAACTTTAGTCAGGCCATTTTGTTTTTCTTAGAAAACAAGAGTTTCTACCTTCCACACATCCTGTGGGTATTAAACTTGTGTAGTCTTTTTTCTGCTTGCTCAAGCATGTACTTTCTGTCGTCCCATGGTGACATTGTTGGATTTTTGGGGACTTATTTTAGTATCTTGTGGTCCACAGCGCTTTAAGAGTCTATCAAGGCATTTCACTTTCATTTCTACAGTCACAAGCACACTAAACTAAATGTTTGAGGTTTAGACAGGGTAAAGCTCCTGTAAAGTACTGTACGCCCCCTTTTAAAGAAGGAATAAATGTGGGGGGTTCAGTTTTCCATATTTATTTATATTACTCATTTTTTGTGTTAAATATTGTTGGATACTATTGAATATGTAGTTACTTTTTTCACAGTATTAGGGTTTGACATACCCGTCCGAGACGATGCCCTCTGCAATCTCACAGACGAGGATGAAGAGCAGGACGAAGGTGAGGAGCCAGCGCAGGTTGTGTCCAGGAAAGTGAAGCCAAGTGCTGTGATGGATGTGCACCTTCGAACTCTGGCTGCCCCAACCTCAAATCCGGAAGAAAAAAAACAAATTTTAATAAAAAATATCAGGAAAAGATACATATCTGAGAACTACTTCATCATAAACATCATAAAAACAGACACTAATTGCCTAATACAGAGTGGGCATTTTTCACTACCTGTGTTTATACGAGTAAAACCACTTGTGCTTTGGATTAATAACTTTGTGAGTTCTGTCAAATTCATGCCTTGTGTGGCTCAGGAGCGTCCTAATCATGAACTAAACAGTCTGCAAAGAAGGTGATAACAACGATAATAAAAAGATAATAAACTACAAGCATGGCTGCCTGCCAGAGTTTAAAGAGCATGATTCATAGTCCCTTTGATTACATTGGGTGATCCTTGGCAGGGAATGAAAGTAGCTCTATGGCTGCCAGCCTTAGAATGGGTTGGTGTTTCAGCTCTTTTTCTTTATTACCTTCACATGAACAGATGTTGGCCTCGACTCAGAACATAAAATAACCAAAGGTGAGTCATCAAAATACCGTTTATATGATAAATTTTACACTCTGCTGTCAAAACAACTCTCTACTTAGGAAGTTACATAAGAGACCCCAGTGCTTTTGGCAACTTTGCCGGTTTATTTCACTCTGAAGTGTTGGCACACACTGATCTGCAGCACATCTTTTCCTCTTCAGCTCTTTTTCACACATGCAAATTCATTCACTCTGCTCAAGCACCGTTCACAGAAAAATATAATTAAATATTGTGAGAAATGGGAATAAATCATTCTGCCGCTTTTGCTGCATATATATAAAACCTGAACTGGTTTACATCAGACAAAATGTTTAGATGTTAGTAAACTGCTAACTGCATGGATGTAGGTCAGCTAATAGCAGGTTAGGACTGGTAAAGGGTTTGGAGATGACTGACCTTTGAATAGTCCTCCTCTCTGATTGGTTTTGTAATATAAACAGTCTTATAATGGTCTCTTGGGGAATACCTTTTCACTGCTCCAGTCTTTATTTCAACAATAGCCTTTATATGACTCTGTGAATTTGTGAGCACCAGCTGAGAAAGACACTGCATAGCTTCAGGGCACAATGGAGTCCATCAGGCAACAAGCAGCAGATAAACAAGACTGTGACTGTGAAAGGTTCTGTCAGGTGAGCAGAGAAGATTTCACACCCCCTGAGGTTTGTCTTTGGTGGTGAGGTAGTTGGTGAACGCACATCAGCACATGATGGCTGAAGTGAGGGAGGAACCCCTGCAGGTTGACTATTGAGGATTTTACTTTTAGATTTGTGCTTTAAGCATTTATTGGTTTCAGAGTTTTCTTTGTGGCTTGATTTTGATGTCGTAAGACAAGCGGAAAATGCCATGTATGTTGCTCACATTTGCTAATCATCTGTGTGATGGTTTAGTTTTTGAACCCTTCTTTCTTCAGAGTGGGATGATAAAAAACACACAAGTGCAATAGTTTTAATAAAAGCAAGAATTTAATTTAAAATCGTTTATTTGATGGGGATTTTCTCTAATCCATTCGGTGTCATGATCCCCAGGTGTTCGACTAGTTATTAGCTTTAGGTTCCTGGTGGTCGCAAATCCTTCAGTTTGTCATCTTTTAGGGTTGTTTGTTAGTTTGTAGATTCTGTTCTTTCCTTCTTGTTTGTTGTCATTTCTTATTCTGTTCATTATGGTTTTAATAGGTTATTTCTTGTTTTTGTCAGATCTTGTTTTCCAGTCTATCTTCTGTCTTGAATTCAGTTAGTAGTGAGTTTTTTTAGTCATAGAGACAATCCTGCTAGCTCCAAATGACACATTAGAGTATAAAAAACCAGAAAGTCCTACACATCTTACCAAGTCGATGTTCCAACAGAACAACAACCCCAAATACACATGAAAACAGATTTTAAAAGGTCAAAGCAGGCTAACTTCAAGCTTCTGATATAATCTTGACCTCAACACTGATGGAAATGTATGAAATATTCCTAAATGCCAGGTATACACATCTGCTGGCCTCCTGTATGTTATGTTTTGTGCAGAGACAGTGCTATGTATAGATGAGAATAATTCCTTGATCAGATTGAAATGTGTTACAGAAAAGCCTGTTGGAACCTGGAGAAGGGAATCAAAGAGGCCAAACACAGGTACAAGCATAACATAAAAAAACCTTTTCCACAAAAAAAACACCAAAAACATGTGCCAGGGAATGAAATCTCTGGCCAGATACGAGGATGGTTCCAGCAACACCAGGACTAGAGACAGGACCCTCCAGGACTGTAATGAACAGCAGATCAGAGAACCAGATATTCAAGCCAGACATGGATATGCGTTTTAAAAGTTTATTGTAAAAGTTGGATTGAATGACAAACAACACCAGGGTCGCATTTCAGAAAGTTGGGTTGGGAGGATGGGTGCATACCCTGGATTTTCCGTTTCAGAAAGCTCAGAAGTCTTTACTCTGAGTCAAATTATGACAACAAATTACTCCATGAAATAACCTTGCTTGGTATCGGGGTTTTTTGGGCAAACTGAGTTTTTCCTCCTCTTTAGCTGACATCTGCATAAGGATGTGTTGGGAAAGGTGTGTCCTTTCCTGGAGGAGTCTATATGCTGGATCACAAATACGCCACAGAAATCTCTGTCCTGAGAGGCTGATCAAACCACGATTAAATGTCTAATCATTTCTGGATTAATATATTTTCAAGCATTACCGTTTTCCGCCCCTGTCATTGATTTATCTCAATATTCTCAGCCCACATATCGCTCTTATAACACAAGGAGGGGACAATTTCTGCTGCTCTTTGTTTTTATGCCAACTGCAGCTTTTTAATAAACTAGGTGATGCAGAAAATCTTCCAGAGGCAGCTATATGTCGCCCTGTCATTAATGTTACTGTTGCACTCAGTTATAGTAGAGTTTAATGTTGTTTCATAGTCGGAGACCCACAAGATTAATAAAAGAACTACACAGAATGAAAACAATGATTTATTCTGTATCAGATTTTGAGACTTCCAGCTCTAATTTTCCATTCATATATTTTTTTTCCATTCATATATTCCCCCCCCCTCCCCAACACCATTAGGTTATGGCACATTTTTTTATTTATATAACGCCACCTTTACTTTAACTTAAAATATAAATATAGCCTATACGATTAATATAAAGTAAGGTTGACTGAAATTATACACCTACAAGAAAATCCATGCCAACTCATTTTTAGAGGATGGGTGAAGCCAAAAAAGATCATATCAGTTATTTCAATAGCTTACACCGTCACATCATTAACTACAAATGTTGATTATAGCCAATTAATGCTTTAGTTGAGTACGGTTAAACATAAGAATAACTTAAAAATTAACCTTACCTGATTAAACAGTATTTTCATACTTCATGACTTGTTGCCACATCCTTTCAAAACTTTTTAGGTTGCACCTAGACATGTGTGTAATGAGTGTAGTGAGAGAATACAGCTTTAATTCTCCGTTGAATAACTCTCATATTCATGTATTTGCTTTTTTCAGCAATTCTCAGCCACTAACTTTCAGCCACAATTGTTTCTTTTTGTTAATTGTGGTTTAATATAATTAAAGATTTCTAATTCTATTTGCGGGAAAAGCGCACTTCGAGGCTTCTTCTTTCCTGCCATTGCCGTGGTGAATCATGTTATCTGCACCAATTACTGAGGGCTTTTTTCATTTCTTGGGCTGGCGCTTAACTCAGGGTTGAAAGAACACTGAGTTTAGTTACCTAATTGGTATCACCTATTCTGAAAGCGAAAACGGCGAGTATGACAGCGTAAGATAGAACTACTCAGAGTAGCTGCTTTCAGGGTCGATCGGCCAGTCTGTCTGAAGCCGGGCGCAGGCAGATGATGACCGGAGCAGCTGGTGGTAGGTAGAACTTGCTGGAAGTGGAAGAACTGAATGGAGGCAGGAGATGACTGAGACTGATAGGTGGCAGGAACAGTTCAAAGGAGCAAGGCAAAATTCTCTAACCAGACAACAGTTCAGGTAATGACCAGACTATGCAGCTGATTAGTTCCTAGAGAGCGAACACTAAATCCACACAGTAACACACAAAGCAAGCAGTGCACACAAGCACTAGTATGACTCACTAATGAAGGCAGGGCAACACAGGAAAACAGGATTGGCAGGCAGAGCACACAAACACTGGAGAACCAAGAGGCCAGCAGGGGGATGAAACGATCTGGCAGGGAATAGCTGTGGGAGGCAGGTATAAATAGGTGGAGTACCAGGTTAAAAGACTTGATGCTAATTGGCAGCAGCAGGTGAAGCAGATTAGGGTGAGGTGAGTGGTGACTGAGGAGAGTGGAGCATGGAATGGAGGGAAAACACCTAATTGGCCCAAAAAAACACAAACAAAAGAACTAAATCATGACACGCACACTTATTCTCTTGCTTCGACTGAGGACAGAGAGTGATTCACATTCAACCAATGGAGACAAGATGAGGAGAAGCCTTACAGCTGACCCAACACTAGGTTAGACCCACCCTGCAGAGAATGAATGCAAGGAAAGCTGCTGGTTCTGATGGTATGTGCAGAAGTAAACTGCATACGCCATCTCAGAAACTGCTCATCCTAGCTAACAACCATATTTAGCACCATTTTTAACCTATTGCTACTTCACTATGTTGTTCCCACAAGCCTGAAATTGGCTACAATACTCAAATCATCACCAAATGTAAGACTTATCCTCCCACACATTACAACTGTTCTTCCTGCTGGCCACGACCAACATGAAGAGGTCAACAGAGGTTTCAGCAATAAGAGCTCTCCACAGCCCTGAACCACCTGGAGATGGACAACACATCTGTCAGAATGCTTTTTGTGGACTGTTCCACTTTTAACACTGTTACTCCGCATAAACTGGTTAATAAACTGAGTGACCTAGGCCTGGGCAGATCACTGTGCAGCTGGATTTTGGATTCCCTTAGAAAGAGACCACAGACCGTCCAGATGGGCAAGTACCCATCATCAACTCTTTTCCTGAACACAGGGACACCCCAGGGGTGTGTCCTCAGCCCCATTCTCTATTCAGCTTCACTCATGACTGCTCCTCCATTCAATCCACCAACCAAACAATCATGTTTGAGTTGGCATACAAAGAGGAGCACTTGACACTATGGTGCCCTGAACAATAACCAGGACCTCAAAATCATCTCAAAGACGAAAGAAGCCTTATGGACTTCATAAACTACATGCACTCCACACACACTCTCGTCTCGATACATGGCGAAGTGGTTAAGAGTGTTGATCACAACAACTTTCTGGGTGTTCACCTCTTTGCTGACCTTACCTGCAACACACACACACATCTCACACCAGGTGGGGAAAGCTCAAAAAATACTTTATTTCCTCAGGAAGTTAAAATGCATTCACCTCCTTCAACAGCTGCTCACAAACTTCTTCAGGTCATTTAGAGAGAGCTTCCTGGTGTATTTTTGCACTATGCGGTTTTCCAGCTGCTCTCGGGAGAACAGGAAGTCCCTGCAGCAAGTGGTGAGGTCAGAGAAACGAGTTATTGGATAACAGCTTCCCTCTCTGGTGGCCATTTACACCTTCAGATTCCAAACGAAAGCCGGCACCACTGCAACAGACTCCACGCACCCTTTTTTCTCCCTTCCATCTAGTAAAAGGTTCCGGACTTTAAAAACCAAATCCAACAGTCTCAAAAACTGTTTTTATCCCAGAGCTGTCAAAGCAATCACCCCTATCACTTGAAGACCCCTTATGGACAGAATGTAGTAAAATATTCTAATTACAGCTAAACTTTATTTTGTGTTTTACTTATTGTAATATTTTCTGTATATCTACGTTTATTTGTGTGATACTCACACTGCATAGTTTTTCATTGTGTGAAATAATGACAATAAATTCTATTAATCTGATCTATTCATTAGGCCATTACAATGTTGATAGCTACAACAACCATGTGGTTTCTTTCAAACTTGCTAAGAGATAGTTTTCTAAATATTATTGGGAAGTGTGTGTTTGTATATATATATATATATATATATATATATATATATATATATATATATATATATATATATATATATATATATATATATATATATATACATTTGTGTGTTCTAAAAATAATCATTCAAATAAATCAATAAGATCCTCAAGTAAATATGACTTTCATGCCAATGATGAGTGAATGTAATAATTTCTGAGCAAAACCATAAACAGCTTGGCCTCTGGCCATATATGAGTTTTTTTCAGCAGGTCCAGTAAAATTTATGCATTTAGACACCTTGATCCCATTGGGAAACAAAATAACTTCTAACATAGGAATTGTTAGTGATAAGGCTTGAGCACGTGTCCATAGCAGCAATGTGTGCGGAGAGCCTTGTTACACTCCAGTGATGACACTAATAGAAAGGCCAGCAGCCAGAAAGGTGAGCCGAAAATGTGTAACCCAATGCTCATACCATCGGGAGGATCACATTGGCTTACAGGATGCAGCTCTGTAAAGTTAGTTTGTTCAAGGATGTCGTTGTAGATTCTCAGTCACTGAAGGTCAAGCTTTAATGAGACAATCGAACTTGTTTTCTTGAGTCTTGGTAAACGTTTTATCTCTAAGAGGTCTCAAATTCATATCACTGATGCAGAGTTAAAGGCTTTCAAGGACATTTGGACAAACGAAGATACTCCTTTCTGTCCTGTGTTTCTATTTCTAGGTTTTAATGTTTTAAGCCTGAAACCCCTCCTCAGTTATTTGATCTAAATAAGTTTCCAACCTCCTAGCAAATGTATCAAGCTCTTTGAAGGTTTTGACATTATGAAATGTTATAAAACTGCAATTTGTTTGTTTTGAGGGGGGGGGAGTTGGGGAGCGAGGGTATCATATCAAAGTCAACACAAAATATTTAACTGTGAAAAGAAAGAAAACAAATCATGGTTTTTCAAGTTTTAAATTAAAAGTGTGGCGTGCATTTGTTTTTAGCACCCTTTGCTATGAAGTCCCTTAATTATGTCCAGCCTAACCTCATACTTTCATAAGCCACTTAATTGGTTAATATTGTCCACTTATGAGTTTGATTTCACTATAAATACTGTTGTGAAGGTTTCCTATGTTTTTTAGAGATAATTTGTAAATAAACAGCTTCACCCTGACTACACCATCCTAAACATGAAATATGGTGGTGGCAGCATCATGCTGTGAGGGCATTTTTCCTTTAGCACAGACAGGGAAGCTGCTCAGTGCCAAAAAGAAGATGAAAGGAGCTAAATACAGGACAATACCCCTTTAGAGAGTACAAAATATTTGAGAAAGAGCCAGCATGGGACGTTTTAGATGAAAGCGTATTCATAGGGTTAGACCGCCCTGGTCAAAGTCAAGACCAAAATCCAATAGAGAATCTATATGGCAAGTCTTACTTAAGAATACATGTGTAAGGACCGTCTACATCAAATCTGACTGAGCATGAGTTATTTTGCAAAGAACAATATGCATGCATCTTAGTGCCAAAATTTGTAAAGCTGCTAAATACATAGCTTAAAAGACTTGCATCTGTAATCCAAGAACATTGCAGACCTTTAGCTGTATGACATTTTTAAGAATCAACATTCAAGTTAGTGTTTTCCTTCTATTATAGGATTATGTGTTTTATTCTTCTTTGTTTGCTTTGATAGACAGTGAAAGAACCTTGTTATTAAAATACAATTTAAATTCCATGGACTCAGTAAGAGAAACAAAAGAGGAGTAGAATTAACAGGGAGAGTTACACAAACTGTAAGAGAGAACAATAGCAAGGGCACACAGAGAACAAGTTGGAGTCCATTGATCTGCTTGTGCTGCCATCCTGTGTGCATGCTGTGTGATATGTGTGCAGGTCAGTGTAGGGTGAGGAGGCTGAGGATCTCACATCCCTGCTAAACTCACCAATGAAGAGGATGGGAAAGGTGATGAAGAGGAGAAAAACATGTGGGACCACGTTGAGCGCGTCCAGGAAGCAGCCGTTGTTGAGAACGCCCCTGTCCACATTGTACGCCGATGAGTTATTCTCGCTCCCACAGAAAGCCAAGGACATGGTGGATCCGGGACTCTGTCGGGTATAAGGACGAGGAAAAGGTGTTGGAAGAGGAGAAGGAGGAGGGGGAAGACCAGAGACAGAGGAGAGGCAGTGAGAATTTAAAGATGCTGTGCTCAGAGCATGTTGTCTTTTCAAAGGCAACACTTCTTAGATTCTGCAAATTCCCAGCTTGACCTCCTTTCTTTCTGATTTAGCTCCAGAATATCAGCTCCAGTGAAAAACAGGAGACAGAGTCAGAGTCCAGTGCAGCAGTAGATGCTCCCTCTCCTCTCTGACTGTCTAAGCAGCTTTTCCCATGTCGGTGAGAAACATCCGCGTCCCGTCCGCCTGCAGACTGCTGACATCCTCTAAGTCTGAAGCTTTGCTTGTGCACAGCTCTGCACAGCCCCAGTAGGATGCATTAAGACACCCTCACACCACTCATGCACACAAACAGGCACAGATGCAGAGCAGCGCCGGCATTCTGCAGAACACCAGCTATTCCTGTCTCTTTAGAGTTCAAAGTCAACCTTGGATGACGAGAGGAAAGGGGGCAGAGAGTGCAGACGTGCTGCTGCTGTAAGTATGGATCGCTAAATGCAAGGGAAGATGGCAGGAGAGAACAGTGAGTGATAAAGTGCGAGGAAAGGAAAAGAGACGGGGGGTTTCAGCTGCTGGAGGAACAGTGCAAACGTCATATCAGAGGTACGTGAGAAGCATGAGCAACTGCTTGTAACGAGCGCATTTTCAGGGGCTTGCATTATCCTACCCCTCATTCCTTTATTTGACGCTACAACTGGAAACAACGGGCTGTGTGCTGTAAGTTAAATATCAATGAATTTGAGGAATGAGTTGCATTGTGCATCCGCGTCGGGAGAGATTCTCGACATAGTTGCATCTGATTTATGGTGGGATAAGCAGAGACCACATGGGGACAAATCTCTGATAATCAATCTGTGAACAGGTAAACGTCACAGTACTTTCTTAACCGCAAAAATAATTAATGCAAAACGTATTCCATGTTGACCCTCAGCTGATTATCGCAGGCAGATAAGCCTAATGTAATGAACAGTTTACATGAGTGTAAAAACAAAGCTGCAAATATCCTCACAAGCTTGGTTGCAGCTGTGATACAGTTAAATCCAAGCCAAAAGTGATTAAACTGTAACTCTGAGAGTGCACCAAGTATGGAAAATATATTTTGTTGTCAAAGATTTGTCATATAAAGGCACTTCTGTACCATAAACAGACAAGCCAGTCTATTTTCATGTAATAAGTGAAAGATCCAGATGTCTGTGGGAGGAATTAAATGCATTCTCCATTAGCTACTGCTCAGAGAATCAACTTGCATTTTTCAGGCAAAAATAAATAAATTTTAATCTCATCTGAACAAAGCACCTTCTCCTTCATGTTGGCTATGTCCCCCTACATGGGTTTTTAGCAAATTCCAAAGAGGACCATGTGTTTTTTTCTCAACAATACCCATCTTCTTGCCACTCTTCCTAGAAAAAAAACTGTGAAGTACAAAATCACAACTAGGTGTCCTTTTGACAGGTTCTCCTGTAAGAACCGTGGCTCTCTGCTTATTGGTTTGTAACCGAACCCTGCTTGAAACTTCTCCACAATGTTCTCTCTGAACTGTCAACTGTTTCTTGGTCTTCTGTTACTTCACTAATGCACTACAATAAACCTCTAACATCACAGCAGAACAGAACAGCTGTATTCATAGTGACACGTAACATCACAGGTGAACTTGATTTATGGATCAGGTGATTACTGAAGATAATTGGTTGCACTGGATCATATTTAGGGGTGTCAGAGTGAAGTGGGGTGAATGCAAATGTATGACTCACTTCAATTATGTGTAAAAAAACAACCATAATTGTTGGTCTTTCATGACTCTTGAAGCTAATTTTAGCAGATTTAAAAAAATAATAATCAAAAATCAGAGAAATAAACATTTTAGCACAAGTAATTACATGACTCCAAAACTTCTAATAATTTAAGGATATTAGAGAGAAAACGTTTAGTTTAAATGTTGGTCTAGGGTGAACAGCTGCCAATTGACACCAGGCACCACGGTAGAAGGAAGAGAAGTTTGCATTGACTGCAGCCCTGTGCTCTCACATCCTATACACATAATTGATTTCCTTAAACAGAACATAGTAGCACCTGAAATAAAGTGTGGAGTAAAAAAACTAATAAAAAAAAACCAAGCCTTGAACAACAAGTTCAGTGTATTGCGTAAATTCCCATGCTTCCAACAGTAATGTTTCATATTCTTATTAATAATGAACACACAGTGGTGTGAAAAGGTTTTATACCACCTCCTAATTTGTGTACTTTTTTGCTTGCAAAGAACCAGACTATCTAGAAATTATTTAAAGCATCCCTAGGTAACACAATGATGAGCCAAATACCTGCAGGAGTTTTCCTTCCATTGCTGGACAAACACAAATTAGTGCATGGTTGTGAAGTTATAGGAAACATTTTTCTAAATAAAAATCTAAAAAGTGAGCCAAGCATTTGAATTCTGCTCTACTTGTAGCACTATCTTTTCTTAAGTACGGATGCTATTTTTGGGGTGTGTGTCTCTAATATCTTTACATATCCAGAAGCCGAAATTTGTGCTTTCTTTCTTTTTTTTTTTTCTTTTTTTTTGCAAGTTTATGCGTGGTGAGGTCAGACGAAGAACTTCAGTTTCAAATCTTGCCAGGAATTCTTGTTTGGAGTCGGGACTGAGTTCAGCTCCAATCAGCTTCACATCAAATTTGACCAGCTTCCCTTCTCCTGCAGAAGAAAAGCATCTCTACTGAATGTTGTTGCGACCGCCACATTGCACCATCAGAATGATGTGCAGTGTTGCTTTTAAAGCATTTTCCAGGCAAAAAACAAAATAAGTTCTAATCTCATCTGAACAAAGCACCTTCTCCTGCATATTTGCATGTCTTGCATGGCTTTTAGCAAACTTCAAACAGGACTTCCTATGGTTTTCTTTCAACAATACGTGTCTTCTTGCCACTCTTCTTAAAAAAACAACAATGAAATATGGATCAGGTGATTACTGACGATAATTGTTTGTACTGGATTTTATTTAGGGGAGTCAGAATGAAGTGGGGTGAATGCAAATGCATGACTCACTTTTACAATTATGCTTAAAAAAGACCGACCATAATTGTTGGTTTTTGACATAAAATCATAATAAAATACATTGAAGTTTAATTGTAATGCGGCAAGATATGAAAAATAGATTCAACTGGTGTGAATACCTTTGCAAAGCCCTATATAGAACAAAAAGTTTGGAAAAACAGTCTTGTTAATTTTCCCTCTTAGATTTTCTGTATGAATTTCATGACTCTTGAAGCCCATTTTAGCAGATTTTTAAACAAATAATCAAAAAATACACTTTTTAGCGCAAGAAAGTACTCCAAAAATTCAAATAATTCAAGAATGTTACAGAGAAAACATTTATTTTAAATGTTGGTCTAGGGTGAAGAGCTACACATTGACACCAGGCACACACAAAAAACCACTGGGTCTTTCATTTTAACACACAAAAAGAGAAGATCACATTGACTGCAGCCTTGTGCTCTTACATCCTATACCCATGATTGATTTCCTTTAACAGATCATAGTAACGCCTGAAAGAAAGTGTGAGGGGGAAAAAAACACGCAACAAGAATGGTCAACAGAATGGTGCAGATTGTGCAACATGTGCTTAAATTAGACGTGTGGAGAAAAATAAAACTGTCAGTGATTCCAGTCATGACATTACAATATATTGTGTCTTTGTGAGAGGCTGGAGGCAATTGACTAGGTCCCATAAGATCAAATCAAAAATCTTCCCAACACTGGATTATTCCCTGAGATCTGGCAGATGTTTAATATCTGAATGATCTATAGATCAAAATTAGGGGGCTAAAAGAAAATCAAATAAGTTAAAAATGGTGTAAAACCTGCCTGAAAAAGAGTTTAAAAACACATTGAAAACCCGAAGGAGCCTTCAAAAAAAATTAATCGATGCTCATAAGACGATTTGACATGTTGGAAGAAAAAAATAAAAAAATTTATAATGATTTTCAAAAATTGTTTTAAATATTGTGTATGCCCAGGTAATGTTGTAATTTTGCAGTTATTTTATAATAATCTTTCTTTTATATCCATGTTGCGTGTTTTAATGCAAATATGCAGATTTAATATGTGGTTATTTACATAATGCAGAAAAGTAAAACACATGCAAATTATTTTCTTTCTTTATATTCTTTCCATTAGCATGAAAGAAAACACACTAAATAAGTAAACGATCTCAAAATTAATTCTGTTTAACTTGCTGGAGTTAGTCAGTTTTTGACCTGATAAAATAAACTCAGACAAAATAAAATTTTCACATATTAATTTGCCTGAAAGCATAAAAACGACTAGTATATGCAACTTTTTCATCCTTCTCTGGTTGTACTAAAGCTCATCACAATGACCTTGGGCGAGTTAAAGCATCAGAGGGAGTGCAGAAATGAACAATGAGAGTGAGGAGAGAAGCGGCAGTGCTTCAAAGAAGCATCAAGACAAGGAGGAGCAACAGTGCTTATGTTACAGGCTCGGATTATTCCACGGGGCTTGGAGTAGGAGGTCCTAAAATCCACAAATATCAGAACAGTGCCAGCAACAGACAAGGCTTTATGTGGTCTTCAAACTTCATTGATAATGATCATTGTGTGAGCAGGAGAGAGCCTTTGGGTGCTTGTGGGGTAAAAAAACGTGAAATGGGGTGAGGGATAAACAGTAAATCATTTTTGAAATTTCCCTTTATTTTGGGACGCATGTGTATGTATCTACGATGCTGAGGGGAAGAGGAAGGCGGGATTACGTGTATCAATATGCTCTCCGTCCGCTGACAGCAAAAAAAAAAAAAAAAAAAAAAAAAAAAAAAAAAAAGCACACTCTTCCCCTAATTTATCCCCAGACCGGAACACCGGTAATCCCGTTTCTGTCTCTCTGTATAAAATATGAACCAAGATGACTTGTAACGTCATTGAACAGGACCGGAGCTGTTTAAATGTATGTGGGTGACCCAGATAAATGAGATAAATTGTGTCCTGCGTGAATATTTCTCCACGTGCTTTAATAACAAAAGCACCAGATAATCCTTTTGCTGTAGATATTTGATGGACAGAGCCGATTAAACTCTTCTGTTTAAACAAAGGAAGTGTGTCTGTGAGTGAGTGCCCAGGTGATACAAGCACTTACCGGTTTGTATCGTGAGATCATTGTTGCAGCCCCTGACTTCAGCAACAGTCTTGAACGGTGTCACGTCCGTCGGTGAGACAAGAAAATAGCAAAATATCCCAAACAGCAGTCGGTCATGTGTTCAGAGCGCCGTCGAGTTCCTCGCTGTCCTGTCTGCGTCTGAGCGCCCGACCGCGGGCGGCGGCTTGCGTGTGGAAGCTCGGAGCTGTCCACGGTGCTGAACCCGGGGCTCGTGGAGGGGAAGGAGGAGAATGAGGAGGAGGAGGAAGCGAAGGAGGAGGAGGTGCAAGGCCACCTCTGGTGCAAGGCCACCTCTGGAATCTGTCATTAACAATGGACGCAGGTCACAAAGCCAAGCTCAAAAACACGTCGCCACAACGAACCGAGAGAGGAGGACTATACAACGCGGTTATATAAGACGGGAGGGGGGGAAAAAAGGAGCATACATGTACTGTTACATGCTGCACCCACCAACTCTCCCCCTTTTGTTCATTTTCCCCCTTTGAGAAGTTTCATGCACCACAAAAACTCTAATCTTGCATGGTATCTTGAATAATAACAAGTTAGACTAAAAATACAAATATCTGAAAAATGACCTGTCACTATTAAAAAGGGACCAATGTTGCCCCCTGTAGACAAATAAATGTTAAAATGGTTTATGTAGTTGAAATAAATCAATACGGGCATAGCAAAAAAAAAGAAAAAAATGAAAAATGCATGGGGCGGCATGACAAAAGATAAACAATTTATCAAATAACATAGTTAAATACTAAAACAGAAAAAAAACAAGTGCAGGCATCAATGTTTAAAGAAACCTTGTAGTGGTAGCTTGACCCATATTCTAAAATTAATGAGGTATAATTCACCATTACTGTCCAACTCTGAAAGGCTAAAAAATGTTTTGATGTTGCTCAGTCAATGTCCTAACTTAATTCCAGTTAAGATGCTGTGGCATTAACTTGATCAGCATTGCGTAAAACCCTTCGATTTTAGCTGAATTTAAAAAAACTGCACAGTCCCCACGCAATGTAAGACCTATTTGCCACTTGTTGCAAACAGACAATTACTTTTTGTCATAATCCTTGGGTGTTAGGTTTTTGGGCTTCTCTTGTGTGTATTTTCTTCATTTTCCTGTTGTTTACTTTAAGGTATTGGCATGTTTCATTCCTTTGTGTTTGGTTTCTTAGTTTGTGTTCTGATCTTTATTATTTTCTGTTGGATCTCTGGTTAGTTTTCATTTTGGTTTGATAGTGTATGTCTGTTCAGCTCCATGTATTTTACCTAATCCCCCTTCTTCAGTCTTCAGTCTTCCTGCACCCCTTCTGTGTCAGCTGCTTCACATCCTCTCATGATTAACTCACCTGTCACTCATCCCTCAGTTTATTTGCTCATCGGTTCTCATTATTCTTCACTGGATTATTCCACTACACTTCTTTGTTCTAGATGTTTTTGTCGTAAGCAAGGGTTCCTAAACTTGCCTGCCAGATGAATTGTTGCGGTATTTATGCGTTCACAAACACAGAAGAATCCATCTTGGAGTGTTGTTTTGTTAATTTCAGACAATGTTTTAAACAGTTCTAAACAATGCATGAGATTGTTATTACTGAATAGTTGCATCATCTTCTTAAAGCAATCATGTCTGGAAAAAGTGGATCTGTTACCAGCAATTCAACTCAATAATTGTCCTCATGAATTATTGTGCATGCATTCTGGTTGAATAGTTTTGATTTTTATTCCTTGATATTTGGTAAAGGATTGGTGCCTGGCTTATTTATTGGTGTTCTTCTGGTGAGCTCATCGTCTCATATAATAAATATTGAAAATTACTTTTCTGTTTGGGATGACTATTGCTGAGATGATTTCACGGATGTGGAAGGTGAACCCCGTTTCATGGTTTGACTCATGACTGTGAGCAATGTAAAATACTCATGTGAAATAACTGTGATTTTATAACGAGCACAAAGGAAAGGCATTTCAAAAGATATGGGACCCTGTGCTGAATTTTGTGAATCTGGTTTTAGATTGAGGTCTGATGGGTCACATTCAAGCCATACAGAAAAAGACTAATCCAAAATATTGAAGCTGTGGGAGCTCTAAGAGTGTACTAATGATGTGTACTTAGCTTTTCAGACACAGCTTTTCAATTTTACTTCACATTGCTTACGTAAATAATGACAGTATAGAATCTCTTCTGTGGTTTTGTATACTTTGAAAAAAATTAAGAACTTGAAAAGACCAGATGATGTTTATATATAGAGATACATAAAACCCTGGACATAAAAGATGGTCTAATTTCCTTTTTGGCTGATTATATAACAAACACTAATATATATATAATAAACACTAATTTAGAGCCTTAAGTATTATGCCTTGTTGTGTCTGTGTGTTTTGTCTGAATCTGTGTGAATTCTCACCAAAATGTCATTATGGTAATAGAATGACAATAAAGATTCTCGATTCTTGATGTAGACAAAAATATGAATTATATACTGGAAGTACATATTTCTGCACGTGGATAGATCATTTTTAATTAAAAAAGCTCCATTTGATGTTGAATAAAGCACATTATTACCCTGTAAACCATGTTTTAAATAGGAAATACAAAATCAATGGGAAAACAGAACCTATTTTTTTTGTCTGACCAGTCCTTTATTAGGCTCAGGAAAAGAACATTCTGAATGAATTATTGATTACAGTTTACTTAATCGAGCTCATCCTTCATTCGTATACTGACAGATGTCAGCAGAACATCAGCATGCTCATCACTGTGTAAATCCGGTCAATTATTTCCAGTCTTTGCAGACAAGAAGAGGTACACAGGAGAAAACTGATAACTGATTGGACAATCCATTGACAAAACAAGACTGTGAAAATCACAATTGACAGTGCAGCGTCAGTCTGAATGACAACTGGCTCAATCTCGAAGGGACTACAAAGCAGCAAAAGCACAAAGAGCCTTTCAATCTTCTGATTCGGATGTGGATGGATGAAGAGCTTCCTCTAAATAAATCTGGTTTCCATGGCAGGTGGGTGGTGGTATTAGAAAAAGGTACTGTGGGAGAAATGAGCAAAAATAATGAAAGCATTGAAACAATACAAAATGCAGTAATGCAACATATGAACTCGTCAAACATGTATCTATTTTTCTCATCAGTCACTACACACTGAGTACAACAAACAGCTACGCACCAATGCAAGTGAGACACAGACAACAGTCAAGACTCAAGGCAGTCACTTTTTCCAAACTAATGTAACACACGACTGCATCTCGATGCACCAATTGTTCAGTATAAATCAATCACAACTAAATGACTACTTGGAGCTGTACTGTGTAGAAAAAAGTCAATTAAACCTGTAATATCTGTAAAGTGATTAAAAACAAAGCCAGGGGAAAAAGCCACCCTAAAGATAGGAGGATAAAAGTGAAACCTTACATAAGTACCTTTTTGTTGCTTACTTTAGAGCTCACAAACAGACAAAATAAAGGAATTAATTAAAATACCAGCAGCCACTTTGCTGTACAGTATTCAGGTCTTGCTAACTTTGTGAGGTCTATAATTTACTTTTACAGGATACATTTTACATTTATCACATTGAACTTTGAACATAAAGTTTGACCATTTACCTTTCTAAGGTAATCAAACTGGATTATTAATAAATAACTCAATAGCATAAAACATCTGACAGTAACAAAGCTGTTTCCCTCTAAAATATTTCAACCTTGTGTTTTATTCTGATGTATTCAGGCCAATGTTATCCCATGCTACTGAACAAATCAAATTCTTAGTCTAATTCTTGTCCTTATCATAATATTTCTGAATTTTGGAATTTCAGAGAGACAACTCCTCTATTCGTTTTATTTTATTCTAAATGTGTGTTTTAAACATCACCCCTGCAGTCTAATGCAGACTTGATTTTAACTGGTTCTGACACCTTAAAATTACTTTATGTATACAGGGTTTGTGTCAGTTCATCCTTTCCTGTACAGCACATGGGCTGGAGGGCAGTAAACAAATTGCCCTTTGAGGGATAAATAAAGTTTTCTTGAAACCTGAATAAAATTATGATATCCCGTACAAAAAAACTTTTTAATATCTGGTGTTTTTGCTATTTTGAGACTTAACTGAAAAAGGTTGAGGAGCTGTAATTTCTGAACACTAATCTGGAGAACATACAATATCTGCTGACAGAAAAGTAAGGACAATTGAGCTCAATTTTGAATGATGTGTATTTTTTTTTAATTATTTTTTTATTTTGTATGATGCTTGGTTGAATTCATGGAAAGAAATTGGAAAAGGCATAAAATAAGAAAAAAAGAGAATTATCAGGTCAAGACTACGACTGCGTAGGAAACTGCAATTGGTGCATCTCTCACATTACATGCAGGTCTTGTCAGAAATGTGCATACCGTCATGAGGGATCCAGTTTTCATTTTGAGCTTTCAATAATTCATTTGAACCATTCTTTGTGCAGAGTTGAATTATTATACAGCTTGGAACTTCAAGGATCTTTAAAGAGGGGAACCGAGAGGGTGCCGACCAAAAGATCCAAAATCAAAACGTTTTAAGGATGTCAGAAAATTGCAGATACTCTTTAAGGAACAAATAAATGTTATCTTAAGTGAAAGCTTTATGTTTAGATGAGACAAAGATGAAGACCTTTGGCCACAATAAAACAAGAATGTTGGAAGGAGTCAAGGTGGATGAAATATTAGCCCTGAAATAATTAGCTTGACAGGGAAACTTGGACATAGCTAGGTATTCCTACAGGACAAAGATCCCAAAAATGCATGAAAACTGATTTTGGAAAGGACAAAAAAGACTAATGTTAAGTTTCTGGAATTACCCCATTTTTAACTCTATTAAAAATGTATTGACAATTCTCAAGAGCTGGGGCAATGATGGAAAACTAACCACTTTAAATTAATTGTAGTTGTCAAAAGTTCGGCCATAATTATGCTATAAGATTGTTGATGACCATAAACAAGGCAAATCTATTCTTTTTCTGCAACCTGTCTGAGGATATTTATACAAATGTTAGTTTATGCAAGTATATATTATTATGACCTTGTGTGAACTTGAGAAAATCTCAATAAATTAAAACGTCTGCCCTCTGTTCCCATTTTTTAGATTAACTGCAGCTGTACATTTTGCTCAAATTTTCACCCTGAAGAGAAAAAATTGTTCAAATAAATCACCAAAAGCTCCAAATAAATATGACGAGTGGATGTAATCCTCTGACCAGAGCAGTAAATCCACAAAAACAATTCTGACCCAAAGGTAGGAACATATTTTAGAACATGTAACAGTCCCGTGAAACAACATCAATCAGAACGACTGCTGAAGGCTGGCAGGAGGTCTTGGGGTGTCCGTGACCTCAGAACGTGATACAATATATGGCCGTGGTCACAAATGTGTTTATTTATGCCTCACAGAGACTGGATTAGGCACATAAATGAATGGAGTTGTCACTTATCATAAAAATGTCTTTAAGTAGGAGGCATGTGTCACTTAAACCCTTATTTTGACTTATCTTTATTGTATAAATGATGTGTTGTAATAATTTTCTATGGAGTAAACCAAGCTGCAACGAGAAGATACAGCATAAACCTGACAAGTTGAGAGGAAACAAACGTCAAAATGCCCTTGCTGTTTTTTTTTATTTATTGCGTTCGTCAGAGACTGTCACATGTCCTCATGAGCAAAAACGAATGAGCCCCAAACAAAAACAAAAACAATCGCCACACGAAACCTCCCCTCTGACGTGCAGCGAAGAAGAGGAGGGCTGAAGGCTAAGTTGATTACCAGAACAGGGGGTGAGGTAGGAGGAGAGGTGAGGCTAGTGCTGAAGCTGATAGCCATGTCTGTAAAGTGTTGCACTGCCTTCAAACACCTTTCTGTTCACAGTGGGACTGACTGATGCTGACTTAGGGCTGCATACCATTGCACACACACAGAAACACGAGCCACAATCTGTAAATTTCTGAACCACTTCTTCATGTTTCACAAGATCCATAGCTTAGCCCATAAAAATGCAACAACAATGGTTGAGTATTTAGAAGAAGAAAGCTTACACTTCATCTTCATAATCTTTTGGAGGGGATACAGCAATCACAACATCGATCCAGTCCTGGGGGGATGAAACGATTTTAAATCTCTATGAGACTAAATCAATATAAAGTATAAACTGCAGCTGAATGAACAGCATGAGGCCAGTTAAAATTCACACCCTGTCATTGTGTATATTGTTAAAATCTAGAGTATGTTTTCTGCATGTATTATGGGTCTCATACCCCTCCACTACTCCAGGCCCGAGCCAGAGAGTTTTGACCCTCGGCCAAAGTAGCGTCAATCAGGATCCTTCCGTTAACAGCCATAAGTTCATCACCGGGAACAATCCCTCCTGTAAACACACACATGGAGAGAGAGAAACAGAAGCATTTGAGATGCAAAACTAATCATTCCTAAAGCTATCATAAAATTCATTACTACATGTATGTCATGCATGCACCGTTAAAAAACACACAATCAAACAAGGTCTTAAATTTCCAGATTATATTTCAAAACACAAACATTGAAATCAGCTCCTCCTGCATGCATCAATTTGTAGATCTAAGTAATGTATACTCAGAAGTGCCACTTATGTTTAGTGAAGTTTGCAATATATAATTCAAAACACTTGAAACAAGAATAAATCAAAATTAGATGAAATGTTAAATGTTTCTGAATTAGATTTGAAAAAGAAACAGGCAGACAGAATGAATTATATAGTTTCTCTTAAAGTTTCGCAAATCAATCATTTTCAATCAATAGGTGCAAAACTCTGCTCAACAATAATATTCCAAACCCTCTAAAATGCATTTATATGGATGAAGGTTGCAATACCATGAAAACATGGAAGAAAAACATTTAACTGACCGTGCTTATCGGCTGCACCGCCTTCATAAACAGAAGATATCACCAACTTTCCAAGAGGAGAATCAGCTCCCCCTTCCAGGACCACATCAAGCTGTCCAGTCTTAAAAAAAAAAAAATTGTGAGTCATGTTTCAGAGTATAAAAAAGAAGTAAGTCAGGTGTTTTAAAATGTTAAAAAATACCTTTTTGATTCTGAGTAATCTCACATCTCGACCATCTATCTGGTCTGAGGAGAACTACAGATAGTGGACACAGAACAGCAGGGGAAAACCATTTAGTTCCAAAATGCAAGTGATAAAGTAACAGAGATGGCAGCATGACAAATGGCAACCTCTGTTCAAAGTTAACTTAAGCAGCAAAAAGAAAAAGATGCACAGTACAGGAACTTTTAAACAGAGTACTGCTGCTCAGGAATAATTATAAAGGTATATTACAGCATATCTCTTTATACCAGATCAGATGAGGGGGGTTCTGATTACTTACTTATTTAGAGATAAACTCTAGTTGGCAAAGAGAATAGCAAAGTTGATTTCTACCATGTTGAAAAAAACAATTCAGTTCTCATAAAATTCTTGTCCTTCAAAAAAATGCTTCTTAAACTGGTTAGAAACAGTGGGACCGCAGCTTTTCTAGATGAATATTATTTATTATGAATAATGCCATCTAAACGTGACAACAGTGCAAAGGTTTTCAAAATGGCATCATTCTCATGCAAAGCCATGATGCTTTTGAAAATGCAGTTTTATTAAGATGAAAGATATTTGCTTTGCTCGTGGTTCTGTTTAATAGAAAGCCTTAGTTGGAAAATTAATTCCTCAAATTAAAATGTTGATCATTATGATGATGATAATGAGAGTTATGATATAGAGTAGGTAAGATCTTTACTGGCCAGAACCCCACCTTAAATAAGAAGTCTGAACCATCCCTTTAAGGTGACTTGAACTTACTTAAACTATAGAATCAGCTGATGTAGCCTCTTAACAGCACAAAGTCTAAGAAAATGTATTTTGAACCTTTGTGGTTGATTTACCACATAATTTTATAACATTACACAATGCTGATGACTAATTTTGATGTGTAGAAATTGGAGCAACTTTGTTACTTTTAATGTATTTAACCGTTTATTGAAATCACTGGAAGTAATTAAGTTCTGTACATTGCGAAATGTTTAGAAACAGCAACAAAAATAACTTCTGTAAATTAGCTTGATTAGTCAGAAAAATGTGCATCAACTCTGTGTATAACTCTGTTCACATGACGGTTTTGATTTGTATTTGTCGTCAATGTATAGTTTGAGTCTATATCCCCTGGGAACACAGACAGAAAGCAACCAGTGCTTTAATCTGGCACATTGCATCAATTGATGGCTGAGAAATAAATGTTCCTAAGCATAGATCCAGACAGACAAATGAACATAATCTCCTTTTCTGTAGCCCAAGTATACAATACCATGGAGTAAGGATCAAAGTCATCCACATATTTCTGAAATCCCTGAAAGAAAAATGATATGTAATTAATTAAAAGGGATCAATATAAATATAAACAAAGAGTAAATGAAAAGAACATCAATCAAGTGAACATGAGCTGTGTACCAAGAGGTCAGATTTCCTTTGACAACCAGTTTAGTGTTAAATGTCGAACATAACCCTCAACAGAGATTCTCACAATTCAAAAAGCATCTGGCATATTTTAACAAGAGTCGTTCCCAGAACAACCACAGAATGAACCAATAGTAATGCACTGCAAGAACACAGCAATTCAATTTTACAGGAGGAAGAAGGAAACAGAACCAAGCTCTCAGGGTGAGTAAATCAAATTTATTCAACCCAGTTTCCAATACAGAATAAAAAAAATTAATCTAACAATTTATTTGTGGCTGCCGCACAAGTGCTTTATAAAATAAAATAAATATATATAATATATAAAAGATATGACATGTCTACTTGTTTTAGCCTGAACAATACTTGTTGACATCAGTAAATATACCACATGCAACATGTGGAATAACATCTAATTCTAATAAAACTCCTGGAAAAGGGCTTTCCTGACCCCTCATAATGCACAGAGGCATCGACGAGTGATGACAAAGGGTTTATAGCAATTTGACGCTTTTAAATAGCATTTTAGCCATTTAGTTACCTCTTTAGCCATTAAAACAGAATTAATGTCCTCAGTCACACCACAACCATTTGATGTGCTTTCCCATACTAAACAGCATGTTCATCGCCTCTGCTGTTCGCTTCAAATCAATAAAAGTACAGTCATGCTTGAATCACAACACTAAAACGGCAGGGGTGGAACTGATGCAGAAAGGAGACAGGGGGAAAAAAAACACAGGAAAGCCATCACTCTGGGTCTAGTCATCCATTAGTATACCTGACACAAGAGGATGGAGACAAAAAGGTAAAACAAGAAAAGGAAGACAGCACTCGAGAATTATAAGGAGGATACCGAGAAGAATGGATTACTTGTTTGTTGTTTGATTTGAAAGACGAGTTGAAATGCACCATCCGTTTCAGCATTTCTGGAGGCTGAAACCGTTTTCAGTGGAAAAGCAGAAATAAAAAAAAGAAAAGACACCTTTCAGTTTGATGCATTAATAGTTTCCAAGACTTCTGAGTACAACACATCAGACCTGTTCACAGAAGCAAGCACACTTTGTTCCAGTAAGCTCAACCAAACATGTTTTGAGAAAAACTAAACAGTACATTTTTTTTTACAGAATTAATTTTCTTGACAGCATACCCCTGCAAAATATTTCTTGGTCCTTCTGACTGTTGGCCCAAATCATTTTGTACGACCTCTCTTGTGTGAACAGACAGAGGTTGCACTTCAGTATTTGAATGCATAAAATGAGTGAGATAAGTGGTTAGGATTGCTTAAAGCAGTTAGTGGGGTTAAAAATAATAGCAAACTGGTTTTACATGTTTTTAACAGCAACAAACTAAATGCAATTATAATATCATTTGCAGATCCATGTTCAAACTTCTGTGACAAACTAAATGCAGAACAGGATTTCCAGGGTCTTTAGAAGAAAAACAGACCCACAGCACCACAGATCCTCCACCATACTAAACAGTGAGCATGAAAACCTTTTTATGGATCTTTCTTTTAATTTTATTTATCAATGCAAAAAATCATTGGTGGTGGCGCTGAGAAAAATATCAGATATTGTCTAATCTGATCAATCCCATAGTTCCAGTTAAAGTCCCAACAGCATTTTTTTTTAAAAACAGTATTTATATATGAGATGTTAGGACAATTTTTATTTTATTTTCAGTCATAAACAGACGCTCAGCATTTAGATGCTGCTTAATGGTCATAGCGAGTTGGAGACGTCCTGATGCCTCTTTTTACTGCAAATCTCTGACAATGAGCTTCATAATTGGTTTAATTTCACACCGTTATCAGAGGTGCCAATAAATGTGGAGGGTGCTGTATATTTGGCACAGCAAGTGAGATCTTTGATCAACTTTTTAAAAAGGGTATGTGTTATGGGGCACTGTCAACTTTAGGTCAATGTTTATTTGCAAACAGATAATATTGTTTTTTTTATAATAAAGGACTTGTGTATATTTGACCAAGATTTTAATCATATCCCATGTGCAATTTTTACATAGAAGATGTTTAACATTTTCATGATCTACGTTCTTTGACGAGATCAAGTGAAGATGGAGGTCTCACAAAACATTACCAGCGAGATCTCATATGCAACTGAGACAGGACTTTTATCATGCTAAAGCTGCCAGGAGAAATAATGTAGCAGCTTGAAAAAAGATTTCCACCGCCTGCAGCCACAGCTACAATTAGCAGAGATTTATAAATGTGTCATTTTACCTCTCACTGCAGAGGTGGAAGCCTGCAGTAGTGTTAATGGCTCATGACTGTTTAAAGTTTAAAATGTCAGCAGGAAAGATTCCTGTTCTTTATCAACTTATTTAAATGCAGTAAACACAACTTGATTTGCCTGTTTTAATTAGGGTTTCTGAGAAAAATACGAGAATCTGTGGCCTGTTGAAAATAAAAATAGCAGATTGTCTGGAAATCTGGAATCTGGAAAACTTCCAGAGCTCAAAAAGGAGCAACTTTTGATAGCAACTGCAGCTGACATTACACTGCACCAGAGGACCCTAATAAGCTTCATACCAGGCCATCAGAACGGACAGCAGGTCGGTGCGGATCTGGCCGGTTAGCCTGCGACTGCGGCAGCATGACGGGCTTTGACATGACGGGAGCCATCTGACGTCTCTGGTTAGGGGGACTGGGAGCCAGCTGCTATTGGACCACATTTCCAAGCAACACATTTACACAGCTCAGCTGACTCTAAATACACAAAAGGTTAACATGATTTTTCACTAGAAGCGAGGCTTACCAGCAAACTGCTTGAACTGGAAATATGACTGACATGCGAGGTGTTTCTCATGACCTAGAATACAGTGAATCTTTCAGTTGTCTGGCACATGCACATCGCTGCTAGAAAGGTCAAACACACACCTAAAATACTTGTCATATTTTAAGACATCACACCAAGATCAATTACAATTGCATAGCAGATCTTAAAAGGTTTGAATTTGCCTTTTAACAAGAGTGTGATATTTTGCAATATCAAAAAGTTACACCATAATAACTTGTGTAGCTTATCAAACCTTTATTATTATTTTTTTTAATGTTTCCCCCAGATTTATCGGTTTGATTTTCAGGCAAACAACTACAACCTGAAATTAAGTAAATTGAGAGCTGCAAAAATCTTTTGAAATGGATACCAAGGTTTTTATTTGTCACATCACTAAAAGCTGGCATCTTCCCTTGTGCGTGTAAAAGACAAAACCTTTGACAAACAATCAAATTTCTACAAAATGGTAGCACACAAACATGTTTGTTTTAAATTATCACCGCAAACTACACACCATGCAGCCTCCCGCTCACTACTTTCCACAAAAACCAAGCAACCATCAGCTACAACCATCTCTACAGCTCATTCTACATCCCTAAAACACACCAATTTACAACATGCACTCTAATAGGCTGTAATAAGTTTCATAAAGGAGCATGGTTGCTAAAACGCACAAATATTCATCACCAAAAAAACAACCGTAATGTGAAAAACAAATAAAGTTAAAAGGCAACCACCACTCATCATACTTCTGTCACGAGAAGCATGAAGAAATCAAACCTTTGGACTTGAGGGGTGGGAAACTTCACTGGTGTTGGATGAATAAATGCCCCCTCTGGGGAGGTAACCACCGGTTTCCCACTCGCTCCTGTGTTCAGGAGGGCTGGGAGGATGCTGGAGGTGGTGGTGATGCTGACGGTAACCACGCTCTTCAGAGTGCTGTGGGGGAGGAGGCGGAGGGGGAGGGGGCGGTGGTGGCGGAGGAGGGGGAGGCGGAGGATGTGGGTGTGGCGTGGGTTGAGGGGACGACGGGGGCCTCGACATCTGTGTTGGAGGATGGTAGTTAGAGGAAGGTGGGCGGCGTGGCTGTGCAGGTTGGGATGGCGCTTGAGGCCGGCGCCCCCTGCTTTTCAAAGTGGATGGAGAAGATGGAGGCTTCCTGGCACCAGGGGAAGGAGGAGCCCGACGCTGTGGAGATACTCTAGGTAAAGGGGGGGAGTAGCTAGGGATTGTTGGGTTCAGTTTGGGCGAGGGTGGGGGGCGAGGCAAGGGAGGTGGAGGCTGGTTTGAGGTGGCCTGAGTCGGGACTAGTTTTTTAAGAGGTCCCCTCAGGCTCTGATCCACCTCATCCAGGTTTATGTCATCCAGATCTGTGGTTGCCAGGTTGAAACCACCGGGGAAATGCTTCACTCTTGGCTGAGAGGCAGGAGAACGCGGTGGGGAAAGCTTTAAGCCACAAAAACATAAGAAATACTTCACCCCTCATGCAAAATATTCCATGACATGATAAATGTAGGCAACAAACTACACATGATGAGAAGCTCTGAGTGTGAGAAGGGTCTAACTGAAGGCTCTGTACCTCTGGGGATTCATTCTCCACACAAGAGATCTGCTCCAACTGAGTCTGACACAGACGCTCCACCCAGTGCTGCACTTTCTCAGACTCCTCCAGGTCTTCCCTTTCAGTCTCTGAAACCTGGGGTGGAGTTACAGCCAGCCAGCATCACACACAAGATAACACCCTTCACACAAACAGCAAACTGACCAAGACAAGATGCAATACTTTTACTGCAAGGTGCAACAGCAGCCTGATTCACGTAGAAACTCTTCAGCATCACCGTGCACAACAGAGGAAGTGTTTTGAATCATTTGTTTATATTTGGTTCCAAATGGCAGCGTTGTTGCAATCTTTTAAAACCGTCAATATCAGATCAGAGAGGTGAAAGTTTCAGGAGGGAAACCCTGACATCCATGCCCCTGCAGACATTATCTAGCTCATTCTGGATGATCAGCCATGAAGGAATACACAGCATAACTCTAGTCATACCAGATGTCCCACGGGGAGAAATAACTCCCAGCGGTCGGTGAACTGATCATCTATGAAAGGTGGTTTTCTAAAAGTACGAAACCCATCATCTCATGGATTTTACCACAAAGAAGCAGTGGCTCAACCCCAAACTCCCAGTGGATAACGGAACTCCTCACCCTATCTTTAAGGGGAAACTGAGCTTTTTCTTTTTTACCGCTGTTATAAAGTATGTCATATTCGCCGTCATGATCTGTATGTTCTGACCATGGGTAAGTAGAGAAACCCAGAAGGACCAGAGAATGAAAGGCTCTGCTTTTGCTCTCAGCTCTTTCATCCACTTGACAAACCAGAACAGCACCCATAAATAACTCCAACTAATGTCCCCCTCCATCCCACCATCACCTATGGCCGAGACACTAAGACACTCAAGCCCTTCATATTTTTTTTTCAGTTCAGAGAGAACAAGAGTTTTAGATTTAGAGCAGGGGTGTCAAACATACGACCCGCGGGCCGTTTTTTTTTGCCAGTGTCCTTGCTGGCAATGTGGCAATAAGAATTGTTGTCTTAATGCCAAAAAGAGCTCATCAGATTTGACTTTCACCAGTGGAGCAGTACTGCTTATGCCATAGTGCTCCGCTTGATTTATTAATGTGAATAGTTTTATTATGATTCATGCGGGGAATATCTCAAATGATATGGACACTACAATGGGAAAGTAGGAGATGAAAGGAAGAACAAGAAGAAAAAAAGAAAATGTGAAAGAAAGAGGAGATAAAAGGAAGAGAATGATAAAACAATAAAAAAAACATGTACTTCGTTTAATTGAAAATCTGCAGTTCCTATATTGTCCACGAGGGGCGCTGTGCTTTAATCAGCAGATGGTAGCACTGAGCTTCAGATGTGGAAAATTGATTTTAAATAATATCTTCATTTTTATCTGTTTGATGTATTTTGTCATGCAGGACAGTGTTTTTAAGTTCCAAAAAATGTGAATAAATGTTTTTCAACATTGTACAATCACTGTGATCAGTTCTTATGCATAAGGCCATAAGGCCGAAGTAAAAATACTTAACTACTGTACTTAAGTATATTTTGGAGTACTTTATACTTTTCTGGAGTATACAATTTTTTGATAACTTTTACTTTTACTTCACTATATTTCCGAACTTAATTGAATACTTTTACTCCAGTACATTTTCAATGTTTGGTTTAGTTACTCGTTACAAAAAAAGCGAGGCATCATCGTGCCCGATGGAACTGGAAGTGGATTTGTCTGTTTTTTAACCTCGGAGTGGCCATCTTTCAATTAGTACTATCTTTGATGTGTCAATCATACAATTCAACCAATCAAATCAATGACTGAAGGCAACATGCTAGCCAATCACAGCTGGAGAGGGGCGGGTCAAGTGTATTGACCCCACCTACTGATTGACTGTGACAAAGTCGGGACTTGCCTGGGCTTGTTCATCACCACCAACAGGATAAAAAGCTGGTTCAATAGTAAAGCAGGTTAAATTGACCTTGTGGTATAGGTAAAGCATCTAATAGCAGAGAGTCCCAATTTTCTTAACTAAATGATACCGGCTGCAGGTGTCTCTATTAGCATGGCTCACCTCATCAATCCCGGACAACGCCGTTAGCCTGGAGGGGCTAGCTACTTTCCGCGCCGACAGACAAACAGAACTCTGCGGTAAGACCCGAGGTGGAGGACTCTGCGTTTACATTAATAACACCTGGTGTAAAAATGCTAGATTAGTCACAAGTTTCTGCTCTCCGGACATTGAGCTTCTGACTGTTAGCTGCAGACCTTTTTATCTGCCTAGAGAGTTTACTGTTGTTATCATCGCAGCGGTTTACGTCCCTCCCAGCGCTAATACTAAAGATGCTATGGGTGTTCTCTATCGGACTATCTCTGAGCTGCAATCTGCACACACAGAGGGGGTTTTCATCATTGCTGGGGATTTTAACCAGGCAAATATGAAAACTGTTCTCCCTCATTTTTACCAACACGTGGATTTTGCAACTCGGGGAGAGAACACTCTAGACTTAGTCTACACAAATATAAAAGGAGCATTCAGAGCAGCCCCCCGCCCCCACCTGGGCTCTTCAGATCACCGTTCCGTGATGCTATTCCCAGCATACAGGCCCCTGCTGATCAGAGCAAAACCAACAGCGAGGCAGGTGAGGGTGTGGACTGAGGGAGCAATGGAGGCGCTCCAGGACTGTTTTGAGTGCTCTGACTGGAACATGTTCAAAGCTGCTGCAACTTATGAGGACAAGATCAACATTGATGAGTACGCCATGACTGTGTCAGCCTACATCAACAAATGCATTGAGGACGTCAGCACCACCAAGACCATCATCACCCGAGCCAACCAACGACCCTGGATTACTGCGGAGGTCCGTCAAGCGCTAAAAGCACGGAACTCAGCCTTCAAGTCTGGTGACAAGGAGGCACTGAGGACAGCGAGAGCCAACTTGAACCGTGCCATCAGGCTAGCAAAGCGGAACCACAGTCAGAAAATCCAGGAGCTTTTCCATGACGCCAGGAACACCAGGAGCATGTGGAAAGGCATCCGGGCGATCACTGAATACAACACCCCCTCCCCCCCGGTGGGTGAAGTTGATGCTGACTTCCTCAATGGACTAAATAACTTCTTTGGGAGGTTTGAGGCACTAAACAGCACTCCAGCAGTGAAAGCTGTTCCCCATCAGGAAGAGGAGGTCCTCTGCCTTGACACCGCCGACGTGTGGAAGACTCTGAGGAGAGTCAACCCGCGGAAGGCCCCAGGCCCCGACAACATACCTGGGCAGGTGCTCAAGGAGTGTGCAGGTCAGCTGGCTGGTGTCCTCACAGACATTTTTAACACCTCGCTGGACCAAGCCATAGTGCCAGCATGCTTCAAGTCTGCCTCCATCATTCCGGTGCCAAAGAAACCTCAAGTCACCTGCTTCAACGACTACCGGCCTGTTGCACTGACTCCCATCATGATGAAGTGCTTTGAAAGGCTGGTAAAGGAACACATCGTCTCCAGTCTCCCCCCAACACTCGACCCGTTCCAGTTTGCCTACCGACGGAACCGCTCCACTGAGGACGCCATCTCCTCTTCTCTTCACCTGAGCCTGGCACACCTGGAGGAGAAGAACACGCACGTGCGGATGCTGTTCCTGGACTTCAGTTCAGCGTTCAACACCATCATCCCACAACATCTGGTGGCAAAACTGGAGCATCTGGGCTTCAACACACCCCTACGAAACTGGCTGCTAGACTTCCTCACCAACAGACCTCAGTCAGTCCGGGTCGGACAGAACACCTCTGATGTCATCACCCTCAGCACGGGCTCCCCTCAGGGCTGCGCCCTGAGCCCCCTGCTGTTCACCCTGATGACACACGACTGCGTCCCCAGGTTCACCACCAATCACATCGTGAAGTTTGCAGACGACACAACGGTGGTGGGCCTGATCAGAGACGACAACGACCAGGACTACAGAGAGGAGGTGGAGCAGCTGGTGGGCTGGTGCAGAGACAACAGCCTGATCCTGAACGTGGAGAAGACGAAGGAGATCATCGTCGACTTCAGGAAAAACCGGCCTCACCATGCTCCACTGCTCATCAACAACTCAGCGGTGGAGGTGGTCAGCAGCACCAAGTTCCTGGGGGTGCACATCACGGACAACCTCACCTGGACTGTGAACACCGCGTCGCTGGTGAAGAGGGCACAGAAACGACTGTACTTTCTGCGGAGGATGAGGAGAGCCCGCCTGTCCCCGCCCATCCTCACGACCTTCTATAGAAGCACCATAGAGAGTATTCTGACCAGCTGTCTCTCTGTGTGGTGTGGAGGCTGCAGTGCCTCCGACTGGAAGAACGTGAGGAGAGTGGTGAGGACAGCAGAAGGGATCATCGGGGCTCCTCTTCCCTCCATAAAAGACATTTCATCGCAGCGCTGTGTGTCTCGAGCCCGTAACATCATCAGGGACCCCTCACACCCCCACCACAGACTATTCTCCCTGCTGCCCTCTGGAAAGAGGTTTCGCAGCATCCGCTGCAGGTCCACTAGGTTCTGCAAAAGCTTTTTCCCTGCTGCCATCAGACTGTTGAACTGCTGAACTGCTAAAGTATAAAAACGGACTGTGTACCACATTCGATTCGCTGATTTGCACATTTGCACACTTGCACATTGTATTATATCCTGCAAAATTGCTGCTGCACCTTACCGGGAAACGTACTGCAAAACTGTGTACAATGCAACTGTCTACTTTTAAATCATTGCTGCACCTTACTGCGTATTTGTTTACATTTGTTTTACACTGTTTACATTTCAACTGCCTACTGCTCACTGCTGCACTTTATCCGGAAGTCAATTGAAACTTATCCTGTAAGTGACTGCGATTTATCACTGCACTTTATCCTGTACTGTAATTCACCGCAAGGTATCCTGTAGAGTTACTGCAATCTTTCTGAGCTGTGTGAAAGCGAAATTTCGTTCTGTATCCACTCTGTGTATACAAAATGACAATAAAGAAAGTCTAAGTCTAAGTCTAAGTCTAAGTCTAAGTCTAAGCAGGTTTACCACTTCCTGTAGGTTAACTAAGCCTGGTTCATCACTTAACCATGTTCTTAATATACACCCCCTGGTCTAAATTTTGCTTGCACTTGGTTGTGTACAATTTTAAAGTGAATAGCACTGACCTTACTTGAAGGAAAACTGAAAGCTTACAAAAAGGTTGTATTTTCTGTCTAAACTTGGTCTAAATTTCTCCTGCACTTGGTTGTTTATATTATTTTAAGTGAATTTGACTTTCAAAGTTTACCAAAATCTAAAAAATGTCATTCAAATTGCATTTGCTTTGTTTTACTTTTTACTTATACTTTTCATTACATTACTTAGGTACATCTATTTTTACAGTAATTTTCATACTTAAGTACAAGACATTTCAGATACTTTAAGACTTTTACTCAAGTAACATTTCAGTCAGTGACTTGGACTTTTACCAAAGTCATATTTTGGAGAGGTAACTATACTTTTACTTGACTCCGAGATTTCAGTACTTTATACAACACTGGCGGTGGGAGCCTGCTGGAAAAGAACCGGCTCTAGGTGCTCAACTAGCTAATCACACATTTTACCATCCATTTCACCGCTTCATCCCACTGGCAGAAAATGGGGATTTCGTAGGAATTTGCCACAAGAATTGTAGGGAACAGTACACTCGATCATGAAGGGTAAAACGTCCGTGGAAATTCAGGGCCGAGTCCGCCAAGCTCACGGTATGCGCACTATACACCCGAGTAGTGGGAGCCTTTAGGCAGCCCACACCCTGAGTATGTGCTAGCAACAATAAACCTAGTAAGTTAATTCAAAATAAAAGTTACGTTTATTTTGGCCTTATGTTAGAAACAGGGCAGTGTAGTCCTACTACTCTGTCCTCCTAACAGAGACGGATAGAGAGCTGTGTACGTGAAGGAGCGGAGTGACATTACACACTTGGGAAGAATATTTAGTGCGCCTTATAATCCGGTGTGCCTTATGGTCCGAAAAACATGGTACTTGATTTTAAATAGTGTTTGTCTGCTGGGGATAATCAATTCAGGCTTGAGATTCCTGTTGTCCTTCACTTGTGTATGTATAATATGTGGTTAAAGAGAGGTACCAGATGGACAGAAAAGGCAAAACCTGCTAAAGGAAAACTGCAAACAAAATTACTTTAAAAGATTGCAAGGCTAACTGATTGGAAGCAAAGTATGCTGAAAAAGGTGACGGTTTAATCAAATCTATTGCACTGAGCTGTGACTACATCTTTTTGTACCTCCTGAACCAGCCGATTGATCTTTAGTTGCTTCTCTCGTTCCTGCATCACTTCTTTCTCCTTGGCGAGTTTCAACTCAAACTCCATCTCCTTCTTGTTCTTTCTCTGTTCCTGCAGTGTGTCTGTGTTTGACACTTTCTTTTTCTTCTTCTTCTTCTTTTCTCCTTTCTGATGAATCACCAGTTGGGTAAAGTAAAATGCAAAGACACGCAAACTATGATACAAACAATCCAACCATAAACACTAAAAGGTGCAGTACCAATGCAAAAAAACAAACAAACCCTGAAAGCAATCCCTTTAATTTTCCACCATTGAGATAAACAAATCTGATCTTGAGGTAAACTACTCAAATCCACTCCACAAACTGCTCACATTACCTTGCGCAGTGAAGGCAGCTTCCCCTCATAACGATAAAACCAGCCAAATGCTAGAGATGGAGATGAACACAGGTAACTCTTTGTGAAAAATATTTATATCCAAGCAAGCTCACATCTTTTTCTAAAACCTCACACAACACAGCACTCAGAGGCACCAAGTCTAGCTGGGAAGGAGCACAACATTTGTGATTAAAGATGCAAACTGTGTTTTAAATAATACCAACGGCTGCATTCAAGCTAAGGTTTGGAATAAGAGAGAGAGAGAAATCAGCCTGTGTCTTTAATTATGCAGATTTTATGCCTGACTCGCCCTGAGCGGCTATCTTTTTCCAATTGGTGAGCGCACTACACTTAAACATCAACAAGTTGAATTCATGACAACACTCCTCAGAGTAGGCGTTATTACTGAGTGTAGTGGACTAAAATATTTTAAGTGTGTTTAACATTAACTTAGAGAAAGAACAAAAGGAGTAACTAGTTTCTAGAAAGGAACCTCTACGTTGCATGAAGGTATGTTCATCGAGGCTTCCCCAAGAGGCAAATAGGATGCTAATAGAGCTAATTGAACTAAACGTTATTATAAGATGCAGTTTAAAACTTAAACTTTAATAATTTTTTGTAAAATTCAATTTGACTGCAAAGCTGTGTAACCGACTCATTGTGTCTCTTTCACACAGTGTGGACATCACTTCGGGTCTATAAATGAATCATTGGTCACTTCAGAAAGGCACAATAAATATCCTGTATAGGGACCAAGAGTGATAAAAAAGCATGACATGTCTGACAGCATATCTGAGCTTTTTTTCCTCTCTAAAATTTTAAACGTACACCCTGCTGGTGGGAAAGCAATAATTATCTTAAAATGTCATGATATGTCATGATATGGCACACATTTTATTTTTATATGTGCTACAAAAAGAATACAATTGAGCTATAATCTGTCTTGTAAAACAAAGTAGACATGCATCATTTCTTCAGTTTAAATTGATTTATCGATACCTCTGATCAATAATTTAGTATATTTCTGTTTTTTCAGTCAAGCAGAGAGAATTGGTTCTGTAACTTTGGGGTGTTTTAGAGAAATCACTGTTTTATTTCTAGGAGAATTTCAATTCATCCAGAAAGTTAAAAAAATATATATCCAACATAAAACAAAATTCAAGTCTTGCTGCATTGCTGTTGTCAAAGGAAATCTGGGACTCCTCTTTGTGTGTCAGTTGACACAGCGACCCTAAATGACAGCTGAAACTCCAAACTCACTTGGCTGTCCTGCTCATCTTCCTCCTCTTCCTCAAAAAAGGAACTAGCTCCGCCAACTAGGAGAAGAGGTCATAAAAAAACAGCACGACAACCAGCAGAGACAAACAGAAACATGCAAATAAAGAACATTTGGAGTGAAACAGAAACAAGTCCTTTCGGTTTCAGAAGAAGAGGAAAGTTTGGAAGTAAACTGGGTATTCATGCATTGTAGGGAGAAAGTTTTATCATACGTGAACTCTTGGCCTTTGGACTTGGGGTGGTTTTCATCTCAGGTGAGGGGCTCTTAGGAGACCGGGGACTCTTTGGCCTCTCTTTGGATCCCCAGTCCTCATCCCACTCTCTATTGTGTTTTTTTTCAGCAGCTTCAATCCTACATAAGATATTGTATGAACTTTTAAGAACAAAAATCAACAAAAAAAATTATTTTAAATCCACTGGAAATAGACAATCTGTACTTTTCCATCTCATTCTTATAGCGCTCCTCTTCCTCCACTACTTTTTGGGAAATATCCATCTTTCTCCTATGAAAAGCATAAAAACATACAGGCTTCAGGACTATAAAAAAAACGGAACATATGATGTCAAACAAATTTACAGCTGCTATTAAATGAGAAAGAGAGTTAGCCCATTTCCTCTATGGCCGTTTAATCCATACAGGCAGTTGACAGAAAACCACATTTGCCTGATGCACTACATCAGGCAAATCTGCAGGATTCAGAGTTCATTGAATGTTTTTTGTTATTATTCTGTAGCTTTCCAAACTTAATGTTGCTAATTTTTTGGCCATTATTAGAACTATTCTTAGGGCACAAATACAAATGTTTCTGATGGTTATCAATTAGTGATTTAAAAAATTAACAGTTTCCATTTTTCCTGCTAAAGAGAGGAACACATCTTTGTAAACTATAAGAAAATCTAGGTACTGCAGGAACTAAACTACTGTATCCTGTAGTGTTTGTTTGACAGTATGCTTTTAAGTTAAAAGAGAAAATTCAGGAAAAAATAGGACACAGTTTAAAGTTTGTGTCCTTCGCTTTACACCACAGAACATTTATCATTGTCGGGGTGAAGCTAATTAAAGGCTGGGCAGTTCACTCACTGTCTCTCCTTCTCCTGCTGCTCTTTAATGATTTTGTTGGTCTCCATTGCAACCTTCTTCTGATGCATCAGCTCCTGCCTCTCCACCTCCCGACGGGCCTCGACTGCAAGGCGTTCCTCATCTGTCATAAACAGCTCGCTTCCCTAAGAGAGTGAAGACCAGCCATAGACAAAAATCAGAAAAAGGTGTTACAGCGCCTTGCAAAAGCATTCACACCTTTTTGGCTTTTTTACTTATTTTGTTACATTCCAAACTGTATTTTGAATATTTTCTAGTCTTATTTTATGTGATGGATCTGCACAAAATGGAGTCCATCTGTGTGCAATCCAAGTGTCACGTTCTGTCAGCCTAAACACACCACTAAACAAGACGCATCACACCATAAAGACCAAGGAGCTCTCCAAACAAGTCAGGGATGAAGTGACTGAGAAGTACAAGTCAAGGTGGGATTAAAACCTAATATCCAAATCTTTGGTGTTCCCCGGAGCGCCGTCAAATCCATCTTATTCCAATGGAGAGCACATGTTACCACAACAAAGCTGCCAAGAGAGGGTCCCCGACCAAAACTCCCAGTGTGGGCAAGGACATTAATCAAAGTGGCAGCAAAGAGACCAAAGGTAACCCTGAAGGAGTTGCAGAGCTGCATACCAGTGAATGGAGGATCTGTCCAGAGGACCGCAATAAACCGTTCACTCCATAGATCTGGGCTTTATGGAAGAGTGGCCAGAAAAAAAGCCATTACTTAGTATTATATATAAGAAGACACATTTTGAGTAAATAAAAACACAACAGTGACTTCACAAATGTTTAGAGGAAGGTGCTCTGGTCAGATGGGGCTAAAATTGGAACTTTTTGGCCATTAAAGAAATGCTATGTCTGGTTATGCAAGCTGAAGTCTCTTTTATTTCCAGGTTGTGAGGCAAAAAAAATTAACAATGCCAAGGGGTCTGAATACTTTTGCAAGGCACTGCAAATGCACCCATTGTATTCAAGCCACGCTTCGGTCAGTTAGGCAAGCCTAATGCTGTAATCCATAATAGGGACAGATCAAATCAAATCAGTCAAGTCAAATTACCTTTAGAGAACATTTGCAAACAACCAGAGTTGGTGCGGTATAAATTTTATCCCTGCTTAAAGAAAAGTATTATTTGAATTTCAAAGAACCCAAATGTCCAGACAAAATGTTTTTCTACTGCTATCCTAGAAAGCCCTGAGTGGCTTCTGTGGCTGTACGCTTATTTTTCCATTATGTTCAATTACTCTGCAGGGCAGTCCATGACTGCCTTTGTCTTCTTTTGTCTTGAAAACTGAACTCAAGCTTATGTTTAACCTATTTCTGATGGGAAAAAGAAACCTCCATCCATCCATCAATTTTCCGACACGCTTATCCCTTGTGGGGTCGCGAGGGTTGCTGGTGCCTATCTCCAGCTGTCAATGGGCGAGAGGCGGGGTACACCCTGGACAGGTCGCCAGTCTATCGCAGGGCAACACAGAGACAAACAGGACAAACAACCATTCACACGCACACTCACACCTAAGGACAATTTAGAGAGACCAGTTAACCTAACAAAAACACTTCCCCATCTCTCAATTGCGCAGTCAAAACCTAAGCATATCATCTTGCCTTTACTAGGTTCTAAAATTATTCATATCTAACTTTAAATGCACCCAACTGATCCCACACTGCTGTTATGCATTATATAAAGATGAAGCCAAAATGAGGAATATGTGTGTGCGAGAAACTGCAAAACCACTTGAAGTAATCTTTTTCCTGCATATGTTTCAGACTAACACACTTCTGCACACTTTTTTTAAGACTTTGCCACAATAGCTTTTTCTAGCAGACATGTGAACTTTGACTGCGCATTAAAACACATTGATTCAATTCAGAAAATATTTTTTCATAAACATATATAGTTAAGCCATTTTGGCTTCATCTTTGCTTAACATATAATAACAGAGCAGACTTTGTTGTCTGTTTTGGTGTTATTGATGCCTGGTGAAGACAGGCATGTCAATAGGGTGCACATTTTGCAGGATTGTTGCAGGAAAAACGGCCATAGTGACACACAAGCAGGTGCCGTCTGATTTAGGATGCTACATCCAGACCAAGACAAACTCATGGATAAATGCATCAGACGGGCACCAAGGAAGACAATAATAAGACATGACTGCTCCTCTCACTTACACAGCCCTCATCACCGACTCCCAGAGCAAACAATCTGTCAAGTGACTTTACCGAGGATAAATGTTGCTCCTGCAAACATTTTTCTGAGCTGTATGTCAGGGAAAGACAATGTGCTAAAAACAAGGGAGCATATTATTCAGAGTGATGCATAGAAGAAGAAAGGAACAATGTTTGTGGTCTTGCAACCATGACAGTCGATCCATAAAGGAAACTATAGGGGTAGATTTAAAAAAGTCAATAATGCAGGTTCTATCGCAGTTCCAGGTATTTTCCGCTCCAAATAAAGAAAAATGCAACAGTACTAGCTGATTAGCAGCATTTTGTTTGCCATTATCAGAGTTTTAAATGTAATCAGTAACATTGAGATTTATTCTATTTTACTGATTTCTATTAGATTTAAGACACATCTGGAATATTAGTGAATCTTTTAAGTCATTTAAATCGTTAGATTGTTACATTTTTTAGCTCATCTATATGATTTAATGTAAGAGTTTTACAATAAGACATGCTCCACAAGACTGTACGCTAACAAGTAAATCATTATTGGACAAAACAGTGTATACTTACAGCTCCTGTCAGAACTGTGATGGTCAGACTTCTGCTGCTCTTCAGGACTTTCACAGCCTTAAAAATAAGATTTAAGAGGAACATAAAAGTCAGGATTCAAATTTAAACCATCACTTAGACAGACTTTCCTGCATGTCCTGTGGCCACCAACAGACATAGGCATTGTGTACTTATCAGTATCCAAACCTTCCTCTGATTCAGGTGACTACTGAAAATAATGACAAATGCTTTTATGGAAAAATTCACCTCTTTGTGATCCAAAGTGGTGAAATCCACTCCATTCACCTCCACAATCTGGTCTCCAACCTACAGCAGATACAAATCACATCAGGCATTCACTGTATGAGAGTAAACACTTTAGATAATAAAATTTAAATTTTAATGTCACTCATAGAAATAAATGAACATGACATATTCTTGGCAATAAAAACCAGAAACTACAAATGTTGAGATAGTAAAAAAATACCTATGAGTTAAGTCCTTACAATGCAGAAGATTTGTCCCTTAATAATTTTTTTACAGTTAATTACACAGTGCTAATGGTTGCGCATTTCTTCAAAACTAAAATAACTACACTTCCAACTTGCTTCCAAAGGGTATCAAATATATTTGGGAGTAACCACTGGTAGTAATTTTACAAGCATGCACAAACTCAATTACATTCCACTCCTCAATAAGATAGAAGATGATTTACTGAGATGGCCTAATCTTTCTTTGACTTTGAGTGGCCAAATTAACCATGTAAATATGAACAGACTGCTTTGACTACAACATATTTTTACAAACCCCACCCATTCAATTACCATTTTTGCAACATTCTGAACAAACGTGTCAGATGGTGGATATGGAGAGGAAAAAACCTTAGATTTGTAGGCCTTCAACTACCCAGTTTTAAAAAATATTATGTGGCAGCCCAAATGAGATTTCTTTCTTTCTTTTTTGAAAAGGACAACTTCTCCTCTTGGATCCAAACTGGATCCTCTCCTCTTAAAGAACAGGTACCAAATTATTTAATTTTCAAATGGAACATAAAAACGGTCTCTAAGAAAACAGACAAACCCATCATGAAACATTTAGTCAAAGTATGGTGCGCAAATCGAAATCCTTGGCTTAAAAAACTCCATCCAAAACTCCTCTGATCCAGAATGAACTTGTTCCGATGACCCTGCAGGACTGGAACCACCACGGGATCTACATTTGGAGGGCTCTTATCAAATAGGACTTTTAATGTTCTTTGTACAGTTCAAGTTAACTTGACTGGAAAAAACTTCTTTTGTTACTTTAAGATGATATCCTTTCTTAGAGCTAGCCTTGGTCGTGAAATGGATCTACTGAGTCTTGTGGATGCAGGGAAACTAATTCATGAAGGAACTATTCATCAGATTATTTCTAAAATGCATTATTTTCTATTAAATAATGTTCCAATAATAGGTCTACACAGGCTAAGAGAAAATTGAGAGTCAGACTTGAATATCACAATTAGGAAACGTTTATGCTCAGACTTCTGTCAGGACAGTCTATCAGCCACTATCAATGCCAGTCTCAGGTTAGTACATTATAATTTTTTTCACCCATTATATCTCGGACCTCAAAAAGTCCATAGATCCAAACCCAAATTATCAGAAATGTGTTGAAAGTATGATATAGCAAGGGGGTTATTTCTGCTCTTCACCTGGCTTTCTACAAAGGTCAGACCTTTTTGGTTGTACTCTATGATAGATTAATCCAAATCACAAGAAAACACTGCTAGATCCTGAGTTGATTTTGTTGGAAAATATTAATAACATAATGAAACCTCTAAGTTCCAAATACTGTTCTTAAGTAGTAATGTAACAAAATGTGAAACAGTTTGGGGGTATAAACATTTTTGCAATGATGCACTGTACCATTTTATCAGTTGGACTTCATGACCACATTATATTAGGATGAACCCAAACTGAATTCTGTACAGATATATATAAATCAACCCTTTTTGTCTTGTGAAGTGCCCTGAAAAGAAATTTGTTGAGAATCTTTGCAATACAATTTTTTTTCTGTCCAGGCAACTCTGAAACAGTGATCTACTCTTTCATTTCAACCCACTTAGATTAGTGTAATGGATTTTTATGTTGAAGTGAGTCCTTGCCTTCTCATCTGCAGCTGGTTCAAAACACCGCTGCATGTCTTTTAACTTTTATTCATAAAACTGAACACACCACCTCTGTCCTGAACTAACTCCACTGGCTGCCTGTACATTTTAGAGTTCATTTCTTGAAATGTTCTTTTTGTTTTTAAATGTTTGAAGGATCTTGCGTCGCCCTTCCTCTCTGAGCTTCTTCATCCCTACTTACCTTTTTGGTCGCTCAGGTCGGCCAAACAGGAGCACCTGCAGGTACCAAGGTCCAGGACAAAGCTCAGAGGGGGGGAAGCCTTCTCTATTGTTGCTCGTAATAACCTCACCCTCCTTTTGAAACTCGTTTTAACACCCAATTTCATTTTGGACCTTCAATCTCACTGAAACCTAGTTTGAACTTATTTGTTTTGGTTGGTTTTATTGTTTTTTTGTTAATCATTGTCATATATATGTTTTTCTTTAAATGGTTGTTTTTTGGCATACAGTTTGGCGTACAGTTTCGCTCTGGTTGTTCTAAAGTGTTTTAAAAATATAGTTAGAATGGTGTATAAATAAAAATAGAAAAATTAACAAAGCCTTTTCACAGAGTTGTGCATTATTAAATAACCCAGAAATAAAGACCCTCCACGTTGCTAGTTGATTACAACTGGTAAAAATCATACTTTGAGACTTTGGTAGTAAATTTAAAAAAATCTCGTTTTGACAAATATGTGATTTTATAATAAATGACTGAAGAGGAATAAAATGTTTGCATTTAGATCGACTGAATTACATCCCTCTTAAAAAATGCCAATCTTTGCTCGGGATTAATTAAAAGGTA
The DNA here is from genome assembly GCA_037039145.1 of Fundulus diaphanus. Classification (NCBI taxonomy): domain Eukaryota; kingdom Metazoa; phylum Chordata; class Actinopteri; order Cyprinodontiformes; family Fundulidae; genus Fundulus; species Fundulus diaphanus. Next base: position 14,839,380 of record CM073134.1, on the reverse strand, counting down.
ATAGTATTGAGATAATTCCTAATTAATAGGTTGTTAGAATCAAGTGATTTAAAATGAATAGTTAAACACTTAAAAAAAAGGGTAACATGCACATTAGGAGCCAGTGTTTGGTTAATTTATGCTTCGCAGTGAAAGACATTATACAGAAATTTCCAGTCTTTTAGAGAAATCACCTGAAGTCCAACTTCTGCAGACAGGGATCCTGGCTTGACATTGCTAATGTAGATACCAGGTTTCTGGGTTGGGCCGCTTGAGATGCTGATGCCCATACCCTTAGTACCCACAAGACTGAGGAAAACCTTTTTCTCCTTGATCTCCTTCCCACCAAGAGACGCCATGCCGGCCAAACTGTTTCTCTTCTCCTATAGTGATACAGACAGATCAGCTGAATTAAAAACAAAAGACTTTGAGCTGGTTAAAGCCATGTAGAAAATACGGAGCCCGTTACCCCTGACTCAGACCCAAACTGGTCCACAAACTGCCACTTGAGGGGTTCATCAGATGAGCTGAGCAAACAGAAACGCATAAACAAGGGAATTATCTCTAGACCTTAATCTCATGCAGGATGAATGAAAGATTTAAAAAAATCATACCTTTTAACTGGGATCATTCCCACATCTGCACAAAAAGAAAAAGGCATAACAAATCATAATACAGAATCATATATTCCTTCTGGCATTGTTGTCACCAAGGTAATTTCAACATACGGCGAACTTTGAGTGACACAATCTTCTTAGTCTTGATGAGGCTGATGACCTCCTCGTGGATGCAGGAGGAGATGGGGTATCCATTTATTCGCACAATCTCATCACCCACCTGTAAATCAACATAGAGACAGATATTAAAGATGACACTTTCATTTCAATTTATCTGCTGAGGTCAGAGAAGACGTTACTTCTAATCCAACATTTACATTCCTGTTTCCTCAACACAACTTGATCTATTGATTTGTGCAATGTATTATAATGTCATGATTAGTCTCAGATCATTTGGTTACACTTTTTGTCACTAAATCACTTTGCAATAACTTTACATGACTGCCATCCAAAAGTATAGGACTGAGAAGAAGAAGAGAACAAATCTCCTTAAACTTATAAAAACACAATGCCCTTAAAGTCCTACATTTCAATTTGTTCTTTACAAGTAGATGACTTTACAAAAAAATTACATAGTATTTCTTTATATTATCCCAAACAAAACCAATTTTAAGGGTACTTTTTAGGGGTACACAGAGACCTACAGTCATATTCAATAAATTTGATTAGTATTGAAAAGTTCCTTCATTTGACCAACTCAATTCACTAAGTGCAATACAGAATAATTACACACAGACTGGTGTTTTCAAGCATTTTTTTCTGTTAATGATGATGTTTTTTTCCACTTACAGCAAATAACAACATTTATCAACATTTTACCTAAGACAACTACAAAAATGCATTTTTACACATTTTTAATTTATTTACTATAATTACTACTTCTAATGCAGAGCACTTTGATCAACCATAAATGTCCTTTATAAATTTGGATTTGAGTGGATAATTGTTTGTTTTTTCAAATAAAATTATAGTGGCACCCAAGTTATTCCCCTTGAACAAATGCTACTGGAATTATTCTTATTTAATACCAGACCTTGCTCAGTAGATCAGTTTGTCAAGAACCTTTATTAAGAGTAAATAATGACTCCCTCTTCAATACAGGTGACTTGAAGTTGAGGCCCATTTCTGTTAGCCACCATTCAAAATCATAAAGACAAGAGAACATGCCATTAAAGAAAAGCCAATGAGTGTTGAGCTTTACAAGTTAGCTGATGTACACGCCTTTTTATAAAGCTTAAAGGATTATACTTTCTCCGGATTTTTCAGTGATGCTACTTCATTGGGGTTTAATTAAAAACCTTCAGAGGTTATGTGTAAAATAATCTAAAAGGCTTTAAAACAGAGGGGTTAGTTTAGCCACAGATGAGTAATTAAATGTAATTTTTACATATTTATTAAAACTGTCACTATGTCCTAACAGCAAAATATGAGACAGATGATCAGAGAAAAAAAATAAAGCCCGTCTGGCTCCTCCCAGTGCTCCTTCTGCCACTTGCAGAAATACACTGCTCCCAGTCAGAAACAACCAATCAGAGCCAGACATTCCTCCTGGCTCTGATTTGTTTTGACAATTGCTATCCATGATCTTATAAGACAAGAGCAGTTAAAGCTTTTGCTTTAACTGATTCTGTGAAGTTATTATCACCAATACTTACCTGTAATAGACAGATGTAATGTCACTGCAAGCTTGTTAAAAATCAAAATAAATCCTTGGAGTTGTGGATGCTATCAAGCTAGGCCCAGGTTTGCAACATCAGCTTTCTTAGCTGACTTATCTTAACTATTTAAAACATTTCAAAATAAAAATGTTCACATCAGTGGCATTTAGTGCTAAGTTACAGTCCACAATTTTACAAGATGCTATTGCCACACTGGGTGGCAAATAAAGCTAACTGGCTCAACCAACATACGTTTCCTTTACCATTTTGTTCTTTGTTTGACTGTAAAACTGTCTTCAATGAAGGTTTTGTAGTTAATAATCAGACTTTAGTTTATGCAGAAGAACCTGATGACTCAAAAACATATAAAGCTTTTTTCAGGTCTAATAATTTACCTAAGGATCTACAACTCAAAATACTTTATCTGTTATTATATAATATTATATAAAATATTGTGATGATGGTGAGGTTTTAAGACAGCGATAGCCTTGAATAGAAACAGGCAAATTTGTTGGTGCTGAAAATTTCATTTTCTGCCTTTGTGCACTATTATTTGTGCTTCACTTTCTCCTTCCAATGAATGATAATGAATGTTAGGTAAATAGGAGATTCTGAATGTGTCATGGTTAAGTTTTGGTCTGGCTTTTTTCCCTGTTGTTTTCCAGTACCTCCTCCTCTCACTCAGCTCACCCTCCACTCCTCAGCAATCAGTCACACCTGTTAGGCACTAATTAGTCAGAACTCACTCCACCTGCCAGCCTCTCTACTAAAGCCTCCCTCAGTCTTCTCTTCCCCGCCGGCTCGTCTTCAGTCTCTACCTACACCACGCCTGTCAAGTCCTGTTCTCATCAGTCTCCACTCACTTAATGTCTGTCAGCCTAGTTTGCTCCCTGTTTTGTTGCTGGATATCCTGCTACCACTGTGCTCCATGTAAAGTAGTGATGGCGAGATGAAGCCTCATGAGGCATTGAACCACTTGAGCCAACTGGTTTGAGAAAGGGTTAATTTCTCGGAGCTTCATGTGCACACGAAACCACCTACTGGCGAGGTGTATAATCACAGCCAGCTGTATCTTAACACGTGTGATGCATTGATTTTTTGTCTATTATGGCTCTTGGGAATGACTTCACAAAAGGTGTAGGACGACATCATTTGTCTACATAAATTATGTATACACATATGTGTACAATAAAATATTGTTTGAATGTATTCTCTGTGTGTAATTATTCCCAAAATAGTAGTGTCATGTGATATGGCATGGTGTGTAATAATCAGACCTCTCAACTTTGATCAAAAGTTAAGAGTGAGATTATGCTAATTTTGGGGGCGGGGGGATTATGGTCAACAGTTTCCCCTCAGCAGCAACACTGAAGCACACAGAGGTTCACGCTGCGTCTTTACGCACGATCCTGCTGCTGATGTCTCCCTCTTTTCAGCTCAATGCACTTCTAGACTGTTACAGTTTATAACATTCTCATCACCTTTCACAGCGACAGGTTCCGCGCTGACCAGACAAATTTCTATTGCTCTCGTCAGTGCGGCGGTGAGGTGGGCGGATTTTACCCCCGTTGGTGTGCTGCGTGCCACGGATAAACAGTGGGGAAAATGCATAACTAAATACTGTAAAGGGCTTCTATAAAGGGAACAGGGGTACTGACAGATCTGAGATGAAGCCCCTGATGTTACAAGTTCTTTAAAATGACCCTTAAAAGTGCGCACCTGAATTAAAGCGCCACTGATTCTATGTTGTTAAAAACAAAATAGCATGAAACACAGCTACTAACTCTCCTATTGACTTATGCCACACGTTGCTACCGATGTGAGGACATTAAACGTAGTGATTCACGTTTTGAATGGTGAATGGTGATAAAAGCACCTGCTCCGAGGGAAAGGAGGGGGGGAGAGGAGCAAGCGCTGAGGCACAGAAATACGATGCATGTAGTTAAAAAATGCAGAATTAATAAAAACGAAACTTATAAACAGACTAAGTGGCGTTTTAAACTGCATCTGGTTAGCAGAACTGTTTTATGATCCAGCGTGCAGCCATAACTGGTTCTGAATGGACCGGTCATCTGGCAAAATCTAAACCACTTCCCGAAGCAGTCACGTGGTACAGCCGGGCAGCGAGGCTTCGGACGTCATCGTTTTCGGCTCCTCCCCTAAATGAAGCAAGCTTCGATACGCGCTTTACGGAAACGTCCCCTCCATTACTCGACACACGCCTCGAAGCCTCGGCACATCACGGAACATCACTACTGCTACCACTGTGCTCCATGTAAAGCCTCTGCTAGCTGCTGGATTTCCTGCTACCTCTGTGCTTCAAGTAAAGCCTCTGCTAGCTGCTGGATTTCCTGCTACCTCTGTGCTTCAAGTAAAGCCTCTGCTAGCTGCTGGACTTCCTGCTACCCGGTGCTCCAAGTTTGCTCTCTGCTCTGTCGCTGGATTGCCTGCTACCCTGTGCTCCAAGTTAGGTCTCTGCTAGCTGCTGAATCTCCTGCTGCCCCAGTGGTCCAAGTTTGTTTTCTGCCTTGTTTCCTGGAACACCTGCTTCCCCTGTACTCCAGCAGTCCTGCATCCCAAGAACTGTCTCGCTCTACATCTCTGGTCTGACAGCAGCCCTGCATCTCCCAGAACTCTCTCCGTTCTCTTCCAGTCACCCTGCTCCTGCACCCACCATCTCCAGTCCGGTTACTAACTCTGGTCATCATCATCCAACTCATTACTTTCAATAAACTGCAAAAGAACAAGCTCTGTGTGTGCGTGCTCTGTCCGGGTTCACGACGACAAATCATGACAGAATTAATACCCAGTCTAATTCTGAACCTGTATGGATGTTTATGTCCTACCCCATAATTGTGAACACAATTAAGTGTGTTTGGAATAAATGAATCTGAGCAACTACATCTCAATGTCCTTTAGAGTAAAGCACAATTTGGCAATTCAGCGAGAGCACACTATTCAGTAAGTATTAGATTCAACGACACAGCTGCAAAATCTGTGACTGATAGTGTGTTTCTTTGTAATTTTGCATGGCAGACAAGTGCCAATCTGCTCCAAAGACACCATTATGAATCCTTCTATGTCTTATATAAACACTGAGCACACAGAGATAAACAGTGTATTTGATCTCTTATAAAACGCAAATCCAAAGGCATTTTCCTGAATCCGTCTCTGAGTGGAACAAAAAAGACGGTCTGTGGGAGTTTAACAAAGGGGATCTTTACTCCACCTGGACCCTTTGGGCCCTTTGAATGCAATTCTGAGCTAATAGCTCAAACAAAACCAATCAGCAACAAGCACACAATTACCTAAAATTTAACAGAAGGCAACTGCACTAGTGTCTCCCCATCTTAGAGTGGGTTTATTAACATGAACTGTGGTAGCACACCATGGCACATAAAGCCACGACGCAGATACAAAGTAGAGAAGAGAGCTTTGAACAAGCAAATTTAAGGTGTTGTCCTGTCATGTTGTCTAACCCACATGCTTTGTTGCCAGCCAGCCTAATTATAGCCTGATACACCTCATGTGACAAAATTGTCATTAAGCTGTCATGTTCAACACTGTCTTCATTATACACATCACTTTTGGCACAGTTACAGGGGACATATCACAGTTTTCATATTTAAATCATTCAGTTGTGGTCTATATGAAATGGAAGTGCAGTGCTTTGGTCTAATTTTCTCCTGAATTTACACCCACATTACCCCTTTTTTACCTCTTTTCTGAGGTGCATCTGAGAGTGACTCGTTTTGGTAAAAGCTTGAAAAATGTGACCCAAACAGAATATAAAGATATCCAAACAGCACCTGGGGAGACTGAATTCACATTGTTTGCACTACTAGAGAATCCAAGTACACAACAAAATGTATTTAAGGGCCAAAAAAGTTAATTTTGCGTGATATTTCTCCTTTAAATAAAGTATTGTAATATCATCGCCATAGTTCAGCAATATAGTCTGATCCTGAGACTCCATCTATAGTGCAAGATTGGGTCAACTTGCACTAAATGTTTTACTTCCTTCCAGAAATCATTAACATTATTACTTAGCAGCTTCCGAGCCATCAAATTAGCTCATAGCATTTTCTCATTCTTCTTGATAAAGTGAATAGCATATTTATCTTGTGCATTAGTTACCTTCTGCGCTCAAGCACGGGTCCTTGCCTGGATCTTCCTGCCATGGTCCATGCTGTGAAGCATGATAGGCTTCTGTATGATAGGCTGCCACTAATTTATTCCAGCCAAGTCTAAAAAGAGGTCTCTTCATTTTATACTTAAAAATGCTTTATTCTTCTTTATACATTACTGGTTGCATTGAATGCATTTACTATATAATTATAAGTAGAGTAGAGAACTGATTAATATCCTACCTCTGTACACTCCACATCCCCTCAAAACAGCCTCCTTCGGTATTTGAATATTGCATAATGTTATGTCTGTATAACAACAATAAGCTATGAGGTCATCCTTTGTAAGGGAGAGCCAACCTAGTTTTATGAACATATATTATTTCTATTTCTAGTCATTGCTGGTGGTTGTTCCATATTTACTTTTAATGTATGAGGATATTTAAAATTAAAACATTTATCCTTTTCTGTCTACAAGCAAATTGTGTGCTACTTTGTGTTAGTTTGTCCAATAAAATCCTGATAAAAGCTTTTGGTTTTAACTTGAATAATAAAACAAAAAGGTTTGAGGGCAAACAATTTTTGCAACTCACTGGATAAGGTTAAAATCTTTATTTTCCAAGCTTTTAACATGGGCCCTTTGTTTTGTGTAAAATGTGCAACAACTAATACAAAATAAATCAGGAAACAAATCATTGCATTTGTTAATATCTACATACCTGAAGGCCAACATTATAAGCTTGTCCATCTTTGACAATCTGTGAAATATAGAGTCCACAGCCAAACTCTAGTCCTCCTCGAACACTGAGACCCAGTCCTTCACGGTGTGTTCGATCCAAACGCACCTCTTTAAGCTTCCTGAAAGCATCAAAGTTTAATCAAGTGCTAAAAAATGCATCTGTCTCTCCGGGAAAATAGCTGAAATGCAATGCTCTCCTCACCGTGACCTCCTGGGCGTGAGCTGGTCATACTCGACTTGGTGTTTGAGAGGGATCAGAGGTCGGATCGCATCGAACAGCAGGAGTCGTTTTGGTTCGTTGATAACCAGTTTCAGGTCTCCCACCAGCACCGGCAAGTCCATCGACCTGAAGGAAAGAGAATGGGTTAGACCAGTCCATGTTATCTTTCACTTTTGCCTCATTGTGAAAAAAGATAAGGCAGGGAGTTTTGAGTAAACAAAACAAAATATAATCAGAATTTAAACTAATGGAATAATTAGAAGCCAAGGGTTTAGTAAACCAGTATGTTTAGGGTAAATAAGAATTAGGTCTTGACTATCGTTTAGTCATGGCAATAACCAAGGACACCCTTGGTGCTTAATATTATTTAAGAGGAAAATTGCAAGCCCGGTGCTGACTAGTTGATTAGTTAGTTGATTAGTTGGTTATTATCAGTGTGACCACCTCTGCAAAAGCAGTACTTTTAGTTGTCAGCTGGTCTGGGGTTGTGTTATCACAACGCAAAAGGTTAAAACATCTTATACGAGCTTTCTTCCTGCCAAATCTGAGAAAGGTTATAAGGTCACTCATTTCCAACTAAATTAAATGCCATAGTTGAGAACAATTATTCACAAGTGGAAAACATTTAGCATGGTTTCCAATTTGCATAGGAGTGGACGTTCTGGTAAATTCATGCCAATATGCTGGTGAAGATTCCCATGCCAATACCAAACAGTGCAGTGCTCTGAGAAACTATAAGAAAAATACAAAAACTTTACAGCACAGACTCCGCAGGCCTCAGCTAGCATTTTAAATGTGAAAGTTCATAAGAGGGCAATTAGAAGATTGAATAAGCGTGACTGATTCTTGAAATGGTTGCCAGGAGAAAGCCTTTTCTCTCAAGAAAACACCATCAGTTCTTAGGTTTGCAAAGCTGCATCTGAATGGAAAAGATTTATGGCATAATGTCCTTTAGTCAGATTAGATTTAAGAAAAGATCTTTGGCTATGATGTAGAGCAGCATGTGTGGAGATAACCAAACAACAGTATTTCAGAAGAAACGCATCACACCAAGTGTCAAGCATGCCGGTTGAATGTTGAATATTGTGGCTTATTGTGCTTCCACAAGACCTGCAGTCACTAAGTGACAAATGTGACGCCACCTGCTGGATACTGTTGTCCTGTCAAAACTGATTCAGATTTAGACAGCATCGTAATTAATTTGTAGTCTTTCAGTTCAAACAGCACCTCTCATATGCATCATACAACCAAAAGCCAACAATGAATAGCAGAAAAATGCCTTACAAAACGAAAATAACTTATGTACAAGAAAGTCTGTTTCTAAACTATTTAGGATGCTTATTGTTCATGTTCCACTGCCTAATAGGTGAGGGAATGAAGAAACTGTTGGCAGTGAAAACTAGTTCTTGTCTCGGGCACAGCATCAGCCTGAAGGTGATAGAGGCAGAAACTTGTTTGAGAGGATTTGCACAGGCTAGCTGGTCCTTTTTTCTTTTATTTTACAGCCATTCTGATTCTTCCAAACATTAAAAACTCTATTTAAGCAGTTTTTGTCTCTACCAACAACCCATTAAACTAATACATACAAGATTAAAAGGTTGGAAACATTGATAAAAATTAGTGAAATAGTACTATAAATATAAAATAAGTTAAAGCTTCTGTTATGGATACATCTTCTGCTCGACAGTCAAATCTATAGGATATGCTACAACAAATGTGTCAAATTTCTAGCCTTTAATTTTCTCCTCAGGTCCTTCAAAGGGTCATCTCTACCTTGTAGAGTATGTTTTGTTGTACTCACACCCGCAGCTGAAGGCACTGATGTCTGATAAAGCTGCAGATCAGAGTTTCTGCATGAGAAAAAGGAATGGCTCTATCTGTTTCTTTGATTGTTTTGTAGCTTCTAATCATTAGACTATCATGCAAAAGCAAGATTGTGACCCTGCATGATAATCATGTTCGTGTTTAGAATGATTTTAAACGATAATCCAGTCACAATGACAGGTTTCATTTTTTTCTGTGATATGAAATGTTTTTTTGTGGAATAATGACCGTGGTTGATTTACTGATGTCTTTTTTTGAAACATCACCTTCTTTTTTAAGGTTTAGTTGAAGATTTGACACCCAAGGGTTAACAGTCCTTTCCCAACATATAACTGAAAGTTGTCCTGGTCCTACATATTCTCTAATTTTGGCCTATACTCCTTATTAGAGTAACATCTCAGATGTACAGGTGCTGTTCGTATAATTAGAATATCATGAAAAGGTTGATAACTTTTCAGTAATTCTATTGAAAATACAGGGATCCCGCCAGAAATTGTCCAAATTTTACCCCTCTTTACGGCGCCCCTGTCAAAAACTGTAACTTGTATATTTTATTCATTCTTCACACACAGACTGATGTATTTCAAGTTTTTTTTTCTTTTAATTTTGATGATTATAACTGAAAACGAATAAAACTCCAAATTCCGTATCTCAGAAAATTAGAATATTGTGAAAAGGTCCAACATTGAAGAGACCTGGTGCCACACTCTAGAATCAAGAATCTTTTCTCTAATCAGGTTATTAACTCAAAACACCTGCAATGGCCTTTAAATTGTCTCTCAGTCTAGTTCTGTAGGCGACACAATCATGGGGAAGACTGCTGACTTGAAAGTTGTCCAAAAGACAATCATTAATACCTTGAACAACGAGAGCATGACACAAAAGCTCATTGCTAAACAAGCTGGCTGTTCACAGAGCTCTGTGTCCAAACACATTAATATAGAGGCGAAGGGAAAGAAACAATGTGTTAGAAAAAAGTGTACAAGCAACAGGGATGGCCGCACCCTGGAGAGGACTGTAAAACAAAACAACAATGTGGGGGAGACTTGCAAAGAGTGGACAGCAGCTGGAATCAGTGCTTCAAGAACCACCAGACAGACGTATGCAAGACATGGTTTCAGCTGCCGCAGTCCTGATGTCAAGCCACTCGAACAAGAGAAAGTGTCAGAAGCGTCTCGCCTAAAGACAAAAAGGACTGGACTGTTTCTGAGTGGTCCAACGTTATGTTCTCTGATAAAAGTAACTGTTGCATTTCCTTTGGAAATCAAGGTCCCAGAGTCTGGAGGAAGAGAGGAGAGGCACAGAATCCAAGTTGATTGAGGTCCGGTCTAAAGTTTCCACAGTCAGTGATGGTTTGGGGTTCCAGGTCATCTGCTGGTGTTGGTCCACTGTGTTTTCTGAGGTCCAAGATCAACACAGCCGTCTACCAGGAAGTGTTAGAGCGCTTCATGCTCCCTGCTGATGACCAACTTTATGGAGATGCAGATTTCATTTTCCAACAGGACTTGGCACCTGCACACAGTACCACAGCTACCAGTACCTGGTTTAAGGACCATGGTATCCCTGTTCTTAATTGGCCAGCAGACTCACCTGACCTTAACCCCATAGACAATCTAGGAGGTATTGTGAAGAGGAAGATGTGATTACCAGACCTAACAATGCAGAAGAGCTCAAGGCCAATATCAGAGCAACCTGGGCTTTCATAACACCTGAGCAGAGCCACAGACTGATCGACTCCATGCCATGCTGCATTGCCGCAGTTATTCAGGCAAAAGGAGACCCAACTAAGTACTGAATGTTGTACATGCTCATACTTTTCATGTTCATACTTTTCAGCTGGCCAACATTTCTGTAAATCCTTTTTTTGTATTGGTCTTAACTAACATTCAAATTTTCTGAGATACTGAATTTTGGATTTTCATTAGTTCTCAGTTATAATCATGACATTAAAATAAGCACTTGACATATATCATTCCGTGTGTAATGAATGAATATATTATACAAGTTTCACTTTTTAAATGGAATTATTGAAAAAAAATCTACTTTTTCATGATATTCCAATTACATTACCAGCACCTGTAGATGGGGATCTGGAAATGAAGGTAGAGATTTTAAAAGCAGATCTCCTTAGCAAAGCCGTCATAAAAAGAATGGTTCCTTGCAGCTTCTAAGAAATTAAGTTCCCTTATCAAGCAAAGGGAAACCTCAAGTGACCAAACCCAGGAAGTAACCCCTTTCTATATCGGTGGTTGTGCATGGTCCGGGATCCTAGTGGTTCATCCATCTAAACAGATTAGAAGTCTGTTGAACAAGACAGCAGCTCCCTCCTGTCATTCCTCAGAGTAATGCAGGCCTTTGTTTGAGGGCGGTAGGCTCAGGCTCCTTTGACAGAACGATGAAGAGCAGAAATGCTTTTCTGTCTGACTACTGAGCCTGAAATCCAGATAATGCACATGCAATGCGAAAATCTGTCACTCTACTGATATAAGACCGAATAAAATGAATGTGGAAGAGATAACTTTAAACTCTTTTCCCTGTATCATAATAATAAGTGGAGATCTTTGCAATCAAGATTTCACAAAAGTCGGATGAAACCTGCATAACCATTAGAGATTATTTTGTCGAAAGATAGGATTGTTGAACGTTCCTTCGTCACTCCAGGCACCCTTTGACTGTTATGTGTGTTAGTTATAATCACTGATATGCGTAAATATATATATATATATATATATATATATATACACTTTAGTTTGATAGATAATAGAGTTAAATTTTGATTCCATCAGTGGCTCATGCTGATTTTCTTAGATACTTTGGAAGATGTGTTGTAATACATGATTGAACATAAATCCCATATATATATATATATATACATATATATATATATATATATATAAACTTATGACAGTGATCGTAAGGTAAAATCACCATACCACTCAACCAGTAATTTGTTGATTGGTTGATTGTTAACAACATTAACAATCAACCATTGGTTGATTGATTGACAAAACCCAAACTTGACCTATTCCTATATAGTTGAAAGCCTACAGGTAGTCATGTCTGCATTACCACAACCCCACTGGACAGCGTTATTATGTGGACAACTTGCTTGTAATGCAGAAACAGCATGTTCACAAACCTCAATGAACTGCAGAAAAGTTGTTGTTTTTCCACAGCAGAGTGAGAGCGTGATAAAGTCAATCAGAAAACATCTGGTGTAGGATGTGGTTCTTACCATGACTACAGAAAACCTATTTATTTGCTAAAATCAATGCTAAAACCCTATGAACATTTCTTAAGCTTAAAGTAATTATATAATTAGATAATTTTAATACAAACTGGCATTTCAACCATACAGAAGCAGGAAAACCTAAAATTTAGGTTATCTAATTCACAAGCTTCTCCACAGCAATTAGACTTTTACTCCAAATTAAATATAGCAGAGATTAAAAAATGGTGGACTGTGTTTTTTCCATTTCTTTCCCAAACAAAGGATGAAGACTAAAAATAGAATCATTGTATTTCAATGGAAAAGATAATCCAATCTTCTTTCTGCTGCAATTCAAAGGGCAAAACGAAGGGTTACAAAAGCTGCAAAGAAAAAAAATAATTACACGTGGCCGGCTTGTTTAATTATGCATACGTGTCATTTTAGCCTCATTTGAAGGGTGAACATAAAAAAGAGCTTTTGTCGATAGCTAGCCAAGCTTGTCGGAGCACAATGGAAACGGATCAGAGGCTCAGCCAATGAGGCCACAGGGCTCTCCTTCAGTACAAAGATTAATTGAAACCTTGAAGACTTTTAGCCTCCTGGCCTCACAAAGAGCCTCCAGTTCCTCTGATCTCAGAAAGCAAGTTGCTTTAGAAAGCATGCACAACACAGTTTAAACAAGAAAATATGCAATGTAGTTCTTGCTACATGACAAGATATAATAAATGAAGACATGCTGGGTTTTAAAATACTCATTAATAACATAAAACAAACTATAACCTGAAGGATGACAAACGGTACTTACTGGTGATACATCCGGAGAACATCATAAAGGTAATCCTTCTCTGCGTCATTTTCAATCAGTAGCTCCACCTGCAACAGAACAGAAACATCTGGGCCATCCTTCTTCTGTCAGCTCCACAACACACACACACACACACTATAATACTTCTCTCCCATGGTCCCACCAACGCCGTGGGGGGCCAAAGCCATCTACTAACCTGATGACGGCTCAGGTGCAACAGGATGGTTTTCAGGAAACGCTTTGGCCAATCACTGATGCACATTTCACCCTTATTTTCCCTCACTATTTTCTATCACAAACTTAAATTCAGAACCTGATTTCTTCTGAGCAGAGGGAGTAAGCCTTAAGCTGAGCTGTGGGATGATCTGAATCTATGACTGCTGTTCTTCTCTATCTAAACGCTGGGAGACAATGACAGTAGGAGAGGCAGTAGGAGGAAGGTCAGTAGTGTCACCTTACATGAATTGTAAGCCAGACATGACACCCAACATTCACACACAACCTTATTTTAAACCGCCCAAAGAATAGGGATTATTAAAAGAATACCTTCAAAAAGTGAACTTATTTCAGCAATTCAGTTCAAACATTGAACCTCATAAAGTAATGAGATATATACTTACACGGCATTAAAAGGCACATAACTCTTTTTTTCCCCTCACTGTCTAACCTGTTTCAGGTCGGTCAGAATTACCTAAGCAACTTCTATTAGCTAAATGCAAGAACTAAAAGAAGGCTTACTTTTTAGAATTTGTTTTCACTTGTTTGTTTTTTGTAAATAAGTAAGTAAGTAAGTGAGTAATCTTTATTTATATAGCACCTTTCACGATAAAAATCACAAAGTGCTTTACAGAGTGTGATAAATACCAAATGGAAATATCACAAGAACAGCTTAAAAGAATAACATCAACAATACGCACATTTAAGTAAACGCTTGTCTAAATAAAAGTGTCTTCAGCAGCTTTTTAAAGGATCCAACAGAGTCGGCCACAGGGAGAGACAGGGGCAGGGCGTTCCACAGTCTGGGGGCCACGGCTTGGAAGGACAGGTCCCTCCAGTTTTAAACCGGGTCTTAGGGACCTTCAGAAGGTTTTGGCCCGAGGACCAGAGAGTGCAGCCAGAGGAGTAAGGGACTAAAAGGTCTGAGATGTATTGGGGGGCCTGTCCATTAAAAGCTCTAAAAGTCAATGTTAAAATTTTAAAATCAATTGTAAATTTGACAGGTAGCCAATGTAAAGAGGATAAAACCGGTGTGACATGAGCCCTTCTGTTTGTTCCTGCTAAAAGCCTTGCTGGAAGCATTCTGGACCAACTGGAGACCAGTGATTGTTGTTGTTTTTTTACTTAACCTAACTAAGACTAAATAAATTATCTTAAGTAGCACTGCTTTCTCAACTGAATGACTTGAGTTAAACCTCTTAACGGCAATCTGTAACTGGTTTGTTGGTATTGTTGAGGTCATTGTCAGTTTGAAAGACCCACTTGGTCCCAAGAGTTAATTTTCTGATTGATGTGTTGAGATTTTGCAACAATATTTGCCCATAATGCTCTTTCTTCATGATGCCATCAATTTTCATGAAGATCATCAGTCCCTCCTGCAGCAGAACACCCTCACAGCTTTATGTTACCACCACTGTCATTCACAGCTGGAATGGGGTGATCAGGCAATTTAAAGACGGCCACTATGACCAAACACCTTTTTTTTTCTTTGCATCGGATTTTGGGATATATCTAAAAAGCATTAGTTTTGTATCTGTGTGCATTTGCGAATTTTAACCTCGCTTTGGTACCACTTTATAAGGCTCCCCTTATAGATGGCTGATAAACAATTTATAGATATATTGATAATTAATCTGTTAACACTGTTCCTAAGTGTTTATTATGCATTAATAAAGGGCAAGCAAGGGACAAAATTTACCGGTTTCTTGCCAAATAGTGAGCCTTATCGGTTCAACTATATATTTCATCTAAATTAAACATTTCATACTATGTTACTACCTTGTAAGCACAAGCCGGTCAGTTTTGTCTCTTGCTCGCCCTTAATGAATGCACAATAAACACTTTTGAATGAGTTATAATGTGTTTACAGATGGATGAATTATTTATAAACTATTTATTAGCCATCTATAAGGGTAGCCTTATTGTAAAGTGATGTCTGTGTTGATTTAGGAGTAATAGCTTCTTCCTCTCTAAGTGACCTTTTAGCCCATGTTTATACAAGACTTGTTTTACTGTTGACAATGACTTACAAGCTTCAACTAATGTCTTCATCAGGTCCATTGCAGAAGTTAAGGTGCTGATTTGGACATTTCTTTCTAACACAGAATATGTTTTCTTCGTGGACAGTATGGTCGTTAGACATTCCCGCGAACAGATGATCATGACACTTTCAGGCATCTGGAAATTGTACCACACTTGTGGAGGTCTATATTACTCTCCGTTATATCCTCCATCCATCCACTGTTTCTGCCAGCTTTTCCTTGCAGCGTCCTGGTACCTATTGCTAGCTGTCATTGGGCGAGAGGCGAGGTACACCATGAACAGGTCAGCAGCCCATCACAGGGCAACACAGCAACACATTGGACAGACAACCAAGTGCAGACACTCATATCTGAAGGCGATGTTGATTAACCAATTAACCGGTCATGTTTTTGGGCTGTAGGAGGAAGTCGCAGTACCCGTAGAGAACCCACGCATGTAACAGATTAACATTAAAACTCAATCCAGAAAGACCCCAGGCTAGGATTCAAACACAGGGCCTTCTTGCTGCGAGGCAACAGTGCTCCCAACTGCGCCACCGTGCATTTCCTTCCATTTTCTTTGAATTTTTCCATGACGCAACACAGTGGGGTTTTTTTTAGGTATTGCTTTAAAGTACAGCCACAGATGTGCTTCCATTAGTTTGAAATATTAGTAAATAAATGATCAGAAAAAACATCATTAACTGCGCTTTCCATATTTTTAATGGCATAAAAATCACAGTGTATGCAAGGTGACTGAAAAAATGTTCTCTTACTACTCTGGCAATAAGTAAAAAGAAGTATTTTTGACAATCTTAACTGACAGAAAACAGGAACATTTAGTTTGATTTATTGTTAGAAAGTGAAAAGAAAAAAAAAGGTTATGTCTTTTTATACAGCGTGTGTAAAGATAGATCTTTACATTTTGAATCGGATTACTGAAATACATTCACTCTACGGTGTTATTCTAATTTATTGAGGTGCAAATTTTCCTTTTTTCTTTTTTTTTTTTTTAACTGTGGCATTTTATGATGGCAAGTCAGCTACATAAAATAGGTGTGTTAAGAGCACACCCATGGCTTTATGGCCGTTATAAATGTATGTTGCTAGCAACTGCTAGCCCCTCCTAGGACTGAACTACAGACTTTGGAATCGTAAAATACCAACGTTGGAGCTCACTGTGTGTCATACATTTATATAGAAAGCTATTAACTGCGTAGAGCAGATTACACTAGAAGATGTTGTTTTAACAATAATTGAAATATTTTACACAAACTGAAATCAAAATCAACAGCTTATCTGGTTTTGAAGACATAGAAAACAGCGTCCCAGAATAGTTTTGAGTGAACTGAGATGGATATGACCATGTTTGGAAAAGACACAAAAGACTGACTGTGGAGAGCCTCTAATTAAAACTGTAAAATTGTCCCATATCTTCTGCTTGGATGCTCATATGTGGCACATTATCTAATGCTATGTTGGCCTTTGTGGAGACAATATGCTCCCCTGCTTGGCTGTGTGCAGCACAGATGGCTGTGTGCTGATCCCTGCATGCTCTAGGGATAAAAAGCCCAAACCATATCAGGTTTCCCTCCTCAATTATCCTTTGCTCTTTAATTCTTTTAAAAGACTCATTCGAATTCTATAGCATGTCAACAAGAACAAAAATTGGGCAGATATAAGAATGTGTTTAATGTACATTTTATCCACAGAAAAGCATTAACAAAGGCTAAAAAGTGGAACGGGGGTGCAACGGCATTTTATTCAATCACAACCAAAAAGCGGCAATTTAACTGAGTTAATTGTAGGTCTATATTTGACACTTTAAAAGAAAAGTTACTAACCAACAGCCTTTTTAAATAGACGTCATATTTTAAGTCTAGCCTTATTTTAAAACAGTTTACACTGAAAGCAAATAATACTTATATCAAGCAAAGTTAACTGGAATTTTAATATTTGATACCTCTACCGACACAAATATTGTTCTTTTATGCAGTAGATTTGATTTAAAAAAATTATAACCTACTTTAAAAGTCATCCATATTATTCTCATAATAGAAATGGCGTGTTTGTTTTATCAAATGTGTTGTGGTGGATACACAACAGATAAACAAATATTTTCCTAAACAAACTTTGGTTCCTGGTTGTTTTATTTTACATCTACTATCCTAAAATACTTCGGGACTGATTGAGCCTTTTAGCAACAGGCCTGTGTCTGCGTAACATCCCCTCCGGTGGAGACACCTGAGAAACCGCAGTAAACAACCAGGTAGCAAAATAAATGTTTACAAAGACATCTTTCAGAGTACATTAAAAGAGGTTTATCATCTTACCTTGTGCCTAAATTCTCGAGCAACTTTCCGCTCCATCGCTAAGAGACAGAGAAAACAGTCCGAGCAGAGAAGAGCTGGTATCGGTGAAGATACAGCACAGACGCTGGTCAGCGCGTCAACCCAGACCAGATATGCACTTCCGGTTTGTTTTGTTTTTCCCAATAACTCATTCGTATGGTATAAAATGATTATTATGCT
Organism: Fundulus diaphanus; assembly: GCA_037039145.1. NCBI lineage: Eukaryota > Metazoa > Chordata > Actinopteri > Cyprinodontiformes > Fundulidae > Fundulus > Fundulus diaphanus. The sequence continues at coordinate 14,821,432 of CM073134.1, read as the reverse complement.
GTTATAAATTACACATTAAAAATACTATTGTTTAAAATGCTGTGTTTAATGTTGCACTAATCTTTTAAATGTTGACTTTTATTTTGAATTGTTGTGAAATTCCGCTTGATTGTTGGCAAGCTTGACTAAATCGTTTATTATTACTTCAGTACTACTCAGTACTTAGAATTTTACTCTAAAATCATCATATAACCATATACATGTAACATTAATTTGATTACAATTCATAAGAATCAGTATTATGGTTTTAGTGACAGAGCGCCGCACAATTGCACAGCCGACCTAGGGGGCGCTCCCAATTTTTTTCCCCTGCACAGTTTGTCGCGAAGAGGCGGAAATACTGGATTTAAAAACAGCAGCGCTGTTGCTCGGAGCGACAAAGCCGCTCTGACTCTGGAAACATCTTCACTTGTATGTAATACTTTGTTTTATGCTGCGTTACCGATACTGTTTGTGAAATGTGAGGCAGCTGTGTTATTGTACCTTTATGTGTTGGCTTTTTTTTTTTAGATTAAATGTTAAGAAAGAGAGAGGCTTTTGATGTTGTCAAACTTTTCGTTTCTTGATAATAATCGTTTACCCCTCATGAAAAATTATTTTAGCGAGTTTAATGTGAGTCGTGTTTGCTGAATATGCGATCAAAATGCCAGAAACGTGGTTTAGAGGCTCCTGCTTTTCCTTCCGCCAGATTGATAACAAAATAGTCGTTTACTTTCATGAGGATCAAACGTCTATTTACAAACTGCGCACAGCTGTCCACACTAAATCCTAAAATCCATTTAAATTGTGTAGATTTCAGGCTTGCATGAAAATAACAGTTTTCCCTTGATACTTTAGCTGTATGTATGTATGTATATATATATATGTATATGTGTGTGTGTGTGTGTGTGTGTGTGTGTGTGTGTGTGTGTGTGTGTGTGTGTGTGTGTGTGTGTGTGTGTGTGTAAATTGGTAATTGGTTTAATCAGCTGGCAATTATTTTAGGTAACAAGTGCACAATCGCAAGAAAGTGTATCTAAAATTTTAAAATGGATCAAACTAACCTTGAATATAATTAGTCACCTTTTTTTTATTATTATTTTGTTGTTGTTTTCTAAGTTGTTTTTTTGTCTACGTACATAAAAGCTACACAACCAAAAATAATAATAATTAGAGACATTTTCAGATATATTTTGGCAACCCCCCCCCCCTTTATTTTCATCATGTTTTTAATTATATTTTATCCTTGAAGTTAGTGTACTACTTCAGAAAACATTTGAGCAGAAAGTGAAAATGCTACATGGATTTCAGTATAATGTAGCAAAAATAAAACTTGTTAAATCATTTCATAAAGTGGATAGAGTAAAATGGAATGACCAGTTTAGTAATCCTGCTGCATTAATCCCAATTTCTTAATGTATAGGTATTAAGATATACGGTTTGTTAGACAGTTAACTATTTTCATCAGCTGAAGAAGGTATAACAAAACAAAACGTATTAAAAGAAGTAGTGACTGACAGATCCAAGCTACTTCACTGTGTAAAAAAATCTTATATAGATACAAACATTAGAATGTTTATTATAACAGATTTCTTTAAATATTTTACTTTTTCCACACATGTCAGTGGGAGCTGAACTTCTTTTAGATTAGTTTCCTTTAATCGTGGTGCTGACTCGCTGCCACTTTGTTGCACATCTTTTCTCTCTTTTTTTAGGGATGTTTGGAAGAATGGGATCTCCAACAAAGCATGCAATCCCCCGCAGGTTAGAGATGTCTGTTGCTAATCTACAAATGCAGACTCTTTGGGTCTAAAAAAGTTTGCAGGTTTGCGTGTCTGAACTTTCACAGTGTAAAGAAATAGTCCTGTAATTACAAGTGTTTGTGTTAAGTGTGTAGAGGTCTAGTGTGGAATAACCTTCAAAATGAGTCAGTTATTTTCTCCTACAGAGTCAACATTCGTTCCCCCGGTAAAGAGGTGGATTCCCCACTTCCTCCCATCCAGGAGCGTCTTGCATACCTGCGTCCTTCCAGGGAGCTGCTGGAGTTTTACAGACAGAAGATCGCCCAGTATGACGGTGAACATGAAGAGTTGTTGCGAATGCTGGAGAAGTATAAAAGCATCACAGAGGACCAGGTGGGTGTCCATGGTTGTTGTTTTTTTGTTTGCTTGTTTTCAGCTCTTACCTAATGTCAGAATTACTGAGTGTTTTTTAAACGATATTCTGTATCATTGCCCTTCTAGCACAAACTACAGTATGACATTCGTCAGCGTGAAGGAGAGATTGCAGAGCTTCAAAATGCACTGAGTGACATGCAGGTCTACCTTTTCCAGGAGAGAGAGCAGTCTCTGCGACTTTATGCAGAAAATGACAGACTAAAGATCAGGTAGGTGCACAGTGCAGATTAAAACACAATCTTAATGCTATTGTAATTATTGTCACTTGTGGTTTTCTGGTGATAAGTTGAAAACTTTGAAGCACAGGGCAACTATTTTCTTACTAGGGCGCAGGAGCTAGGAGTTTGTCCTGTAAGGGGGGCGTTGAAGGTTCAAACCTCTGCTCCGACTGTCTCACTCTGTCCTTGGGAAAGACACTTCACCCACCTTGCCTGCTGTCGGCTGTTAGAGGGTCTGGTGGCGCTGATTGTATAACAACCCTGCTTCTGTCAGTCTGCCCCAGCAAAGCTGTGGCTACAATGTAGCTTACCACAGCCAAGGTGTGAATGACTGAATGTAGTGTAAAACGCTTTGGGGTTCTCGGGACTTGATAAAGCAAAATTGACATGAAAAAGCACTATATAAGTGCAGACCATTTACCATTTTTACCATTTGCCTAGGGCTGGAGGATAATTCAATAACAATATATATCGATCGATAGACGTGTGGCGCGATAAGAAAAAATAGGGTCGATAAAAACTTCGATAGACAGTTTTACTTCCTTGCTACAGTCGGCACGCCGTCACAAAGCGCCGCCCTCTCAAACCACAACACAGAGCATGTGAATATGTCGCAGCAAGGAGCGGCGGAGGAAACGGTCCCAAAACGGGGTTTTACTAGTTCGCCAGCCTGATAGAAATAAACCACAGTGATTTGTAAAACTTGCAAGGAACCGGTAAAAGCAGAGTCTGGTAACGCAACCCACCAGTATTCATCACGTAAGCCGCTCACACCCGCAGCAGCGCGAGCTACGCAACCCCGCGAGCTACGCGGCCCCGCGAGCTGTGCGGCCCCGGGTTGTCGTCGTCGGAATTTTCTGGAAGGTCTTCCAAAACAAAGCAGGTAGAGCAGCTAACCTGGGCTCCCTTCTTTGTGATAAAATGACAAAGCGTCCAAGCGGCATAAGGACATAACGCATGCAGTAACGTGCTTCATAGTGATAGATATGTCTGCTGTTCTCTGCAGCTGAAAAACCTGGCTTCAAACAATTACCTGCCACTCTTGATCCGCGATATAAAGTTCCGGGAAGCAAGTTTTTCTCTAACAGCGCTCCCTAAATTGTGCAACACGCCACAATTTAGGGCGTGTTGCTCGGACCTCAGCCCTGCATCAGCCTCTCAATTATGAAACCTGATAAGTAACTAGTGTACTATTCCCACCTAAATAGGCTATTCTATTAATTTATTTGGTATATTTATTTTGGTCACTTTAGTTTATTCTTTGTCATTATTTAATAACATAACTCAGGTTTCTTAAGTTATTTTTCTTAAAAAAAAATTCTGTTATGGTTAAAAAAGTTGGTTAAATAAAGATTTAATTGGAATTCTGTGTTTGTGTTCTTTATTTAAATCAAATCATTTAGCAATATCATAAAATGTCCAGGCAGAGCTGCACATAAAATATGGTTTTAAATATTTTCAATAATTATCGATATCGATCAATATGCATTTTTTTTATCAATAAGCTTTTTTTCTATATCGCCCAGCCCTACATTTGCCTCTTTAGTATTTATCTTAACAGTGCAGTGGGAACAATAATAATTCAATCCCCCGCTCCCACCGTCTCAGTCGTTGTGTCCTTGGGGGAGCCTCTGTCAGTCTGACCCAGGGCAGCTGTGGCTACTAACATAGCTCACCACCGTCAGGGTGTGAATGACTGAATGTAGTGTAAAGTGTTTTGGGGTCGTCAGACATGTTAAAGTCTGGAGCACCACTGTGTCAGATTGGGGACCTCATCTCTGTAGTGGGTTTGAGATGAGACCCACTACAGTGGTGTCGTCCACAAACTTGACCACGATTTTCGTGGGGTGGACAGTAGAACAGTCATGGGTGAAGAGAGCAGGGCTGAGGACACACCTTTGGTGTTCCAGTGTTGAGGATAAGTGGGGAAGATGTGCATTTCCCTATCCTCACCACCTGGGGTCTGTTGGTGAGGAAGATCACAGATCCAGGAGCAGAGATCTGTGGATAATCCCATGTTGTGAAGCTTCAGAGCCAGCATGCCTGGGAGCACGGTGTTGAAGACTGAGCTGAAATCCATACAGAGCATCCTATCATAAGTACTGGGATGCTGCAGATGAGTCAGAGCTGAGTGCAGTGCTAAAGAGACAGCGTCCTCCATGGAGTGATTCTCCCTGTAGAATTCCAGGCTAGCCAGGCCAGCAGGGATGGCGTCCTTGATGTACTTTAGGCACTTCATGATGATGAGGGTCAGAGAAACAGGACAATAATCATTGGGGTGGGTGATGTTGGGTTTTTTGGGAACAGGCATGAAGATGCAAGCAGGCGGGAACCATAGAGAGCTGCAGGGAGAGGTTGAACATGTCCAGGAAGACCCCTGCCAGCTGGTCAGCACATGATCTAAGCGTAAGGCCTGACACCATGTCTGGACCGGCAGCCTCATTGATGTTGATCTCCTTTAATGAGGAGGTCACTTGGGGCAACTGCAGGACGAAAGTGCTTCTCTGGCCGGGGAAGATGTTCAGGTTCCCTGCTCCTTGGAGAGTCGAAGCGCGCAAAGAAGCTGTTTAAGGTGTCGGGGAGAGTCGGGTCGCTGCTGGTCGCTGTGCCTGTGGTCTGCGATGGTTCTGATGCCTCTCCACATGTCACCTGGATTGTTGTTGCTGAAGTGGTCCTCAATGCCTTGCTTGTACCGGTGCTTTGCTTTTTGGATGCCTTTTTTCAGCTCACTTCTAGGCCTGTTCATGAACACCAAGGAAACAGCTAACAGGTCAGCAAGAGAGTTTGGAGATGTGTGAAGCACGGTTGAGGAATAATGGTGCTTAACACATAAAGCACGGTTCATCCAGCATCCAAAGATAGAAATTCTAGTAAGCAGCTAATAGTCCATGGTCACTGTGGGGAGCTGCAGATATCAACAACTCAGGTGGCAAAACCTTTTTACAGAACTATTGGTTGAGCACTTCTTAGGTCTGATCAGTGTTTCCCTTTACAGTTGTGCCTTACCTTGTGTTGGTGTATTACTTAAAATCATGCTAAAATGTATTAAGGTTTTGTTTGTAAACAACGAAGATGTATGACGGATGTTAATACTTTTAAAGGCCTTTTTATATCACATTTGCATTGTCTGCCATCGTGTTTAATCTCAAATGTATTGCTGCAGGGAGTTGGAGGACAGGAAAAAGATCCAACACCTTCTCGCTCTTGTTGGTCCTGATGCTGGAGAGATTACATACTTCCACCAAGAGCCTCCCCACAAGGTGGTACACTCCCACTACTTCATAGATCTTAAGTATCTCTTAGGCTACGTTCACACAGCAGGGAAATGCGACCCAAAGCTGATCTTTTTGCCCATATGCGAACCATATCAGTCTTTTTCACGGCAGTGTGAACTGCCCAATTCCGATCTTTTCACCCCCAAAAAAATCAGATCCGTGCCACTTATATATGTGGTACTACTTCACAATTTACATTCACCATTATTTCCGTAAACAGTGCGCTGCGCTGTGACGTCTCCTGTTATCTGTGCTTGCAGGTCGCTTTGCGGTCTTCAACCGTTCAGACGTCTGATGGCCGTCGCATTTAATAGTGAGCGGCCACCCCAAAAAAATCAGATTTCAGCAAAAAATCTGAACTGAGCATCAATAACTGCAGTGTGAATGTAGCCTAATAACCTTACTATAAAACCTTGCTCTTGATATTGGGAAAATAATTATGGTTTTAATTGTAATGTTTGCTTAGCACCAATTAGATAACTGTAAAATGTTCTAGGCTTTGGCTATGATGTGGTGCTTAAATGGTTTAAATGATGTTGAAGCTTAGCGAAATTAATTTCTACCTGTAACTGTGCTTTTGGTGATTTCATAGAGAGGGTACCAAAAAGTATCTTGTATTTTGTTGTTTATCTCTAACTGAAATTTAAAAGGATTCCGTTTTGATTTCTGTCTTTGACAGGCAAAACACATTCACATTGAAATGGGGACAACACTAATGAAAACATGTCTTTTTAGGTCACAATTACACAGAGGCACCCTGAGTCCGGGTTTGATGAAAATCTCAGTCTGAGGCCAACAAAATTAAGACCAGCTTTGACTAAAGGTATAAAGGCATTTCTTTTACTCAAACTTAAGATAGTGGTTTAAATAAAAAATGTTACTTTTAATTTCATATTTTAACATAAAAACTTTTAATTTCATATATTCACAGAGACTTCCAGGAAAACAAAATCAGGTGCTTTCAATGGTGAGAGCTTGGAACAGTGTAAGAACGACAACCAGACATTGTTGTTGCAGGTATGGCTCCACCTCCTGAAAATGTTACCTGTGACTCTACATCGCTACACACGAAAAATAAACATTTATGTCTCTTAACCTTATTTTTTTTATTTCTGTTAAAGGAGTCATAACCTGGTATTTTACTGTCCTTCTGAAAATGTCCTTTATTTCATGTTTAGTAATTTTCAGGAAAAAAGTGTTTTAAATGGAGCTCATTCGGACCCTTTTTCATACCCCTTTTTATTTGTCGCGAGGGTACGCGCAAGAATTTGACTGGTGTGTGCGCGCGTTCATGTGCCATGGTTTGTTTTCTCTCTCACTCACTCACACACTGCAGCTGCTGGTAATAAAAAATCCACGCTTGCAGTCACAACAAAGAGAGAACCCCGGTAAAAAGTTACACAAGGAACAACACTTACCGACTGCACTGCAGATGAGTCCATGATTGTTGGAATCGCCCCTTTCTCCAAACGCAGGCTTGAGACCATCTTTGCCTGGTATTTTCCCAAGTTAACGAAACACTCGGGAGCAAAATGCGACGCGCATAAAGAAACAGTTGGTGGGAGAGTCGGTAGGCGGGAGGCAGTCATGGCTTTACGTTAGCAACCTTCCACAAGTGATGTAAATCTTGGAGGAGCACCAAAATCTCGCTTTGTGGAGAAGGCGCTTTTGGTGGGTTTTTATGGTTTATACAAAGAGCCCACAAAAAAAAAAAAGTCACTTTCACACTCCTGATCTTCTGGACGGTTTTAATTTAGGCCCAATACCAACACACATGTTTAAACATGAAAAAGTCAGAATTCCAGGTGATGACTCCATTAACGTGCTTCAAGTTGTGGTGATTATTACATTGCTGGCTGGTGTTTTCAGGTGGAGGCACTGCAGGCTCAGATGGAGGAACAGACACGTCTGGCCAAAGAGCAGGTAGAAGCTCTCCTTGAGGATCGGAGGATCAAAACGGAGGAGGCCCAGGCACAACGACAGAGGGACCAGGAACGCATTGCTGCAATGACTGAAAAGTTTGTCTTTTTAAAATCTAAATTCATGGCTGTTACTCGTTGTTTTTTTATGAATCTTGACTTGAAAGACCATTCTGGATGACTTCTGATCTTTTTCGTATGAATTAGACTCCAGCGGACTCAGAACCTGTTGCATGAAAGCACAAGAGACTTCTTACAGCTAAAATTTGACAGTCGGGCTCAAGAGAAAAGCTGGATGGTAGAAAAAGATCGGCTGCTGAGGGAGCTGGACTCCTGCCACAACCGACTGAGAAAGACCGGGTCCAGTGGGGCTGAACTGGGAAGATCATGGCAACCCAGCAGCAGCAAATCCGCTCCTCTTTTTCCTCGACCCCAGCCAGAGCTGGTGCAGCCACATAAGGAGGAGATTAAAGTAAAAATTAAAAAAAAATTATATATATGATTTTTTTTTCTTTGTATACCCTGATTCGAATTTATATTGTAAATCTATAGTTTACCATTGTCATCAGTAAACGGTGTCCATTTATTAGATTTGCTGTCTTTATAAGGCTCTGCAGGATGATCTGAAGCAAGCTCATAGGTTGGCAGAGATGTACAGAGAGCAGTGTGTCACTATGGAGACCGAACTATCCCAGATCAGAGAGGAAGGAGACGTCGGCAGAGAAATATTTAAGGTTTGCTACTTTTAGAAATCCTTGACGGCGTGTTTTGTGATTTGATTTCTTATTAATTGTCCTATTTATGTTCAGGAACGTTCAGAGAAAATGGCCAAGCGTCTCCAGCTAATGACTCAGCGCTACGAGGCTTTGGAGAAGAGGAGGGCCATGGAGGTGGAAGGCTTCAAGGCCGATCTGAAACATCTCCGACAGAAGCTCAAAGATGTAGAGAAACAGCTCCTCAAGGTAAAATTGCCCCTTATTATCAGCTATTTTGTTTTAATATCAGCAAGATGAGCTTTAATAAACGGGAATAATTTTGTTTTCCCCAGGTCACGTTAAATATCGGGCCCAACCAGGACCTGGCCATTTTACATGAAGTACGGCAAACCAATTCAAGGACAAAAAAAGTTCAGAATGAGCTGATGGCTCTGAAAGCCAAAATTTACGGACTCGAGAATGAGCTGAGATTTAGCTAAACGACGTGCTCTGTTTCTCTGAATGTTTTCACTGATTTTGTTTTCTATATTGTGTCTTTTACACTTTGACTAAATGTTATTGGCAATTTTGCTTTTTGAACCAATAAAACTCTTTCAGGTTTTTTTTTTTTTTTTTTTTGTTAAATTGGAAAATGTGTTTGCAGACACTATCACTCACCCCAATTCTCTAAATACAGTCCTTCCTTTCTCTCCCTTCTCTCATGTCCTTCCCTTCTTTCCTTGCACGTCCCTTATATCCTGCTTGTCTTCCTACCTTTAGTCCTCATGATTTTGTCCTCTTTTTATTTCTTTCCCTTCCTCCATTCCTTGCTCATGTCGTTCGTTCGTTCCTTCCTATCTTATTCTATGGGTTTTTGCAGATTTAAAACTTCAAGCCTTAATAGAGAATTTTAAAGTGTGTGTGTATATATATATATATATATATATATATATATATATATATATATATATATATATATAAATTCGTAAAAAAATTAGAACTCAAGAGAGTGTGGCCTTAAAGTCTGGATTATTTTCATAATAAATGAGTGGGAATCCGGGCTTTTACCTCTAATTTGTTTATTTTTGGAAGTACACTGGTAGGGTGTGAAAACTAAACGTTCAGTTGAAATCGGCTCTTTAGTTTAATTTCTACAAAAGAGATACGTTGGTCGACGTGTTTTGCTTCCTGTAATATAGAACGTCAGAGACATTACATAATACTGTGAGAGCTCTTTTGCGCATGCGCTCAGGTTTCGGCGTTACTGGAGGCACAGTTTGTCCTGAATGGAGGCAGCCACGCGATCAGCCTGAAGAGTCCCAGGTGACAATCGCCGGCGGGGATATTATGAGCTCCTACCCCAGGTGTCACTTTCACGAAGAAGCTAAGTTCGCCCGTTGTTTACGCGCCGGGGCTTTTCAGCTCAAGTGCCCGGAGCCATGCAGAGACTGAGGTGTTTTAAAAGTTGCAGGCAGTTGCTCAGATCAATCTGCGAGGGAGCAGCTAAACCAGCGAGCAGCCCGAGAAGTTACAGCCGCGTAAGTGTCTGCTTTGCAGTTTGAGTTCACTCCGGTGTCAGGAAGAGGCCACGTGTGCGAGCAGACCGGGATCCACGTTGTTACATCACCGCACCTATGGTCCGTTGTGTTTTTACAGTAACTGTGAGTGACCCCATGTCTCATAAGTTTCGTTTTAATGTGACCAGATCACAAAAAAACGGAACAGAATATTCCGTTTTAATAACTTCTGACCACTTCTCCCTCACCAATAGGACCCCACCTCCCGTGAACGTCTCTGCTCTGAAAGGGTGTAACCTTACTGGGACAAATCACAGCAAATGTCACCTTTTCAAATCAGACGGACCCAATCTACATGCAGTTACACATAACTGAAATTCAATTCAAATTAATCAATATGTTCATTCAACCTCGGATAGCCCGCATTGATTCTAATTACAGTAGCCATCAGTACAAAGTCTGGTGTGAATAAAAAAAAAGCCTCTTGGGATTAAGCTGTCCACCTGAAAACCTTTTTATAATTAGAAAAAGATTTTTAGTTATACTTTATGTAAGTTTCTTATAATTTATGGTTCTTCCATTTAATACGACATATTTACTTACACTGCATAGAAAAAAAAACATCCTCACTGCCTGACATTTAATGTGCCTGAAGTTTTCCTCTTGGGTCAGTTAGGATGACCATAATTAGTTGTATTTTCTTAAAAATAAGGAGTGAGAAGTTTTACAAGATAATTGCATTTACCTATGTTTAAATTCAGCTGCTTACATAAATTTCCTTCTTATTTGATAGAGTTGATTTTCTTCCACACGCTTCTCTCTGTAGCTTACTGGAATTTGGGGCCAATTTTTGACAGAATTGGGTCAATCTTTCCAGCTCTAGCCACAGATTTTCTATGGCTTTCTATGGCTCAGGGTCATTATCCATTTGGAGGCTCCATTGGTCCCCAAGAGTTAACTTCCTGACTGACATCTCGTGATGTTTCTTCAGTATTTACACTGTTCTTTCCTCATGATATCATCAGTTTTGTGAAGCACACCAGTCCCTCCTGCAGCAAAAAAAAACCCACACATAATGCTGCCACCCCCGTACTTCACAGTTGGGGGTCATCCGTGTCCATCACTAACGCAAAACCTGTCCCCTTCCTAAACGATGCGATGGCTGGACATTCATTCCCACGTTTTTCAACTTGTATGTAATTGTTGAAACAGGAAAACGGGGTACCTCCGGGTGTTCTAAAAATGGACCAAAGAATGAACCAGATTTGAGGAATCCACAGTTCTCTTTTTGGTATCTTGCGTAATTATTTTTAATATTTCTGTGATGTCACACAATGGAACGTTGTGTTTGAGGTTTGACTCCAATTACTTTTAATGTAGATTATCAGATGCTTTTGAAGCCATGACATCACCTGGCCAAATTGTTTAAAGCTATACTAATCTTAATTTATGTAAACTGTTATTTTTTTGCTATGGTTTCCTATGAACAAAATAATTACATTCACCCTAATCACTGACTATATTGAGTAAATATCGTTGCATTTATCTGGAAGTGAGCTCCTAAATGAAATCATGCTTAAGGCCTCTTTCTGCCATGGCTTTGGAGTCTATGATGCCATGTATACAAGTTTCCTGGAACCTTTAGAAGAGAAACACACCCACAGCATCATAGAGCCTCCACCATACCCAGCAGTGGGCCTAATGACCTCTTCCACATCAAGCCCACCTGGAGTTTTTGTTGCTAAAAACGTAATTTTGGTCTCATCTGACCAAAGCACTGAGTTCCTCTTGTCTAGACGTTCGTAATGAATAACCCTACTCTGGCCCCTCTCCCTCTTCTTTGTAGGGTCCCAGCTCCTTTGGGCTCCTCTTTGACATAGATGGGGTCCTGATCCGAGGTAGGACGCCGATCCCAGAAGCCAAGCAGTGCTTCAGAAACCTGGTGGACCGCAATGGGAAGTACAAGGTACCCGTGGTGTTTGTGACAAACGCAGGGAACTGCATGAGGCAGACTAAAGCCGAGCATCTGTCTCATCTGCTCGAGGTGGAGGTAAAATGAATCACATTCAAACAATCGTCAAATTCGTTCGCCACGTCACAGTTTTCAGGACTTTCCTTTTCTTTTTCTTTTTCTCTCCTCTTATCTCAGGTGTCTCCAGACCAGGTGATGTTGTCCCACAGTCCTCTGCGAATGTTTACCCAGTTTCACAAAATGTGCGTTCTGGCCTCAGGCCAGGGACCTGTTGAGGAGGTGGCTCACAAGTATCCTATCTTATCTGACACCGGTTCCTCCGCTCAATCTGGCTGTTTGCCTAAGCCAGTCTGTACATGATCTGTTTATTTAGTGTGTTTTGGTGCAGGCTGCACTTCATTATCAGCATTTAATCTTTGTACCCACTGCAGCAGGAAAGCCCGTTCAGATTTCCTCCTTTTGTTTAAATGTTTGGTCGGTTTAAATTAGTTCAGTTTGAGGTTATTTAGAACCATTGTTCTTAGAGTAGGGGTCAAGACCCCACTGGAGGTCATGTATGCACCATTGTAGGGTCTTCAGAAACAAAAATGGTAGTGGTAAAAGCCTAATTACCTGATAAAAGTACTAAAATATTTAAAACAGTTGTCACAAAATACTGTACTTTACTGGTTTTTACCCATAGTTTGTAGCTACACTTTGCAGGTACAAAAAAAAAAAAAGAGGGAATGGAAATGGCAAAGAAATTTTTATACCAACGTTCTGATTCACCAGGTAATCTTTCTCCGTAGTATTTATATGAATTAAGAAGATCTATAGCTATAACCATGCAAATTCCCTATGCATAACGTAACTGAATTGTAGATTATTTTCTGAAATCTTTCCCATTTTGGCCCTTTGACTCCTACAGAGTATGATCCCTGATCAACTTAAAATAACTAAGTGACCTTCTGGCATTTGATCATATTTATTGTAGTCATTAAAGCACATTTCCTTACAGTATGAATTGAAGAATATACATATTACTTAAAATTGTGCACTGTCAAGGAGCAGCGGTGGCACAAGGGTAGAGGATGCAACCCATCTACAGAGGCCGCAGTCCTCCACGCAGCTGTCGTGGGTTCGAGTCCTGGCTCGTGGACTTCTGCTGCATGTGTTCGCCCTCTTTCTCAACCCCGTTAGCTGTCAATAAAAATCCGATTAGTGCCACTTTCATATGTGGTACTAATTTGGATACGTATCGGATATTTTTCAAAGCATCCGTGGCGTAGCCAGAAATTCCATTTTGGCCGAGCCTAATGAAAAATGGGTGGACCAAATAATCATAGTTGAAAGTTTATTTGTAAGTTAAGCATTTGTAAGTTCACTATGGAGAAGATACAGGCTGAGGAGATGGAGACCTGCAGTGTATGCATGGTCTGTGGTGGACTGGCGACCTGTCCAGGGTGTAGCTCGCTTCTCTTTTGATGGCAGGTGATTTGCACCAGCCCCCCCATGACACTGCAAGTACTATCAGGTATCGACAATATAAGGAAGAATGGATGGTTTAGCCCAACCGTTACCCATAAAGAAATATGTTTTTAACACCTTTATGAAAAAAAGGTTTCTTGAACTTGCTGATCTCTCTGTGACTTTAACTCACAAAATGTCAGCCTGGGCTTTGAGGATGTGGTTACCATAGATATGCTCAGAGATGCGTACCCAGTCCTGGATGTTGTTGACCACGACAGAAGACCCAAAGACTCGGTAAGTGCAACTGATTGGTAAGAGCTGTTTACGTGTCATGAGTTAGACGTCATACTTACCATCGCATTTCTTTCAGATTCCACCCACTAAAGGCTTACGGCCAATAGATGGTATGTTTCCTTCCAACAGCCAAGTTTATTGGCACCTCCTTGTCAAAATTTGTAAAAATTCTTAAAATGATTTTACATTTTATTTCCCTAGCATAATCTTACACATTTATTGTATCCATTGATTAGTTTGAATATCTTGTTAGTGAAGTCTGTTTTTAAAAAAATAATGTTTCTGTAATAACCAGTGATAGAGCTGTGATCAGTACATTGTACGGATGCTTTTTCCCAAAAGGACAGCACTTGGTTTTCTCCTGTAACATTTCACAAGGTTGGAGGATACAGAGAGGAGAGATCTTTGTCCTTTACTCAGTGAAGGTCATCCAGAGTTCTGGATTCTCTATTATAGACTCTTCTTTTATTCACCATACACTGTTATTCTATAGGATTTAGATCTGGGGATGGAGATGTTCGCAGGTTTGTTGTGTCTGGTGAAGCATTCCTTTGAGGATTTGGTCTGATGTTTTGGATCATCACTGACCCATTGTAGTTAACTGGTAAAATCCAAAAGATCTTTAATTAAAATGCCCTGATATTTTAAAAACGTACAAATGTCAAACCCATTAATAGGAATAACCGTCCCACAGCAACACAGATCCTCCACCATGCTTAACAGTGGGCGTATTAGTTGCTTTTCCACATAGTCATCCTTTGTTCTCACTCAAAACCCAAGTGGAGTGTTTGCTGCTGAAAAACGTTTTATCTGATAAACATTTAAAACCCCCATATGTAGTATTTTTTGGAAGGATTACAATGCAAAGAGTTTATTTATACAGATCAGATAGCCTGATATTTTTTTAACACCGTTTTTATAATCCTCAAGATTGCTGCAGCAAAGATCTTGCTCACTGTACATCGTGACAAGATAACCGCAGTTCCTCATGCCACCCCATTCAGATCAAAATATCCAAGTAAAGCATACATTAATAAAACGCTTCAGTTACATTCCTTTTAAAATATTATCAGATTTACCAACAAATGTGCCACCGGGGATGTTGTAAAAAACATTTTTTGTCATGGGATTTTTCTCGTAGGGAATAATTGTACAAATTAAAGTTTTTTGTTTTGTCTAAAAATTTCAGCGTACAATTGCGCTGCTCCAATAAAATATACAATTATTTTAAGGCTTTTTAAACATTACTATCAAGGCGATAAATGTGGTTGGCACTGTCATGAAAGTGAACTTGACTTTGTAAAGTGCCTTGAGATGACATGTTTCATGAATTGGCGCTATATAACTAAAATTGAATTGAATTGAACTTCTATACAGACTATATCTCGTTTTAATGTCTGCAGCTATAATTTTATTTGGTGAGCCAATCAGATGGGAGACCAACCTTCAGCTCATCATTGACGTTCTGCTAACCAACGGAAAACCGGGCAAATCATGGACCTCGACCCAGTATCCTCACATCCCGGTCCTGGCCTGCAACATGGACCTGCTGTGGATGGCAGAGGCAAGAAATCCAAGGTGAGTCTGTATGCCACACTAAAGGCATAGACATTTCATTTTGGAGAAGTGAATAGTGAATTTTCCTCATGCTGCAGGTTTGGACACGGTATGTTCCTGGTTTGCTTGGAGAGTTTGTACAAGAAGATCACCGGATATGATCTGAAGTATGAGGCTCTGATAGGTAAACCAAGTGTGGTGACTTATAACTACGCCGAGCTGCTGATCAGACAACAGGCGGAGACACTTGGCTGGAAGACACCTGTGAAGACGCTTTATGCAATAGGGTGAGCTTATTTAGCGGATGTTTGACTTGCAAAAATCCTGAAAGTCATTTTTAATTTGATTGGTTTGTTTTTTTTAGAGACAACCCCATGGCAGACATATATGGGGCAAACCTCTACAATCGCTACCTTCAGGCCTCTCGGCGTACCAAAGCCAAAGTGCAGGCCAAGAGCTGCGGAGGGGGAGTAGATCCCACCGCTGAAGCTGTCGACAGTAAAATTACAGCGACAGAAATGGGCGGCGCCGCCCACGGGTCCGATGAGGACCTCCCCGAGGGTTGCAGCTCCATCCTGGTTTGTACAGGGGTGTACAGCAGAGACCAGCAGGAGCTGCCTTCAGACCCAGCGCAAACGGTCACTGAGCAGCGCATCTTCCACGGCCACAGGGACTTCCGCTTCGACCCCACCCTCACACAGCCCTCCTTCGTGGTGCAGGATGTTAAGGAGGCAGTGGAGCTGGTTTTCCAGCAGGAGGGCTGGCCTCTGGTATAGTACAAGCACCAAGAAATATTCAAATGGTTTATCTTTTTTTAAAGCTTTCATGTGTATCCTGGCTTTGATAATAGATTCAGGTTAGCTGCAAAAAGCAGAAATGAGGCTCCCAACATGGCACCCTGTGTATGCACACCTCTGTTAAAATGGAAGGTTTTACAGTCTAAAAGAAATTAGATGACGATAAATAATTTCAAAGCTTTTTTAACCATTAATGTGGCATATAAAATGGATTTGTTTGTACTTTGAGAAACAAATCTGTTAGAAGGGGGGGAAAATAAGAAGATTCAATAATGTTTCATAAATGTGCACAACCTTAAGATAATCGTTTGTTGAAGCATCTTTGGCTCTAATTCAGCCTTTTTTTTTTTTTTTTGTTGGGAGGAATTAGCATAACCACATCTTGACTTGATACTATTTGCTCATTCTGCCTTTCAAACGTTCACCATCAGATGGGGAAGACATTAATTTTCCACAACCCACTTCAGGTGACCCCTAAAACATTTGGATCCTGACTCTGGCTAAGGTTAACAAAACCAAATTTATTCTCTCATTGATTCATTATGTTAATTCGGACATAAGAGATATATCCAACTCCAGCGCTCAACAGCCACTCTCCTGCAGCCTTTTATTATTAAACCTTTATTTATTCAGATGGTCTCATTGAGTCTTGAATTCTCATTGACAAGACACCCCCATTAGCACATATTTAAAAACACATCCCAGGTCCAGCACACCTGAATCACATTAATATTGGCTGATTTAGTGGTGTCTGTGGCAGTGGATGACCTGGTGAGTAGGTAATTAACTATTGAATAAAAATGCAGGACGGTGTCTTTCAAGGAGTGGAGTTGAAGACGTGTGGCTTGAGTTCACTGCATTGCTGGAAATTTTAATTTCTTTACTCCTTTAATTGTCAAGCATGCGTCTCTGGTATTTCAAACTGATCAGAACTTCATCTTGATTAAAAGCTCAGTTCCATCCAAAGTAAATAATCTGTCAAATCTAATTTTTACCTCTATTTTGGAGAAAGGTCCAGTGTTTGTAAAGCCCCTGTTTTCCAATATATTTGGATGACCACCTTCTTTGTGCCATTGTGTTCGTTTTATGCTGTGATTTTTTTTGTACCTTTCTCCTGACTGATACCTTTGTAATGAGATGGTTCTGATTGTTTGTAACCCGTCTGCAAACCATGCCTTTAGCTAAAGTATGCAAACGTCGATGTCCGAAGAAGCCAAGTAGGACAGCAGAACTTTATTTCAATTAAATTAGATTTACTATACTTTTTAATCTTATTTTTGTGTCACTAGTGGCCTCTATTTCAAAGTAGGTCCACGGGCCAGGACTCAAACCCAGGACAGCTGCATCGAGGACTGAGGTTTGCACTCACCACCATCACGCCCAATATTTGTTATAATGGATTACAAGTTTGAACTCCAAAAGACTAAATGCTAAAAATGAATCAAAATGGGTTTCCACAAGGTTTTTCGTTTAAGCGTGTGCATATTTATTCTACAAGGTTATTGCAGCTTTTTTACTTCTTATATTTTTTTCTGTAATGTGGTTTTTAGTTGCGATGTGGAGGACAAAGCTCACATATACACAAAATGTTTTTATCAGTCAAATTTTCTACATCACAAAAGTTTTGTGTTTTAGAAGTGTCGTGAGAGCAACAGTGTGTGTGTATGTATGTCTGTCTGTCTGTCTATCTGTGTGTGTCTCTCTCTCTCTCCTGGTTTGAAACAGATTACATCAGCTCTCATGTCTTTTAAAGAACACATTATTTAGGGTCTATATGGTTATTGGGTTGTTTAAACAGAGCAGCAGTCCAGCTGAAGGATGTTTAAATCAATTTGGAGCAAAGGCTACACAGGCACAAATGTTTTTTATTGTGAAAAGCACTTAGTGAAATGACGAGGAATTTAATTTTTTTTTAAAAATAAATCACTCTTGTTATTTTTTTAGTGTTGGCTGGTATATTCCAGCCTGATTTGTTTGTAAATCAGGGTTAATGTATAACCACTAATGCTCAGGAGAATAGGTTGCCAATGTTCAATTTAGACCTTTAAAATGCCGTTTTAATTTTACGTGTGTGTGTGTGTGTGTGTGTGTGTGTGTGTGTGTGTGTGTGTTTTATTTATATATATATATATATATATATATATATATATATATATATATATATATATATATACACACACACACACACACACACAAGTAGTTTTTGTGTGGTTGACAGAATTGCACTGTAGGAGTTTGTATTGAAAATGATGGGCAGTTTGGCAAGTTAACACAAATGTTTACGAGATTTAATGATCTGCAGCACCTGTTCCATCTGTAGTGACGATTTGAAGCTGATGGAAACTTGTAGGTTGATGCTTTTGAACTCTGGTAATGTACTGTAAAAGCAATATTTTGTAAAGGAACAATTAAAAAGATGAAAGAAGCTTAAAGTAAACAGTGAAAATTGTGTTTACTGTGGTTATCACATTTACAGCAGTTAAACCCCCCAAAGGAATACTACAAACCTGTTACATAATACAAATCAATTATAAATACTATAATAAGAAAATGTACAAAACCCTTTTGTCACACAAGTAAAACCCAATATGCAAATATCGTCTTTAAAGAGACGTGTCCTGTTTGGACAATGAATCCATTAGGCCCTCTTAGGTCCATGTATTAAACGCTAAATCTAGCCCAGTCGGTTCAGCACCCACACTTTTTATCATCAGAAACGGTGGCTTGAATTGGGTGCGAGCTGTCACTCAGCATGAACTGGGAAGAGCAATGAGAATTCTGCCCAGCGATGGTCATGCCGTTGCGTGCCAGCAGCTCCCGAGCCATGAGGATGAAGGCGGCGTCTATGTTCTGGGCCTCCTTAGCTGACGTCTCCAGAGCAGCCAGTAGGCTGTTCTTTTCGGCCAGCGTGCACGCGTCCTCAAACAGCACCTGTCTCTGAGCCTGGAGGTCCGACTTGTTACCTGCAGAGAAGATGTCAACATTTTAATTTTTATCTTCCTCCTCCTCATCAACGGTAAAACATCCTTTTTAATGGAACTACATGAAGCATTGACTCAATATGTGATTAAACTGTGCAAGATAATGTTCAGTGTTCTATAAAAGACCCACTTAAAGTGGGCTTTATTTCTAGCAGTGTATTTACAGTAATTTTGCAAAAGTATTCATGCCCCCTTTTTCACATTACAACCCCAGACTTCAATGTAATTTATTAGGATTTTATGTGATCGACCAACATAGAGTAGAGCAAAATGTTTAAGTGTAAAATAAAGGATAGTGAAGCACGTTTTCAAAGTCTCAAATGTGAAGCGTTCATTTATATTCAGCCTCTTTTATTCCAGTAATCCTAAAAAAAAATCCAGCACTAGTTACATTAAGAAGTCGGCTGATTTGTCCATAGTTTATTCTCAGTGTAAACTCAGAAGTTTGTTAGTCAGCAAACAGCGTCATGAAGACCAAGGAATACAGCAAAGGGTCAAGAATAAAGGCGTGGAAGATGTTTAGAACAGGGTTAGGTTATAAACTAAACATTTCACAGAGCTCTGTTCAGTCCATCATCCAAAAATGGAAAAGATTTGACAGAACTGCAAACCTCCCAAGTTGTGCCCATTTACTTTAACTCACAGGCCAAGCAAGGAGTTTATTATTCAGAGAAGCAACCATGAGTCTGATGGTAACTCGGGTGAAGCTACAAACATCCACAGCTCAGGTAGAAGAATCTACTGACATTATTAGTTGTGTGCTCCACAAATTTGGCCTTTGTCAAATTATTGACATTAAATTGTTGGCATTGTTGGAGGAAAAAAAACACAAAAAGGCCATGTAAGGAAGCAGGACAAACATTTGCAAGAAAGTGATCTTGTCAGATGAAACCGAAAAGTAACACTAATCCAAAATTTCTGACTTTGCAATGCCAGAGATCTACTTGTTCTATTGTAGCAAATTTATGCCTTTAGTCATGGGAAAAAAATTGCGTGTTTTCAACATCAGAAAACATGCAAGTTGTTTCTCGTAAATATGTAAAATTTATCTCAAAACCTCAGTTTTCTTGTGGAAATTCACCTCTCTGTGAACAATAATTTATTTTTTATTTAATCTACAGTGACTGTAACACAATTCTTTTGGGGAAATTACAGGAATAAAGTCACACTGAGAAATTTGGGAATACCTTTGTGCATAAACGTTATGTAAATGTAAGTCTAACGCTGAACGTCACCCTGAACACACAAGCCCCACTGTGAAACATGGGGGTGGCAGCGCAGTGTGTCTTAATGGCTGCAAAATAATCAAATAGCCTTAAAATACATAAAAGCCCTAAACGTATCGCCAGAGCTGCAACAGATTGATTTAGATCAAAATTGAATTACCTTATAGGCTGCACCAGTCAAAGTCCAAACCTAAAGCTATGTTCACAGAGAGACTTACCTTAAGATATTTTGCAAAGAAGAATGGGTGTGTGGGGGGGTCTCTTTATGTGCACCGCTAGTGAAGACAATACCCCAAAAGACTTGCAGGGGCAAAGCCAGGTAGTGATAGGAGGTTTTACAAGTGTTGACTCTCAGGGGTTAACATCAAATGCAACTTTCTAACTATTGATTAGTTTTAGAAAAAAAGCAACCTTTAAAAAACATTTATTTATACAAAAAAAAAAAGGCCAATAAGATATATTGAGATTTATGGCTGTAACGTGAGTATATTTGAAGTGCTTTAAATTAGTGCTTTAAAGTAATTGTAAGTGCCTTACAATTACTTTTGTAAGGCACTCCAACTCTGAAAATACTTGCATACCAATAAGTATCACTACCACGCTGGCTGCTCCGTACTGCTCCACCTCCCTGATCCAGTGGGGAACAGATTCGAATGTGCTGCGGCGGCTGATATCGTAAGCCACCATGGCTCCATGGGCACTGCGGTAGTAGCTCTGCGTTATGGTGCGGAAACGCTCCTGTCCGGCAGTGTCCCACACCTGCATCTGAAGGAACACGCAACAAAAATATGGGTTAAACCGTGTGGGTTCAACTGACACAGACTGTGCTGTGAACTGTCAGGGGTGTTTTATTTATGCCTATCAATTATCTGTGTTCTAGAGGCTGAATAAGCTGGTGAGGAAGGCCACTTCTGTCCTGGGCTGCACTCTGGACTCAGTGGAGGAAGTAGCTGAGAGGAGGGTGTTGTCCAAGTTCACATCCATCATGGACAACACCTTCCACCCCCTGCACCAGACTGTAGAGGAGCTGAGCAGCTCCTTTAGTGCCAGACTTAGACACCCAGTCTGTAAGAAGGAGCGTTACCGCAGGTCATTCATTCCTGCTGCTATCAGATTTTACAATGCTGCACTGTAACTGCAACTGTGACCATAACTGTAATATTTAATGTGCAATAACCAGGGTGCAATAATCTATTTAATACACTGTCCTACAACCCGTGCAATAATCCTGATGTAGTGACTTCTGCTGCTATCAACACTTGAACATAAGTCAGTACACATGTATGTATGTATGTACAAATGTATACAATGTATATGCACGTACATACGCGTAGGTGCGTATGTAAGTAGGCGCATAGATATATGTATATATTTAAGTATATAGATATATATATATATATATATATAGACCACTAAGAATGTAAATGAGACATTTACATTCCTATTTCCTTTTTTGTATTTTTTGTTTTTGGTATTCTTTTGATCCATTGTAGATATGAAGATTCACTGTATATAACTGAATGCACCTTCCCTACTCTGCACCTTCTTGTATGAGCCGATGTGACGAGTGAATTTCTCCATTGTGAGATCAATAAAGACTATCTTATCTTATCTTATCTTAAAATGACTTGGATTTAACAAACCAACATACCCAGAGAGCCAGCACAAAGGTAAACCCAATAAATGAAATAACCAGTATTATCTTTAATGCAGGATATCATTATATTTCAAGTTTATATATGGTGATTTTAAGAACACTGAGCAAGATAGCTTCATAAATATTAATATATGTAAGATGACACCCAATAAGGACATCGCCGACATCTGGGATTCAGGCAGTACACTCCACTTTTACCTGGTAGTAATTACTCTTGAAAACATGTTTGAAGACACAGCTACAAAGTACCTACCTTCACTTTTTTTCCATCAATGTCCAGGGTTCGAACAGTGAAGTCGACCCCGATGGTGTTCTGCTGCTTCTCTATGAATATACCCGACTTGAACCTCTGCACCATGCAGGTCTTTCCAACATCTGAGTCCCCGACCAGGACGATTTTAAAAAGAAAGTCAAAGGAGTCCTCAACATCCGGCTCAGCAGACTGCATGATGACAAAAAAAAAAAAAAACGGCGGCTGTAACGCAATATCCCAAGGCCTTTGTGCCTCTTTGCAACAGAACTGGTTTCCTCTAAGTTGTGTCAATACAGGAGAGAGTATTTACATAAAGCTCAGTCACATCCTTGTGAGGAAATTTAAGAATCACAAGAATGGTAAAATATCATGAATTGCAGTCCTGGGCTAAATGTGCCGCATTCAGGTTAGAAAAAACAAAAGTCTGTGTGTGCAAAAAAACAAAAACAAAAAAAAAAGATTCAACTGCTTGTTTCTTCTGTCATTCTAACCTAATCTAAAGTGTAAATATGACACACCTAAAAAAACAAATACTCTAGCACACATATTCCTTTCTTGTGAACAAGTAAAGCTTAAAATACGAAATCAGTTGCATGATGACTACGTCAACACGACTCTGTCAGCTACTCTCCTGAAGTACCTTTGCCCTTTAGACTGTTACTTGCCGTCCTTCTACTCTAGTCTCTTTCACTCTGGGAACCTTTAAGACACGCCTCCTACCTGTCTTGGCAAATGTGACCTCCAGTTCCCAGCCCACTTGCACCACTGCATCTTGGGATATTGGTTTTCTGTTCAAGGTCTATAGAGGTTGCAGTACCTGAAAGAGGCAGATATAAACCTCAGTGATCTGAGACCCATTACCAAAAGTTTCCCCCCCCCCCCCCCCCAATACGGTGTTAAAAACTCTGCCATCAGAAGAGACAATGGACAGGAGTTACAGTGGCTTGTTACAACCGTAAATTGAAGTAGGATCTCATCTGATAGACCAACACAAGCTAAGCTATTTCTTTAGGTAAATAGTTTGTATTCAGCTCACTGAATACAGTGAGCTGAATACAGAAAAAGGTGACCTGATTAGAGAACAAAGACTGAACTCTTTGGCCTATATTAAAATTGCTATACCCTTTTTTTTTTACATGTTGGTGGTAGCAGCATGCTGTGGGGAACAATGGATGGAGTTTAACACGGAGAACAGAAAACTTACAGTATAAGAGGCTCCAATAGACTTAACAGGAACAACAAAACAGGAACGTACAACTCATGTACACGCTTCAATCCACCAGCTTCATGTCACAGGATTTTAAAATTTTGCTACTGGTTTTTGAGTGTCTAAATGGTCTTGCCCTAATCTATTTAAAGGATCTCATACAACACCATGCATTCACAAGAACACATATACTCCAAAATTGTGGAATCTACTGATTTATATAAATTGCTCATAATTTCAACACTTTTAACGACTCAGCTGTACTCCTTGGCTTTTGAATAAAATAAACCTTGATATCGTAACTATTTTTATTTCTGCATTATTTTTAACTCATCTTAAACTAATTATTTCATATATTATTTTAATATCTTGTGTATGTTCTCTCTTCATTTTAAATACTATGAATTATTCTGGGCTGGCCGTGTAGCACTTTGGTGCAGCATGTTTGTTGTAAAGTCCTATATGAATGAACTTGACAATGACAAGTTGACTTGATACTGGGCAAGCGAACACCCAGAGTTTTAATAGAAGGGTTACCGTGAAAATATAATCCATGTGTTGTGATGAACCAAAGCCCAGACCTAAATCCAATTGAGAATCTCAGCGAAGGCTTGAAAATTAATGTTCATAGAGACTCTCCATCCAATCTGACTGACCCTCGGCAATTTAGCAAAAGTCAAAAAATTTAGTGTCGAGATATGTAGAGCTGATGGACTCATATACCAGAACACTTGCAACTGCAATTTCAACAAAAAATAGTGAGAGGGGCTTAATACAAATGTATGGCAGACGTTTTAGATTTTTATTTGAACAGAAAACGTCATTTTTCTATGGGTTTACAAGTATGCACTAATTCATGTTGGTCAATCACCTAAACCCTCCAAAAAAAGAACAGTGGAAAGTTAAAAATATATATATTTTCAAAGGCACTTTAAATACATCACATTTTATAAGGCTCATTGTGTAAATTAACAACACGGAAAGATTTAAAACTAATCCTGCAACATTGTCTTTGTAAGAGTCTGCTAATGCCCAGAGCTTCTCTTTAGTTTGCAGAAATGCCCTACATTAAAGACCCCCTGGCTGACTGCTGTCAAATAACACATTCCACAGCAGCTGACAACATACAGAGAAACAGAGAGACTAAAACGCAACAGCCAAAACGTAAAACAGCATTTAACCACGAGCAATTCAAAATAAAGTATAATTGAAATAATTTTTACCTCAGGCTTCACGCATTGGCATCACAGTCAGATGCTAACCCAGAATGAGTTATTCTGCTCTGAATCAATTCCTCTCTCTCTATCTCTCTCCCTCCCTCTCTGTCCACCCCCACACTCGTTTCTGTCGTCATCTCAGCCCACAGAAGAACAAGGCACAGCTGGACCCAGAACAATGTGTGAGTGTGAGGGCCACTTGGGCCGAACCTGGGTCTATCTTTGGCTGTGACAAGCGGATACCTGTTTCCACACAACAGGTTTCTGTTGTGTGGTCATCGCATCATGAAAAGCAGAGGGAAATGTGGTTTTGTTAGCCACTTGGAGATACAAATAAGAGTAGTCAGCAGCTGATCATACTTATTTTTCTTCAACAGGAATCCACCGATCCTTTAATACAGTTTTTTTTCTTTTAAACATGACATAGTTGTAAATGTAGTCACAATTTCTAAGAAACTGAGGGATAAAACCGACATTAAGCATCAATACTCAAAATAAATCATCTTTACAAAGCTCTGTGAAGTTATTTTAAAAAACTAATTCAAATGTATTTAAGACAAGTGACTGCATTAGAAAATGATAAATACAGCAACAAGTCCTGAACCATCTGAAAGAACACAAGTTCATGACTCAGCTGAGATTCATTCAAAGAGCTGTGCTGGTTTACATGAGTCATGGCGCTGTCTAAGCTCTCTGCATCACAGCTGTTTGTGTCATCTTCTGTAAAGAAAATGTGCTGCGCTTGGAGTGTTTCTTTGATTAAAAGCAGTGCATGGGCTCTGCTGGGTTTTTTTCTTCTTTTGAGGTTTCCTGCCAGATGTCTTCTTTGGAGATGTTTCTGAAGGAGGCACGTGAATCGGCTTCCAGGGGATGGGATTGCAGAAGCTGGGTGCTGGGTACGATCTCTCATAGGGACCTGAGTGAAAACAATCCAACACAATTATTACATGACGAGCTTTATAAAAAATAATTAAACCAATGTAGCTTACAGTTAATATTATTGATGTTAGACAAATCAACAATTTTCATAATACAAGTGACTTAAACGTATAGTGGACAATTTTTCAGAAAATATAGTTAAGGCATATCTTAGTCACTTTTTGAACAACAGCGCAAGCGATAGTGTAAAAGAAATCCACTCTGGTCTTGCTTCTTTCTTCTGAGGCCTTCCACTTCTTCTCAGAAACTTCTAATACACTTACTGTATTTTTCGGATTATAAGGTGCACTTAAAATCTTTAAATCTTCTCAAAAATTGATGGTGCGATTTATAGTCCTGTGTGCCTTATATATGATTACCATTGTGCTTACTGACCGATTCAATGTGGTAATATCCGCTCAAAAATCAGTTCAAATGTGTAAGTACAACTTTGGTAAACAACAAAGCCGCTCCGCTCAATGGATATTCGAAGCATTACGGTACACTGTGTCACTACCTGATCGGACCCCTGAGCTGTCTACAAGACTGCCTGACTGTAATGTCGAATCTAGAAGTGCATTCATGTAAAGGCCCCCACATACTCGGGTGGAGGTCCACGCGTACTCGAAGCGTACTCAAGGCACGGACTCTGCGCATACAGGTACGTGTCACACTATTAACTTCTCGGAGGCAAGAAGTCTTTACATCAAACTGTCTTAAATGTGACACGGAGCTT
The DNA here is from genome assembly GCA_037039145.1 of Fundulus diaphanus. Taxonomy (NCBI): domain Eukaryota; kingdom Metazoa; phylum Chordata; class Actinopteri; order Cyprinodontiformes; family Fundulidae; genus Fundulus; species Fundulus diaphanus. The sequence continues at coordinate 14,795,388 of CM073134.1, read as the reverse complement.
GATACACTGAGCTGCTCCAAGCAGGCGGTCGCAAAGACCTGCGGCATCACAGTCCCTCTCTGTTCTCACTGACAGGTGTGCGGTGGGAGCCTGCTGGAAAAGAAACGGCTCTAGGTGCTCAGCTAGCTAATCACACATTTTACCATCCGTTCCACCACTTCGTCCCACTGGCAGAAAGTGTGGGAATTGTAGGGATTTGCCACAAGAAATGTAGGCAACAGTACGCTCGACTATGGAGGGTAAAACGTCTGCGGAGAGTCAGCGCGGAGTCCACCAAGCTCACAGTATGCGCACAGTACGGCTGAATATGAGGGAGCCTTTAGGTAGCCCGCACCCTGAGTACATGCTAGCAACAATACACCTAGTAAGTTAATTCAATATAAAAGTTACATTTATTTTGGCCTTATGTTAGAAACAGGGCAGTGTAGTCCAACTTCTCTGTCCTTCCGACAGAGATGGATAGAGAGCCGTGTAGGTGAAGGAGTGATATTACACACCTGGGAATAATATTTAGTGAGCCTTATAATCCGGTGCGCCTTATGGTCTGAAAAATACAGTAGTTTCTTTCGACTCTCAGCCATTTACAAAGTATATGGTAAGAGCAGTGGAAGTATACCGAACGGCTGAAACCGAAGCTCACTGGATACATAAACACTAGAAATGCGCATGCGCAGCCAGCAAAAGGGTATGCCACAATGATTGGCATGTGGGACAACCAATAGATAAGATGATTCCCCCCAGAACCTAAAGCTGAAAAAATACTATACTTTAAATAACTTACTTTTAGGGTAAGAATGTGTTTTGGGACTAGCTCTGGTTTTCTCGTTGGTTTTTGTCAGCCACTCTTTAAACTTCTCCTCTGCCTTATTGCGGCGTTCTCTTTCCTGTTCCTCCTTCATGGCAGCTTCCATCTGTTAAATAAAATTTCAAAAATGTTTTACTATACTTTCTTACGCTTTTTGAAAAACAAAAACAAAAAAACAAATATGACCTTCTCCTTCTTTTCCTTTTCAAGTTTTTCTTGGTTCTTCTTCTGCAGCCAGTCTTGGTATTTTTGCTGGGCTTTTCGTTCAATCTCCCTTTGTTTTTCCTGCTGCCTCAGCATCTCTTCCTCCTCTTCCTTCTGCTTCACCAGTTGCTCACGCCTTTCCTTGTGGTAAAATAGATTTTTAAAAGAAATACTGAATTTATTCCGTTTTTACACAATTCAATGTCACAATTCTATACTTTTCCCAAGTCAAATTTCCAAAGTTGTCAGCCCCATTTTGTAAATTCCTGAATCATAAATACAAAAGGTTCACCACATGTTTTTCACAAGTTTCAGGCTAAACGTAAAACCCTTAAAACAAAACAAAGGAAAATGACAAACAGATGGATGAACTAATGCTAGGATGGCTGGTAATGAACAGACAGATGTAGATGGATGGTTGGATACAATGTATAAACAATTGTATCTCGAATGAAGCCTGGAAATACTACATATTTTATAACAAAACTCATGTCTTTTACCTACATAATCAGACATGAAAAACATTTAATCAAATGTATTCATATGTTAATAATGATTAATCTAACTAATCAAATGGCCTTCTTCCCAGCCTCTGTTAGTACTCACAATTTAGGCCCCTTCCCACTGCAGGTAAATGTGGCCTAAATCTGATTTTTTTTGCAGGTCAAGTGACCCGGTCAGACGTTTTGGAACCAGTGGGAATGCTCAGATCTGGCCCAAATTTGATCTTTTCAAGTCACATTTAAGCCAATTCCATATGTGGTCCTGATTTGGATCTGATCTTTTTGAATGTGACTCCAGTGGGAACGACCAAGGGGGATTTAATGAGTCTTTTACGTCACTTTCAATCGACACGTGTCACAACTTTGCACCAGCAATAGCTAGAGGTGATAGCAAGACAGATGGCAGCTGCCTGCTACAGCGCTGCTCAGTGAAGGGACAGCGAGATTTTAGACCTCAGGAAAACTTCCACCCAAGACGGTCCGTAAAAGCCATTTATTGTGTCGGCACCTGCTGACACAATAAATAGCTTCCATTGGCACTTCGATCGATAAAACTTATTTCTTCCATGTTTCTGGACCAAAGCGGGCATCATGAAGTCATTAATATTGTTCTTTTGCGCATGTGGGTCAGTTTGGAGCTGCAAACAATTCTCACTGAAGTCAGATATAGACAGCATTTTTACAAGTAATAGGAAAGACCTCACCAAAAAAAAAAGAAAAAAAAAATCGGATTTCAGAAAAAAATCGGAAGAGAGTATTAAGACCTGCAGTGGGAATGTAACCTTAGTCATCCTAAAACACATTTTCCTTACTTGGTCCCTTTTAATCTTTAACCATTCATGGATCTTTTTTTCCATGACAAGCTTCTTCTGCTCTCGTTCCCTTTCTTGTTGTTCTTCTTTTTCTCTGAGTAAGCGTTCCTGCATTATAAGACATTAAGATCTTTATTTTGAAATTTAACAGTAGTTCTGTGATACCACTTTCTAAATAGAAGATTGAGTAGAAGGGTGTTACTTTTAATATATGAATCAACATTAAAAGAAAAATCCTCTTGCCTCTTCTGCTTTCTTTTCCAGCCTAAGACGATCCTTCTTGGCTTTGCACAGCAGCCACATCTCCCATGCACTAAGTGGAGGTGAACCTGCAGGCTCTATTAGTGCATTGAACTTCTGCTTTACATGGGTTCTGGACAGCTCAGATCTAAAAAAAAAAAAAAAAAGAAGAAGTTATAAATAGGTGAAAATACGATCTAAAGTATCCACACAAAAAACGTGTTTGACCTGGATCAGTACCTAGCCAGTGATGCGCTGAGTCTCGAGCCCTCGCTGTGCCTGGGTGAAGTCTGCGGAGAAAGAATTGACCCCAGCTCTTCTTCATCGCTGTCGAAGCTGTCATGATAGATAGGAGAAAGCAGCGAAAACGTGTCTTCATCGTCAGACACAACGCCGTTATCCAACCCTTTGGCTGTGTGGCGGTTTTTATCCTGGCTGGTCTTGATGGGAGTCGAGCTGAAGCCCTCGGAAGCAGAAGCAGGAAACTTGGGCATCTTCCCAACAGACATTACTAGCCGATGTCTGCGTCTAAACACGCAAATGACAGAACAGTGGTTTTATTTACACTCTTTTTAAAATCAGAATCTGGTTTGCAAATCTTTGACTATGTAAAATGGAAACGCCTGACAATATCCAAATACCCAATGCTATACTATTGTTTACTACAGATCCGTTAACAGTTAGCAACATTGAGCTAGTCAGCTAACTTTAGCATTAGCATGAGTAGTTTTCTAACGTGAGCGATAAGCACCAAAAAGCTAAATCTATGTGTTTATTGCGTCTATCTTTGAAAGTAACAAGCAACTTGTTGTAAAAAAAAAAAAGTTTACCTTTGGAATATAGTTAGGAAATGTCTCTTTCTTGCTGTTGTGGTTATCCAGGTGGGCTGGAACCGATTTAACTACGGGTTCTTTTTCCCATGATACACCGCGCCCCCGAATCCGGCTGGACGCCGTGAGTTACCATGGTGACGTTGTTTGCGTTGCTCTGGGTTGTACAACATAACCGGTATGGAGCTAGAAGAGTCTCAGCGGCTCAGCCAGGACTTGTAAACAATTGAAACTACTAGTAAAAGAAAGCTTGTTTACATTCATCATTGATTGCTGGGACACGATTATTGCATTTGGCAATTCTATATCCATCAAAACCTCAAAATCAGGCCTTTTTTCAGGGTTTTGCTAGTTTTCGTTCTTGCTAAAGCTTGCATTTTATTTATTTATTGTTTTTAATTGTAGTCTGGCTTAGTGACAACACTACAGATAAATCTAAAAAAAAATCGAAATTAGAATAATGTGGAAAAAGTTAGATTTTTTAAATCTTTCAATTCAGAAAAAGAAACAGAAATAAATGTTCAAAATATTTCAGTTCCATTCCATTCAAAAATACTTTATTAATCCCAAAGGGAAAATCCCTGTATGTGTAATAATCCATAAAATACATGAGTAATACTTTCTGAAACAAGTCACTAAAAATATCGAACTCTTTCACAATATTCTAATTTTCTTAGTTGTAGCTGTAAATCAGTAAAAAGTGTTTGCCATATATTTAAAATCCAAATTAATAAAATAAATTGCTTTGATATGTTTTACCCTTTAAGAACTTATCTTTCCCTTGACTAAAAACAATTATCAAGTTGACAATTATCAACTATTAACATAAAGGTTTCAAAAACATATCCTTAAACAAATGTTGTGTACACATAGTTTACACATTATATTTTTTAGTAGCTCTTCTACTACTTTTAATATTAATATTTTATTTCAGTGTCATTAAAAGTGGTCGAAATATAATCAGAAGATAAAACATGAGCAATAAATATTTTAGCAACGGGGACGATACTTCTGCTCTTTTGTTTTGCTGTAATTCAGAGTAATTCTTCCTATAATCAACATCTTACCGCATTTAACAACTTCATGGTAGTGTTTAAAAGAAATAACATTTGTTGCCCTGTTTATTTGAAATTATTAGATAAAATACAAAATAATAAGTATCCTGTTTTTGTGTTTTTCTTTTGGTTTCTATTCCTTGTCACAGAATACCAGTATGTTTTATGTTCACATTTCAGAATTAGCTTTATTAGACAATGATTGTGCACAGTCAAGGAATTAAACCTGAATTTTAACACTTGGTGCATATTTTTGCTGTAAATATATAAACAGTATATAGGTTGGGTTTTTTTTGTTTTGTTTTATTTTGTTTTTGACTAACTGAAAAAAGTCTGAACAGATCTCCGTCAACAGTGGTTCCTATCCCCTGCGCTCATCAGGTGAGAGGCGGGGTGCACCATGGACAGGTTGCCAGACCATCACAGGGCAACAGAGACACAAAAGTATTCATGCACAAACTCACAGCTAATAGCAATTTTAAGAGGCCAGTCAACCTAACTGTCATGTTTTTGGATTGTGGGAAGAATCCAGAGTACCCAGAAAGAACCCACACATAGACAGGGAGAACATGCAAACTCCATGCAGAACGACCCCATAGCCAGGATTTTAACCCAGGACCTTCTTGCTGTAAGTAAACAATGCTACAAACTTTATTGCTGTGCACAAATCACTATATTGTTAAATTGTTTCTTTTTAGATCAGTTACTCTTCTGTGATTTAAATTAAAGCTGAACTTTTTTAAATTAATGCTCACACGCCATCTGTTTTTTCTGATCTGTGCCTGCCAAGGCGATGCTTTATTTCTGCTTCTCAGACTCATCAGTTTATGGGGATAAAAAGTTGTTTGTCTCACCGTCCTGATGTAGTTGTAGTTAAGCTGCACTCCGTCTGACTTCAATCTAACGTTTTGAGTCTAATTACCAGCAGCTCACTCTAAATGAGCTCGCTCGCTGAGGTTCATTTTTAACAGGGAGATGTGACATTTGGAGCCACTTTGCGACAACCTGCAGCACAGGTTCATTTATTGTTGTATTTTATCTTTGTTGTAGCTTTTTTTTTTTTTCTAGCTAAAGGAACCTGATTCAAAAAGTATGCCAAAATAGCCAAAGGTTCTCCAGTATCTTTACAAACTAAAGTTATGAGCAATGTGCATTTGGATGACAATACAAAAGGAGTGATTAACCTTTTAGGTGACCTTAGGAAAAAGTTCGCTTTGGACATTCTTCACACATGGATATTTTTATTTTTTGCATAATACAGGAATAGCTGGGATATTCAGTTTACAGATCATTAATATTTTGAAAAGTATTTTGAACTCTGTTTTGAAATTTGTTTCAAAGCTTGTATTTTCTACATATATGACTTAAAGTCTCGGATAAATGATGGGCAGGGGGACCAAGTAATTGCAAATGTTCAACTAATTTGTAATAAATGAGTTGAAGACGGTAGTTCTAAACTGGGACTTTTCGTATAAGAGTCTAAAAAAAATTAAAATCGGAGATCTTCTCTAAACAGCTCCCATCCCTCACTCCTTGATGCAATTTTGCACAATGTGTCAGATTCCCATAAATCAACCACAGTTCTGAGTAAGATGATAACACAGGAGAAGCCGGCACCAACACAGACAGAATGAGTCTGCTTTGTCTGTACTTCAACTCAGGAGTCACACCAGGTTGCAGGATTCCAGCTCTGCTCTCTGATGGTTGTGATCCACAAGAAGATGAGTTCTCATTAAGGATGAGCTGGATCAGTACTGCCAGTGCTCAACCAACGAAGCAGCATTGGAATCACCATGCTGGTGGAATGGTGGCAGGAGAACTGAAAAGAGTGCCGGACGGCAGGGGGAGAGTGCAACAGTTCTTCCGGACTCCTCCTCTGGACCAAAGACCACAGAAGAAGTCTCGCAAGAAGCTCCAAGTTGTCATCTGTGTACTGCTTGTGGAGCTGTGTGAGAGGTTTACATTCTTTGGGATTGTATGTAACATGATTCTGTTCTGCACTGTGAAGCTGGGCTACGACAACTACCTGGCTGCGACCGTCAACCTGTGCTTCGTAGGAGCCAGCACCCTGACCCCTGTTCTGGTTGGGTGGTTTGCAGAGACCTACTTAGGAAGGACTAAGGTCCTGTATTTGTGTGCTTTTCTCCATTTCTTTGGTAAGAGAGCTGTTATTTATTGCTCAGTTGATTGGTATAATACAAAAAACAAAAGACAGCTTTTTTTTGTTTTAGTATTTTCCATAGTAATTGCTGTTAACATTTTCAAGCCAAATGAGGTAAAGCCAAGTTAATTTATTTTGCCTTTACCGAATATTTATTTGGAGACTAAAACTGAATAACAATTGTGTAATGTCTTCCTTTAATGCATATTTGACCCTCACCTTGGTGAGCAAATGTTTTAACCCACTCTTAATATCTTTATACTTTAGTTCAAATAAGATGGATTTAAGCTGAATCTTTTAATGTGGTGTCAATTAAAAGCTCTCCAGGCTTTCTGAAGGTCTCTCACAGATTTTCTTGGGAGTTTGGCTGTTTTTTCACACCTTTTTGTTCAAGTCTTTGTGCCTTATCATCCCAGCATATTGTAGAGTGTGTAAAGTTTTAAATTTTTTCCTCTCATTACCATTTTCCATATTGCATGTGGTGTTCAGTTAAACTCATGTTCTAGTCCAGTTGTTTTTGTCTTGTTTGAATTGTTTTAACCCTATTTGTTATTGCAGTCACTGTAAATTTAGGCTAATTTTGGTAAATAGCTAAAAAACAGTAACCTTCAGGTCTATTGATATATAGGAATTACAGCTAAGTGTTACTCTAGAGATTCTGTATAAATCAATAATTTCTTACTGTTGGATTATGTTTCCACTGAAAAAATTTACTAAAATTAAAAGCTGGATTTTTCTTGTTATTGTTTTTTTTATTATTATTATTATTACATAAAGCGAAAGCATAAAATGGGAAGTAATTTCAAGTCTTGTTACACATCTTTACCAGGGGTGCCAATAGTATTAAAAGCATTTCTTTACTTAAATCTTAATAGATTTAAGTAAAGAAATGAGCCAAAGGAATTAGGGGCTGCTAGTGACAAAGGCATTGCTGTTTGTTGGTTGTGGATTAACACAACACTGGATCATCCCTTGGGTTTTTGAGCCTTTTAATATCGCAATCAATTATTGTCCTTGACTAAACACATACATTCTTTCTTCAATTGTAGATTATTAGTAGATATCACAGTAACAGTTATTAGAAAGTCTCTTTTTGAAAGCTTTTTGTGAAGACGAAAAGATGACCCAAGGTTTTTGAACAGCGCTGTAATTGTGGTCTACCCTATAGGCACAGCCATGCTGCCAGTGGTTGCGTTTCCATTTGAAGACTTCTACATTGACACTCATCACATGACCCACAAGCTGGACCCCATGGAGCAGCAGGTCTTGTTTTACATGGGCCTCCTGGCCGCCGCGCTGGGCATCGGTGGCATCAGGGCCATCCTCTGTCCAATGGGAGCCTACAGCCTGCAGAGCTACAACCAGCACCAGCTCCTGTCGTTCTTCAACTGGTGGGTGAAGTGGTTTTACTGATGTGGTTCGAAACGGCAAGCAAAAGCATACGTTTCTTACTTTAGTTAAACTGACTCATCATTCAAAATGTCTTGCACTGAAAACGTTGCCTGAATAAATATCAGTTCTATTAGCACATGCTTGCAGTAAAACCAAATTACTTTTGTGCCACTCATCAGTTTGTTGGAGTAACTGAATTAAATTAATTGCTTTAATATAATTTGTTGTTGTATTCAGGTTCTACTGGTTAGTGAATCTGAATTCCACTGTCGTGTTTCTGGGCATCGCTTACATCCAGCAGTCTGTGGCCCAAAATCTGGTCTTCCTCATCCCTTTCACCTCTGTGCTGTTGGCTCTCATCGCCATCCACATGATGCGAAATAAACTCACCTACAAACCCAAGAGAGGTATAACAGCACCCACATTTATTGGCACTCCTGGTATAGAAGTGGAAAACCTAAAATAAATTAATCGTTCATTGGCTTAGCATAATCTTACTCTGAAAAATGTAACCTTTAAATTGAGCACATTTATTCAGTAAGCATGTGAATAAACACAGACATAGTAACACAACTGTTGTTACCAACCAACCCCTTTTTAATAAAAAAAGGTATCTGATGCATTTTTTCTTTTTCTTTTTCTTTTTTGAAACAACTGGATATTTCAAATGAAAATCCTGATGGAGCCTACCAATTAACTCAAATGGGGTCAGCACTGTGTCTTTTGGAAGGGCGCTGACCTGAAACATATAGTCACGTTACCACAGAATTGGTTCCTCAGACACATAATCACCTTACCTTCATGGCTTTCTCAGTCCCCCATCTAAATCCTAGAAAACCTGTAAGGAAAATTGAAGAGAGGACCCAGATTTCTAGAGGATCTAGAGAGATTGTGCAAAGAGGGATGGTCAAGGATCCCTCTCTCTGTCTGCTCCAGCATTATAAAAATCTAGTAGGAGAAGTAGTGTCCTATTGGCAAAAAGATATTTTACAAAGTCTTGATGATTAGAGGTTGGATTTTTCAAGAGTTTTCAAGAAGAAAATTCTACTGTGGAAATTTAATTTAGGGTCCCAATAAATGTAGAGGGCGATGTAAAAATCAACATGGTCTAAAAGAGCACATGTGGGAACAAATGAAACACAAAACACTTATGTTAGTCTTGCTCCCTGTTGGGACTGGTTTCAGGTGGATCCTTACTGACCACACTGGGTGTTTTCCTGAACTCCTTCAAAATGTGCTGCCTCCGGCATCGTCACCTAAGTGGAGATGTGGTGTCCTGGCTGGACCGGGCCAAAGAGAACAACGGTGGGCGGTACAGTGAGACCCATGTGGAAAATGTCAAAGTCTTGGCAAAGCTCTTTCCTCTCTATGGGCTTCAGCTGCTTTATAGAGTCTGCGTCACACAGGCACGTCATGATGCACACTTTTCAACCTTTAATGTTGTTTTATAAATTGCAAAGAGGTTGAGGAGATATTCTTCCACAGATTCCCTCAGGTTATTACATACAGACCATGAACTCCAACCTCCACCTGAATGGTCTTCTGCTGCCCATTGGAGCTATGAACGTCATCAGCATCCTACCTCTGCTACTCTTGGCCCCACTGATGGAGTTTGTGACAACTTACTTCCTCTCTATGGAGAAAACTCCACTGGCACCTGCAAAAGTCATAAGTAAGTCCAAGTAATCTATACCTTTGATGCAACTTCACCAAAATGTTCTCACATTTTTCTCATCTCGCTCCTTTTGAAACCACATCCCTCATTTGCAGCCCTCTTTTTCCATTATACCACCCTGTCCATCCTCCCCTTCCAGCTTTGGGCCATGCATGTGCTGCTGTCTCTGTCCTGGTTGCAGGTTTGGTGGAGCTACACAGGAAGGCCTACCCTGTGGTGGAGCAGACCCTGTCCGGGAAGGTTCTGCATGTGTCATCCATGCCGTGTTTCCACCTGGCTCCTCAGTACATCCTGCTTGGTGTAGCTGAGGCCCTCGTCACTCCTGCCTGTGAGTAAAACGTCGCTGTTTGAGTCTTAAAATTTCCTTAAAGACTTAAACTTCATCAGACAGACGTGTGTTGGTCTCTTGTTCTGTGACAGGTTCCCTCATATCTTTCCAGTTGATCCCAAGCCACATCAGGGGGATCTCCCTGCACTTCCTCACTCTATCCTATGGAGGGGGCTGCTTGCTTGGTGCCTTCATCATTCAGCTGGTGTACTTTTGCTCTGGAGGTAGAAACAAAAACTACCCACATCCATGTGCATGTTCAGAAATTAGAATGTACGATAAAATGAAACTTATTTCTGTAATTCAATTAAGGAAGTGAAACCTATTCAACTAATTCATCACACACTCAGGGATATTTAGTAAATGTAGATGATTTTAACTTACAGCTAATACAACTCAAACCTCATTTAGATTAAGACCACCAAAAACAGTATTTTCAATACTGAAATGCTATTTTATATTCTGTGAACATTCTCAGTTATCTAGGTCATTGCAGCAGCAAACAGACTTAAATCAGAGGCAAACGGACTTTCGCTCAGTTCTTCCAGGAAACGTTTCAACACCTATGTTGATGAAGATTCTCAGGCATCCAGGTCATGATCAATCCTGGCTCAGGCAAATGATGAGGACTCTTTTGAGGACCAAAATGTTCACATTTTGGACAGAGGAGACAGATGGTTTGAGAGAGGGGTGAAGGAAGCCATTTACGTAAAGTGAGAGAAAAAAAACTTTAAACAGAGGAGGGGTCAGGTTTCAACTTTCAAAAACTTACAACACAGCTATAGGTTTGATTCCTGCCAAGTTTCACCTCAATTCACACCTCCATGCATGGGACCACAACATTCCTCCTGTGAGCCAGGCAAACGATGAGCCTAACAACTCTCCATTGTGAGGAGTGACCAGTTCCAGGTGAATATACATGCGAATCTAAGCTCTAACGAGGCCTCGCCAGCAGGTCTATAAAGCTTAGAACGCCACACTACTCCAGACATTTTGAATTGAGAAAGCTTCCTCGAAACGTCTTCAGCTTCAGAATAGAAGTCCAGTTGTTTTATTTTTTAACCTTTTTTTGTTTTGACACCTATCCAGGAGTCTTTGTGAATTCTGGTGGCTCACATTTGAGCAACCTGCAGTTGGTGTACTGCTGTTTTTAACGGACATGGAGGCCCATCCTCCTAAATGCATTCCAAGTCAATGACCCACCCATCACTGTCCTGGGTTGTTAGAAGCTATTGCTTGGTGTGAGTGGAGTACTTGGTCACCTGAATGATGATGAGACTGCTGATGTAATCTCTTTGGAATGTATTGGAGGACCAAGCTGTAAATACTTTGGGAGTTGGAAATGCAATCCTCTTCCTTTTATATTCATTTCATGACCTATATGATCATGGTAGTGCTAGCTTGACTGGTTTATCCATCCATTCATCCATTTTCCTACACGATTATCCCTGTTGGGGTCGTGAGGGGTTGCTGGTGCCTATCTCCAGCTGTCAATGGGCGAGAGGCGGGGTACACCCTGGACAGGTCGCCAGTCTGTCGCAGGGCGACAGTGGTTCAGTGGATGTTATTGAAGTTGCTAAAGAAAGTGGCTGTTCACGGACAGTGGTATACAAGCATATTAATGGAAAATGTTGTGGAAGGACAATTGTTGTTGGTGAAGATTCTCAGTTGGAAGGACAACTGTTTCTAAGCTGTCCAAAGATCCATTAGAGATTAATCTAAAGAAGAAAGTAGATTCTGCATTTCAATTTGGACAATCAAGGTCCCAGAATCTGGAAGAAGAGAGAAAAAACAAAGAATTCAAGTTTCTTCAGGGCCAGTGTGAGCTTTCCATAGTCTGAGATCATTTGGGGAGCAATGCTATCTGCTGCTGTTGGTCCACAGGTTAAGGACCATGGTGTGATTGGTTTGCAGCTAATTTGCATAACTATCTTTCCTGTCAAGAGGAAGATGAGAGACACCAGAACCAACAATGCAAATGAGCTGATGGGCTTGATTAACACCTTAGCAAAGCCACAGGTGGATTCACTTCATGTCTAGCTGACATTTCTATCTTATTGTTGTTGTGAAATATTCAAATTTTGTGAAAATCACTACCACAATAATCAAAATATAAAAATAAACACAAAATATCACTCAGTGACAATTCATTCTGTATGAACTACTTTTTGAATTGCAAAGATCTTCTGACATCTTCTGACACCAAATGGTGACCCGAGAATCTTTCAATGCCAAAACAGGTAACTTCTACCCAAACTCTCTGCATGATGGGAATCTTGAGATATTCTTCTTCCTTCTGGCCTCATTGATGGCAATAAATACTCTCCTGTTCTGGAGACTATCATACAGGTACAGTATTATCCCTACAGCACAGGTTGCATTGAAGTTACAATGGTTTTAACTCATGTGAAGGAAAATGATGGTGCTTCTAAAAGTGTCTCTTCTTGTTTTTTAGGTACATGGACCTGAGTGTTCAGGGTAAACAACTGAGCAACAGCTCCTTGTCTGAGAAGCTGCTGCATTATAAGGCTACACTGCGCTTCTACGACACTGTAGAACATCTTTCTACTGACTCTGTTCTATAACTGCCTTTACTTAAATCCTGTTAGTGGTGCTGGCACTGCATATTTATGTGTCAATAATGTATAAAAGGATGTTTTGTAAAGTAAAATCTGTAGGCACAAGTCCTGAAGCCTCAATATTTTTTTTGACTTTGCAGAAATTTATCATATTTCTTAAATGGATGTTATAAAAGACAGTTTGAGTTGAATTTGACAAAGTCAAAAGCTAAAAAATATATATATGCATATTACAACAAATAATAATCCAAAGGTATCCTGTATTGAGGTTTATCATTTGAATCAACCGAAATTGTAAAGACATTACCATAAGCATTAAAAGTTAATAAAAGGCTTTTTTTAAATAGAAATGATTCAATTAAATGTGGATAAAGAATCTCAGAGAAACAGCCCATAAATAATAATAATAATAATAATAATACATTTTTGCAACAATCAACTGACTACAAAAAAATACATGGTCAAAACTGTTGAATGCTGCACTGAGCTCCAATAATACTGGCACTGTGGGAGGTGAGTGATAATTTTCAATTCAATTCAATTCAATTTTATTTATATAGGGCCAATTCATGAAACATGTCATCTCAAGGCACTTTACAAGTTAGGTTCAATCATATTATACAGATTGGGTCAGATTATACAGATTTGTCAAAAAATGTTCCTATATAAGGAAACCAGTTGATTGCATCAAAGTCCTGACAAGCAGCATTCACTCCTGGAGAAGCGTAGAGCCACAGGGAGAGTCGTCTGCATTGTACATGGCTTTGCTGCAATCCCTCATACTGAGCAAGCATGAAGCCACAGTGGAAAGAAAAAACACCCGTTAACGGGAAGGAAAAACCTCTAGCAGAACCGGGCTCAGTATGAACGGTCATCTGCCTCGACCGACTGGGGGTTACAGAAGACAGAGCAGAGACACAACAAGACAGACAAAAGGCACAGAAGCACACATTGATCTAGTAATCTGTTCTACATTAGATGGTAATAGTCGGTGATCTGTCCTCCCTGGATGATTTCACAGTCAACAGAACGTCAGACCAGGTGTACCTACTATGAAGAAAAAAGAGAGAGAACAAAAAGTTAAAAGCTGAAATGACAACAGTAATTTCAATGTAATGCAATGCAAATCTGGAGAACAGTAGACTGGAGAACAGTAGAAATCAGTAGAGTGAGAAAAGTAGGCCCTGATGTCCTCCAGTAGCCTAAGCCTATAGCAGCATAACTATAGAGGTAGCTCAGGGTAACATGAGCCACTCTAACTATAAGCTTTGTCAAAAAGGAAAGTTTTAAGATTAGTCTTAAAAGTAGACGGGGTGTCTGATGACCATTGTGTCATCAGTAGGACAGAAGGGGAAGCTTGCAAGCCTGAAAACAGAGGTGGCAGAGTCCTGTTGTGTGGCTGTGGTGTGGACTGGTTCACTTAACAAAAGAAATGACATCATAATGAAATAACATGAGATCCTCTAAAGTCAAACTGGTCTGTCAAACGAACAATGGCCCTAACAAACCAGCTACAAAGGGGCTTCAAGGACAAAACATTAAAAGTTTTGAAGTGGCCATCACAAAACTCTGTTCTCAGCCCCATAGAGAATTTGTGAGCAGAGCTGAGAAGGTCTATGCAGGCAAGTCTGCTTACAAACCTGACTCTGTTGGACCAAAATGTAACTCAGAAAATACAATATGTTTGACCCGAGCCATACAGTTTAAAAGACAACTTAAAAAACAACTTTAAAAACAAATTAATGATTCTGGCTTTTACCAAATACTAATACTTTTGTTGATCCCAACTGATATAAAACACAAATGAAGACCGATTTAATGTCACACAGTACAAAAAAGGATTGTGTCATTTTACATGGTGTATAAACATCTGGTTTCTACTGTGTATTGGGACAAAAGGTTTCCAAGTAAAGATTCAGATAATAATAAAAGTGCTGAGGACATTAAAGGCAACACAAAAAGTGAAAGATTGTTAAATGATTTTATTTAATTCATATAAAGTTTTTACAAAATTAAAAAAAATCCAAGTTTGATGATATTAGATCAATATCAATATCAGATGAAAATAGATTTATCATACAAGCTGTATCAGAACGATCTGCTTTTTTTTAGAAAAAGAAAAAAAATGAACATTCAAAAGACAGGGACGTTTTTACTTCATGTCAGAAAGCCTTTTAACCCTTCAATGATTTTTACACTTTAAACCACAAAGTCCATATTATGACGCAGCACAGTGGAACCAAACAGAAAATGTACTTCATTTAAAAACAGAAAAAACTGTTTTGGCAAGTAAGGTAATTTTTCACTTACAGTTCATCATTCTATTTATTACTTTTTTCATCTATTAATTGTGTTTTACAGCTTCTCAGAAAACAGTCACCTAACCTGAAGTTTTGCTGTTTCAGCCATATGTCAGGTTTTGTGTTGGAATCAGACCAAAGCGCAAACAAGAGCTCGAGAGTTGACTGTGGTAGATGAAGAGAATTTTTATTAAAACACAGGCTTACGGAATACATTTACCAGGAAAATGGCGTGTATGATATCAGAACAGTGTAGCATCACAGATGAAGACAGAAGAACCTTCCATCCATTCATCCATTTTCTGACCCGCTTAATCCCTCATGGGGTCACGGGGACAGAAGGACCTGACAATGTGTAAATGCTGGGCTGACACAATATAGGAGGGGAGCCGGGGGATGAGTTAGATCCAATTAACAGAGAGGAAAGAGGGCAGAAAACTGACAGGAGCAGAGGGAGAAGTGAATCTAATAGGGAATAAGATAAGGGGAAATATCGCTACGTTCACACTACCATCAGACTTCTCTCTTAACAAAGCGACCCTTATGCGCAGATAACAGAAGGAGACGTCACATAGCAGGCCAGTTTTCGGAGGTAATGGTGAATGTAATTGTTTCTAGAAGTGTTCAATAAAGTTTTGTTTAAAAAAACTCGAGAAAAAAATGTGGATACAGGCCAACATCTCTCCTTGTTATTATTAGAAAGCTGTTGAGCGATGAGAGCCGACAATATTAAGATCACATCATAGCAAAAAGAAATAAGGTAAGAAGAAAGCAGCACAGCTATTAATAATGGTCTTTTCTGGAGTGTTAACTGCTACTACTTCAGACGCTTTGAGAAAAAAATTCTATATGTCTGGATTAGTACCACATACGGAAGTCGTACGAATTGGATTTTCTTTTCTTCTTGGGGGGGGGGTGGGGGGTGAAAAGATCGGAATAGACCCCTTGCATCTGACGTCACAGTCACGTGATCGGGGGTGCGCGCCTCCATCTTGGTGGGCACGCTAGCCTGACAGCCCGTCTACTACATGACAAAACGGGTGATTTAGAGCGTACTTTTAGTTAGTTTATTTTTGGAATCTAAACAATGCCTACGACTTGTTGTGCTCCCGGTTGCACACAGAGGCATTCCAAATCGTTGGATGTACGTTTCTGTCATTTACCAAAGGATGAGGAAAGAAGAAAGAAATGGATATTTTCAGGCAGTAGGGTGACCACCTGCTAATAAGCCCAAGGGGGGACAAGGGGTATGTTTCTGAGGGACAAAGTGGGACACTGCTTGGCGCGGCGGTGCCCCCACCTCACGGGCAGACTCACTGATAGTGGTTTACACATTTCTAGCACATACCACCTTACATGGTATATTAATAATGCCCTATTCCCATAAACATGTGTAATTGCTGATGTATGCTCAGGAATAGGCCAACCAATGTGTATTTCTTTCTAAATAAAGATTCATAATACGTTGAACATTCAATGAACAGATGCACTTCCAATTCCGATTTACTTTAGCTATTTAATTTTATTTATTTTTCATTACAATTTATTCACTTTAAATAAATTATAATTTAAAATTAAAGGATTAACAGGAATTGTAGTTGCTCTACACCACAGGAACTGTACAAAAGTCTTAACTCACGACTCCAGAGGTTCACAGAACGAGAAGGGGGAGGAAGGATGGTGAACTTGGATGTTGGTAAAGGCAGGCGCAGGAAAAACAAAAAACTGTTCAACATCCTGGGGACACTTTTAGGACTTTGGGGTCACCTTTAGGACTCAAACCTTTTCAAGCCAAAACATGAAGTGGGCAGAATGTTTAGATGTCCACTTATAACATCAGTTTAATCCAAAACATTACAAAATTAACTGACCAGCAATCTAATCACAACGAGCCAACAGCCAGTATGTTTCTGAATCAGATGATTCATCAGCCTACCTTCCATAAGGTCGCCGCTGCATCACTGAAGGCTTCCCTTGGAGCCGCAGCACCAGAGCGCTTCGGCCGTCTCGGTAGAGCCGGTTGATGCAGTCAGGATCCAGCAGCGTGAACGTCGGACTAGTTTTGGCTTGAACGGCCAACAGCCTCCATGAATACCAGGTTATCCTTGTTGATATTTATTAACACCGATTCAACTTTTTCACTGCGGAGGTTCGCCTCGGTAAAGTCGCACTGCCCGCACCAAGTGACGACACGAAACAGGTTAAAATGTCCTCGTACGTTATATGAGGCACTTCTTCATGTCATCCTCTCAGTCATGAATAGTTTGAAGCTGTGGCCATAGTTACTTCGTCGTTCGAAAATAAGGTGGATAGAGCGACCAACTTTTTTTTGAGAAAGCATTGATTATGCGTGACACGGTCTCAATTTGCGGGACGCATGAATTGGGCTTCAAACGCTGTGCGCGCACGCGCTACGCGGGACAGGTGGTCACCCTAGCAGGCAGACACTCCCAATGGACTGGGGGAGCCATCATACTACGAGAGAATTTGCAGTCTACACTTCATCTCCGGTAAATACAACTTAATTCTGCTCTAGTCATTGTTCTACTTAAATAGCGGCGGAGGGGAGGTGGCGATCGCTACACGGACCGGAGAAGCGGCCCGTGTAGCGATCGCTACAGCAGCCGCCGCTGTCTGAAGCAGCAGACAGCGGTGCTGTCTGCTGCGGCGGCTGCTGTAGCGATCGTTACACGGGCCGGAGAAGCGGCCCGTGTAGCGATCGCTACAGCAGCCGCCGCCAGCAGACAGCGGCGCTGTCTGAAGCAGCAGACAGCGGCGCTGTCTGAAGCAGCAGACAGCGGCGGCTGCGGCGGCTGCTGTAGCGATCGCTACACGGGCCGCAAGGGGTTCTGGGTAACGGAGTCACGTGGTTGCAAGGGGTCTATTGGGCCGTTCTCACTGCCATGCAAAAGACAGATGTAGGTAGCATATGGCGAAAAGATTGGATTTGGTTCGTATTTCCTTGCAGGGTGAATGTAGCCTAACTAACGAAGAGCAGAACCAACAAGACAACAAAATAAAGAACAGGAGCTAACAGGAACTGAAACTAATAATCAGAATGCATCATAAATGCTGAAATAACTAAAGAAAGGCGAGGATAAAATAAAGATCTAACAGAACTACTAAAATAATAATGAACATAGCTCACCAGACAGAAACTCAATTACCAGAATATATAATTAACATTGGTGAACCTAAATGGTGCATATTGTCAGTGTTGCTCCTAAATCCACAGTAAACCCAGGATAGAGAGGTTCATCGAAGGTTGTCTGGACTCGGTGCAGCAGCGTGAGCACGCCAGAGCCTGAAATGCTGTAGAAACTCAACTTTCCTTCATTATACTCGAGATGCACACCGACTCTGTGAGACTGAGCCGGAGGAATCAGACCCTTGTGAAGATTATTGTGCCAAAAAGTGCAACCAGAAGGAGAGCAGATCATCTTCCAGGAGAGCTTGTTGTGGCCGAAGCAGCAGTCTTTACTCTGCCCTTTCCTTTGTATGCCTTTATATGACACAGCCACTTCGACGATGCCGCCGTCCCACTCCACCTCCCAGTAGTAGTTTCCTTGAAGGCCGTTTTGGCACATCGATTGGTAAAAGTGAGTGAATCTGTCAGGGTGATCAGGATGAGCCTGGCCCGTTATTCCCCAAGATAGCTCCCTCTTGGTGTTTGTCATGTAAAGACACGCATGCACTGTGTTAGGATCCAGCTCTGGGATGATATCTAGGAGAGAGGATCAATTCACTCATTCAGATGGTGAAACTTTAACATGTTTTGTGGAGATATCTTTATCATGTTACCCACATCTGCTCTTCTTCAACATGTCTTTTCTCGATGTTGATTCGATGTAAGGCTTCCTGAAAATATTCAACACTAACAAGTGCAAAAAAGAATTATTTTCTCAAATTTAGGAAACATGCAGATTACATTAAATTTGTCACAGAATACCCAACTTACTTGTATAATCTTTAAAATGCCCAAATAATTGAACTCTCTGCTTGTCACACATGTTTTTCAATTGGTCTTTTTTTGCTGAAACAAACTCCATCAGAGGCAATGGTCCTTCATCTGAGCCTGAAAACACATGGAGGTCACCGAGCGACTGAAAATCCTGCATGAAACAAACAAATTAGCGATCCGGACAGTCTTACATTAAACACCTTAAAATAAAATAAAATGAGGAAATAAAAGCAGGGGTGTCCAAAGTGCAGCCTGGGAAAATTTATGACCCCTGGACTGTTTTGTGCCCCTGCTGGATTGCAGTACCACAACGGAAATCCAGCAATGATACAATGTGATGTGATTTTAGTTTCTTTAAAAGTTATACTCTATTGGACCACCAGTTATTTTGGCTCACGTGACAAAGGGTTTGGACACCCCTGAACTAAGTAATCACCTTAATAAATTGAATGGGATCATCAGTTTGGGCAAACTGGCAGAGATTATGGCTCACTCCCTTCAGGTTATGGATTTCACGCTCCAGTCGTCCCATCTGATTTTTAGTCCAGTCCACTCCAGCTTTCTCCACCTCCTCAACTTTGTCTCTCATCTCAGTACATTTCTTTTCCAGAGAGTGGACATATAAACGGAGATGTTCGGTGCACTGCTCCTCAAAGTTGTCACTCGCCTCCCAAGCAGCATCCTAGTGGAGACCAAACAACATTACAGCTGTCATGACTAATAATGTTTGGTGTCACAGTTTCAGCTTTAGATAGTTCTACATGAATATGAAAAGACACAAAAATAAAAAATTTTTACTTCTGCTTTGGGGGACATTAAAGGGAGGAGGTTTATTGCCCAGGAAAGAATTATTGCGTCACTTTTCTCTACTTTCCCATTAGTTTCTCTACCCAGTTAAAGCGGTCACCTCAGACCTTACCTGATTTCCAAATTTTAAAAAATCTATAAAATATTTAAAGAACAAAAGTGAAAGGAAAATGTATGTTTCACAAGTGAGTGAGGTTATGCTACGTGAAATTACATCAATGCTCATACGTCAGTGAATCTCATAACTTGTCAAAATCAACCTAAAGGATGAAGGCTTTCAGAACAGGAAGATCACTGAATATCCTAATCTACTTAATAATTAGTAGGACTAGAATAAACCTTCAGGGTTCTCAGAAGCTAAACAGAAAGAAACCTGATGGCCTAATCCTCATGTCTAATACCCAACCGTAACCTAGAAGAGAAAAGTAAAGAAGGGGATTTAACCTAGATCTCAGAACCACTTCAAGAGTCAGTCAAGTTCACCAGCAAAACAGAACCCCTTACTTGAGCACCAAATTGGACTGTCTCGCTTCTCAAAGAACTGAAATAGATCTATGGGGACCCGAAGTTCTGGACACCCATCTCTCCTGTTGGATGATAACTAACTCTTGGCACAAACAGCAGTTTGTTCGTCCTGGGGTCGCTTCACGACTGGATGGAGGTGCTGTGCTTTTTAGGCCACATTTCTTAGTGCTTTAGAGTTTTGCTTCACGATGGAAGCAGTCACTAAAATGACTGAGGTCATGACTTAAAATTACTTGCTAAATTTAGCTGAGTGGGCCCCCACTGTCAGAGAACATAAAGTCAAACACTAACTTTACACAAAACATGCAAATTGTACAGTTTGGGCAAAGAGAGGAATCAACACAGCTTATCTAGGGAATGGGTGATTACGGATCAGCAAAAAAAGGCAGTTATGGAGGTTCAAAGTTCACACCCCAGGTGTGTGTGCTATGTCACAACACTTACTCTAATAGACTTCGCTGCTTCTTTGAGCTGTTCCATTTTTTGCTGGGAAACCAGAAGTCTACCTGCTATTTCCTTTTGGGCCCTTTCCAGCTGATCCTGTTAAAGCACAAAGTCATTAACTTGTAAGGCCCTGAGATCAAAAACAAATGGTTATAAAAACATAACTTTATGTTTTGGCTGGTCTAATTTACCTGTTTTGCGTTGACCTCTGATGTGATTTCCACAATGTCATGGTTCTTGTGCTCCACCACGCAAAGTGGACACACCAGCTGCTCATCAGTGCGACAGTAAATCTCAAAACGTCTGTCATGGAGGGAGCAGATACCCTCTCGGATTCTCGTAGAGGCCTGAATCAGCTTGTGCCTCTTCAGCACAGGCACTTGGAAATGAGGCTGCAGATGTGTCTCACAGAAGGACGCCAGACACACGAGACAATACATCTCAGCTTTTCTTTTTCTCTCAGTGCAGGAATCACATGGCACCTCTCCTGGCGAAGCAGCATCATCATCTTCATCATCATCAGCAGCAGCACTTTGACTGATTTTCCTCTTATGCTCCTCCAACACATAGGCCAGGACCGTGTTCCTGTGGAGAACAGGTTTTGGGCTGAAAGTTGTCCGGCAATCAGGGCAGCTGTATTTTCCTTCGATGTTTGGTTTTGTGTCCCAGAAAGTATTTATACATTTCATACAGTAGCTGTGTCCACAGGCAGTAGTCACAGGTTCGTCCAGTAGCTGTAAACAAATAGAGCAATCCAACAGTTCCAGACTGTGAGCCATTTTCGTCCCGCTCAAACCTTATTACTTTCAGTTTCATGATGGGGTGGATTTTTTACCCTGTGGGCGGATAGTTACTCTAGTTTCCTTTTCTTAAAGAGACACACAAAAATTCCAACAACATGAGCAGATTCAAAAATACAAAGCAGGAAGCGCAAAGTTAGACAAGAGAAACATTTGCAATGTACTTAGACTTGTTTAGACCTTATATATTTAATGCAAAAAGTGTGTTAGATTGTCTATTGTGTTTGAAGCGTTAATTTATTCACTGAATCTTGTTTTATTTGGATGGGTTTCTTTCTTGCTTTCATTACAGTATGTTCATCAAGCGTGGCAGTATAGCTGAAATGTCAGTGATCTAAAAAATTATAATATATATTGTTTGTTTTGCTGGGCTAAAAAAAAGAATTTTGCTCAAAAAGTTTTTCAAATAAGGCAGATGGGAAGGGCTGCACAGTTGGTAACACTGTTGCCTTGCAGCAAGAAGGTCCTGGGATCAAACCCTGGCTTGGGGTCTTTCTGCATGGAGTTTGCATGTTCTGCATGTTCTCTCCTGGTACTCCGGCTTCCTCCCCAAGTCCAAAAAAAGACTGTTAGGTTACCTGGTTTCTCTAAATTGTCCATAGGTGTGAGTGAGAGTCTGTTTCTCTGTGTTGCCCTGTGATGGACTGGAGACCTGTCCAGGGTCTAGCCACCTCTCGACCAATGATTGCTAGAGATAGGCACAAGCCTGCGCAGGTATAGATTATGGATGACTGGATGGCAGATGGTGATTGTCTTTTAAGTCCGTTATGTGTCAGTTAATGATGGTTTGGCTGGAAAGTCCCCCATAATGCAGTTGAAGAACTGTGACTTCCGTGCCATGATAGAAACTTAAGCTATATATTTTCTATGCTCACTTTCTATATAGTTTGACAACTGATATGACCAGATTTTTTTCTTCTATCCTCATCCTGTTTCTTTTCCTATGCCCTGGTCCTGCCAGGACTAATACAGGGGTTGGACAATGAAACTGAAACACCTCTCATTTTAGTGTGGGAGGTTTCATGGCTAAATTGGACCAGCCTGGTGGCCAATCTTCATTAATTGCACATTGAACCAATAAGAGCAGAGTGTGAAGGTCCAATTAGCAGGGTAAGAGCACAGTTTTGTTCAAAATATTGCAATGCACACAACATTATGGGTGACATACCAGAGTTCAAAAGAAGACAAATTGTTGGTGCACGTCTTGCTGGCGCATCTGTGACCAAGACAGCAAGTCTTTGTGATATATCAAGAGCCACGGTATCTAGGGTAATGTCAGCATACCACCAAGAAGGACGAACCACATCCAACAGGATTAACTGTGGACGCAAGAGGAAGCTGTCTGAAAGAGATGTTCAGGTGCTAACCCGGATTGTATCCAAAAAACATAGAACCACGGCTCCCCAAATCACGACAGAATTAAATGTGCACCTCAACTCTCCTGTTTCCACCAAAACTGTCCGTCGGGAGCTCCACAGGGTCAATATCCACGGCCGGGCCGCTATAGCCAAACCTTTGGTCACTCGTGCCAATGCCAAACGTCGGTTTCAATGGTGCAAGGAGCGCAAATCTTGGGCTGTGGACAATTTGAAACATGTATTGTTCTCTGATGAGTCCACCTTTACTGTTTTCACCACATCCGGGAGAGTTACGGTCACGTCGTGACCTGGCCATTATCCTGCAAGAAGAATGGTTAAACCCTCTGACCACTGTGCAGGACTTGTATATGTCATTTCCAAGACGAATTGACGCTGTATTGGCCGCAAAAGGAGGCCCTACACCATACTAATAAATTATTGTGGTCTAAAACCAGGTGTTTCAGTTTCATTGTCCAACCCCTGTATATGCCCCTGCCTGATTTTGGAGCTTCTCAGAAGCATCACTCCTGCAGTCAGACCTCTGCTTTATCGCAGAGGAGCTCAATTGATCTTGCATCTCTTTGGTGAAGCTGACAAGCAAGCCTCATCACAATGCATATTCTAGTTTATTGAACATGTCTGTACATCACAAATATAATGAACACATGCAGTATGACACATATTGCACTATACATAGCTGACACACCAACATAAATTATTCTATTTCAGCATTTTCACTGACAAACATATTTTAAAATATTTCTTATAATTATTCTGTTTGCATTGTTTGTATCCTTTTGCATTTTTTTCCGTGTTACAGCTATTTGGCCACAGGAGGTCCAGGAAGACTGACTGAACGTGCTCCTCTCTGCATAGGAGGTGATGAAACGTCTGGACAGCATTAAGTTTCTGGGCATTCACATCTCTTCTGACATCTCCTGGACTGAGATTGAAACTGACTGGACTTTCTACTTAGCTGCTAATAAACATTTATAGAACTACAATCAAAAGCATTTTGTGTCTCAGCCAGACGGTGTGGAATGGGAGCTGCACGGCACAGAAGAGGAAGGATTTAGCATGGTTGGTGAGATCAGTACAGGGGATTGTGGGATGCCGTTTACAAGATCCGAACACAGTTTATGTTGCACGAGTCCAGAAAAGGGCCAGACGTATAGCCACAGATACCAACCACCTGGGCAATCCGCTGTTTGTCCCACTTCCATCAGGTGAACGATTCAGAAACATTAAATCAAAAACTAATAAACTTAAAAACAGCGTCTAGTTCATAGTTTGTTACATGTTACAAACACACTACTGTTCTGTACTGATCGATCTAATGAGAATTATTTGAACTGTCTCTCACATTATAATACTTGCAAATTACACAGTTCTGTAACTGAAGACTTAATTTAATTGCACAATATTTTACTGTGTACATGAGTGTATGACACGACTGAGCGTTCATGGGAAACACTCACGAAACTGCACCATAATCTACATCGTCTGTAAAGTCACATGTTCGAGTCTTTTTGACTCAAACATGAGTCTTGTTAGATGCAAAGGTCTGTTGCATGCTTTAAGCTGCTCTGGAAGTGTTGCTGGTCAAATGGCTGATTTCATGGAGAGAAAAAACGTTTGGAAACATTTTGTCTTGTGTCATGCATAATTTATATGTATTTGCATTCTGAGCCGATGTCTCATCAAAAAAATAATTATGGTAACACATAAAGGCTATAAAGATTCTTGATTCTTGAAATTCAGGATTTGTCTGAAGTTCAGCATAGAGAACAGAATATGCAAACCCTGCCAATCCATTTTAAAATCATCTGCCTGACCCTCAGGAGGATTTTTATCTTTGATTTTTACAGCAAAATCTCTTGAGACAGTCTCATTTACAAGAGAGATCTGTTACAGACATTAACTGCAATAACATAAAATCACAAGGCCATGTGACAATTAACGACATCTAATTATCTTTCCGAACCTGAAATTATAAGTAAGTAATGGCCTGTGGACAAAGAAAAAAATACTTTCTTATTAAAGAATTTGTTTTTATTTATGTTGTCTTAAAAAACAAGTAAATGTACCTTTTAGTCCCATGTTATGGTAATGTGTTCATGTTTTTGGGTTTCTTTAATGGCTTTTATCTCTGTCTGGTACAGCACTTTTGGTCAACCATGTGTTGTTTTTTCAGTGTCATGGCCTGTAAATAAATACAATAAGGTAGGTATTGCTCAGATCTGGCAACCCACTAAACCGGAATCACCTGATCGCAGCTCATTTGCATAATTGGGACTCCAACGTTTGGGAGGGAGCGTTGGTCCTGAAATTGACTTCCAACTCGACGTAAGTGAAGTAATTTTCTCGGGAAATCTCGTTTTTGTGTAAATGTGTTGGCTATTAGGGTGTTTTGCAAGGCTTTACGGCTAAATATCAAAGTTGTAATTTCGGCTTTTCTGCCCATTTTGACTGGTCGGCGGCGCTAGTTTTAGCTTCACGTATTTCCTTACTGGGCCATTTCTTAATGCCATAAAACATGTTTAACACTAAGGTAAAAACAACAAAATAAAACAGATAAATGTCGGTTCTGTATTTAGAAATGAACGACTACCTTGCGTTTCTCAAACTCGTTTTTCTAGGCCGCTGGTCTGCTCGATTAAATGTAGCCTAATTCAGGGCCTTTCTCGCTTTTCTTTTTTTGACTACCAAAAATATATTTTTGCACACTAATTGCATTTTGAGAGAATTTTATTGCCGTTTGGTTCTTACTTTGTTGTTTTAATTTTATTCGCCACAAGAGAGACGTGTGAAAGCAAATTCTTTCCAGCA
Organism: Fundulus diaphanus; assembly: GCA_037039145.1. NCBI lineage: Eukaryota > Metazoa > Chordata > Actinopteri > Cyprinodontiformes > Fundulidae > Fundulus > Fundulus diaphanus. Next base: position 14,769,780 of record CM073134.1, on the reverse strand, counting down.
TAGGGGCCATAGACATGGGTAGACGCATATCATGTCTATGGGTAGACGCCCCAGCGCGGCCGCCATTTTGGACAGGTATCTCACGTGCCCCCAGTGCATTTATTTGTACTGAGGAAGCTGTTTGCCCGACTAAAATAAAAACAACTCGAATTTCACCCTATTTTCACACGGTTTTTACAAATAGATGCAGAGATGTATTTATGATACAGGACGCTGTTACAAATTAAAAATACGATTTTTAATGCTGAAATCCTGTTTGATGCTCTTAAAAATGTGTGTATATATAAATACGTTTTTTTCATGCTGAAATACTTTTTTTTATGTTCTTTAAAAATCAGACATATGGTTTGGCATATTCTCAAATATATTAAATACATTTTATTTTTTAATAAAGACACCATTTGTATCTCACGCACTTTACTGTAATCCTGAGGCATCTGTACAACCCAACAACAATAGTTTCTTCATATTTGTGCATGCTGTCCACGCACATTTATTTATTTATTTTATAAAGGCGTGGAAAAGTAATCTTTAAAGTTTCCATGTCATTCCAGTTCCCTGCCTGCAATTTGGGCTGGAGCTTAATGCTGCATTAATACCGAACGGGATTTGAGCCTCAGTGTCGTCAGGTTTTAATGTAAAATCTATGGGGGACATCTCTAGGCGTCGACAGATCCTGCAGTGTGTTTTGATGTGCTTCGCATGGCTTAAGATTTTGAGCATCCAGAGCGGCAGACGCAGGTGTTGGAAAATCTGAACTTCAGAGAAACTCACCTTTGGGACATAAATGTGACAGAAAAACCAGGAAGGACCTGGGAAATCCACCAAGTGAAGACAATGGGGGACAAACTTATTTTGGAGGTTTATCTGGTGCATCCATAGAGGCGACGACGTTCTCTTGCTGTATAGAGAAAATATAGCCAAGCCACTTTCTCGATAGCGTCTGCTATTGCACAAAAGAGACCAGCAAAGGAAAAGAACAGGGTAGCTCCTCCCAATGCGCGTCTGTCCTCATTTTGCTTGACAGGTGGGCATCCAAGTTGAGGCTTTAGAGGTGCAATGATGATTCAGGGCTTCATTTATAGAAATGTGCATTAAGAGATTCTGAGATGATGGTGTGCAGTAGGCATTAAACTGATTGTAACGTATGTCGGGCTAGTCACGGGGGTGATTTTAAAGTGTTGGACAGCAGTCTCCCATCAGGGGGCGATAGCTCTCATAGCTATTGGGAAGAAGCTGTTTCTAAGTTTATTTGTTTTGGTTTTGAGGCTTCTGAAGCATTTACCTGATGGGAGAGGGGCAAAAGGTGCATTACCTGGGTGGGATCAGCGTAGATGCGTCTGGCCCTTCTTTGAACTCGTTCTGCACAAATCGAGTCTAGATCCTACAGACGGCATCCCACAATCCCATGCGCTGTTCTCACCACCCGTGCTAGAACTGGCTGTTTCTGCTTCCAAGTGGCCCTCCAGACTACAATGTTGCTTGAATTATTTATGGTCCACATCAATGTAAAGCTAAGCTTGCATAACATGTAGTATGTTTGTGTCATCTCCCCTTGTTGCCCCTTTCTCTGGTCTCTCCCCCACATTTGTGTGCTGTGTCATCAGCCGCCCCTCCCCCTCCTGCTCAACTAGGACAGAGAAAACAGACGGAGGAGGTGACGAGGAATGGCTCCCAATCAGGAGCCGGCTCCCATCGTTCACTTCAAAGAGGCAGCATTCAACATATAATATTTAACCAGAGTAACAACAGTTTTAATTACTGTCCTTATCTTTATCTCGTATTAAAAACAACAACATCCTCCTGGCAACCTCCTGGTTCTGTCGTGCTACAGTGTGCTGGCACCATGACCCATCTAGGTGTGTGTGTGAAATAGATCCTGGTGCGTGAGCCGAGCAACTCATACTTACCTGGCAGGGGAGATACCATGATCAAGAAGGTGGTTCACCCAAGGTGAGGCTCAGCCATTGCACTTCGGCTGTGCTGACCCTTGCGAATTCCCCAAATGTGGGAATCTCGACTGCATAATTTCTGGTAGTGGGGGACTGCGTTCGCGCTCTCCCCTGATTACATGTTCAAAGAAAATACTTATAAGGACTTTAAACTTGTATGTTGTTCATGGTTAGCAGCTGTCAGAATCATTAGGGCTGGATAATTAATGTAATTTGCAATTTAATAAATGATAGTTTCTAAGTCGCACTGGTCTCCAATTTGTTTGCTATGACTAATTTAGGTGTAGGTAATATATTTAAAGTGGCTTTGCCTCCACATGGAAGGGAAGATGATTGCAGCAGTGATATACTGCAATATTATTTGTGTTAGAGTTTATATAAACATACTTTTTACCAGAAACTTTCAGGAATCTCACCACAACAGAAAGTACTGGTCAAACGTTTAATACACCGACTTGTTTGTTGGTTGCACTTTTATGTTCAACAAGGGTTGATGTCCAACTCGACAAGCTATTCTCTTGAAGAATAATATTCTGATTAATAAAAACAGTTACATTTCTTGTTTTAAATAGTCCTTGTTTATAAACATAATTATCTACAGGCCATTTTTGTTGCTTGTGGTTAATGCAGAGAAAAGTAAAAAAATAAATCGCAATTATGGTTAAAATAAATTCAAGTTTTGTTTTTTTGCAAAATCGTACAGCCCTACTATGTATATATTTTTTACTTGTAGATTATGGTCATAGTAAATATATCTGTCCAAACTTTTTGTCATGTGGCTGAAGAATGTCAAGAGCGCTACAGGGCCAGAAAACTGTGAATGTTTAATAAAAATTAAAACTTTCATGATGATGTACTTTTTCAATAGCGTTAACAATATATTAAGCATGCAACAGTTTAATTGTGTAAAGTAGTCAAAGCAGAACCTTGTTAACCACCACTAGCTAGACAGTGAGCTGCACATTTAAGGAGTTACTTAATCTTTACAGCCAGCATCTTTATCTTTCAGTTGACTAATGAGGTGTTTAGACTCTTGAAGCATGAAGTTAACTTGAGTTATTTGCTTCTGTCGTCTTAACTGGTGAAATATAAGTAAAAAATGAACAGTAATTGTAATAACTTAGACTGGTTAGTTTCAGTTATCTTCACTTTAATCATATTTTGGTTGAAGGATATCCCAGCTGCTAAAGAACTGCAGAATCAGTGGTTTATTTATTCAAGTTGATGCTGGATTTTCCTGTTAATTTGTCACATTGTCTTCTTGAATAAAAGCTTTTCAGCGCGTTTACCAGCAGGTGGCAGCACTAGACCTGTTTCTCTGAACAAAGGAGCAGGAAGTAGTTGTACAAGTAAAACAAACATATTATTGTTTCTATTCAGTCTGATGTGTTTAAAATGCTTGTAAATAAGAAATTAATACTTTGCATATTTGATTTTTGTTGGGTTGTTGCTGTTTTGTAGGAGGTTAAAAATAGAGGAAATATGTTATTGGTCTGTTAGCTTTAGCTTGTCTTCTGCCGCAATGAATTCTGGGTAACCTAACGGTATTTAAAAACCTTATATCTAACCTAAGTGCTGTTTTATTACCACATAGTCAGTGCAGTGTGCTTTAACTTGTAGAATGACATCCTCCTGGCTCTGGTTCTGTCGTGCTACAGTGTGCTGGCACCATGACCCATCTAGGTGTGTGTGTGAAATAGATCCCGGTGCGTGAGCCGAGCAACTCATACTTACCTGGCAGGGGAGATACCATGATCAAGAAGGTGGTTCACCCAAGGTGAGGCTCAGCCATTGCACTTCGGCTGTGCTGACCCTTGCGAATTCCCCAAATGTGGGAATCTCGACTGCATAATTTCTGGTAGTGGGGGACTGCGTTCGCGCTCTCCCCTGATTACATGTTCAAAGGAAATCACTTGAAGTAGGACTTTAAACATCTGTATGTCTTTGTTAGGTGCTGTCAGAATCAAATTCTCTATGTTTATTCTTTTAGTGGTAGATTCACAGCGTTACCGAGGTGAAATTTCTTTTTGGACACTCCAGCTCAGGGTGAACATAATGAAGGCAGACAAACAAACAGGCAATTAACAAGGAGAGTTCAAAGGAAAGTTATCAGAGTGTGAGGCTGTTGGAAACAGTATTTGTCATTGCTATAGAACTTTTTCACTACCAGGAATTTTTTTGGGAACAGGCAATCTCTGCACCCTAGCAGATGTTCGGGTTATAATGTGGCTTGAATTACTTTCTCTTCCACATTAAGTGAACCTATGTTCACTTAACATGAAGCGTGTTCATGTTTTCTCCCCTTGTTTCTCTCCGTCTCCCTCCCCTCGTTTGTGTGTGCTGTGTTTGTAACGGCAACCCCTCCCCCTCCTGCTCAGCAGTACCACGGCACACATCTTGTGGGGAAAAAGTGAGAAAGGAGGGAGTGGCAGGGAATGGCTCCCATCATTCACTTCAAAGAGCTCGTCCACATCTGACACATCGTTATAAGTCACGTTTACATGTTTAAGATTTAAACATGTAGATTTTAAATGTTTGTTTAGCTGCCGTAACAATTAAACAATACAGGTAAAAGCCAGTAAATTAGAATATTTTGAAAAACTTGATTTATTTCAGTAATTGCATTCAAAAGGTGTAACTTGTACATTATATTTATTCATTGCACACAGACTGATGCATTCAAATGTTTATTTCATTTAATTTTGATGATTTGAAGTGGCAACAAATGAAAATCCAAAATTCCTTTTTGTTGAAATAGAGGACCATCCATACTCCTTGCCTAGCGAGAGGGAAGAGAAAGTAACCAAGAAAGGAAAAAGTAGAGGAGAAGGGACCCATCTGCAGTCAGTCACGAAGCTTTGCCATATTTCAAATCCACACCGGAAGTTTCGGCAATTTCGTCCATGACGCATTGCTCAATGGAAAAAGGCAAAGAAACATTTCTAAATACAACTTTTGGATCAAAACTCCAACTTCTGAAGTAGATATAATTCTAGATTACGTTAGAAAAAATAGATCACTATTATTTATCCCAAGTCTGGTCATCAGAGTGTGTAAGCCTTAGAGTGTTAGACAACAAGATACAAGCTTGCATTAACCAGACACGCTGGCATGAATTTGTAACATGCTATTACAGGCTATAAATGAGAGCAAATCAGCAGCACCGGCGCTTTATAAAGGTTTATTGTGTGCATTTGTGCAGATTTATTTGACTTCACAAAAGTATTCGCTGAACCGGAAATTATATCACAGCCTCGGGGGACAACTGATCCATCAGCAGAAGACGCGCTGGTCCTAGAGAGATGAGGAACAGGATCACCTTGGGTAAAAGCTTTTTACCTATTTGTTATATACAATAAATAACAAAGTAAAATATATAAATTCACAGTAAATCTGGATAAAATATGATGCTTTATGCTCTTGTGTTTTGTTTTTATCTATTAGAGAAAGTTTGGTTTCCCTCTGACAGTTTATCCAAGTGTTACATACATAAATACAATGTTATATGGATAGACCATGTAAAACTCAAATCTCTAGTAGTAGTATTTCTTTTGATAACATTTTTCTTGAGGTTTTACTAAGAATCTCTTTGTTGCTTTCTTTTTCACACCTTTGGCCTGAAAAAGAAATGGTGCCCATAATATTATTTTAAGTCATTTAGTTTTACTTCAGTTAGTTTGACTGGCCCTTGTAAAATATTGAATGAATTTTGCAAGTGTAGTTGCTATATGTGAATTACTGCAGGTTGCTCACATAACTTCCCCCCTCACTTGTAATAGTGATGTGCCAGATGTATGGCCAAAGCATCGGGGGAACATTTGCCAGTGGCCTGTACTCCACAGGATGATCCCAGCAAGTGTGCAACCTATGGGAGGAGGAAGTGTGTGCTCTGTTTGACAAAGCACAAGAAGCCGCAGTCCACACCCTGGAAAAGCATTTTTGTCATGTCCCCCTGTGCCTGATAGCTGATGGGAACAGTTTTTTTACCACCATCTGCATTAGATATAGACTTGCATAAAAACGAGTGCCTTTATTTTCTTTTGGAGAATAAACATATTTGTAGATATGCTATAAATTAATAGATTTGCACAATGTTCAAGTAGACCATGTAGACCATATTTCTGCTGGTTTTCAGCTTATCATTGGTGTTTGTGTGTTTATCAATAAAACTTTGCAAGGATAAATTCTGCCTAAACTTTTTCTTTGTATTTCTGGTTCTATATCTTTTTATTACGTTCTTTTGAGCACTCCACAGTTTTTATATCATGAAAATTCAGCTTCTCAATGAAAAAAGGAGGTATACCACTTGACTGAAACTTTTAATATGGTGTTATAGCACCACAATTAGATAAAAAAAAAAGCCCAGGCGGCTATTTACCCCAAAAAGGCCTTAGACCTTGAAGGGGTAACATATATTAACTTAAGACTATTTTTAACTGGTATAACTGAATTGTAAAATTTTCAGCTTACTCCAAATACTTTGCATTTTATTTCCACTACGCTTAACCTAAAAGCATTTGCTTACATTTGTTTGACAAGTTTTTACCCTGGAAATTTCTTTTAACACAGATGCATGCAGTGGAAACAGGTTGGTGTGGCCACAGAGGACTACAGTTTCCCGTAGTAAAAGCACACCTGCTATAAAATGAAACCCTTCGAATAGTAAGTAAATTTTAAATTAAGTAGCACCTTTTCATGATATACAGACCACAAAGGGCTTCACAATGAACGTTAAAATAAGAAATACAAATCAAAAATAGATTTTAAATGTTTTATTGTTCTTTAAAAAAACAGCTTGCATTGATCGGGGCCAAAGGAAGGGGTTGCCAGAGTATGTGAGTGCCACTGAAGAAAAAGCTCTTTCTGTATTTTGTTATCATTTTAGTCTGGGGGACAATCAGCAGGAGTGCAACACAGGACCTTTGGGATGGATGGAAAAGTCATCTGATGTAACCTGATGTCTGTCCATGAAGAACTGTTCAGGTAGGCAGAATCGCGTACATTTTCACGATGCAGCTTTCCTCTTCCATCAAGCAGAATGAAAGGGAAGCGGTAAGGGCATTAGACCCTGTTTACAGTGAGGGGTCCCTTTCTTTTATACAGTCTATAAACAACAAACGTTCCCCATACTGGAAATCTAACACGTCAAGTGATAATTATTTACTTTGAATATTTTGTAATTATAATTTACATATTTGACTCTGTTACACAGTGTGGAGCTCATGTCTTGCTTCTGCCAAAGCTAAGCTCCCACTATGTGCATACTGTGAGCCTCGGGGACCGTCCACAGATTTTACCCTTCACAGTCGAGTGTACACCAACTCCTAAAATTTCTTGTGACAAATCCCTACATTGCCCACACTTTCTGCTAGTGTGACGAAGCGTGAAAATGGATGGTAGCATATTTAAGCTAGTTGAGCTCCATGAGCCGTTTTCCTCTCCAGTGGTCAGCCACCGCACATCTGTCAGCGCTGCACAGAGAGGAGCTGTGAAGACGCGTGTCGTTGCGACTGTCTGCTTGGAGCAGCACAGCGCATCAGCTCTGAGTCACATATAAACAATTCAATGTGAAGACTTCTTCCCACCGAGCAGTTTACCGTGTGACTGCGGTCATAAAAGTTGAGCTCTGCGTGTACCTGGCTGTCTGCGTACTCATGCCAGTGCAGGTATGTGGGACTCTTTAAGTGGCTGCGCCTTTTTGTGCCAGAATGTGACGCTGTTTGTGTGCGCTGAGACCCCAATAAAACAGAGTTACCAGCTGGCTATGTTCTGTTTAAGATTAAGGGTTTAACTTTTTACTGTAGATTCTGCGCTTCCATTTGTGTTCTCTGCAACGTACAAATCATAGGGCCCCAGCAACTAGCTACTTTATTGACACCTTATAGTTAAATGGACCTACAATATGGGAAAAAGTTTAGTTGCCTCTGAAAAACAAGCTTTACCCTGCGTTTACGCTGCGTGTATGTTTTTTTTTTTTGCCGGGGGGGCTCTGAATTTTATCTTCCTAGGAGTGTCTAAATATACCTGGTCGGGTCACCCGAGTAGAGTCTTTATGGGAAACACTGAGATGTGTGCCTTTACAGGGAGTTCAGACATATACAGGACTGTCTCAGAAAATTAGAATATTGTGATAAAGTTCTTTATTTTCTGTAATGCAATTAAAAAACATGAAATGTCATACATTCTGGATTCATTACAAATCAACTGAAATATCGCAAGCCTTTTATTGTTTTAATATCGCTGATTATGGCGTACAGCTGAAGAAAACTCCAAAATCCTATCTCAAAATATTAGAATATTTCCTCAGAGCAAGTAAAAAAAAAATTATAACAGCAAAACAAAATCAAACATTTGAAAATGTCCATTAATGCACTCAGTACTTGGTTGGGAATCCTTTTGCACAGATTACTGCATCAATGCGGCGTGGCATGGAGGCAATCAGCCTGTGGCATTGCTGAGGTGTTATGGATGCCCAGGATGCTTCAATAGCGGCCTTTAGCTCATTTGCATTGTTGGGTCTGGTGTCTTTCAGCTTCTTCTTCACAATACCCCACAAATTCTCGATGGGGTTCAGGTCAGGGGAATTGGCAGGCCAATCAAGGACAGTAATGCCATGGTCAGTACACCAGTTACTGGTGGTTTTGGCACTGTGGGCAGGTGCCAGATCTTGGTTGTGCAGCGTTTCCTGCCACATTTCCCCCTTCCAACACACTTTTTGTGAATGTGCTTTGAAACTGCACTCTGTGAACAGCCTGCTCTTTGAGAAATTTCTTTTTGTGTCTTACCCTCCTGATGGAGGGTGTCAATGATGGTCTTCTGGACAGCAGTCAGATCAGCAGTCTTCCCCATACTTGTGATTTAGTTTACTGAACCAAGCTGAGTGTTTTTCAAGGCTCAGGAAACCCTTGCAGGTGTTTCGAGTTCATTAGACGATTCAAGTGATTAGTTGAAAAGCCTACTAGTATACTTTTTCACAATATTCTAATTTTCTGAGACAGTCCTGTATGTGATGATCAACACCTGGCTGCTACAATAGTCGCCTGTTTTCTAACTGTTAACATATCATCAAACTATCTCACCAAAAAGTCTACTATCCATTCCTTGCTTCATCCCACGGGCAGAAAATGTGGGAAATGTAGGAATTTGTCACAAGAAATCTAGGCTATAGGTGCGCTCAAATATGAAGAGTAAAACTTCCATGCTGCTCACAATATGCACACAGAACACCGAGTATGTGGGAGTCTTAACTTCCCAGAATCATATTCGGGCTCAAACATATCAGGTTGGATGTGATTTAAAGACATTTCTACTTTGCTCACAGGATTTACTGAGCTTGTGAAGAATGACGAGTGACATCTTGCAGTATGATGGGAAGGAGTTTTTACACTCTTCTTGGTGCAGTTCATACGTCACTTCCTAATAATGGGGATTGCTTATAGTCTATCGCTAATATCTTGGGGGTGTCAGGAGGTCATTATGTAGCATGTGTCGATTATGTTTGCACCCCTAAGAATACAGCACGTTTTACATGAAAATAGTTTCACTTTAAGTACCTAGAATCAACAGCCCAAAGCAGGTGTCTGCAACCTTCCTGATGGAGCGCCATTTAAAATTTCCTCCAAAGTTAATGTGACATATACACCGTAGCAGCACCAATTTAATAAGTTATACTCTATAAACTAAAGCTTTGACACTATTGACAGATGTTGTCAAAATGCAGATCAGCTATTTTTGAAAAAACTTATCCATAATGAGAAAACCATAATTCCAAAGTAAACCATACAAGAGAAAATGCAAATGATATCAATAATTTAGAAAACAAAAATAGGCAACAAAAATAACCCGGTTAGGAGATGTATTTGAAGAAAGATGAACTAAATGTAGGATGTAGCTGTGTATGGAAGAGAAAACAAAATTAAAATGCTACATGACCATGTGCAAATGCTAACTAATATAACTATTGTTCTAGGTTTGATCCTGTGTTTTGTAGAATGTAAATGAAACTTCTCGATTATAATGTTGCATTAATTTAAGAAAAGTAGTTTAGAAATGAAGAAATATATTTTAAGTCTTTCTCTAATTTAGAAAATACGGCACTTGGGCTTTAAATAGTCGGGGATAAGTCCTCAAATTTAAATAGACAAAGATAGGACCAGTAATGAGTGTAGATTGTGAGAGATCTTCTACTGTGCGAAATCAGGGATCTGGACCCAACAAACATCTGGTTACTAGGGAAGACTACTGGTCCATGAGAAGTAGAACCTACTAATAATAATAATAATAATTTTGTCATTGCAACATACATTCTAATAAAAATTGTCTTCTGCATTTAACCCGTCCCTCAGGTAGCAGTGGTCCTCTACTGTGCAGCACCTGGACAGCATTCTGGGGCAAAAGGACCCATAGTGGCAGTTTGTGGGCTTTGAACCAGGAACCCTGCAGCCTCTCCAGGACACAAACAGCCTTCTCTCTAACCCCTAGGCCACTACTCCCCAAAAGCCTTTTCTTGTAGGGATTGAACACTGCTCTCCCACATGGGAGGTAAGCACCCTAATCACTCAGCTTTAGAGTGAGCTAGACTGTAAGAGGCACATTTAAGGAGTTACCTCATCTTTACAGCCGACACCTTTACTTTTCAATTGACCAATGAGGTGTTTAACTCTTGAAGCATGAAGTTAACTTGATTTATTTACATTGGTCATTTTTAACTAATAACATGAATAAGTCAAAAACGAATAGAAGTAATTGCAATATATTTTACTGGTTCTTTAATGATGTTTTGGGTGGAAAATATCCCGGCTGCTAAAGAACTGCAGCATCAGTGGTTTATTTAGTCAGGTTGAAGCTGGATTTTCCTGTTAATTCGTCACATTGTCTTCTTGGATAAAAGCTTTTCAGCGTGTTTACCAGCAGGTGGCAGCACTAGACCTGTTTCTCTGAACAAAGGAGCAGGAAATAGTTGTGCTACAAGTAAAGCAAGCATATTATTGTTTCTATTCAGTCTGATGTGTTTAAAATGCTTGTAAATAAGAAATTGATTAATACTTTGCATATTTGATTTTTGTTGGGTTGTTGCTGTTTTGTAGGAGGTTAAAAATAGAGGAAATGTGTTATTGGTCTGTTAGCTTTAGCTTGTCTTCTGCCGCAATGAATTCTGGGTAACCTAATGGTATTTAAAAACCTTATATCTAACCTAAGTGCTGTTTTATTACCACATAGTCAGTGCAGTGTGCTTTAACTTGTAGAATGACATCTTCCTGGCTCTGGTTCTGTTGTGCTACAGTGTGCTGGCACCATGACCCATCTAGGTGTGTGTGTGAAATACATCCCGGTGCGTGAGCTGAGCAACTCATACTTACCTGGCAGGGGAGATACCATGATCAAGAAGGTGGTTCACCCAAGGTGAGGCTCAGCCATTGCACTTCGGCTGTGCTGACCCTTGCGAATTCCCCAAATGTGGGAATCTCGACTGCATAATTTCTGGTAGTGGGGGACTGCGTTCGCGCTCTCCCCTGATTACATGTTTAAAACAATTATGAGAACAACTGTGCTTAATGTTATGCACCAGGACCAGCACCAGTTGCTGCTCCAATAGACATCAGTCAAAAAATGTGGGATAGCCTGTTTGCTGCTTCCTTGTCCCTAAAACTGAGGATTTGGACAGGCATGTCTAGAATTAATATGCTGCTCTTAATACTGGGGATTAAGCCCCTTTATACAGAACTGGCTGTTTCTGCTTCCAAGTGGCCCTCCAGACTATAATGTTGTTTGAATTAATTTATGGTCCACATCAATGTAAAGCTAAGCTTGCATACCATGTAGTGTGTTTGTGTCATCTCCCCTTGTTGCCCCTTTCTCTGGTCTCTCCCCCACGTTTGTGTGCTGTGTTATCAGCCGCCCCTCCCCCTCCTGCTCAACTAGGACAGAAAAACAGACGGAGGAGGTGACGAGGAATGGCTCCCAATCAGGAGCCGGCTCCCATCCCAACATATAATCTTTAACCAGAGTAACAACACTTAATTACTGTCTTATGGTATCTCATATTTAAAAAAACAACCAGAATATTCCTTGCTTTCCAACATGAATCTTTCACATAGTTAACTGTCATCCACCAATGATATTCATTCCTCCCCCAGTTTCCCTTAAACTGGCTATTTGCTATTATTTCAGAGTTCCTACCGGTGTCACAATATTCGTAGGGTAAAACATTTTTTCATCTACCCTCGCTTGCTTTATAAGACATTTCCTCCTTCTGGACATGTTGGTTTCCATACAGTCTGACATAAAAGGAATGAGTTTCAGGAGCAATCTCTATAAATTGCTTCTTTTCCATCATCCCTAATCAGACTATCTAAAAATTATTTGGATTGAAAAAGTTTCTAAAACATTATCTTGTGCGTTTCTCATGTTCCTCCAAATCTTTTACTTGGCTTTTTCCATTCAAACCTATAATTTCTTTTTTACGTTTTACTCGCTTACGTGAAAACCCAAATTAAGAAGGTTATACTTTTTAATCTGTTTCCTATGTTGCCACTTTTATTCCCTCTGCTAATCTCTTCTCTTTAAATGTAAAAACCTGTGTAGTTCTGTTTTATTTGCCCACCCCTCACCAACTGAGTCAAACAAGGGCTCTAAAATAATCCACTTATCCAATTGATCCTTTTACTTAAAAACTACTTTTTCATTATTCAATACACTTGTGTTTAACTTGCATGGTCCTAAACTTGGTTTAAAAAGGCTCAGTACGTTGAGAGTACATGTGAACTGATGATGATCAGAAAATGGTACTGGAACCACTGTACACAACTGGTGAAATCTTATTAATTATAAATATAAAATCAATTCAAGTCTTTCCATTAGACCAAGTTTGACATGGATTCTCTGAATTAAGGAATTTATGCATATCTGTTAAGTTAGTCATTATTATGGTTCCCCATCACATCATGGACTGTATTACTGGCCCTCGTCTTCAAAATACAATTGAAATCCCCTCCAAGGAGAGTTTGTCTTCCACTAAAAAGCCATTGCTGGAGAGGCTGGAACAATGAAACTTATTCTTGCATATCAGTGGAGCTATAAACATTAACGATTCTTAATTAATAACATCAATAAACAAAATCTTGCCTTCTGCAACATTTTCTACTAGGCCTGGGGGATAAACCGGAAGTTATGAGTATTTAACAGGTTTTTATTAACATTTTTCCATGTTTTTTTTGACATTTTCTTCGTTCAATTTGTCAACTGGAGTCAATCTGTCCAAGGAGCTGTGTTGTATAAAGTACTGAAATCTCAGTCAAGTAAAAGTATAGGTACATCTCCAAAATATGACTTTGGTAAAAGTCCAAGTCACTGACTGAAATGTTACTTGAGTTAAAGTCTTAAAGTATCTGAAATGTCTTGTACTTAAGTATGAAAATTACTGTAAAAATAGATGTACTCAAGTAATGTAATGAAAAGTATAAGTAAAAAGTAAAACAAGGCAAATGCAGTTTGAATGACATTTTTTTTATATTTTTTCACTTAAAATAATATACACAACCAAGTGCAGGAGAAATTTAGACCAAGTTTAGACAAAAAATACAACATTTTTGTAAGCCTTCAGTTTTCCTTCTTCACGTAAAGTCAATGCTATACACTTTAAAACTGTACACAACCAAGTGCAGGCAAAATTTAGACCAGGGAGTGTATACTAAGAACATGGTTAAGTGATAAACCAGGCTTGGTTAACCTACAGGAAGTGGTAAACCTGCTAATAAATACACCTGCAGGTATCATTTAGTTAAGAAAATTAGGACTCCTGGCTCTGCTATTAGATGCTTTACCTATACCCCAGGTTTAGACAGAAAATACATAGTTTTTGTAAGCCTTCAGTTTTTCCTTCAAGTAAGGTCATAAGCAAGGTCATAATTACATTACACCACTTAGGTAAGAAGTTACCTCGATGTGTTTCTTCAAGTTGGACGGGGAGTTTTTGTAAGATAGAATTTCCATAACAGACACTTCATGCGGTACGACAAATCTTTAACACCCATGAAAGAGTACATTGTGTTTAAATAAGGCCACGGCCACGGGTTCTCATCACCAACTGGTGGTTCCCCTGTAGCCGAGTCTGACGACGTTGCAGTCGCTGTTATTGGCCGTTTCTCAATTCACGAGAACGCGAGTACGGACTCGCGTTCTCGTCAAGTCTGTTCTCGGTAAGAACACAGGAAGATCGGACTTGACGAGAACGCGAGCACGCAGCACGCACTGTGTATTGGAACAGAAGCGTACTCGTGACGTCGTGAGACGCACAATTCTTTAGCATTTCATTTGCATTCCAAACTATTTATACACTACACCACAATAAATCTTATTGATTTTTTTTCAAAAACATTTCTAATTTTTAAAACGCCTAAAAAAATCTCTATTTTTTTTTTTAACAGAACTGTGGGTATAAAAGCAGCAGTCGCGGGAATTTCTTTGTTGGGAGTTGTGCTGCTCGTAGTTGGAGCGTCGATTAAGACTTGCAAATAAATCATTCCTTTGTGGAAATAAAATGAGCAATAGGCGCGCTATTGCTGTTGCTTTGGCCGTTAGTCACCTTTACCAGCAGGCTGCACAACGGGCGGCGCAGTTGAGGAGGCAAATACGAACCAGGAGGAGATTGATGCGGCAGAGGAGGATCAGAAGGCAGGCTTTGCTCGCCCACCTGTTCCAACTGGTAGGCATTTTAAGATTGCCAGCCTGTTTTCTACTTTTATCTTTACAAAAACAAAAAAAACATTGAAGATGGTATTAAACACGTGAGCAGGTTGTAATTGTGACTATTTCTCAATGAAGAAAAACACAATTTTAACATTAGTAACAGTATGTCAGTAGTGTTAAGCCATTTCATTTGCACTTATTGACCATTCCAGCATTGAATATTTAGAAAGGACGAGTCATTTCTATGTCTGCCCACCCTTACAGTGATTAATCTTTAAATTATGTGCAGTAAGTTCAGCTCATTCTTTAAGTGAAATGTTAAAAATACCAGAGAAGGGAAGCCAGTTGTTACATTTACTATATATGACTAGTTTTACAGCACTGTACATTTTACTTTTTATTTTTTTGAGAACTATATCAATTTGCATGTTAAGCAGGTATAGTTTTATGGTGTGAAAAGGTGAGAACTAAAAAAAAAACAAATTTGGTAACATTTGGACTTTTTTATTTACAGGAAGAAAAAGCAACAAAATATGTGAGGATAAACACCTCGGTACCAATCCTCCAACTATTTTTGAATGAAGGAGACCTGAGACCAGCCTTCAGGCTGACCAGGGCCACCATCGTCCACCTCCTTCAGCTGCTGCCCATCCAGAAGGCCCATGGATGGCCACAGGAAATAGAGGTGCTGGTGACCCTCTACTGGCTGGCCTGTGGTGTGTCCTACAGGGCAACAGCGGACATCTTTGGGATGCCCCTGTCCACTGTGTGCCGGGTGGTGCACAGAGTTGTCAACTCCCTGATGGGCATCATTCAAAAAATTATTTCCCTGCCAAAACCCCAAGATTTGGAGGGAGTGGGGGCTGGTTTTGCCCGCTTTGCCGGGAACGAGGCCTTTAGGGCAGCAGTTGGTGCCATCGATGGGTGTCATGTCCGAATTGTTCCACCTGAGATGTTATGTGAACAGAAAACTCTTCACCTCAATCATTCTGCAGGGTGTGTGTGATGCAGGTGGAAAGTTTTTGGACGTTTACATTGGCAATGTCGGCTCTGTCCATGATGCACTAGTACTGCGGCGCTCGCCGTTGTACAAAAATTCCTTATACCCACCTGAGGGCTTTTTTCTACTCGGCGATGGTGGGTACCCATGCCTCCGGTACCCGATCACCCTCCTGACGCCCTATCGCCAGCCAGTTGCCAGTAAGATCTCTTACCTTCTTGTTCATAAATAGAGCCAACAATGACACACAATTGATCCAAAGATTATACTAATTGGATAGAACATTGAGACATATGACCTAAATTAAAAGTTAATTTTATCTTTGGTACAGGCCAAGTAGAGGCTCGCTACAACAGACACCACGCCAAGGCAAGAAACATCGTTGAGTGCGCCTTTGGTGGTCTGAAGACACGGTGGCGCTCGATCTTCTTTAAGGTGCTGGAGGTCCGCCCGACGTTTGCCCCCAAAGTCATCGCCGCCTGCTGCATCCTCCACAACATTTGTCTCGAGGCAGGTGACCAGGTTGATGTGGAGGAGGAGGTTGACCCAGAGGAGGATGGTCATCCAGCGGCTGAAGACCGGGAGATGTCTGGAAGCTGCCTGCGAGCCAGACTGGCAGCCCAGCTTTCTTGTCCAGCAGAGCTGCCTGAATTTTTAAGTGAACACGACTACATCTGACTTAACAGATATAGTCGTGTTCACTTCCTGCTTCATTTCATTGTTTTCCACCACTACCTGTCAAAATATGTAAAATAATAATTAAATTCATTTCAGTTCCAACTATTTAATTGTGTGTTTTGGAGGCATTCTCTATTTGTATATGTTAATAGAAGTTATTTCTTTGTTTTTAAAAAATATGTTAGTAACTGGAACAGAATCAAAGTTGAACATATTTCACAAATTAACAAAGTTAAATCATTTGGATAAAATAAATGTCAGTTTTTTTTTTAGATACTGTTACTCTTGATTTCTTTATCTTTTTCTCTCTATTCTTTGTCTCCTCACTCAAAAGAAACACAGTAAAATACGCAAAACATTTCTAGATTTTTTCAAGAAGTGCCAAATGTTTCTTGGCCATTTCAGTAGCCTCCCTCTCTCTGGCTTCCTCCCTAGCCAAGGCTGCCCTCTCCCTCTCCTCATCCTTCTCAGCCTGCTCCTTTAAAAAGTCAAGCAGGACCTCACTGCCTCTCTTCCTGGCCTGCCTCCCTGTCCTGTCTGGTGTTGGGGAAGGGGTAGAGGCTGAGGTCGTGACCACCACACCGTCTGTGGCAGACGAGCTGCTGGCCACAACC
Source organism: Fundulus diaphanus (assembly GCA_037039145.1). Taxonomy (NCBI): domain Eukaryota; kingdom Metazoa; phylum Chordata; class Actinopteri; order Cyprinodontiformes; family Fundulidae; genus Fundulus; species Fundulus diaphanus. The sequence goes on along the minus strand of CM073134.1, from coordinate 14,752,849 downwards.
AGAGGAGGACTGATATTATGCTGCCCCTGGAGGGCAGCATCAAGCAGCTCATACCAGGGCCAGGTGGCAGCAGTCACACCACCAACTTCAACCCCCTGCCCAGTAGGTGGGTCTCGTAGCTCCTGAAAAATTGTTTATCATATTAGTTAATGTGCACAATATCCTTCAACACTGTTTTCTGTGGTAATACCAGAAATGTGGTGGGGAAAATACATAATGTGAGCTAATATTATGCAGGGAGTTTTGTTATTTTACCTTATATTTCTGCACTAAATTGTGCCACTTCTTCTTGGCCTGCTTTGCAGTGACCTCCAGGCCAGAGGCTTTCACAAAATCACTACTTGAATTAAAAACAGGTTTAGCATCACAAGAGCTGAAAATGGACATTAAGGCAGACATAAATCAAAACTACTCACTCCCATCCAGTTTTAGAGGAGTTCCTCTTGCCAGTAAATATGCCCTCATTGGCAATACGCCAGTTTATGAGGGCATGTGTTTCTTCTGTTGTCCCTGTTTAAAATATAAATGTCAATTATCTATTACTTTACACAGACTGAACATATTTAGTGACCTATATAATAGCTGATAACTGTTTCTTCTGCTTACAGTTATGCGTTTTGTCCATAACATCAGCCATTATAGTATGGATGTTGATGTTGTCCTTGGGAATAAATAGATTTCCAATGTATTCCAGCAAGTAGCAAGAGTTAAAAAAGCAACACAAGTCAGTCAGACAAACCCAAAGCAAATTAACGTTTTGCCGAATGAAAACAAAAAAACGGCATCAGAACGAGCGGTAGTTCACACACCACTAGGCCGAGAGAAGTGAACCGCAGGTTTCCCTCGGAGGTCTGCGGGTCACTCTGCTCCGCTCAACGTCGTTTTTTTTATTTTTATATTATGCACTAACTCTGTAAACAGGCCACATAGGGAAGCTTAAAAGTATAATGTTCTCGCCTCAAACAATCTGAAAACTTACCTTTGGAGAACAATAGCAGCAGAAAAGGGAATTTTGAACGTACCGCTGTGAGCTCCGTTTGCGCTGTCCTGAATTAAGATGCGGCCGCGGTGCATTCTGGGCAAGCGGGCAGTCTGAAGAACGCACAAGTCTGCTCGATAAAGAGGGCGGGGCGAGAACAACATCCGGGGAATTCGGCGCGTTCTCGGTATTGGAACAGTGCTCGGGCTGAGGCTGATGACGTGTCACGAGCACACGAGCACACAAGAACGCTCAAGAACGCATATTGAGAAACGGCCCTTGTCTCCGTCTCCTCTTCCATGTGGCTGCTACTGATTGCAAGACTGGCTTTGTGTTGAATGGGAGAAACGAAACAGGTGTATCCTATTGGTGGTGATGAACAAGCCCAGGCAAGTCCTGACTTTGTTGTAGTCAGTAGGTGGAGTCAAAACGCTTGTCTCTCTCTCTCTCTCTGTCTCTGTCTCTGTCTCTCTGTCTCTGTAACAAGTAACTAAACCAAACATTGAAAATGTAGTATTCCAAAATATACTTAAGTACAGTTGTGAAGTATTTTTACTTCATTACTATACAACACTGCCAAGGAGGATAACTTGTTCTCTATTGTTGTTCGTTTAATTGTTTCTGGTGTGATCTCCTCTAGGCCACATCTCAATGACGGAACTACTGTTTGGAAGATAGAAGGATATTTATCTGAAAAGGGTGTGTGTAAAACCACCCTTTTGTCCCACACCTTCAGGACCCGGCTTCCCAGCCAAAATCTGACAAATGGAGCCCAAATGGGTTCTGTGAGCCGGCCTAAACAAGTTCTTAAAATGGGCATTATTAACATTGCTATATCTGGCACAGCTCTCCCTCTTTTGTCAAGCGGTCTGTACATAATTTCTCTTTAAAAATTTTCTTGTTGGCTTCCCCATAAAAACTGAAACATTGTTTTTCGAATCGCGACCATTATCTTATGAGGCATTGGAAAAGTTGTTGCTAGGTAAGCTAAGGATGGTATAACCTCTGTTTTCAATACCAGCACCTCAATACCAGAATAATAATTCTCTGTCCTTCCATTGTAATCATTTGCCCTGAATTTTTGGCAGTTTGATTTTCCAATTCTCAACCTCCATATTTTTCCCTATTTGAACTCCTGAAACTTTTATTGTCACTTTTTTCTACTAACCCCCATTTTTCTTTAATTTCCCTCCAATTACAATAAAAAACCTCACTTTTATGTTTGTTAACCTTCATACCTGAGGCCAGTGTAAATTTCTCACGTTGTTAAACATTCGGAAATAGAAGAGTTGTCAGATAACAAAAGAGTTAGATCATCCATATACATGGTTAATTTTATGTCTTTACCATAATTACCAGGAAGAATTATTCCGTTAATTGCTTGGTCTTGCCTCATAGCGCATGCTAATGGTTCCATGGCCATAATAAACAGTAAGGGAGACAATGGGCAACCCTGTCGGACTCCTGCTTTTATTGTGAAGGGGGGAGGTTAAATTCCCATTCACCATCACTATATTGCTACAGAGTTTTATCCACCTTTTAAACGTGTCTCCGGAGTGGAGCTGGCGTAATATTGCTTCTAGAAACTTATGGTTGATGCTATCAAAAGCTTTCTCTAGATCTATCCCCACAATAGAGAGAGGAAGTTTCTTCTCCTGACCGTAAAGATAAGTATCTCTGATCAGAGCTAAGCTATCTGTCATTCTGCATCCTGGAATCCCGCAGGTTTGTTCTTTATCTATTAAGTTAGAAATAATTGGCTGTAAATGAAAAAAGAGAGCCTTTGATAGTATTTTAACATTGACTCCTAGCAGAGTTAAGGGTCTCCAAGTTTTCAGATCATTTTGAGGACCTTCCTTGTATATTAAAGAAAACATGCCTTGGTTCATGGTGCCAGGCAACCTGTTCTTTTCTAAGGCTCCTTTATAAACCTGCAACAAGGGGGCTTTTAAGAGGTCCCAAAAGGTAAAGTAGTACACTTTTGGCAAACCGTCTAGTCCTGGTGATTAATTATTCTGCTTGCTCAACATAGCTGTAATTATTTCATTAATTGTCATTTCTTGGTCTAAGTTCTCTCTCTCAGTTTCCGTTAGTTCATTATTCATTTTAGATAAAAAAAAAATAGAACATCTATTCTTGTATCTGCTGGCCTCCATATAATTTCTTATAAAAATCATACATTTCAAAGGTGATCTGCTGATTGTCGTTTAATTCTTCCCCTTTAGTATTGACTAGTGTATTTATAGATGTTTTAGTTTGAAATAATTTCCTAAAGAAGTATCTTGTACATTTTTCATTCTCCTCCAGGTGTTGTACTCTACTCCGTACCAACACCCCTTTACTTTTTTCATTCGACACAGTCATTCATTCTTTTTTGAGTTTAACTATTTCGTCATTCACTTGAAAACCGGCATGAAGGAGGTTGTAGTATCTTTGGAGCTTTGCCTGCTTCCTCCTTTGCCACTTTCTTTTTTCTTCTGGTATTCTTCTCCCTTCTCTACTAAAGAATTTCTTGGTTCTATCTTTTATGTCTTCCCACCATTCACCAACAGTGTCAAATAGAGGACATAAAGAAATCCATTGCTTAAACCTGAATTAAGATTTTGTCACCACTCTAAAATTGGTCAATAAGCTCGTATTTAATTTCCACACTCCCAAGGTGGGACGCTGATCAGGATTATTCTCCATTACAGGTACAGTTAGGTCAAACTGAGGGTGAGTAAGTGATGGATCTGAAGCATCTCCAGGTATTGCACACGGACCAGCTCCAGTCACAGCAGCAGGCAAGCCAGCAGCAATGGGCAGTGTGGACAGAGTTGGCTCACCAACCCCAGTCACAACAGCTGGCAGACGATCAGCAGTGGGCATATTGGGTAAAGCAGTCACAACAGTGGGCAGAGTAGGAAGACCAGTAGCAGTAGTAGGCAGAGTGGGCAGCTCCATTTTGTTGTGCGTCTTTGGCCTCACAGCAACATAACCTGAAGGCAAAACGCCATCTACAGCCACCAAGGCCGATGGCTGTGTTGTGAACTGAGACACAAATGCCACAGCATCAACCTTTAGCTGTGTTCTTTTACTTTCTTTTAAATAGGAGTTCATCCCATCTGACTTAGCAGACATGAGAAACACGAGATCCTTCTGAAGCCTTTAACACACTCACTTTAGCCATAGAAGCTGCCAGATCCATGTCTTAAATCCAGCTCCTCCATTTTTCTCCTTAGCTGTTCCTGCTGTTTCTCCAGCGCATGCTTCTCCTTTAGCAGCTTCTGACGAGCCATTAGAGCAGCTGCTTCAGCCTCAGCTCTCAACCTGGCTGATGGTGCAGAGGACAACATTTTAAGGCCCATTCATACCCTACGTTTGGCCTGCACGTCCGTATTTCTGTCCGTACGTTCTATCCGTTGACTCCTTCATACCTCCGTCCGTTGAGGCGCGCAATAACCAATATGCCCTCTAGGTGGCAGTGCTGGGCGCCAATGATTCGTCATTGATCAGACATGGCGACGGTCCAAGACCTGATTTTGTTGCATTTGCTCCATAAGCGAAAGAAAAGTAAAAAAAGAGATCGACGGTGGAACGTGAGGCCATTGAATGTCAGTCGCCCTTTTGACGGGGAATTTTGCAGTTTGGTGTTGCCAATGCGGGAGATGGATGACGAGCGGCATTTGCAATACTTCAGGATGTCCGCTCCCACTTTTGACAGGTTGCTGAGGCGCATTTCCCCCCGCATCCAACATGCCGCTTCCCACAGTGCACCGATTGGGGAGGCAGAGCGCCTGGCTGTGACCTTACGGTTCTTGGCTTCTGGGATCAGTCAACAAGCCCTGGCAGCCAGCTACAAGCTGGGGATCTCCACGGTTAGTGGGATTGTGAAAGAAGTGTGTCGCGCTCTCTGGGAGGAACTGCGAGCGGACTTCATGAAGTACCCTCAAGGTGATGACTGGGAGGTGATACGACGTGAGTTCTGGCAGCAGTGGCAGTTTCCAAATTGTATTGGGACAATAGATGGGAAGCACGTTCGAGTGCGAGCGCCAGCCAACAGCGGTAGTTGTTTTTTTTATTACAAAGGGTTTTTTAGCTTTGTTTTGATGGCTGCCTGTGACGCGCGTTACCGGGTTTTTTTTGTTGATGTGGGAGCGTACGGGCGGGACAGCGACGCTGGAGTTTTTGCCCGCACAGATTTTGGCGCGCAACTGATCCGAGGTCAGCTTCCCCTTCCACCTCACGCACCTTTGCCTGGAATGGATATCGTGACCCCACCAGTGTTTGTCGCTGATGAGGCGTTTCCTCAAAAGGTGAACCTGATGCGTCCATATCCAGGTAAGCAAACACATCTCATGAATGAATGAATAAATTAATGACTACCTTGTAATATTTTACATGAAATTAAATTGACACAGCAGCTTCAATACTTTGTACTGTAATTATGATATTATAATGTCATCATATGACTAATAAAGTTTGTTTCTAATAATGCATTCTGTTCTTTATATACTGTTTTACAGGTCCAGTTCTATCAGAGGACCAGAAAGTGTACAACTTGCGGCACTCCAGGGCCAGGCGGGTCATTGAAAATGCTTTCGGCGTTTTAACAGCCCGGTGGAGGATCCTTGGGCGTGCCATGGAGTGCTGCATAGAAACAGCGGAGGACATAACAAAGGCATGCCTCATCCTCCACAATTTCCTTGCAGCCAACGACCAAGGTTTGACGGAGACTGACCGCTACATCCCCCACACCATGTGCGACAGAGATGGCACGCCTGGTGAATGGAGAGAGTTGGTCCAGGGTGACACCAACTTTCTGAGCTCTCGAGCATATACTGCTGCAAGGGCTACGCAAGATGGAATGGCTGTCAGAGAAATCTTTAAAGAGTTCTTCCAAACAGACCAGGGCATGATTCACTGGCAAGAACAGCACGTTGGACGTGGGACCCTGGGTCATCATTAGTTGTTTATTAATTTGTTAATTGGCTGTTCAAAATCTATCAAAATCAACCTGTTTTGTTTATTAGTAGTAACAAGTACATCGAACAATAAAAATAAACCACATCAATCACAATCACTAAAGTTCTTTTTTTATTATTTAAGTGCAAAACAGTTCTGCATAAAGACATCTCTTAAGAGAATACTGTAACATTCTATATATATATATAAACATATATATATATATATATATATATATAAACATAAACATACAGACATATATATATATATACATATATATAAACATAAACAGACATATATATATATATATATATATATATATATATATATATATATATATATATATATATATATATATATATATATTCATTAGTTTAACTAAAATAATTTAACATATCTAATTGAACAGAACAGTCAAGGGTTGTTATATTTTATAAAAAAACATAAAAAAATGCAAAAGTGCAAAAAAACGGGTGAAGATTGACTTTAGTGATATGTCAAACTGTCAAACATATCAATAGGTCAGCATCAGGCGCTGTATGTCCTTCACCAAGGCCTTGGCATCATTCTCAGGAAGCTCAAGTAAGAAAGCATTTAGGTAAGTAGTGAATGCTGTAAATACATTCTTGCTCTCATCGAGCTTCCTGAGAATGGCGGCATCAATAGGGTCGATGTCATCTGCAGACCTCTTTTTCTTCCTCTGGCCTGGTCTTGGCAAAGCACTCTCAGAGGGTGGAACAGAGGAGGTTCCACAGGCTTGCAGTGGTGATGATGCTGCTTCTGCTGCAGGTGTTTGTGGAGGGGAGTCAATGCATGTCTCACCCATGTCATCATCTTCTTGACACTACAAATGTGTACAAAACGTTACAGACTGTCATTAATTAACTCTAAAAAAAGGACAACCACACTGAAATTATCTTAAGAGGCTAGTCATTAAAACTTGAGAGAAAGGGTGTACGAAACAAATTTTTTACAAAACAGAACTTACCGCATTAGGAAAATTGCTCACAGTGGCTCGGTGAGAAATATAGGGGCTCAGCGGGCGTTGTAAAATTGGAGGGCCTGCTGCAGACATCCCGTTTGCGCCATCGCCGCTTTTTTTACCTGTCACTCTATGGGCGCGCACATAGCGCTCCCTAATTGCGGCCCACTTGGCCTTTGCGACATCCCCTGTCATGCCCAGAGCCTCCCCGATTTCCTGAAAGCTATTCAAAATTTTTTGTTTGTCCCTGTGCCCCGGACACGACACATCGTAGATGTGTGGGTAGTTGCGGACAAGCTCCGACAGTCGTTCCTCGAATCCCGCCATTGTTTAAAGCCCAGAATTCTAACCTTCTTTGTGATTTCGTTGACATTTTGTACTACAAACTCAATAGCGCCCCCACCGTTTCCGGTAGTATTGCTCCGTATTGATTCGTTTCGTCCGTAATCGTAAGCTCCCAGTTTTCGTGTCAAAGTACGGACGAAATCGACGGTTGGAACGTATGAAACACTCCACACGTATCCGTATCCGTCTTTTACGTGAGGTATGAATGGGCCTTTACTCACCAGTGTGCTGTGTTTCTTTGATCTTTCGGACACATTAGAAACACTATTACTTGGCCTAATGTCATCTTCGACTGCATTATCAATACTGTCATTGGAAACAGCAGTCCCCAAACATGGTACGACAGCGCCCTCTTTTGATGCATCTTGCACATCAAATAGCCATTTATCAGTTTTCTCCACAAAAGCAGTTTTATGTTCTTCAACACTGTTAAACCAAGCATTTTGTTTTTCTTGTTCTTCAGGAGGGAGCATGGGAACCAGCACACCATGCAAATGTATTATTTCTTTGAACAAACTTGAAATATTTTTGAAATATGACTTTACTTTTTCTACATTGTCAGCACTTTGCATTAGGTCTTTAATTTATTTTATTACACCTTTGATATTTCTTACTTTTCCTTTTCGCTCTTTTTGAAGCTTCTCCACTTTAAGTTCAAAAGTGTAAGTTTTATTTGTCTCTTCTCTCTTGTTTCATTTCCAACATTTGACCTAGTATCCATAGACTCCATTTTTCATTCACCAAAACAATCCAAAAATCACAAACCACGAAAATATCTGCTTGTAACACCGCTCATAGTCACACAGTGGCTTAATTTATGGTTTAGGTTCCACGTGAAGAAGGTGCAACGCGTTGTCCTTTATTCCCTCTAACTATCCAGCGGGGCTAAGCTAAACTCAACCCTAGTCTTCTGTTTATACTAGCAGTGGGTATTTATTAGAGGTGGGCGGTACCGGGTATTTTAATCGATCCGATACCAAGAAAATACAGGGTCAGTATCGCCGATATCGATACCGATACTTTTTTATACTTTCATGATGTATCATGAAACTGTTGAGCTTTTGATGTTTTTGTGATTTTTACTTTATTATTACAATTGAACAATGGAACATGAACAAAACAACGTTTCAAAGCATTTTAAAACAAAATCTTCTGACAATAAAACAAAAATGGCGCACTACAACAAATATTGTAAACAGTTTCAACCTTCAGTGCACTGCCTTATGGCCTTAAACAAAATAAAAAAGATAAGTAAAAATGAAATAAATAAAGTATGAATAATAAAAGTTTAAGTTCAAATAATAATTCACTGAAGCCACACTGTGGGCCCTCTCCCCCAGTTGAGAACAAAGGATTTGGTTAGAGGTTTTTGTTCAAGAACAGTATCATGTTCACATTTTTTGGTTTCAGTGAACATCGCCTGATGCTCAGTAGCTCTCCTTCCTTCGAAAAAATCCTCTCAGCTGGCACTGACGATGCAACAACTCCTAAATGTCGCTGTGCAAGTTTGCTCAGACAAGTGAATTTTGATGTGTTGTTTTTACACCAAAGTAGTGGATCCTGATCCCTTGGGATGAGCTTTTCTTCATTGTATCTGCGCATTTCAATTAGCGCATCAGTGCTTGACTTCCGATGGTGCTGAGACAAAAGGACTTCAGAGTCAAATTCTGCCCAAACCCCACCTTTTGCTGCACATGTAGAAGGTGCAGGAGCTGGGGTAGAGCTGGTGGCAGAGCTTGTGGCAGTTGAAGGAGGTGCTGCTGAGGTCTGACTTATTGATTGCATTTCTGTGACCAGTCGAGCTTTTACAGGCTCAACATTTGATGAGTCATGGAAAGCCAGGTTTTTGAATCTGATGTCCAAGTAAGTGCTGGCGGCAAGACCATAAAATGTTTCTGTGGCCCTGAAACGGCGGTGACATTGAGCTGACAGCTCAGCAGCTAGCTTGCTGCCTTCTTGCTCAGAAGCACAAAGGGTTCTTAGAAGCAGTGACACCAAGGGTACCACTTTTGAAATGGAAACGTGTTTTTCAGCAGATATTTCTTTAGTTACCTCCTCAAATGGTCTTAGTGCATTAAAAGAGAAACTGATTTCAGACCATTCTTCCTGACTCAAGCAAGGCGACGTTTTGCCAAGTAGGCAGAGAACCGTGGTAAACAACTGGATTTCTTTTGGATCTCAAGTAATCCCGGGACAGCTTTGAATGCGTCTTTTACCACCAAGTTCAAGGTGTGAGCAAAACATGGATAATGTGGCCAACCTGTCTTGCGCACAGCAGCAACCATGTTGGCCCCATCATCTGTGACTACTGCCACAATCTTGTCCTTTATGCCCAATTTTTCCACAATTCTTGTGAGTTGGGAACAAATATTCTCAGCTGTGTTTTGTCCGGGGAAAGAACTTGTTTCGAGTACATATGCTTCCATTTGCCAGTGCTCATTTATAATGTGGGATGTGACTGTTAAATAACCCTCTGTTGCTCTTGATGTCCACATATCAGTTGTCAGTACAACATTATCCACTTCACCTAATGCTTTTCTAACCTTGGAAGAGCAGTCTTCATAAAGAGCCGGCAGTTTCCCCTCCATTAAAGATTTCCGGCTTGGAATCAAGAGTCTTCACAAAATCCTGAAAGCCCTTATCTTGAACAATGGAGAGAGGTTGCAGGTCCTTTACTATGATTCCTGCCAGACTCCTGGTGATCTCCTCAGCTCTTGTGGAATCAGCTAAGGGAAATAATAATATAGTAAGTCTCTAACTTATATGTATATCATTCTGTATTTACTTCACACTTAACACAAAAGGGTACTTATATTCAATCAAGCCTGAGCTATATCACCATTTTCAGAAAGTCATTAATCTAATGTATTTTTATTTCGGTTATGTTACAGGCAGAGCAAGGCAAATTTGTTTATATAGCATAATTCATGCTATTCATGATTAAATAATAAATCAATAAAACAAATCTATAACTTGTAATATAATTTTTTAATTAGTATATTTGTTTTATTGATTTATTGTTTAATCTGTTTCTTGTAATTTTGTGGAATTGCGAAGCACATTGAATTACCTTGTGTATGAATTATGCTATATCTGTACATATCTGTACATTATAAATTTGGTTTCTTTGCCATTGGTGCCAGGAGGAATTACTCCTCTAATTATGTTGTTCTGTCTCAACGCACAAGCAAGAGGTTCTATTGCTATAATAAATAAGATGAGAGATAATGGACAACTTTGTCGAACCCCTGATTTTACCATAAAGGGGGGATTAAGACTCCCATTTACCGATACTACGCTACTACACTCATTGTACAGTACATGTAGCCATCTCTTAAAATTGCTGCCAAACTGCAGTTTTTCAAAAACCGCTTTCAAAAAATTATGGCTCACACTGTCCCAACGCTTTCTCCAGATCCATTCCCAAAATACACAATGGGAGTGAACACTGTTGACAATAAAGGTAACTGTCTCGTTTTAAAGCTAAGCTATCACTCATTCTACGTCCTGGTATTGCACAAGTTTGGCTTTCAATTACTGACTGCATGCAAAAAAAAAAAAAAAAAAAATTAGGTCGACTCCTAACAAGGTTAGAGCTCTCCAATTTTTAAGTTCGCTTTGAGATCCTTCTTTAAATAATAAGATCATACCTTTGTTCATGGCACCCCTAAAAAAGGATTCCTTATAAACCTGCAACAGTGGGTCCTTCAATTTGTCCCAAAAGGTAAAATAATATTCTTTCAGTAAGCCATTCAACCCTGGTGACTTATTATTTTGCAAGTTCATCATTGCTTTAGTTATCTCACTGGTAGTCAGATCTTTATCTAAAGTTTCTCTTTCTACTGTTGCTAATTTTCTGTCCATCTTTGAAAGAAAGTAAGACATGTCCTCTTCTTGGACAAGTTGGTTTCCATACAGTTTAGTTTAGAAGGAATGTGTTTCAGAAAGTATGTCATGCATATAGTTTACTTCACTCCTATCTTCCCTAATGAAACCTTCTATTAAAGATTTTGATTTATATAATTTCCTAAAAAAATACCTAGTGTATTTTTCATTTTCATCTAGATGTTGTACTGTACTTCTTATCAATAATTCTTTGCTTTTTTTCATTTAAAGCCACCATCATCTCTTTTTTTTAAGTTTCACAATGTCTTTGTTTAACTGAAAGACCAAATTATTGGTCAAGATAGTAATATCTTTGTAATCTGGCTTGTTTCCTCTTTTGCCACTTTCTCTTTCCCTCTGCTAATCTCTTCCCTTCTAGGGTAAAAAACCTTTTGGTTCGGACTTTAACCCAAACCCACCATTCTCCAACCGACTCAAATAAAGGTTGCAATGTAAACCATTGTTGCAATTTTTCATTGTATCTTGAAACTACTTTATTATTCAGTAAACTTGTATTTAACTTCCACGGTCCTGAGCTTGTTTTGAAAAGGGTTTGTACTTTAAGAATACATGTTATCTTATGATGGTCCGAAAAAGACACGGGATCCACTGTACATGAAATTGATGAAATCTTACTGGTTATAAGCATAGAGTCAATTCGTGAACTAATCTTTCTGTTACACCAAGTATAACCTGGATCTGCTTGTTTAAGAAATTTGTACACATCAGTTAAGTTCCAGCCGATAATAAGGTTCTCCATCACATGAGAACTTGCGTTAAGCTTGGTCATAAGATTGGTAATTGTATTACCAGCCCTTTTCTCCAGAATACAATTGAAATCTCCGCCCAGTATAGCCTGCTTTCCACTACACAGCAGCGGCTGAAGGGACTGGAATAACGAAACACATTCTTGTAAATCTGTAGAACCATAAACGTTAATGATTCTAAGTTTACTACCATCTTTTTCTACATGAACTGACAAATTCCTACCATCTACAACATTTTCTACCCTTTCTATATTTAAGGAATGACTATTAAACAACATCCCCACACCTGAAGATCGGTTTTGATTGTCCCCCTGAAGTTAATTTTTGGTTTTACATATTTTTTTTTACCTTTTTTCTTTTTTCTCTGTGATTTCCCAGTCACTGATGAGTCTTTGGTGTCGCTGCCGTTATTGTGTTCTTTCTTCAACATCGGAGTCACTCCGGAAAAAGTGCTCAAACGCTGGTCCTCCAAATATGGCATGGGGTTTTTTTTGTGGGGCTGCCCATCATTCTCTTTCAGGAGTCCTGCCTAGAGACTCTGCTGATTCTTCTCATTGTTGCTTTCGTGAAGCTTGTTGGTCCAAGGTGTCCTGCTGGAGTTAAGACTCCACATACCGACCTCCTTCATCACCAAGAGCAAAAAGAGAGAGATTCAGTTCTTCTCTTTTTTTTGTTCAGGCTTGATCCTTGTTGATCTGCAGTTATGTTGGTCAACATAAGATCAAGTAAGTTTCGACAGTTCATTGCTGTTGCCACTCTCGGAGACCTTTGGCCACTTGAAGGCGCCACTGCCTCATTGGTTAAACTGCCTTCACTAGCTCGCCTCCTTAGTTGCCTGTTCTGGTCAACTTTTACAGAAGCTTTTACCTAGTGCAGATGTAAAGACTAAACATTAGCGTTTGTTTTTTGCGTGCTGTGACTAAACTTTCTTGTACATCAGCAGTTGTTGATTATAAACAGCGAATGCTTTTTTTCATCAAACATTAAAAGTGCTCGCGCCCTGAAGTCAGCGCCTATGTTTAGCACCGTCAACCTAACCCTAACTTCATCAGCCTACAGTAGCGTTAGCATCGCGTTTGCAGTAAAGGGTGACATGGGAGTGGATTTTCACTCCTGTCCCATCCCACTCCCACTGAAAAAATTTGTGTCCCGTCCCAATCCCGGGCCAGAGTAGAAAAAAAAGTCCTGTCCTGTCCCGTCTCGCTCCTGGTAAAATTACTCCCACTCCCATCCTGCTCCCACTCAGAATGACTCCCGCTCCTGCCCCACTCCCATTCTTGTTGTCTTCATTAAGTTTTCTGGCAATACATTAAACCTGAATGTCTATGAAGGGTCAGTTAAGTTCCTGTTTTTAACTGTAATAAAGGCCAGTTAAAGTAAAAGGAATAATAATAAATGAATAATAAAAGTAACAAACAAGGAAACAGACCATGCTTATCTTAGTTGAATAATCAAGATGTACAATGTTGCCTTTTACAAATTTATTGTTTCCTTTGAACAATGAAGTTACTTTTTATTTTCACATTGCTGAAACTAAAAAAATATCAATGCTTAATTAACAAAAAAGTGCATAAAGGCATAACATTCATTGCTTCAATGACTGGTCCAGCTCTTTTTGTAGCCTGAAATTGAAAGAGGAGAGACAAGGTTACAATGATTACAAATTGTAATTTGTTGGTCTTTTTGGGGAAAAAAAAAAACTATTTCATTTGAATTCATAATTAGATACAAGACAATATTTTATGTTATCTTACCCTGCTCTTTTGAAGTGTGTGACAAGAGCCTTTGTGTCCCTAAAGAGTTTGATGATCCTACTGTGGACTGGGTTGTCTTCATCCCAGTGGTCAAATACATGTTTTAAGATCAAGTTGATATTATGGCCAGCACATGAGATTCTGACATAATCCTTGAAAGCTGCTGTTACGTTGGAGCCATTATCTGTCACAAAGACTGTGTCCTTTCTTAGGATGCCAAATTCCTGGTAGTAATTTTTTTTTACAAAGACAAAACATAAACCTTAGTAAATAGAAGCCCAGACATGAGATCATCATATAACAGAATGATAAATAATCATGTATTTTACAGAGAACCTTTCAATAAATTCATAATTATATATATTACTAAAATAACTGCTTACTCATATGCTTTTTCAGTATCTCGTCATTCTTTTGTGAAATATTCTTATTGCACTACAGTGAACCCTCGTTTTTCGCGGGGGTTACGTTCCAAAAAGAACCCGTGATAGGCGAAATCCGTGAAGTAGTAACCTTTATTTTTGTACAATTATTAACCAATGAAATACTGCATAATGCATTAAAACCAAAGAACAAAACCATTTGTTTAACAAATAAAGGCACTGTATAAACGTTTTTTTGTAACCACTGTAATATAAAATAATAATTTTAATCATCAATTCGAACTGAAGGCTTCAAATTGCGGAGATCAGCACCGCCCCACAGCGACCCGAGTCGTGTATTTCACTGCTCTTCTGACTGAGCCGCTGCATCCTGACACCGCTCTGTAGCGTTTTTTTTCTTCTAAAGCCCGCGGTGCAGGTGTGTTTTTTTCGAAAGAACAGTTATCGGTAGTTGTTGTCGCTCTTTTTTCTTGTCGAGGTTACTCGAGGTTAAAAACATAAAACACTGCAAAAAGTGCAGCGAGACCAGCCTGGATCTTAGGTTGTGTGCCCTTACAAACAACTTCACCCTCAATGCTTATCATCCACTGATGAAGGGTATTGGTGTCTACTGGAAAAAAACAATCTACACTGATATTTTAAATTTTAATTTAATGTTCAGGTACTTTGTTTCTTCAGTTTCCTATTTTTATGTGTTACCGGGTAAGTACATTTAATAATATTCAGACTATTCAGAATTCCACAGACAGGGACTACAGAAACAGCTTATGTGCCACCCCTCTGCCTATTGACAAAATGAGATGATGTGTCCACTGTCTATAGAGATATTTCTAAACCTGTCAGAGAGAGGGATGGCAGATACATCCCTATATCAGTGACATAGAGATGTATCTGCTACTCCTCAGGCACATCTTCTTTCTGTCCACATGCTATGTCTGCAGACCGGATGTATTTTCCACCTCTCTGTCTATAGATGTAGGCGTAGCAGATACAGAAGATGTCAATATCTCACCGGACCTTCCATCGATGTGTCTATAGACAGAAGAATGGAAGATACAGACACACTGAAGTGTATATCGTGCATATGCTACTTACCAAAGGGCAATGAGTCGTGGATTTGGCGGCAGATTGTGTGTTCCTTCGAGATCTGCAGCTGTAGCACACCTCTAAAAAAACATCACATGGTTAGACAAAATCTGGTGCTGGGCTCTGGCAACTCGTGTGTAGTATTGTCCTCTTCACTGCTTTGATTATCTTTACTCTAGATAAGAGAGTAGCATTATGTTAGTAAAGCACTTAAACACCACTATCAGGGACACATTAAAAAAGTTGAATTTAATAGCTGTACACAATTATAGTGTTAAGCATCACGCACATTTTAATTATTGTTTTAATTTCTCTAGAGCATTTTTTCTTATATGTGTATGTATATGCCTTTTCCTCGTCAAGTGTGTATAAGATGCTCTCCTCCCTGATGCTTTCACTCTGTTGGGATGGGGACTTAGCCTGGCAGATAATGAGTAGAGACATTAGGTTAAAGTTTTGGTCAATTCCCATATAAAAGCTGCATTAAAATAATAAACCTAGTGAAAATTGCAGTTTAACAGACCAATAAACACAGGTAAAAATGTAATGTGCTATATGTGGTTGATTGCCAAGTATACAATGGTCTCTAAACTAGGTTTAGTAAAGATTAGCAAACATCATCTGAGTCACTAATAAGTAGAGAATATTCTGTAGCTTTACTAACTGTTAAATAGTGAATGCATTTCAAATGTTAAAATGTACTTACATGTATTGAACATTATTCTACATCAAGTTTGACATTTGTTTCAAACAAGTAGATTACTTTGAATGTTTGAATTTCATTAAAGCTAAACAGAAAAATCTCAACAATATTAACATATTGCAACTCAGATTCGAACAATTACATGTTGTCAATACTGAATAAGTATAGCTTATGTTTACAAAATAAAAATGATGATTAGACTAATTTAAATTAGGGGTGGACAATAATTCTATATAAATAAATATCACAATATAACTTTAATTACCTTCAATAAAGGTGATATGACAGTTCCAATATTTCAATATATTACAGTCCATGAATACAGCATTTGTCACTGACTGACGTTCTGGGTTTTATTTAGTTTTATGTGTTTTATTTTTCCAAGCAAATATTTCTAAAATGTTATATTGGAGGAGTTTCATGATAAGTTTGTACAGGCATCTGTTGTGGGCATTCTTGGCAGTCTTTCTGAGGTTTTTGTTTTGTTTATATTGATATCGTAATTATATTATATTGACCAAAATTAAGAAATATATTGTGATACAAGTTTCGGCCATATCATCCAGCCCTAATTTAAATAACAAAATAGTAGACCGAGAAACATTCAAAGTACACATTTATTCTACCCATGGTGCCATTTTCTATATTATCTAACAATACCCACACTAAAGAATAAAACTGACTTCAACATAATGTTGATGAATAAGCAGAGTTATTAAGAAGCAGAGCAGCATTTAATTCACAGGCTTTAACCCTCTGGGGTCCAGGGTATATTTGGTCGTTTTTGACTAATTTTGCCTTATTTACTTTGACTACTTCCCAATAAAAACCAGTTGACTCAGGGAAACCAGTTCAAAACAGAGCGCCAGTGTCTGCTACAAATTCATTTGTTGCATCATCTTTTACATACAAAACAAAAACCACTAAAGTACATACAAATTATGAATTGGATGTCACTATCGCTCCAATTGCAAAACTTTCTGTCAATATCACCATTTTACTGTTTTTCCCGCTACTCCTTTCGTGCTCTACCCCGTTCCCGCTTCTCATCCTTACTTCATTTCGCTGTTACTTGCTCAACTTCCCTCCATTACTAAGCAACACAATACAACACGTTTAAATATGTAACATTCCCAATAGCCAAGGGATCTCATGCTGCGTTTTCTTTTTCTTGTTTACAGCTAATTCCCTTTAACATTCTCTGTTTGATTTTTTTCAGGGCATGTGAGAAATGTTTAAAACTAAGATTTATAAGAGTTTATTTTAGCATAACTCCGTTAAAAATTAAATTTTACTTGGTCTATTAACACTATTTAAGAAGTGGTGTGTAGTTTGTAATCTGCTCTTTAAAACAAGTTGAAAGTGAGACCGCTATACATTGTCTCAAATCAAACATGTTAGACTTGCTGTGCAATTGCACACTGTTTAAAAATTATTTAATGTTTAATAAATAACTCTCTGTCTGTTAGGTATTGTCCAGTGAATATCAGCTCTAGAGCTGATATCAGGACAATAGTTGAAAGGGATTATTCGAGCACTAACTTCTTTTAACAGCAAACTCTGCACACATATAGAATGAGTGACAACTTCTCTTCAAGTTCAAGAATTTCTTAAAAGAAATAAAATGAACATCCAGAGAACATCACTATATAATGCTGTTTATCTGAATTAACACTATATTTCAATCAACAAATCCTCTCTATGAGGCTAGTGAAACTTAACTAAAACTACTAAGAAAAATGAAGATAAATAGAAGCTAAGGAACTATGTACATACAAAAGACAAAATAAAGTGGTTGGTCAGCATCATCAGCATAATTCAGTAAATCCTGGTTCAATGCAGATCTGAGTTAAAGAAAGTTCATCTTAAAAAATGTGAATTGAGGTTAAATTAGCTTAACTAATTCAGAATATTTGGTATGTGTTTCAACCCATTCACAATGCAAATCCTGAGTTAAACAAACATGATGAAATAACATTTTAAAGAAGGATTTTCTCAGTAAACATCAGTACCTCTAAAACGCTCGATTTTATTAATGCGATTATACCTCCGGGAGGCTAGGGGTCGCTGTAGTGATCGATCGCTAAAATCGGCTAATCTTATGTCATACAAAACGTCTTCAAATCAACATTAATATTCCATATTAATGCGGCAATAACGGTCGTAGTACTATCGAACAATAGTGGAGCGAAACGAAACAAATCGTAGTCGTGCATCCAGGACAACGGAAGTTACCGGAAGCTAATAGCATTTAGGCTAGCGGACATTCTGCTCCAACTTTAAAAAGCTTTGGCTTAATTTTAGTCATAATGAGTGGACCGGATAACACAAGCATCAATATCCCATCAATGTATAAAACCCTTGTGGAGATAATGTTTCTTAGAACCATAAAAACACACTCGAATTACATCGGCAATGGCATGGTATCAAAATGCTAACGGGAGCTATGTCGATCAGCTCCATGTGTTTTAAAAACACGGTGGAAATGCATTACGTAAATCTTTTAAATAAACCATTTAACGTTCCCTGCTTATTTCTCTGCCAAACCTGTTGGATGAAATAGTCAGCTGATACCCATCTGATACACATGGACAACTGCTCACGTCCAGCACACTCACGGGTTTCATCCACGATGATTGCATAGTGTTTTGATTGACTTTTTATCTCGGCCAAGAGGGTGGGGAGAGATTCCCTATACATCTCATTTATAAATTCATTTATCGTTTCATGACATTGCAGACACGTCTCAGAGCATTGGTTGCAAAAAATCACTTCAAACATTTTCCTTCCTGGTATTTGCACTGGTGAGAATCTGTGCTCCTTCTGGTCAAGTATTCTTCTAAACTAAAACTGCAAGTCCCCTTGTAGTTCAGCACAAACTGTTCCTTCTGGAACCAGTCATGGCAATAGTTGAAGTCGTTTTATAGGTAAATTCCTTTGCGAAGGCACTGGGTGTTTCCCTTGCCAGATAAGTATCCAGAACTCCAAAGACCTTTCGAAATGACATGGATTACTGTTAATAAATACCTGTCCAATTTACATAAAGATCTGGCATGCCATTGTTACCAAAAAAGCATTTTTGAAGAAAAGGAACTGCACCATCCTTTAATGTCCGAGAGCAAACTTTGGCGACAATGAAACTGTTAAACACTTATTTTAGAGATGTAGCTTTGCCATAAGAACGTGGTCTCTGATACTACCCTGATTTGAAAATTGATGCAATGCGGTACCGCGCGCGAGCTATTTTTAGAAACACAACGTCACGATGACGTCACATCACGTGGTACGCAGTGGGGCAAACTCCGGAAACCTGCCGCTGTTTTGCTGTAAAAGAGACGTGCGTTAGCCTAGGTTTTACTCGGTAAACGACTGCTTTTTCCAAATCTAAGACCATGGTTTTTAAACATTGTTGCTATGGAACGTGCAACAGCGACTCGAGTTACGCTGATCGGCCGCATATGAAGGATGTTTTCTTCAAGACTGCCAAGGAGAAATGTGTGCGCTTGGTACACCGGGGCGGTCGGCCTACACAACAGTTCAACCCGGAAAAAGTTACCAAATTCAAGTACATATGTAGCAAGCATTTTGTCGGAGGAAAGGGCACAACCGAAGAACATCCTGACCCAATTCCAGCGACATCAAGTCAAGGTAAGAGTATTTTGGTGGCCGACATGTTAATAAAGTAGCGCCTGCTACCATGATAGCATAAAAGCTATCATGGTAGCAGGCGCTAACATGATAGCCTGCTACCAGGATAGCTTACTCAAAAACATTTCAAATGAGACAAACATTAAACATATACCCATTCCTGGACGGTGATTGCAAACAACAAAAGAAAAAACGGCCGACGCTGCCATGATCGCCGCGCAGGAAAAAAAAAACAAAGCTTACCGTTCATCAACTCAGCCAGTTTTCCAGTCTTTTTAAGCCCTCGAACCTCAAGCCATCGTTTGAGCTGAAGGTTGGTGTGTTCTTCGACTGTTCGACCAGTAATCCGTGCGCCTGGGACATCGTCTTGGGAAAGTTTAACGGCTGTAAAGTCGGTCATATCGCTGGTTCTGTTGCGCTTGTAATAGCTGGGTACTCCGTGCGTTCTCTCCTGTGTGCCCTACCTAAGCGGCAAAAGGGGCGTTGCTCTTGAGACGGTGACGTCACGTGCGCGGTACCGCATTACAATTTAACATATGAAAGAATAGCATATATCCCATTTAGGGAAACTGGGTGGGGTTAATACCATTGGTGAGTGATCCGCTTTGGAAAGCAAGGAATATCCAGTTTTTTTTTATTAAATACCACAATGGATGGTAATTAAGTGTTTTTACTTTGGTTAAAGATTTTGTTAAGATTGTTTTTGTAAAAAGAAAAAAGTTAATATTTTTCAATTTGAAAAGTCCCAAAAACATAGCTGAATATTTGTAAATGGTATTGATGCAAATTCAAGTAGGACCTGTGTTAACCTTGTTATGATTGTTGCATATATAATATAACCCTTGGTTGTATTGTTGTAAGGTTTTTCTTGACAGCAGCAAAGTAAGAGCAACATTTCAGATCTGTGTGTTTAAATACTTGGTTTCTTTAACAATAGGAAGAGTGAGAATGATATGAAATGATATGATTGATTTTGACTTTGTAAAGTGCCTTGAGATATTTCATGAATTGGCGCTATATAAATAAAATTTAATTTAATTTAATTGAATAGAATGCAGTCCCCCCCTACCAGAAATTACTCAAGATTTCCACATTTGGGGATTTGACAAGGGTCAGCTATGCACAAGCCTGGTTTATTTTAGGACAATAAAGTAAAGTAGGTGATAATAATTTAAGTTTGTGACTTGAGCACAGATTATTGTACCAAAGCATCTGTGCATCTTAGTCATGGATGGTGGTCCTAGTGGATGTATTCCCCTGACATGCAGCACACTTCAGGCCAGGGATGTACAAACCTTTTGTCCAGTGGGTGAAGAACATTGAGTTAAAAGTACTCATGAGCCAAAAAGAGGGAAAAATGTTTTAACTAAAACTTACAAGATTGTATTTTATCCAACAGTTCAACAATATTAAGTGTGCCTTATTTCAATTAAACAAGTTGTAATGGAGATTAGGGCTGGGCAATATATTGAGTTTAAAAAATATCTAATTTTTTTCAAAGAAATTTAAGACGAGACTATATCATTTGTAACGAGATGGTCTCTATTGTGCTATAATTATACTCCTATGAATGACAGTAGGTAGATTTTCAGCCTTTTCTCATATTTATCTACAGCTATTTGTTAAAAAAATGTGCCTGTGAGACATTTGGGATAAAGCTTTGATTCAGAGGGGCCTTTTTATAATCACTCTATGAAAAGAAAAACATGTCCAGATAAGTATCGTACATTGGCATTCAGCCTAAAAATACAGCAATATTATTTTTGTACCATATTGCCCAGCCCTAATAGAGATTAGGACGTCCATTACTTCAGGAAATGTGATTATTGCTTGGATGTATCGTTGAGTTACAGACCAAGTAGTTGAGTTTTGTTGTATTGTAATTCTGTTCAGACATTTTATATATACTATCTTGAGAGGCAGGGGGACTAATCATCTATTCTGTATAAGGAAAGTGTAGATATAAATGCCAATTTGTGTTTCCTTAAATTTCTGTTTGTTTTAACTTATTGCTTTAACAACATGTTTAGTTAGAAAGCACTTGCATCTTCCTGGTTTGGCTCCTCAACAGGGCATAGCAGCAAAAGGCAGAACCATGCTGCAGGTGTTGCTGAAAAGCTCTTGGAGCAAACCAATTGATAAAGGAGGATAGTGCTTGAAGGAGGTATTTTTAATCTGAAGTATTCTTTTGATTGACCTTTGATTTAAGTTTAAATTGTTATTTATGTAAATATTTACTGGGTTTCATTGAAAGTTTTTGGTGTTTTATGTGTTTATTTCCTGATGATCTCCTTTCCTGGTTTCCTCCTGTAAATCACTCAGGATAGACTGTTATCAAAGGCAGTTGGTTGCTTTCAGTGTTGGTGTGCACATGAGCTGCAGTTTTCATAAATCAAGCCACCTCAAACTTAATTTTGTTGTCATGCCTCTCTGTTAAGTGTAAGTCTCTGCTGGCCAAAGGGGACAAAAGTAAAGTAGTCAAAGTAGAACCTAGTTACCTACCACTAGCTAGACAATGAGATGCACATTTAAGGAGTTACTTCATCTTTACAACCAGCATCTTCACCTTTTAATAAGGCATTCCTCAAATGACTAAATTTAGACGCATTCGTCGTGGCCATCTTGTGGCAGAGTGGTATCGCTTGAATAGTTTACTTGTTTGAGTCAAATAGTGAACAGATGTCCCAAGTATCGTCTCAACAGACATATTATGGCAACAACAAAACACGGCTGCTGTGTTGGTATCTGCTGGGGTGATTCATGACCTGATGATTGTTACCACATGAAGGGAGTTTTTTTTTCGCCATTGATTTTCCAAAACCCTGAAGGATTGCAGAGAAATGTCAGTGTTGGATACAAGCTTGTAACCGAGAGGACTGCAGCAGCAATGGGGTGAGAAAAGAGGAACAGATGAAGCTTTATATGTGCAAGTCGTATATCGCAGAAAGCTTGTGCAAAAGTGGCTAGAATCTGGAGCCTAAGAGAGGTTGTCCCAGTTCCACAATTGCTGGGGAGTGTGAAGAAAAAAAGAGAAGAGGAACCACTAAACCCATTCCGGTCCCTGATGTGCATCTGGACGCCACAGCCCACTGGATGGTCATGGATGAAAAAAAAGGGAGATGCAAGGTACCAGGATGCAAAGGTACACCTAAAGCCAAGTGCCAAAAATGTAATGTCCACCTCTGTTTCACATCCCTCAGCAACTGCTTCCTGAGGTTCCTTACAGAACAATACAGACTGCTTTATAAAAAAAAAAAAAAACAAGTTCAAAACAGTACCCCACAGGAACACACATTCAGAAAAAAAAAAAAACAAGTTCAAAACAGTACCCCACAGGAACACACATTCAGAAACACAAACACACACTGCAGATAATCTATAACCCACTGGTTGATAAACCATTTGTGGCTGTTTGTTGAAATAAAACTTGTGGAAATTGTTGTTGAAATTAAATTTCTTCTAATGTATTTATGGCTTGTTTGTTCCTCATTCCACTTGTACGATAATATAGAAAACCTTAGCGTTTTAGTACCCTCATAGCAAACCAAAATCTGGTAGGGGACGGGGGCAGATTTTATGATTTTATATATTATAAGGTACCCCAAAGCTCCCAAAAGTAAGGGTGAAATGTTTTTCCTCCTAAAATAAAAAAATCATGCCTTATATAACATGAATATTTTAAAAAATGAACAGAAGATACTAATAAATTAACATTAGCCAGTTAATTTGACTTGATTCTTCACTTCCAACATGTTTTGGGTGGAAAGATATCCTGAGGCCCGTTTCAGAAAGAACGGTAGATCTACCGAGTAGAAAGCAGTTACTCTGAGTAGTTCTACCTCACTCTGTCATACTCTGCGTTTTCGGGTTCAGAACAGGTGATATCAATCAGGTAACTAAACTCAGCATGAAAGAAGCCCTCATCAATGGAGCGCAGATAACGTGATTCCCCATGTCAACGGCAGGAAAGACGAAGCCTGGGAGTGCGCATGTCCCGCGAGTGGAGTTAGAAGTCTTTAATGAAGACATGAAGAATATTAAACCATAATAATTAACAAAAAAGAAACAATGATGTTACTGCTGAAAAGCGAGTTTGCGGCAGAGAATTGTCGAAAAGGTAAATGGATGAGTGTTATTTGACGGAATTAAAGATGTATTCTCACACTACACATTCAACACCCAAAAAGGTGTGGGGCGCAATAAAACTTCCTGAAGCAGATCTCATCTAAAAAGAAAGAAAAAACTCATGGTTAGCTGAAACAACTCTGCTCGGGGGCAGGGTTGTTTCGCGGAGTAATTTGACTCGGGGTAAAGGCTTCCGAGCTTTCTGAAACGGAAAAGCCAGAGTATGCAGCAATTTACCTCAGAAATTGCTCTGAATATCCACTAACCATGCTTTCTGAAACGGGGCCCTGGTTGCCAAAGAACCACAGAATCAATAGTTTATTTAGTCAATATGCTGGTGAAGATTCTCAGTCATCCAGGTCATGATCATTTAAAAAAATGTTAAAAAACAAAACAACTGGACTGGAGTGAAAAGCTTGGAACTCCACGCTACAGACATTTTAATTGAGAAAGCTTTCTGGATGGGAAGCGAAAATTCATTTTTCTTTTTTTACTTTTTTTGGATTTATTTAGTCAAGTCGATGCTGGATTTTCCTGTTAATTTGTCACATTGTCTTTCTCTCATATGAAGGCTTTTCATGCATACCAGCAGGTGGCAGCACCAGACCTGTTTCTCTGCACAAAGGAGCAGGAAGTAGTTGTACTACACGTAAAATAAGTCTATTAATCTATCTGATGTGTTTACAATACTTCTGATTAAAAAAATAATGTTCAACATATTGAGTTTCTGTTGGGTTGTTGCTTTTTGTAGGTTAGAAATAGAGGATAAATGTGTTATTGGTCTGTTAGCTTTAGCTTGTCTTCTGCCGCAATGAATTCTGGGTAACCTAACGGTATTTAAAAACCTTATATCTAACCTAAGTGCTGTTTTATTACCACATAGTCAGTGCAGTGTGCTTTAACTTGTAGAATGACATCCTCCTGGCTCTGGTTCTGTCGTGCTATAGTGTGCTGGCACCATGACCCATCTAGGTGTGTGTGTGAAATAGATCCCGGTGCGTGAGCCGAGCAACTCATACTTACCTGGCAGGGGAGATACCATGATCAAGAAGGTGGTTCACCCAAGGTGAGGCTCAGCCATTGCACTTCGGCTGTGCTGACCCTTGCGAATTCCCCAAATGTGGGAATCTCGACTGCATAATTTCTGGTAGTGGGGGACTGCGTTCGCGCTCTCCCCTGATTACATGTTAAAAAATAACTATGAGAACAACAGTGCTTAATGTTATACCCCAGGAGCTGTTGCTGCACCAATAGACATCAGTCAAAAAACAGCCCCTTTATACAGAACTGGCTGTTTTTGCTTTCAAGTGGCCAGACTATAATGTTGCTGGAATTAATTTATGATCCACATCAATGTAAAGCTAAGCTGCCCCCCCAGGGCAAAATGTGGCGATGAGGAGACCATTAGACATCTGTTTTGGACATGTTCGTTTGCACAAAAAGTATGGTCCCTGATGTCACCTTGGCTAAGCAACTTATGTAAAGAGGACTTAACCTATGAAAAGATGGCTTATGGTTTGTTTAAAGATAAATGGGAAAAAAACGAACTCCGCTGGTGGATTGTAGTTAACTGTGTCAAAGAAGCGATATGGAAAGCAAGAAATATTGTGATATACAAAAAATATGAGATAACGGAAATAAATGTTATGAAGAGCGCAGGTTTACAAGTCAGAGAATATATCTGGGGAGAGAGGTTGGGAAAGAAGGGTCAGGATGAGGTGGTGGCATGGAAAGTGCCTGTTTTTTTGTTGAGTCTTTTTTAAGTTACAGGATTGTTTAAGCAAAATGGAACGGTATGTTGTTGGTTCTGTTTTCTCTTGCCTTGTGTAAACAAAACTGTGTATCTGTAATACTGTGAAACTGTAACTTTGGTTACAAATTGTCTGTACTGACCTTATTTGCAATGAATTAATAAAAACCTTGAAAAATTGAATTGGTTCACCCAAGGTGAGGCTCAGCCATTGCACTTCGGCTGTGCTGACCCTTGCGAATTCCCCAAATGTGGGAATCTCGACTGCATAATTTCTGGTAGTGGGGGACTGCGTTCGCGCTCTCCCCTGATTACATGTTTAAAAATAATTAAGAGAGCAACATTACTTAGCCTTATGCACCAGGAGTCGTTGTTACGACAATAGATATTAGACACAAAATGAGGGAAAACCTGTTTGCTGTTGCCTTGCACCTAAAATTAAGGATTTGGACAGGCATGTCTAGAACTAGTAGCCTGACGTAGTCATACTCAATTCTAGTCAGAATTTGAGTCTGATACTGCTCCAAAAAATCCATCCTGTGCTTATGGGGCGTGTTTCGAACGAACCAGGAAAAAAAAAATGCCTCTGCACTCAATTGGATAGACCTACAACCAATAAGAGCAACGGAGTGTGTGACGTATGTTAAGATACGCATAGTTGTTGTCAACAGAACGTACAACGTTACCTACTATGTTTACAACATGGGATTCATATCACGACATTGCGAGTTATTTACTAAGTCAGACAGTCAGATGATCTCTTACCATTTGTAAGTTAGATGAACTTCGTCCACGACGATACCCATAACGTTGGCTTGAAAAACATCGGAGCCTAGCATGTCCCTCCACTTGTTGTTCAGCAGCCAGGATTCCGGGCTTCCGAAAAGCAGCTGGCAACGACTGCTGGCTATATCCACCTCGTCGTTCACGCCGAGTTGCATCGCCGTGATGCCCATTTCAGTTGCTTCTTTCACTTGGTCCTCCATGAGTGCGACCAAAGGAGAAACAACAATGACCAATGGGTTTTCATTGTGTCCCATCTTCTTAGCGACCAACGGAGCCAGCGGATAAATTAAACTTTTGCCGAAGCGCGCTTTGGTGACGTGGTTGATTACGTTACTGTTGATCATCTGTCCATCATCGTATAAAGCCCGCCCTGACAATTTGATTGGCCCGCCAGATATTGGGCGAGCATACTCGCGCTGCTATTGAGCAATGCCAGACCGAACTTCCCGACCTAAAACGTTGTGGGCGGGACTAAGTTCGGAATGGCACCCAGGCTATAGAACTAGTATGCTGCTGTTAAAACTGGGGATTAAGCCCCTTTATACAGAACTGACTGTTTCTGCTTTCAAGTGGCCCTCCAGACTGCATAATTTCTGGTAGTGGGGGACTGCGTGCGCGCTCTCCCCTGATTTATTGTTCAAAGAAAATCATACAAAGTTGATACTGATTATGAAATTAATTTACAGTTCTGTAGATGTACAAAATTGTATACAGAAAAGTCATTAGTCTAAGAATGTAAATGCTTTAATTGCAATTTTATTTTAACCTTCATTTTGTTTTTATCCTGCTTAATTGTTAGGCTGCTCGATCAGTACAGTGTTCTTTAGGGCTCTGAAATGTGCTCTTGCATTAAATTATTTACAATTAAATGTAAATTATTAATTTTCTTTAATCTTTCATTGATTTTATATTTAGTTTGGAACTGTGACCTCTGTAAATATGACATGGTGAATAAATAAAATTGAAAAACAAACCGCTATTTCTTTTCTCTTATGACATTGCTGTCACAATGACGCCCCATAACCTGGAGTACCCAGAAAGAACCAACACAAGCACCAGGAGAACATCTAAGCTTCATGCAAGACCAAACCATGATCTACTAGCTGTAATGCAACAGTGGTACCAGTTATCAAATTAATTTTTGGGGAAAATAGGTGGTTTTATTTATTATAAAAGGAAAAAATTTTAGTTTCTCAATTAATACATTTCTAGGCAAAGTCACTAAAACATTAAGAAAGGCATTTTAGTTGAAAACATAAGGTTCCAATAGATGTATACGTCATAATAAAGAAAAAAATGAGTATATTCTAAACTGACCCAGCACGTGAATATGCTAATTCTTTTCTATAGACCAGTTCACGCGTGACGTCATGCGTGACGTCCGCGCTACATCCGGGTCCCGCGGGTAGGCAAAAGCAGAACTGTTCCCGTCTACTATCATTACAAAACGGGTGATTTAGAGCGTACTTTTAGTTCGTTTATTTTTGGAATCTAAACAATGTCTACGACTTGTTGTGCTCCCGGTTGCACAGAGAGGCATTCCAAATCGTCGGATGTACGTTTCTGTCGTTTCCCGAACGACGAGGAAAGAAGAAAGAAATGGATAATTTCAATGAAAAGGATGCAGGCAGACAATCTCAGTGGACTGTGGGAGCCATCATACTACGACAGAATGTGCAGTCTACATTTCATCTCCGGTAAATACAACTTAATTTTGCACTGGTCATTGTTCTACTTAAATAGCGGCGGAGGGGAGGTGGCGATCGCTAGACGGGGCCAGGAGAAGCAGAGTCGATGCGCTGCAGCAGCAGCACGCCGCATCATTTTAGTTTTCTTCGTGCAATCAGTGTGCAATAATGTGCTCCAGACAGCGGCTGCATTACGCCCCTGTTTACGCTGCAACGTCGCCGACACCCCCACCAATTTTAATAAGACAAAAACACCAAAATAATCCGTAGTGAATAATGTTTTTTAACCTACCGGGTGGGTCTTCCTCTCTGCTGAGGCGCTGTGTGTCCGACTCCGCTTCGTATGTTACACAAACATGTCTGAACATCCATCCATCCATTTTCTGATCCGCTTAATCCCTCATGGGGTCGCGGGGGCTGCTGTCTATGTCCCGATATGAAATAATTGTAGCCGTTCAGTGGTTTCATGCTTCCATGCTCTATCGTCTTTACTGGCCTGCGTGTTTATAAGGCAGCTGTATACGGAACACTTGGCCAGCATTTCACAGACTCGCTCCGTCCCTTCAGGCTTTTGCTGTGTGGATCTGGCAACCTGATACCATCAACCATCAACTTACTCTTAAAGGAGAAGTCCGGTCAAAATCAGAATTCAAACTGCTGAAAGTACTTTAAATATAAAACTACTACATACTGTGCAAAAAATTATAAGTTTTTTTAATTAATAATAATTCTCATTTAATCATGTTTATGTGGAGGAATCCATCTTGGTCAAGAATAGTACTGTCACCTCCCATTTTTTTACGTCACTCGGCGGACCCGCTGTTGAGCAAGTTTCAACGCTCTGTTTGTCACGACGCACTATTTTCCAAGATCAAACTCAGTCGGGTCCTACAGTATATATCTATACACGCGTGTGTGTGTGTGTGTGTGTGTGTGTGTGTGTGTGCGCTCCGCGCAGCACGGCTTTGCATCTAACAGACGGGGTTTCAGTTTCAGTTTGCAGCAGAGCGCGCGCACAGACACACAGACACACAGCGGAGGAGAGATCGCTGAAGTGACTTAAGTTAGCTGATTATTATAGTATAAGTATTAAAATATAAGAGCATTCCAGCACATGCTGGGCTGATCACGGCTTTGCACCGGCGCTGCAGCTGAGCGCGCACACACACACACACACACACACACACACACACACACACACACACAGCGGAGGAGAGATCGCTGAAGTGACTGTGTTGAAATAAGCAATGTTTTTTCCTCTTTTACCAGTTGTGTTGGAACATCCGATGGCCATGCACGTGGGCATTGTTGCTTCAGCAATAGCTCTTGGGAATGTCAGCGGTGAAGTCCTCTGGAAATCCGAAATAATTATTGATGATCGCAGCTGTGTAGAACGGCTCCTATTGACTTTGCATGGAAAGCGGAGAGAAATGCTGTCGCCGCTTCCGCTCTTCCACGTCGCAGGATGTGATGTCAAACGCCCCTTACTGCCCATATTTGGGCAATCATGTCAGCCCCCATACACAGTGATTCAGACGACAATTTATGTTTTTATTTTCTTATTGATTAAAGATAAGTTCATTAAATAACCACAAATGTATTAGTTTTAGTTATAGCTAATGATACCCTGATGTTTCCTTGTTGACCGGACTTCCCCTTTAAAATGATCTTGTGATACGTTATCTAAAGAAGAAAAATACGTGGAGAACTCGTCAGTTTCTGTTTGCGTCCGCCATTGTGTTCGCCTTTTGCCTACCAGTCCGGCGCGCATGCGCGAAAAACCCGCATCAAAACAATAACAATGAACTGGTCTATAACAGCTACACTGTTAACTTTTTGGCTTGATTCAGATTTGTACAGGTACTGCATATGGACAGTCATTGATAAAAAAAAATTTGCTTTGGCCGCAATATGTTGTCCATCCTTCTTTATGGCATTGCTGTTGGTCACTGAGGTTAACAGACATTCATCTATGCACAGCTCTTCCACTCCTGCTGCAGCATTTACAGAAGGTTTAGCCCATTGTACTAATGTGATTTTAATTATTTTTTGCATTTTTCTGGTAGATCTTTTTTTCTGTATTTTGGATCACTGTCATTTTGATTACCTAACCTGGTGATTCTTTATTTGACACTTTGACATTGAGAAGACTCAATAACCACAAGGTGCCAAGATCCTGGGCACGGTGGCGCAGGGGTAGTGCACGCAACCCTTGTATGGAGGCCTTGGTCTCCGACACCACCGTCCTGGGTTTGACTCATGGCCTGAGGGTCCCCCGCAACCCTGTTTCCCGTCAGTCCACTTAGAAATAAAGTCCACTAAAACAAGTGGCAAGATTCTGTTGCTGCAAACCAAAGCCTAAGTTAACAGCCCCCTACCACCATGCTTAGCGGTTTTTGGGTTTACTTGTTTTGACTAAACATTGAACATTTTGTCTCTCTCCAGAGGACATTGATCCAGAAATTATTTGTTTATTACGATGCATAGTGTGCCTTTCAAGCCTAAATGTTTCTAGGTTAGGTTAGGTTTTTAAAAATAATAAATGTTTGGGTCAAGAAATAATATGTGATAGATTTTATTCTACTCTATTCTGAGTATTGGTAATGCTTTTGAGCGTCTCGTATTATAGTCTATCACTTATACATTCAAAACTGAAAAACCTATCTTTGCCATAATCAAGAAGTACTAAACAAATGTTTATGTGGGGAAAATGTCTAAAATTAATATTCACTAAAGGCCAGTTAAACATCAACACCAGACTTTTGTTCAGTAATTCAGCCTTAAAGGTGACCTATTATGCTTCGTCTATGGCAGGGATCTTCAATTTCAGTTCTCGAGGTCCAGTGTCCTGCAAATTTTATGTGTCTCTGCTTCAACTCACCTGATTGAAATAATCAAGTCATTAGCTAGCAGGACTCTAAAGAACTTGACTGCATACTGAGGGGACAAATCCTCAATAGCCAGTGTCCTTCCACTTTTAGATGCGTCCTTTGCCCTACACACCTGAATTAAATGGCTAAACTACCTCACTAGCTGCAGCCAATGAGCTTATATTGGAGTCAGGTGGGTTGAAGCAGAGACGCATCTAAAAGTTGTGCCATCAAGGACTGAAGTTTGAAACCACTGCCCTAGGCTATCAGTAGCTTGTGTTAAATGATAAATCATGTTTTTGTCAAACAGCAATGCAAAACACTCAAGACAAATTAGTAAGTACTTAAATCTCCATCATCTGCAGATTTCCAATGAACATTGGGAACAGAAGTTTCCTACAGTAGAAGACTTTAGGTAAATCCTCCAATATACTGTCAGTAGTTTTGGAAATAGTTCTTCCTTGGCAATGGTTGATAGTTGAGGGGCAGTGTCCCTTTATGACTAATAATCAGGAAGTGTTTGAAAGGGCACGTTTTACAGACACCAACTAAGCATTTAAATATTGCCAATTTTTAGCAATTGGGAGTGTTTCTAGAAGCAAATGGAAGTACAAAATGTACAAAAGGTGAGTTTTGCATAATAGGTCACCTTTAATCTAACTTTAATTTGCTGAAAATTATTCTCTTTCTATTACAGAAAGTTGCAAGAAAAAAAATGACCTTCCAATAAAAATAAAATCCTTTTAAATGTCAAATGAGGTTTCACAAAATCAGAACTTTCTCTGTAAAAATTAATATATTGTGTCAATTTAAAATACCGAGTTGGACATTACATCTTTGATAAATGTTGTTAGGATGTCAGAAGGACAGAGACAATTGTAAACCTTTGTCTTTTACAGTAACACACTTGCAGAACAGAGTACTAAATATTCAGTCCAAATCTCAAATCTAACTAAAACCTCAAGGAAACTGTCACTATGACACCATATGATCTCCAAAAGTACAGAGAAACCTGGTCAGAGTGTCTACAGCAGAAGAAGGAAACGACACAGAAAAAGAGCTGAAATGCTGTTCCAGAAAAACCAGGGTGAAAACCTGAATTGAAATAAAAGGCAAGTCTCATTTACTTGTTTGTTCACATATTTCAAAAGTTTTATACAACTTTTACAAGTTTCAGCGCAATTGCAAGCAAGGAAATTCTCAGCTTAAAGTTCTTTGTGTATGCATTGCATCCTAAAAATACTGGGTTTAGGTGTAAATATGTCTAATTCACCTGTTGCTTTTGTGTCTCTGTAATGTAAATAGTAGAGTAATCATAACTGCTTGACCAAAATAATGCTATTTATTTCAGTTTACAGTAGAATGTCAGATACTATATCTAACTAATATGTTATCAGTGTTGCAACTACCTAATTTAAATCAACAGCGGAGTCTATTCTTTAATTTCTTTACTCCTACTGGATTATCTTAACCGAGGCACCTCTGGAGACCATAAAACCAGGGTACAAAGGCTGAGAGAAAGTGGTCTGAACTTTATGAAGAAGCATCAGTTGTCCACAGCTAGAGACGCTGTAAAAGGACAGGCTTCCAGCTTCATGGTTCAGATACACTCCCACTGTGGAAGAACAGGGATTGGGGATTTTGGTTTTGATTTCATTGTGCCAAAAAGTGCATCCAGAGTTTGAAAAGGAAACACTCCAGGACTGGTCATTGTATCCGAAGCAGCTTTCTTCCATATTTGGCCCTTTGTAGCACACAGCCACCTCGGCTCTGGGCCCCTTCCATTCAACTTCCCAGTAGCAAACGCCAGACAAACCCTCAGAACACAACACTTGATCGTATTTGGTAAATCTCTCCGGGTGGTAGGGGTACTTCTGCATTTTCTTGGTCCAAGTAACCTTGGTGTTTTCCTCAGAAAGCAGAAGGTTCCCAAAAGCTGTGTTGGGATCCAAACTCAAGCTACAGGAATCTAACATGTTGAAAATAAAATAACATAAAACATTTAGTTCAAACAGTATGGATCCAAAATAAATTGTTTAAAAAATGTTTTGCAAAAAACTTACACATGCACAATTCCTGCCTTTTCTTTGGATCTGGAACAGTTTGAACTGAAAACAGAAAACATGTATGTTCCTTAGTGCAAAGTGTCAGAACATCACACAACTACACACTTGTAACTCTGTATATATGTTATTTTTGTTGTCTTCTTACTGGTCTCCGATATTTCCTTCACAGCTGTTGCCAAAGTTTCCATTTTGTCTTTCAAGTCTGACATGGCCTTTGTGACACAGTCAAAGGGTTGGTGTTGCTGTAGGTTGAAGTTCGCCCTCGTGTCCAGTTCTTTGCTTTCAAAAACAGGCTTGCAGTGCTGGGAAAGCAGAAAAGCAAAAACACAATATCATAGGGTGCTTTGCAAAACTATTCATGAATTTGAAACGTCTTATATTTTATTGCATCACAAACACAAACAAGGTATTACATTGTTGTAAAGTGGAACTTACAGCACTTTATGTATTGTATGTTTTGTCACAAAGTATTACATCGTTGTAAAGTGGAAGGCTAGTATAAATTACAAATCTAAAATGTGTTATATGTATTTTTATTTCATTCCCCTTCCCTTGATACCCTTAAATAATACCCAGTCCAAACAATTTTCTGCAAAGGTCATGTAATCAGGACTAATAATTTTTGCACTGTGCACTTGAAAGGAGCCCATGCATGCTAAGGAAGAACAGGCAAACTCAACACAGAAAGCCTCCAGGCCATCACCTGTCTACAATGTGTCAACAATGCACTTATTTCTGTTGGTGTATCACACAAAACTGTAAAAACACTGACATCGTAACATGACAAGGTGTGAAAACGTTACCTTAGCGCGGGGCGCTATATGCACATGGCTGAAGCTGTTCATTTATCTTTTTACCTGCAAGAAATAAATGTTATCCTCGGTTGAAGACAGCGTCTTCAGTTCATCCTCTTTCCTCCTCAGATCGCTAATCTCCTTCTCAAGGCGATCAATGAGTGCCTTGGTTTGACCAAAGGCTGCCTTCTCCTGGCGCACTATCAGCTCCTTCACAGCTAAGCGTCTTCTCTCTGCCATCGAGACAATTTCAGCGTAGAGCTTCTCATTTTGATCGAGTGCTGCATCTCTGGAAAACTAAAGGCAGTAACCAAAAGAGAAATTAGGATCTAATTTACGTGAACTATGCTTTATAAGCGACCCATTCGGTCAACGGAAACAAAGAAAGTTACCTCCAAGGCTTTCTTTCTCTGTCTCAGCTGTCGCAACTGCTTGTCTTTTTCTCCAATTCCTTGCTGGTATCTTTTTTTCTTCTCTCCAAATAGTTTCTAAGAACACATTTATTGTTTACTTAACAAACTAATATAGATTCACCGTTTGCCGTTTTTATCCAGCATCTTGCATTAAAACGTAACTAACTTGGAGGACAAATTTTTACCAAATTCACCATCTTTATCACTGAAACATAATGTGTGCTGTTTGATCATTGTTTTGGGTGTGTGACTTGGATCACCAGCATCCACATCTGGTTTTGCAGATCCTTGGGGAGATTTGGTGGAGTGTGGGAGCCAGGTCTGACATGATTTCAGCTTGTGGATTGCCTCGGCCGTTGCGTGGTTGTATTCTGGGTGTGCAGCTTCAGATGGTGCCCTGGATGTTGTGTTGTACCCTAGCTTGTTGGTATCACCAGTTACATAGAGCCATTGTGTCTGGGCGGCCAACTCCGGGTGTTGCAGCGATCTGTCAGGAAAAGGGGCGATCACAGGCTGGTGGTGGTCGGGAGGTGCAGATTAACTTGGTTCGGCCTGCATCAGTGTTGTTGGCAAGAGGGGTGCTAGTCTTGAGGTAGGTTTGTGTTTTTTGGATTTGTGGAGGATTTGGTGTAATGGATGGTGTGTTGGTCTCAGGATAGAAAGGCATTTTTATAAGTGGTAGTAGTGGAGTTGGGCGGGGCAGGGTTGGTGGTGGATGGGCAAGCAAGGCAAATTTATTTGTATAGCACATTTCAGTACAGAGTCAATGCAAAGTGCTTTACATGATTAAAATACAGGAAAGAAAAACAGAAAATGGGAGTGCATGGGGTCCATCCGAATACCCTTATTGTAAGGATTCTTTAGCCGAAGCAGAAGTGCATCAGCGGGCGCCATGATAAGTGTTGTCCGAACAGTGCAGTCAGTAAGGAAGAAGGAAGGAAAATGGTTAGGGTTAGGAACCTGTATGCTTCCTCCCGCAGCTAATCTAGCAGAGGAACTTCGCAACGTCCCTTACCGGCGCTATGGAGCTATAAGGAATCCCACAATCCTTTGCATGACATGGCGTATAAGCACAGCCCACCTCACGGAAAACAATGAAAATGGCCGGAGAGAAGAGATTGTAATACAATTTTGGAAGGATGTGGGCCCGAATTTGTTTTGCATCATCCAAGTGCGTTTCTGTCAAGTACTGACGTCGGTGTTAAAGGCTATCCGAACTTGGCACAGCAGTCCGAAGCTCCTTTCCCATACTCGATAGTGTTCTTACTGTTGTCCCCATGAAAGGTCAAGGAACAGAAGCTCATAGCTATCCTTGACCTCAGCACTTTGAATCACTTTGTTACTGAAAGGTGCTTGATAAATAAACTTGCCTTGCTTATTTTTAAGGGTTTTCGGACGGGGCTATGGTGTCAATTTACCCACAGCAAAATTGTGTGCACACATACATACAGACGCACTTAACCACATACAAAAGTTAAAGAAAATAGTTATATTTCCTGTTCCCCTCCATAGCTTTTTTTCTTTTTGAGATTTATTAACCCTGCCTCTGTTTAAAAAAAAATTGGTGCCAGTCTAGGATTGCTGCCTGAGCCAGTTAAACACCGTTATGCGGTTAATTCAATAAAGTCAATAGTACTACAGAAGCAATATATTATTTTCCTCCTTTTGCAGGGAAAATATGTCATATGTTGTTTCAACTGCCAGGAAAATACACTTAAAATGTAAAAATGACAAGGCAAAAAAAAAAAATCTTACTTGTTTTTCTTTCCTGCCTGCTGCAGCTGAGACAGTGTCATGACCTTTGTGCTCATCCATGACGCAAAGCAGGCAGATGCATTCATCATCACTGCGACAGTACACTTCAAGCAGCTTGTCGTGCTTAGAGCAGATCTTCTCTTGGATGGAGGCTGACACCTCCACCAGCTTGTGCTTCTTGAAAGCTGCAGACTCATAGTGAGGCTGGACATGATTGGCACAGTAAGAGGCCAGACACACCAAGCAGGTTTTAACAGCCTTCAGCTTCTTCACAGTGCAGAAATCACACTCCACGTCTCTTGCGTTGGTTTTCGTGTCACCTAGAGGAGTGATTGGCTCCGAGTCAGTAATTTTCTCGATCAAATCAACCAGCACAGTGTTCTTGTTCAGTACAGGTCTTGAGCTGAAAGCGTGTCTACACTGAGGACAGCTGCAAAAACCCTTCTGATCCTCCACGTCCCAGTAGTTGTTTACACAGTCCATACAGTAGCTGTGGCCGCAGTGAAGAGTCGCAGGGTTCTTCAACTGCTCCAGGCAAATAGAGCAGCACAAAGAATCTGGTGCCTGACTTCTCCCAGCCATCTTCTTTACTGGAATTTGATAAGTTTCGTTTTCTCTTAAACCATTAACAATGGGAGGGGCTCCATTCATAACCTGACTTCCGCCAGATGCATATCGCTCCGCCTAGCTTCACTCACATACATCTGGGACACCTCCATAGGAATTGCCTTTACAGAAGGCTGGGCCTTATTAAAAATTCTTGCATATGATTGGATAAGCCACTTGTCTGTCATCTTTATTGACGTGCTATTTCAACCACTCACACCGAAGCTAACCCGTGACGCTGATGATAGCGACGCAGAAAAAAAAATAAAATAATAATAATGTGTTTGCGGCTCTAGTGGCATGCGTTTTATTGACAGTGAGCTGACAGGAAGAGGGGGAAAGACAGGCGGCAAAGCGCCGCGGGTCGGAGTCGATTCCGGGGCGACCGCGTTGAGGACTAAAGGCCTCCTAACATGGTTCGCGCTAACCGCTAACCGCTCCGGGGCGCTTCCGCGTCCGCCGCGGACTTGCCCCGGAAAACAAAACTTGCCAAATCCGGTCGGGAGAAGGGCGAAAACATCGTTTCCACCAACAAAGCCTTCAGAGGCGTTCTCTGATGTTCTTTTAATGAAACAATATTAGGTAGATTGGACAACACGGAAGAAATAGCAGCATCAATGTTAACGCTTGCTTCCTCGACAAGCCGCCATTGCTATCAAAACAGTCTCACGTCATGGTCGCGTCTCCACTAAGTCACATCTATGAAACTCCAGCCCTGCGTCCTGATTGGCCAGACCATAAATTTGGTTGGAGAAATCATTCTCTACCGGCGGTGTCCCAGATGTATGTGAGTGAAGCTAGGCGGAGCGACATGCATCTGGCGGAAGTCAGGTTACTCCATTCATACCCTGCTGACATATCAAGCGCTGCTGCCCTGTAACTTTCATTTTCTCTTAAATGAAAGTGAGAGTTGGACAGCATATAAAATATTTTTGTTATCTTGAAATAAGTTGAATTGAAATAAAATAATTACATTTAAATAAACATATATTACAAAACCACACATTCAGACAATATTAACGTTTTTTAAATATTTTTTTATTCTTTTTTCCGTATTAATGACACAATGGCCACATAAACGTTTTAATTATTTTTATTGTCTTGTTTATTGAATGTTTGAAGTCCTTTTCTCTCGCTCTCTTTTTTCTTGTTTGAAGCGCCCTGTTTTTGATCGAGCTCAAAGATTTTGGAGCTCGATCAAAAGACAAATTTCTCTCCATACTTTTGTAGCCTATATTTAATTATTTTTTATATTTTTAGTCACAGGAGATTTTTATTGCGGACTGTGAAACAATTAAATGAATTTGACGGTAACTCGCGGGGGGGAAAATAGGATCAGCCGTTAAAATCTCTTTTCACCTTTTCTCCCCCATTGTTTCCGTAACCATGGAAACGACGCCGGCTTACGTCGTACGAGTTTCCTTTCTCTGTCCATTTTCGTTTATTTTAGGCAAGCAATGGAGCTCCCGGAGACGATTAGAAAACGCTTAGATAACTTTTCTCGCAATATCTTATTTGACCAGACCCGAACGAATTTGTTCGCCAAAGAAAACGACGGAATTTTGCCTCACGGTACACCAAAACAATGCGACTAACTTTACAGAGCAGCTAGCACAGATGTTAGCATTCACGTAGCTACATGCGTTACCGGAGCGTTTTGTTCCGTTTATGCACATGAAGTTGAGGTTAAAATGGACCAAATGAAGATGTGTTTGGAGTTATTTTAGTCTTGTGTGTCCTGTGGTTCTTATAATTTCAGACAAACGGGTTTTGTCCAGCCTCCAGCTGCAGATGTCGTTATATTTTAACATGTGGTTCTTCCCCTGTTGGTGGATCAGTGAAACTGTAATGCTGCAACTCAAGGTAAGGAGGACTGAGAGCAGTGAGTAACTTCTAAAGTGGTATATAGAAATACAAAAAAGACATAGATTTGGTTTAGAATCGTAATTAGAATACATTTAAAGACATGCTGCATGTTACCAGTGCCCAGTATATCTTCAATCCATCCATATTTCATGTAAAATTATATGTTGCTATGTTTTAGCTTGCTGTAAACTAAATCAGCAACAATGACATTCCATAAGTGAAATATTTTTTAATAAATCTTTAAGAAGTACTAAGAAGCTTTCAACAGACTCTATCTATCCATCCATCCACATCCATCCATCGAGTGGGAGATAGATATATAGATAGATTAAAAGGTTTTGTGTTTGTCACTTCTTCCAGTATCCTGCCTTGCCAGAATACTACAAGTTCATCCTTGTGACTATTCTGCTGCTGATGACTCTGATTGAGGCCATCAGACTTTATCTTGGCTATGCTGGGAACCTGCAAGAAAAGGTGCAACACTTCTCAAATAACCGGTAGAAACCTGCATAAACAGCTGTTTGCATTGACAATGGATAGTGACCTTCATATGTTTTTACATGTTTTAAAGGTCCCAGAGCTGGCAGGCTTTTGGCTGCTCACCATCCTTCTGCAGCTTCCTCTCATCCTTTTTCAGCTGCTTAATGAAGCCATTCTCATACAGCCCTTGGAGAGGGGTGTCCACATAGTGCTCACCATATTCATTCTCACACAGGTATGGGTGCCTTCTTAGCAAAATAACACAGTCTACAAATTCTCAGGCTAAAACAGCGTATACTGTGTGTGTTTTTGTGATGTTGTCATCCAACAATTGTTCCTGACTAAGATGCTTTTATTCTCCAGGCTGTCTCAGGTTTAGCAGCACTGCGGGACATGGTCAGACACACAGGAAGTCAGTTTCATCTCCAACAGTTTGACTGACGGCCGAGGCTCAGATGTCCACATATGTTCTGATGTGCCTTGATTTTCAGGGAGTGATTTTTAATTTAATTTTTTTTCTACACAACTCCCAAATGCAAAAGATGATTTAAAAATGGACTTCATGTGCATCAAGGGGTAATATTTTCATATGGTTGATATTTAAAATAAAATATTTATTTTTGTAATTTATTCACATCTGAGGTTTTTTTTTATATACCTTTGAAGGAATTAGCTTTACTGGCCAATTCCTTCCTATTTGCAAGCGAGCAATAGAATGGTTGCAAATTTAGACAGCAAAACTGTTTAATTAATTCAGAATCAGCTTAATACTGTATTTCCAGATGATAGTCCTCTGTCTAAAAGTTCCACCTATCCATTCAACATTTCTAGCCCTGCCTCTATCTAGCCTTCATCCATCTGTCCATCATCGATCATTCTATTCATCTGTTTCTCTTTATCCATTCAAAATCCCTGATGTGTAGGGAGGTATTAAATTCTACATCAGCTGCAAATTAAGTCTTTTATTGAGGATCAAAGACACATTGGAGAGTTCACAAGGGTTAAAGATGGAACATTTTTCCACTTTGCCTCCCAGGCTCAAATAAATTGTTGAATGGCTGACTCTCCCAAGGGGGTGTCATAGTTGTGTGAGCTTTTTCGTTTTGTCCATGAGAGATCTCAACGATGATGCCACTGACAATGAGAATATAGTGAAACAGATAAAGGTTAACTAAAAGTGACAGAATTATCTTTTGTTTTATAAAGTAAGAAACATTTGTTTTTATTAAAGTGACAAAAATAAATAACAATCAATAACGGTACCGGACAAATTTATTGACAACTCTGGTAAAAATGTTTAAAAGAAAAATAAACTTTATTAAACTAGCGTAATTTCCCGCTGTAAATTTAGGACAATCCAACTTTAAAAATTAGGAATATGTATACAGTGTTTTTACCGACTTAACTGAGGCACAATAATTGGCAACCCTGGCCAAATTTGACAACAATTTCTATGACATCTCACAAGGCTGGACAACACTGAGTGGGGGATCTTTGAGCATTCCTCCTTGCACAACGGCTCTCAATCCT
The DNA here is from genome assembly GCA_037039145.1 of Fundulus diaphanus. Classification (NCBI taxonomy): domain Eukaryota; kingdom Metazoa; phylum Chordata; class Actinopteri; order Cyprinodontiformes; family Fundulidae; genus Fundulus; species Fundulus diaphanus. Next base: position 14,712,644 of record CM073134.1, on the reverse strand, counting down.
CCAGAGTCCTGAATCCTCTCTCATGTTCTTTAGCGCCGCCTACAGGTTTTCTATAGGATTTAGGTCTGGTGCTTAAATAGCCATAGAAACGGTCCAGGGTTTTTGGAAAAACAATTATTTCTTAACATGGGAAGTTATTCAAATCAATGTGAGACTGTGCTGCCCAATAAAAGATTTTTACTTATCTCCACCAGGAGCACTAATATTTGGCCGCCACAGTAAAGAAAAAGTGTCCTTCAGAACAATTAACCTTCGGATGAATCCTTTCGGTCTCTACTCCTCTCTGCGGTTTTGGTCATGTCTGTTACCGATGTGGAGAAACCCTTGGATGAAAGATTATTTGAGACCCACAGTAGATTCCTGTTCCTGAAAACTTGCCGTCGGCTGGATCTGGAAGTGGGTGCAGTCGGAGCAATGGCTGGAGTCATCCTGATGAACGCAGATGGAGGAAGCCTGCCGAAGAGGAGACACAACCCCCTAAACAAGTGAACACATTCCACATCCCCTGTTGATTGACCTAATTCTTCTGTTTTGGCTTACCTGCATGGAGTCATTAAATAAGGTGACAACCCTAGAAGAGCACAGAAACGTTTCATTACCGAATAATTATAACTGGAAGTAAAACAGAACTCTTCTAGAGAGGCTAAACATGCAGACGAACCACTGCAGCCGCGATGGGAAGACAACGACGACGGATACCAGTAACGCTTGTGCTGCATAAGATTCAGAGGACAAGGAGGAAGAACGCTCAGAGTGAGGAAGGGAGCGCTGTATCTCACCTGTCTTCTCTCCATCACATCATCTGTGAAGAAAGTTCAGATACAGATTTACCACAGAGGACCTTCTCAGATTCTTGTACTGCTCCACAAGGCTAGTCTCATCTGGAGTCTCCAACAAGTGACTACCTGATGGAGGCGACGCAGAGTAGTCTGTGCTTGGACACGGATGCTTTAGCTTGTGCATGCACGAGGGGCACAGCCTTTCCTGACTCTCCTCCTGAAACACAACATATCCTTTGAAATCATTCAAAATTGCAAAGTTGTGTTGTGTGCAGAAGTATCAAAAACAATGGAAGGGAATTGATGAGTAAGAATTTAAGATCTTCACCTGGATGGGTTTGCAGCCTCGCCACAGCGGTACCTGGCTGGCATCTCCAGCATGAGAGGCTGGAGATGAGGTTTCCGATTTTCTCATCACGCCATTCAGCTTTACAAGCAAAAAAACGTGAACTCCTGGCTTTAAAAAATGTACACCTTCATATAAACGGTACATTTCTACATACCTGCCATTTCCTGCTTTGTCCTCCAGCAGGTTTCTCTTGGTGTCTCTCTTCCTCTATGTTTTCATGACTAAGTCCGGATTCCTAAAAAAAACAACAACAAAAACAGCTACTCATCCCTTTTGATTGAAGTTATTAAAATATTAATCTGTTGAAAGGCTATGGAGCCATGTAAATCTTACAGTATTACTGTTGCTGTTCTCCACAACCTTTGTCTCTGTGTTACTCCTCACTGGTTCTGGTTGAAATCTCTTTCTTTCTCTACGAGTTCGTAATTTTTTCTTTTTCTTCTTTAAAGGAGTTTTCTGAGAGAGAAAAGTTAGTATGTGAGGAGGAATTAATAATAATACGATTCGAACCGAACTTTATTGCCTTTAAGATATAAAATTACTTAAGAGTTCAGTTCAGATAAACTAAATTTGTACGGAAACCTCTGGACTTCTTTGTTGGTGCAGTAAATGAACAGGAAGTCCGTCTGAATCTGAACTGTTGGAGCCACTTGTGCTGTGAAAGCAATTAATAATAAAGATGGATCAGGGCACGATTTATATTCATCTCACCTTTTCAAAGTCTGCATCTTTCCTGTGATTTACCAAAATATGTTTACCTGGTTTCCAGGTCTGACATAGAGACGTTATTGTTGGTGACCAAGTCCTTGCTCATTTTCTTCCTGATCTGCTTTCTCAACATTGCTGACACCTCTGTTAAACAGTTTGCTACCTAAAAAAAACAGAAAATATACCTGTTGGTTATTTACAAATCCCTTGTATTCATATTTCTTCAGCTTCACCACATTTGGTCTCGTTAAGAACCCAAACATTGTGTATCGGTTGGGATTTTATGTGAAGGACAAACAAAAAGCTGTCCATCCCAAATGGAAGTTCTCAAAATGTGTGACCTACCCGTTAAGCACGTCGAGGATATGGTTGTGATGTGAATAATGTAAAACACTTCTAGGGATGTGCATACTTTCGTATGTTATGGTGTACAATCACATTCACACCTGAATTAGTACATCTTGATTCATAAAGGTTTCATTTTCACTTGGCTTGAGCCTCAATAGTCCATATTTCTACCAGGTCTCTGCTTTATCTCTTGCCTTTGTTTGATCCGGGTCACAGAAGTCCAGCAGGGTGTCACAGAAGTAAAAGCCCATCGACTTCAAGTCTCCAGTAGTGAAATGGGTCCCTCTTCTGTCATCTGAAATAACAATGGACAATACCGCAGAACCTTGTATTATATATGCACATCTATATATGCATGAACACATGCAGTAAGCCCATATTCACCCAGAGTGGAGCCCCCAAAGGTGGCCTCCATGGTGTAGCTGTTTTTGATGCCCAGTCTCCACATGACGATGCGTCCTGTTCCCTCCTTGCTCTTCTGAACCCGGAACTTGCAGCTCTTGAAGGAGAACTAACAAGTAGACTGGTTTAGATGTTGATACTGGAAATACTTTCTCAGATGACTTTTAGATTGGGGAAAAAAAATCTATGCAGGTTTAAGACTTTATTTCCCAAGAGTCTGGGGAGATAGTCACAGGTTTACCTTATTGCTTGCATTCTTGCTCATCATTAGTGGAAAGACCCTTTCTTGAAGCTTGATCGAGCCTTTGCCTCGGCTGTTACATCCATACATGAACACATTGTTTTTGCGGTTGTGGCCGTGGAAATCACAGTAAAGAACTACCTCTGTTTCAGCCATGAGTCTGCGGAGGGAGCAGTAAAACGAAAACAGTTTGGGGGCCATTTACAACAGTTTAGGTTCAAATGTGCAACAGAAACGGCATTAAATTCATGCTTGGTTTAAGACCTGCTTGCAGGTTCTGTAACAGCAGTTTATGAAAACACATAGCTCAGTTTAATTTTTGTCTTTTACGTAATGTACAAGTACAGCTAAAAACAAATATTTAACATTGTGAAAAGGTTCAATATCTTTTCTCATTCACTGTAGGAAGGAAAACGTGTACAGTAAATTATATAGATTCATTATGCATAGGGTAAAACATTTCAAGCCTTTATTTCTCGTAAGTTTGATGATTATGGCTCACAGATAACAAAAAATGAAACTTCAAGAGCATGGCAAAATTTATAGCTTTGAAACACCAACAAGCCAATTTAATTTTACCTTACAATTATAGGTATGTTAAATATTCCATAATATCTGGAACACTTATCTGGAACAAACTTCCAGAAAACTATAAAAGTGCAGAAAGCCTGAGTTCTTTTAAATCAAGATTAAAAACACATTTGTTTAGGGTTGCCTTTGACTGTTCTACTTAAACTGTTCTACTGAAACATCATTAGTTCAACTTTTTTAGTCCAACTGTTTTTAATGTTCTATTTTGTTTCTACATTTTATTCCTACTTGCTTTTATTCTGTTTTATTTTCCTATATTTTAATCATGTAAAGCACTTTGCACTGTCTCTGTACTGAATTGTGCTATACAAATAAATTTGCCTTGCCTTGCCATAAATATAAACTGTCTCTGATATAATAAATGAAACTGTTTTAGTGTTATTTAAAATTTCCTTTTCATCAAAATCCTCCTGTCACTTTGGTCATACATGGGATTTGGTGTCTATTCTTTTTATTAAAATAAATTTTGTCTTAAGCCAAATCTTATTTTATTTAGTAGTATATATATATATATATATATATATATATATATATATATATATATATATATATATATATATATATATATATATATATATATGTGAAGTACATATGATGACGTAAATGAAATCAAATCAGCCAAAAACTGTTAGAGCAGGTGTTTGTCACTGGTCTTTCTGTAAAATGGCCCAGGTATAAATTTTGTTTTTGTTTCAAAAACCCGGTTCTCTACACTTTTTAAAGTCAGAATCATCTTAAATAGCCAAGTACAAACCTTTAGATCAAAATTGAATGTCTTCGGCTCATTTTGAATGCCACCCTCTATGTTGCTCTTTACATAGAGGCTTAAAACCCTGATAAATTATGGTTTCGGTTTGGTCATGTGATATGAATGGGTACCTTTCCACCATATTTCTGGTGTGCCAAACACAAGGAAAGGAATCCTTGAGCACCGTTTTATAGTTTCTGTTGAGGTCCCTGCCAGCCAGTGAGCACCGGTAGTTTCCCACCACAACACCATCCGGGTTCAACATTGGCACAATCTGCATTTAACACAGTGGGAGGAAGAAAAAAAAACATACAAACAAATACATACAAATACATACATACAAATTCAGGACGGATACATTCGTCCCTAAAGTGCACTAAAGTTTATTGGAATGGAGAAAAACAACTTGGGCACCTTAAAAACAAAGTTATCCCTGAGAACTTGAGCGTCATCTGAGTCTCCAAGCAGAAAATCCAAAAATCCCTCCATCATCCAGGAACCGTTGGTTTCCCCTGGATGGACTCGCGCTGTCACCACCACAGCTTTCCTGTTTCTCACATCCACCCCGCTGGTCCCTCCAGATGTTATAGTAATAACATACACGGCATTCCCTGCGAGGCTATGGCACAGGATCCACACGTTACAGTATGATGCCACTGCTGGATTGGAGGATATCTGCTTCAGGTAGCGCTGCAGCCGGGAATACGTGTAGGGGTAGCAGTGGGCCAGGTAGCATGTGTCTGAGTCATAGGGGAACTGGAGAGTCCAGGTGAGCGAATACAGGTTGGTGGCAGCATCGTTGCTCTCCTTTGTATTCTGCACCGACACAAAACCAGATATTTAAAAAACAAAGAAAACATCAGGAAATAATTTTCAATTTCTGTTTGACAAGACATGCTTCAGGACGGCTGTTAATCTGAAACTGGACCCTTTAAGTGAAACTATAGGTGTTGCCAGGTAACTGAACATCCTGCTCTGCAAACACTGAAAACAGTATATTTTTTACCCATAATGTTTTCTTTACTCACACTGCCTGCTGTATCTTTGCAATCTGTAAAAGTCGTTCATGTAACATTCACTTTTGTCAAAAATGGCACTACCCCATGGGTTCATTGCAAAGAAAGTGAATAATTTGCAACTGAAAGGGCCAGAAGACACAAAAAACATTGCACCGCTAGTATCAGTTTGTTCTAGAAATTACAAAAATCAGCCACCTGATTGTGTTCATATTTAAAAACAACGCCTGTTCCTACATCCGCTGAACATCAGCTGTGGTCTGAGTTAAAATTGTGATGGGGCCGAGCCCCCCTAGGCCAAAACTGAGAGGCAAGCAGAGCATTAACCACAGAAGCAACCAAGAGGAAACCATGGAGGTAACCAATGGTAGCTCTGGAGGAGCTGCAAAAATCCACAGCTCAGGTAGGAAAAAGTCGTTCTGGGTGAATTGTACCAAAATTAAAATTCTACATGGAAAGTATGAGCCTGCATGGAAAACATGATGCTTGCAGCACTGTATTCTGGGGATGCTTTTCTTCAACGAGAGAGAGAGGGAAGTTGGTCGGAGTGGACGGGAAGATGAAACGTTAAATACAAGGTTATTCTTAAACTAAACCTAATTCTGCAAAACACTTAAGACTGGGGCACCGGTTCACCTTCCAGGAAAGCAACAACCCTAAACAGACTCTACACTATGTGACATTTTTCTTCTTCTACTAAACACATGTTCTTTTCTGCTGGTCTTATCTAAATCCTTTTACATAGCATCCTAAAAGCACAGTAATAGTTGCTCCAAAATGAAAAAAAAGTGATCAGATTATTTTGACGTCATAAACTAAAGCGGATCCAGATGCTACCTGACTGCAGTTCCGATAGTATCTGATATTGAACCCTGCTCGCTGCCATCCAACTCCGTTGCTCTCAGCCGCCCTCTCTGAGTACAGGAGCGGCCTCATGCCCTGGGAATACAGACTGCTCCTCTTCATCAGGTTGATGATGGTGAAGCGGTACGTCACTCCAGCCTTCATGTTCCTCACCCTGAAGTAAAACCACTGAGTGTGCTTCTTGGTGTACAAGTCTGTACGTAGCGTGAGTTCATAGTCATAGGCGCCCCTGAACAAGCAAGAAAAATGGGAATGCAAAGATAAGCTGTGGTCATTATATTTAAAACTATCAGGGTGTAAAACATTTGAGTTAAAAAAAGACAAATGAGTAACGAGACTGAAGAGACTCACACTTGGACAGCCTTCTGAAGGTTGCCACTTTCAAAGCGCGATTCAAACTCAAGGGTAGCATCTGAGGTTTTGGCAAGGGATGTGGTACTTTTGAGGGACCCCCTGCTTCCCCAGACACCAGAGCAGGTGAAATACAGACTGTTTGTGGCTTAAATAATGAAGAAAAACATGAAAAGAAGAAACACGGAGTTACAAATCAGGGTTTTCTGTAAAATAAACTGATGATTGCAAAATTCTACTTCCACCCTTCTTGAACTTTTCCACATTGTTTTTCAGATTGCAAGCACAAGTTAAATGTATTTAATAGGCATAAATACATATTAAGACAGTTAAACCCATGTATAATTATGCCCCTACAGTTTTGCACGGTTTATGGTTGGTCGAACACACTTGCTAAACCCTGTCAGCTGCGTTGAGGACTAAGGCCTCCATACATATGGGTTGTGCTCACTACCCCTGGGCCACCAAAGCACGCCCCCCTTTTTTTCTTTTTCAACGTTGTCATTCTCAATCTCGTTCTGTCAAATGAAACTGTTACTAGCTGGAATCCTGCTTTACTCCAAAGTTGTCGGAATCAGACATCCGACTGAGTTTAGAAGGTTTTCAGATGCAGCAAGTTTCATGATTAAAATGTTAGGTTTCTTATATCTGTCCTGTAGTTGTTGCTTTGTTGTTGTTTTTTGAGGACATTAAAGGCTTGATAGAAACTGTCTAAGAACTGCATTTGGCATTTGTGTCAAATGGGGCCTTTTCAGTTGAGACCAGAGGCTTACATACAATGTTTAAAATCACAAACATTCTTTCTTCCTCGCTGTCTGAGATTAAATTATTCTAAACCAGGGGTCACCAACCTTTTTGAAACTGAGAGCTACTTCATTGTTGTTATATCATATGAAGGGCTACCTGTACTGACCTTTGAACTAGAGGAGTCAGCGTTCACCTTAACTTTATGTAAAATAAACAAATTTATCATGCTGTGTTATAGATATTGTCGTTTTTAAATCTATATAGAGTAAATGAAAGTGTGAATAAACAGGAAGATTAGCAGAATAAACTTAAGTTTTAGATGCATCTCACTGGTGGATTGTGCTTTTTTTTCTTAGAACAGGCTACTTGGTGCCCGTGGGTCCCGTGTTGGTGACCCCTGCTCTAAACTGTCCCCATTTTAGGTCAGTTGGAATTACTACCATTATTTCTATTTGCCAAATGCCCAAGTAATAGATGAGTGAATTCTTAAAATTGTCTTAAAATACATCCATATGTGCGTCACCATTTAACTCAAAGGTTGTTAATGAACCTATCAGGCATTTATAGAGACATGGTGTCATGGATTATTCAAAGCTACAAGAATCTTGGTGTATGTAAACTTCTGAATTTGATACAAGGTATGAAAATTCTCTTTAAAAAAAGTGTATTATTCTGGCAAGAAAATTGCTTTGGGTAATTTAATACAGCGTGTGTAAATATGTGGTATGTGCTCTGAGGTTTCCCGATGACTGTCCAAACCAAACCCATACACACCAGAGTCAGTGGAGTACACCACCTTCCCTCCCTCTCCAGCTGGAATGGGGGCCTCCTTCTGTCCTGAGGGCTCATAGAAGGGCTCTGGATCTGGTGGTTCCCACTCTTAAAGACAAAACAAAAAACACAAACTCTCTCAGTAGTTGCAGGTTACCAGCTGACTAAGTGGTAAAAGATGAAATACAGGGAAAGGTTACACACCTATGTGTTGGATGACGTCGCGGATTACTTCGCATTCGATTGGCCATCGGGGGTGAGGGAAGTTAACCAGATCCAACGGTGGCCTTAGAATCAAAACGGGCCGACCGCTTTGGAAGTTGAGGAGCAGCTGCGTGGTCCCCAGAGTCTCATTCAGGTTCATACATACTGCAGGAACATAAATCACAGTGTTATTCAAAATGCTGTGATGTGACCAGTCAACAGACATTGCAACACAGTCATCTATAGCTGACCCTAGTTACTTTATTAAGTCTACGTTTGCATGTCTTTGAACTTTTGTTACAAATGGTGTACACATGCTTTAAAGGTGCAGATTACTTGCTTACATTGCCTCCTCAATGCCAATTCCTCCTCATCTTCCTCTGAGTTGAAGTCGGCAGCATCCAGTGCCTTGTAGGTATTCCACAAACTCCTGATGATCTGGACAGCAGGGGCTGATGTTCTCACAACCTGAGAGCGGAAATAAGATTTGAGTGAAATATATGGATTTTAGTACTGTTTTCTAAGAGGAACCAACATGTACAATTTTCTGATTTTGTCTTTGAATAAGGGCCACTAGGTTTTTTTTTTTGACAGAATGAATGGCTTCATTGATTGAACTCCACAAGACAAAGCGTTGAAGACAACTGTCTCTATTTGTTTATTGCAAAGATTGTTTTTCTGCCTTCGAGTGGAAGCAATAAGACAGATAAAGCTTTTTAGGTCCCACTGTCAATTGGAAAATAAACTGGACTGTTGCTCAATTGTCCAAAGTCCTGTTTTCAGATGAATGTATATTCTGTATTTCAACTGGAAATCAAGGTCCCGGAGTCTGTAAGAAGAGTGGAAAGGAACAGAATCCATGTTGCTTGAAGTGTAGTGTGACATTTCCACAGTTGGTGATGGTTTGGGCCACCATGTCATCTGCTGGTGTTGGTCCACTAAGTTTTCTGAGGCCCACAGTCAATGCTGCCACCTACCAGCAAATTCTAGATCACTTCATGCTTCCCTCTGCAGACAAGCTGTATGGAGATGGTGATTTTATTTTCCATATTTATGCTGATTTTAGTAACCTTTTTATTTTATGACTTGGCACCTGCCCACACTGCCAAAGGTACCAAAAGCTGGTTCAACGACCACTGGACAGCAAACTCCCCTGACCTGAAAGAAAATCTATGACCTGTTGTCAAAAGGACGATGAGAAACATCAGACCCAACAAGGCAGATAACCTGAAGGCAGCTATCAAAGCAACCTGGGCTTCCATTACACCTACGCCTCTATGCAACGGTGCATTAATGCAGCAATCCATGCAAGAGGAGGCCCAACCATGAATTGAGAAATAGAAATTTATATACTTTTCAGAAGCCTGATATGTGTGCTTAAAACACCCCTTTTACCCCTTTTGATTGGTCTGTGATATTCAAATATAAATTATTTTTTTACCTGTAGGCCATAATCATCACAATTACAAGATATACAAGCATGAAATATGTTACTCTATGTGTAATTAATCTCTATAAAATAACCATTTCACTTTCTAAAATGACCGGCAAAAATATAAAATTTTTAGACAATATTCAAATTTTTTAGATGTACCTGTAGGCTACAAGTATATTTCTGACAAATGAACAAAAGAGTCCCTGCAGCATACTGCTTCTACCGCCATGTTTTACTGTGGAAATCGTGTGTTAGGAGTATTGAGCAGTATTGAGCATGTTTTTTTTCAGCATTCATTCATTTTTCTGTTTTAACACTTAGGAATTTCAGCCAATATTCAAAGGGGCTGTGCATAGACTCAACTATTGGAGAACACAGTCTGTGCTTGATTATCTTTTGAAAGGAACTTTGCAATATTTCACGTTTAAACTGACTGCTCTGTTGTTGGGGTTAGGCAGATCTTAGGGTCTACAAGCATTCTTTTTCAACTACAGTAGCTTTGCAAATTCACACATGTACAGGTAAATGTACATCACAGTAAGATTAATCTTATTTTTCTGATGTTCATTAGGGAAGAGGAAGCTGGTCAGAACTGATGGGGCAAAGGATGATGCTAATGCAGGATAAACCTGAAAGAAACTCAGTCAGAGGCTGCAAAACGCTGGAGTGGAGGTTCACCTTATGGCCAAAGCTACACTGGAATGGTTAAGATTAAACAACGATCATGTCCAGAGGACCTTGCCTATTTTTCAAAATGTATTTTTTCTACCTAGAGAGATGCATCAGGACATGTTCATGTGTATGATGGAACCAAAGGACTAAATTCAGTTGGGAATTAGTGGCAAGAGTTGAAAACGGATGTCCAGAGACTCTTCGTCCAGTATAACTGACCATAAGCAGCTTTCCAAAGAAGATCCAGCAAAATTTTCACTCTCTTGATGTGCAGAACTGGTGGACAAATGACATTGCAGTGCGGTTCTGCTAATTATTGACTCCGAGGGACTTGAGATGCATGTCACCCTTTTCAGATGTTCTTTTGTAAATATATTTAAAAACAATTTCCTCACACTTTTACAATAACTTAAAATCTCACTACAATATTATCAGTTAGCAGCTGTTAAGTGACAAAATGGGCAAAAGTTCACAAACACTGCAGACAGCAGGGGCTGGACAACTAAGATGACTGCTACTGAAATAAAAGCTTAAGTTTCAATGTATAATACAGCTGTTTTATATATATATATATAAAGACTCATTGATCCTGGCTTTTGGCTTTTTTTGAAATAGGAATTTATTTGATAGGAGGAAACCAGTTGAAACAGCCAAAGCCGTATGAATTAGAAGGGTGAACACGGTTCAAGTTGAAGATCTACATTTCCCACCTTTTGCATAGCTTTCAAACTAAAAAATCACAAGCTTCCATATTTAACATTATAAATGTAACCCAACTTAAAATCACTTCTATTACCGTAAGGAAGTCACAGTCGCGACTCTCCGCATGTTGTTCCTTAATGCTAACATCATACTAGCGGCAGAATATGCCAACACGAGAAGAGAGGGACGCATAAAAACGGCTTTCAACTGTTTGGTAGCGACTTACCTCGGTCATTTTTGCACATGCATTCCTTAAAGTGCGCCGCGGTACTAAAAACACCCAACTAAACAGTTCCTATGTGGGTTGCTAGGCAACAACGTAGGAGTGCCATGGACGTAGTTTGCCATGGAGACCGCCACGGTAACGCCTAAGAACGTGCCGTACGTACGCTACAGACCATGAATTTGATCAACTTACGCCAATAAAAGCATCTGATTCATTGTGAGACCTTGCGGCTAAACATTATCCTATCAGCTATTTGGGATTTTGTTGATTTCTCTTAGCCTTTTCTTTCATACGTTTCAACTGAGTGCATTACATAAGCAAACGGAAGTATTACTTTTGTGCTGAACTAGTTTCTTACTAATCTTAATGCTATATACCCAACTTTGTTTTGTTTTAACACAATCAATAGACTGGTTAGAGTAATATATATACCTAAAAGAAGGAAAGCAGTGCAGATGAGTCGATCATACAATAAATAGGCCCTATTCAATTGCATGAACAATTATGGTTTTTATTTTATGAAAGGAACTTTGTATAGTAAATAAAAGCTTGTTTAAAAGTTTGTATCGGCCTTGCTTTCAAACTTTGGTCCTGTGTAGCACACATTACTTATAATAAAACCTACTAAAAGAGCAAGTTTTACTTAAGAAAAAATACACACAAAAACACAACAGCTTTGAAAAAAATTTAATAACTTTTTACAAAATGTACAAGTCCTGTGACAATCCCTCCCCTTTCCATCAATTTCACCCTTTCCTTCCTTCCCCCCCCTTTAGATACAGAGACGTAAAAACACTCTTTAAAATAGACAATTCTGCCTAAAACTGTGATGGACGTCTGTACTGGGTCTATATATATATATTAAAAAAAGGGTGAACTTATTACCTCAGCACATTTGGCACATTTACAGATCTCATACAAAAACAACAGGACATTCCAACCCCTTAATGAGAATGGCCTGCCGTAGAAGGGCTTCAAAATGTCTCTGATATGAACACAGAACAGCTAAGAAAGTCCACTGATAGTTAAACAAATCTGCATCTCTTCAGAGGGATGATCTTATGGTTTAGGTAGGAGCGGATTTACAAACACTGCCTGTGCAGCGTGTGGGCCTCAGTGGGTGTTACGTGCTGTTCGTCAGCTTCCGTTTCTTCAAGCGGTCCCGCCAGTCCTGCGGTAGGGCCTCAAAGTTGGCGTTCTTCGAAGCTTTTCCCCTATAAATATCAAAAATATTAGAACCACAAAAAGCACAAGAAGAGAAAACCTATTTATAAGCACCATTTCGAGCTCACAATGACAGAAACATACGTCACGAGCTGCTGCTGCTTCCACTCCTCAATGCTCTTCTTGTTGAGCAGATCTCTGTCTTCGTCGCTGGAGCTGCTCTTCTCTTCCTCGTCCAGCTCCTTTTGGATGCTCTGCCACTTCTTCACCAGAGAAGGCATCTTTGTCTTACTCTTCTTTGACTACAAAGAAAGTAAGGAAATATTGGAGTAAAAAATGAAGTGAAACTTTTTGAAGTCTAACCAAATGTATATACAAGACTGCCACACAAGTCAAAAGGAAGGAAGGAGGGGTGGGGCAAACAGATGGACAGATAAACAATGGGTGCATGGATGGAGGGATGAATGGTTGAATAAGCAAAACGGATATAGAGGAGGCCAGACAAACATCTAGATTGATGGGATGGATGGATATATATACATTGATGAACAGGTAACAAATTAACTGATGAATAGACATACAGGAAGGTGGATGGAAGGATTAAAGGCCAGACGGGTAGAAGGATGGACAGATGAGGGGATGGGGGGCTTGAAAGACAAATAAACGATGGATGAATGGATAGACGGATATACAGTCTAGATTAACAATCACAGGACAGGTGGATAACTGGCTGCACAGACAGAGGAACAGATGGAGGTTTTCCTTTCTTTTTCCAAACCAGACCCAGAAAATCCACCAACCTTATCTTTTTTGGTTTTCTTGGTCTTGTCCACGGCTAATGTTTTGGTTGGAGCGGCTTCAAAAGCTGGCTGGGACGGAGGCAGTGGTGGCTGAGGAGGTAGCAGTGGCACGGGCGGGGCTGGAGGTTCACAGGGGATCAGAGGGGCGGCCACAGCTGGTATACCCCAGTAGGCCACTGCTGCTGACATCAGGGGCGCTGCAGAGAAACAAATGACGATTTGAAATCACTGCATTAGATTAAAGGCAACAAAAATTTAATTTAAATTTCAAAATGAAATTTTTAATTTCATTGAATTAAAAAAAAAATGGCAAAAACACGATAGAATCATTTTCTGTGGAGGCTTTGTACTGTGTTTACCTGCAGTAAGAGGTGCCTGGGTGTAGAGAATGGGACTGCTACCAATAGTTACGGTTTTAGCCCCCTGACCAGCTTTCCGTTTCTGACCTTTTCCAAAAGGAGTGGTGGACTCTATAATCTGTATCATAAAGGGAGAATGGTTAACAATTAGTGACTAATAGGGGTGTGCAAAATAATCGTCATGACGATGCATCGCGATTCTAATTTTCCCGATCTACTGCATCCGAAAATCCAAGTATTGATTATTAAAAAAAAAATTTTTTTTTTTTCCCCAGTGTCCTGTCTAGTAATGTGGCAATAAGAATTGATGTCTTAATGCCAAATGGAGCTCAACAGATTTTACTTTCACAAGTGGAGCAATTAATTTAAAAAAAATGAACAAATAAAATTGCATGAATGGTTGGCGAACATCAGCCACAAACAAGTGGAAATACAACTTCATTGGTTTAAAGGAACACGGAGGTCATGTAAACGACACTGATTATCCTTATTTTGTTATTTCAAGTTTTATAAATCCTAAGCACTTTTTGTCAGTGTGTTCACTCCAGTAATAGTAATATTTGTGTCCAGTAACAGTAATACTTGTTTTCATGGCAATACCTCCAAATGTCGTTTCAATAAATACAGCTGTATGAATTCAGTTGCTTTCAGTTATGTATCAATTGAAGACAGTATCCAGATCATACACAGCCAGTCAGCCACTGGTAATGGCTGTATTTTTTTCTAAGAGTGTTTAGTGAAAATATCGCAATGCATCGCGATGCATCCCAATAATTCAAGTATTGTGATGAATCGTGATTCGAATCGAATCATGACTTCTTTGGCAATACCCGCCCCTAGTGACTAAATTAATCAAATTGAATGGATTGCTCCTTCACCTTCATGTTGGCGGAGCCGGACCTCCCGCTGCCATCCTCCTCCGTTCCAGGAGCTGGGGGCTCCTCTTCATTGTCGTCATCCACATCCATCTCGACCTCCATGATCTCTCCATCGCTGTCGGGGGGTGGAGGAGGGGGTGGGGGTGACTCTGGAGGTAGAGGAGGGGGCGGTGGGTCATTGGAGGGTGGAGGGGGGCTGTTAGGAAGCGGCGGCTGGGACGGGGACCAGAAGGAGGATGCACTGGGCAGAGGAGGTGGAGGCGGAGCAGGAGAAGACAATTCTGTTGAAAAGATGAGAGTTTGGTCATTAAATCAGACAGAGACTGCATATTTTTTGTATAAAGCAGCATATTTAAAGGTGACCTATTATGAAAAATCCACTTTTTGCACTTCCATTTAGGTTTCTACTGCTTCTAGAAACAGTCCAAGTGCTAAAAAATAACAGAACTACAGCTTATTTTGCATAAAGTGAAAACTGCATTTTAAATTAGCTCAAAATAGACAAAACTATGGAGGTAAAATCTCATTATCTCAGAATGATTCTGTGCAAAAATTTCATGAACATGATTTATATAGCCCACCTATCCTAAATATATAAAGGAAGCATAGTAATAGGTAACCTTTAAAGATGGCCTCTCCTTCACAGACAAGATAAACTGCCTTTTTAACATGTTAAAACGGTTATTGTTGTGTTCTTACAGCAGTTATTCTTAAAGTCTAGATACTAAAGTATTCAAACATCTATTGTTTCATCAAAAAGACAATTCTAATGCAGCAAAATCCAAATTAAAACAATTATGATTCCCCCCAAGATTGTGCGTCATTAAGAGGCTTTAAGGTTGAAAGAAGTGAAGCTGCAGCTCTTTGTGTGTGGTTAATGCATGGTGCAGTTTAAATGTTAAATCTTATGGTACAATTTTTTTTTTACATTAAAATAAGTTAAAACATTTTCTATGAGGTAAATTGAAGATATTGAAGAGCAGCCAAAACAGGCTGAGAGGTTTACAGCTGAAGATAAAGTGCTAACAGACTGACCTGCAGCCCCACCAGCTGATCCAGACGTTTTGGTCTCCTCTTGGCTCAGATTCGGTGTACTTGGAGCGTCTACTGGGGCCTCCTCCTTGTCCTCTTCTGTTGGAAACTCCCACTGGGAGGCACCAGTCCGGTCCCTCACATAGAAGTACCTCCTGTGCTCTCTAAAGAATGGAACAACAGACATAGAAAACCATAGTCTCAACCGCTGCCCTTAAAAACCTGCAGAGCGGCATGATCACCCTGTGACAGTGGGGCAAGGAAGTAGACAAAATGACAACAAGGGAACAGGAATGTTTGTACGGACAGCAGTGTTTGCCGTCCAGGACAAGGGCCCAATTATGGTGTCATTATGGGTGTGGATAGAGGACCCACCTTGCTTTAAAGAATAAATAATGTAAAACAAATCATCTCTAGGTCCCGAAAGTAGCTTTCAGCAGCTCACATCATGGATGTCACATTTGTTCTGTTTTAGAAAACCATTCCCTCCCAGATTCAGGAAGAAACCAGGGAGGAAACACCATTATCATACTCAGCCATCAGAAATCAGGAAATAACAAATAACACACTCAATTCATTTTATATATATATATATATCTATATATATAAAAATACAAAGTAATTTATAAAAAAACAGGAAGACATAAAAATAGAGTTGGTCTGACCTTCTGGATTCCCGGCATTGCTCCATCTTCACCCTTTGTTTGATGCATGACACTTGTCGCTTTCCCGGGCCTCATTCTGTCTGCTTTGCATCATGGGAGTTGCAGTCCTGTAAAGTGCAAAGCTCTCCCACGAAACCAACCCTCCTAACATACACCCCTCCCAAATGTTTCACAGAGTGAACCCATAATCGGGCCAAACAGTCAGCAACAGGGACACGAGTCCTCTCTGTGGCAGGTCTATTTTACAGGAAGCAGGCAGGCTCAGAGTGGATGCTCCCATAAGGTTTGTACCACAGAAACCTCAAGTTTATTTCTCGTAATCCAGTCGGACAGGTTAAGTTTCTCCCCAAGTCATCTTACAAAGTCTGCCACCTCGGCATAGAGCAGGGGGGGTGTGTGAACCGTAAGATTTCTGGGGGACGAGGGAGGTTATAGATGTGAAAGGTAAGGAGCGCGTACCTGTCCCAGTGGCAGGACCAGCCTTTAGGGGTGGCGTTAAGTTCATAATATTTTATGTGTTCAGCAGCTTCCTGCAGCTTGCGTCGAAGATAGGCCCCGTTCAGAGCACCTTCCCTCCAATCAGCAATCCGTGTCTAAAGAAACGAACAGGAAGAAAGAGAAAGAGGGGGAACAGAGGAATATCAGAGAGGGAAAGAGGATATGAAGACAGATGAGCCTCAGGAACGATGAGCAAGACGTAATTACAGTAATCTTCCAGAGAGGTACACCGTGTGATGGATTATTATGAGAATATGAAATATTAAAATCTGCTACAAGGAGTGGAAGTGTTAAATATTTCAGATAGGGTCGGACAATTAATCGCATAATCGGAATTTCAAAGAACACAATTTCCAAATCCCAGAGGTGCGCAAAATTTGGCTACGTAACAATTAAAGGAAAGACTCGTCCTTTAGGTGTGTTTAAACATGTTTAAAGTGGGTTTGCCTTTACATGGAAAGGAAGATAATTGCAGCAGTGGGATAATGTAATCTTATTATTTGTTATAAAGTTTATATAATGATACTTTTCTTACCAGAAACTTTCAGGAATCTCACCGTAGCATTAAGTATTGGTCAAACTGTTTAATACATAGACCTGTGTGTTGGTTGCACTTTATGTTCAATAACGATTGAAGTCCAACTCAACAAAATATTCTCTTGAATAAGAATGTTCTCATTAATAAAAAACAGTTACATTTCTTGTTTTAAATAGTCCTTGTTTATAAACAGAATTATCTACAGGCCATCTTTATTGCTTGTGGTTTAATTTAGAGAAAAGTCAAAAGTAAATCGCAATATTGATTTTTGGCAAACTCGTACAGCCCTAATTTCAGAGGTCACAGTTGAGACCAGGAACATGAACCAGCTCTCACCTCAGTTTGGAGCAGAAGCAGGTGAAAGTTTGAGATGGTCTTTTTGTTTATCCCCAGGAACTCCATCTTGCTAGTTAAGGTGTTGGCCAGTTCTCCGATCTGAAACTGCGTTTTTGGGATAAAAAAGATTTTCATATACACCAACAAAGTCATTTATATTGAAATGTGACAATAGGGGAAACGTTAAACCCACCTTTAGCTCAGGAGTCTCTACCTCGTCTTTGTTGGGAAGTTTTGAAACCCCTGTCTCCTCTGAATTATCAGTTTCCTTTGCTTCGCCTTCTAGGACACTTTCTGAAGTTTTAGGCAGTGCTACAAAAATACGGAGAGAGGCGCGTAACAAAAAACGTTACCAGTGAGATTTTCAAAAATACAGTAAAAATTCACGGAGCTAGAGTTATGCACGTAACGCTCCACAATCAAAACTTCAAACTCACTTGTCTCTGCGCTGTCTAGGAAGTCTGAACCTCTGCTGTTGGAATCCGGACTGCCAACACCTGGAAAGATGGTCTTCCAGCGGCTCTTCTTGAGGAGAGTCCCATGAGATCCCGCGACTTCTTGGCTGGCCTCGGACATTGGACTGGATCCCCCTGCACTCCTGTCGCCCTCTTCGAGGGCACGAAGCTCTGCCTAAGAAACAGGAAAGAGCACCGGGTTAACATCTCGAACCAGGGTTCTCGCCAGCAGGGCCGGCCCGAGGCAAAGCGAATTAAGCGGCTGCTTGGAGCCCCCTGGCCACCAGGGGGGGCCCCCAATCGTTTTTTTTAAGACAATGAAATAACTTAAACAAGTGATAGAAATGAATTATGATATAATTTATTTAATATGTTTTGTAACAGTTTGTATTCAGAAGTTTTAATAAAAGAGTGAAGTATTTTAAGTATCGTTTATTTATTTACTTTGTATTAATACATAACCTCACTGTATTCGTTTATAAAATATTTACTATAACATTATAGCGTGACATTTGTGTCAATAATCTTTTAGCATAGGTGCGTGGTGGGAGGGGGGCCCCCAAATCAAATTCTGCTTAGGGCCCCCAAGAGGCTCGGGCCGGCACTGCTCGCCAGCACATTTCAGCTCAATGGACCGTTATGCTAAAGGTGTCAAAAGTTAAGCTGAAACTAGACCATTGCGCTTTTTTTTAATTATACCGGTCAGTACGACAGAACAGGTCGACACGGATGTTTGAGAGCATCAAAGAAAAGTCAGTAAAGGTCTAGAACATGAATAAGCGCAACTTCCTGAAACACGTTAGCTATGCTAGCTTTTATTAGCTTGACGAACAGCCCCCTTCAAGCTGCACTACGCAACGCTCCGCTTTGGGAATGCATCCAGGGAATGGAACGACATCAGCGCACGCACCAGCCTCCCGACACATGCGCGCGCTCGTGTGCACCCCCGCCAGCCGTTCACCGTTACGCTGTAAAATAATCCTGGTGAGAACCCTGTTTAACACTGAAATCTACTCTCCGTTTAGGGCCGTTGTTTAAATACCACAGATTTCTGCCTTAGTTCAAAATCACAAGACGGTCATGAAGGATTTTCTGTTGCTTTGGTGCAAATAAAAGCCTGTACAGCTTGCAATTCACACTTGGCCTAACAAGACTGTTTACCATGTCTTTTAGCATCACCCTTAAAGTGTACAAAAGATACCAGGAGACAAAGTGTACAAATTTCTGACCTCGAATCTTGATTAGAAATCAGCATGGTAGCAGTAGATTTTGTATCTGCTTCTTAATGCAAGAAGAACCAAGAAAATCACTCGGCTCTTTAGGTTAACACCTGGCAGGTTACTCATGTAAAGGTCACTGACAAAACTACATTCTTTACTGGGAGACAGAAATCTGCACGAGTCCCAAATCTAAATGTAAAAAGCCAATTTGAAGGTAAACTGTGGATTTAGGTAAACACCACAAACTTGGAAACTCCATCCCTAGGTTACCTGGCAATGACTGGTCAAATAAACAAAAGGGGTAAAAGTCAGGGACTGAGTACAAAGGCAGCTTTATACTCAAACTATGACCAAAACTCTGTTAAACCTCACCTTCTTCCTTTCAAGAGCTAACTCCAGTTCTATCGTGTCTTCCTCTGCCTCCTCTTCAGCATCTGATTGGTCTCCTGACAGCTTCTTATTAGAAACATCCTTCTGCGCTGTGAGGTCTGGGTCTGCGTCCAGAAAGGGTATCGGGGCGGATCCCGCAGGCTTAGCAACTTCTCCATCAGAATCCAAACTGTTCTCAGTCTCATCCAAACCCTTCAGCAGCCTTTTCCTCCATTTTTCCTCCGCTTCTTTCACCTCAGAAGGAATAAGTGGCCCGAGGAGAGAGGCAGCCACTCCCTGACGCTCCTCCTCTTCACTTGTCAGGGCTGTGACACTCTCTACAATCTCCTGTTGGTATAGAATGTAAACATTTTAATTAAAAACTTGGAAAGAATATAATAAAACAGAATCTAGATGACACTTGCCTTAGTTTTGGTCTCTTTTGTAGTTGTTGAAGCTACAGCAGTAGCGGCATTTTCTTCTGTGTAATAACCAGCATGGACGGCACCGTTCCCATTAACACTGGTGATGCAAGGAGAATTACAACTACAGCATTAAAGACATCATAATGCAAGCACCGTCTTTCAAAGATAAATATGCTATTGATAACAGCGAAGAATGTTCTTCTTTCGGGTTTACCTGTTTGGATAATGTCCCATGCTTTGCACCTGATCGGCTAAATAGTGCGGCAGCTCCCAGGACACTTCGTTAGTCAGAGTGTTCCAGTAGTAATAGCAGCCAGAGTTCTCATCCCAAACTTCCTGCCAGTCTCCCATCTCCACACCCACTGGAATACAAAGATCCACATCTTAGGTTGTTTTGAAATAATTGTCAGAATATTGTAACAGTTGCGTACTGATCTGGTGGTAGCACAACTGGATCAGGGGTACTACTGTTTCTAAATGTTGTCTATTGAAAATAACTCATCAGATGTAGAATTACTCATCTTGGCAAACGTTTAAGTTTCTACAAACATTTAATTGTTAATACTGCTAATATATTTACCTCCTGCTAGTGAGCACTGCGTGTTGTACTCAAACTCTGTGCTTTGTGGATCGTGTCCATCCTGCACAGGCTGCTGACTTTTATCCTTAGGTCGAGGTGGGGTGGCATTCGAAACCGAGGCAGGAGCTGCTGCATCATCTGTACTTGGCTGAGTTGTGATCGCATCAATTTCCTGAAGTGGGAGAAACGACAAGAAGATTTCATGGGTTGGATAAAAACAGATTCGTCGAGGAAAAGAAGACACAAAGCACTAAATTTTTTCATAAATGATGGAAGGTTATTGTGTAACAAAAAATATTGTGTCTGTTTTTTCTGTGTTATATGTTTTCTGTGTACACCCTAAGGTCATCTACATGGAGAGAATCAAGACTCTTGAGTCTTGAAACTGAATCTCTAACTTAAATCTACTTAAAAGTATAAAACAAACGGAATCTAGATTTAAATTCTCAATATACTCACGGCCATGAAATTGGCCAAGGTGCTGTCGATGTCTGCTGATTGGTTGTGTTGGGAATTTGTAGGTGAACGGATTCCAGCATCTTCATCATCGCTGTCTTCATAGGCTCCAAGCAACGACAAACCCTCTGTATCCGAATTAAAAACAAAAGAAGCAAGACAAGTAGAAGGTCAGGAAAAGCAGTAAATTGTATTCACAGGAAAAATCCATTCCTGAAAAACAAATAACTAAAGCCGGGCGTACACTGTACGAGTTTTTCCCCTTTTCGGGCCGATTCTTCAGTCGTGCGGGCATTTTTGAATCGGGGTGAATTTCAGCTTGATCGTAGAGGGGGGGAGGAGGGGGGACTGGCTTCTCACGACTACCTCCCGATCAGGAATCGGACGATCGGTGAAAATCAAACATGTTTGAAATTCAGTCGGCTGTCGTGAGGTTTTCGTGAGCGCATCCTGCTGTTCAAGCAGAGCTACGAGGGGGCGCCCTCCCCTCCTCTCCGTCCCCACCAGCGGAGGGAGGGGAGCGGGCGTCCCTGAAGCGACCTCCGCCCGGCCCGCTCGCGGGGGGGTTGGGGAGGGCGGCAACGCGCTGGCCGCCTGTTTCGGCACTCCTCCGCGGTCCGCGCTGGCCGCCTGTTTCGGCACTCCTCCGCGGTCCGCCGCCTGTTTCGGCACTCCTCCGCTCGCGGGGGGGTGCGGGCTGGGCGACCTGCCGTGCCGAGCGGCCGCCGGTGCGTCTCGTCCCTCCTCTCTCCCCTCCGTTCCCCCGACGCCCGGTGCCTCCTGCGGGCCTCGCCAGAGCTGGGCTCGAACCCCTGCTCTGGGTCCCTGTCACCCACCGTCGCTCGCCTGCCTCTGCCATCACAGCGAGCGGTCCCAGAGGGGGCACGACGTACAGTGTGAGCAGTCCGGTCGCGTCCAAGCGCCGCGCCGCACAGATCGTGAGCAGTGAACTTTTTAAAACCCGCGGTTCCGTCGCACAGTTTGAGATGTATATAAGTACCACGACTGAAAAACTCGTACAGTGTACGCCCGGCTTAAGGGTTTCAGATTGACTGCATTTATTCAATACAAAAAAAGACACCCACAATGGGTAAGCTTTTCTGCTGTTCAGAATATTTTTAACTTAATTTTACTTAAATGACTTCTAATTTTACTCTTATTTAATTCTACTTTACTTTTTGTCTTTTTACACTCTTAATTGTAGAAATCTGATATATGTAAACCAGATGTAAAAGAAATTATAAATAACATCTATTAAACAAATCAAGGTTTTCAAATATCAAACTATAAATTTCTCGGCACATCAAACTGTTTCATATGTGACAGTAAGCTGATGCGCCAAGCAGGCGGTCACAAGGACGCGCAAAGTTAGAGCCGCTCTCTGTGCTTCAGGTGCGTGGTGGGTGCCTGGTGGAGAAGAAACTCCTCTAGCCGCTCAACCAGCTCCAAAAACTTGCTACTTTCCTTTCCCCTGTTTTGTCACATTGGCAGAAAGTGTGGGAAATGTACAAATGTGTCACAAGAAAGATAGGAAATTGGTACGCTCGATCACAACATTGTTTGTCGCAGTCTTTCGTTGTGGTGTTTCTATTGTAAAAAAAAAAAAACTTCCAACACAGCTGGCATGTTGTTTAATAGTTGGTTAGCCACAGTGCTCGGCCCAATGCGCCTCTGCGAGCCAGCTGCTAATGGTGGAATGGATTTCCTGAACGGAGGCGGGTCTCATGAGAGGCGGAGCAACACGACTCCCTCTAGGAAATCCCTTCCCCAGTTAGCAGCCAGCTAGCAGAGCAGACGGCGGAGACTCTGGAGACTTTTCAGCATAAAACATTAAAGCACAGGCATAGCTTATAGAACGGAAATGCCCACGGGTTGGGCTGGAATTTTCCAATCTGTAAAATACACTGGTATCAGAACCCAATACGGGATCCGATCGGCCCCATCCCTTCTTCCTACTCAACCAAGCAGTTAATATCAGCTTCTTGGAGCCTTAGTGTTATTTCATAAACAGCAGAATGGCAAAACAAATTCTTTAAAACAAGGATTTGGAACATGCCACAGTTCACAGGTTGTATAATTAATATTAAGTCACAATATAAATATACGTCTAGATAAAATAGACATTACTCAAATATGATCATTTTCGCCATAATGGCATCTGATTTTTGTCTCCCTTGGGAGAAGTTTATCTTAGACATAGGGGTAACACTTCACACACCCACAATGCACTCCTCCATAACACCAAAGATTATTATTACATAGATAATGTAATAAAATATTATTAAAAAAATAGTAATTCCCTAAAAAGCACATAACTAACACGGTTTCAAAGGAAATACTAAGCAGATTTTTTTTGAAAAAGCTGAAGGAACCCATGCAACCATAAAAAAAAAGAACAGCTGCCCATCCCAAACAAACCATTGAAGGAATAAACTAGTCAATGAGGAGTTATCTAGGTAGCTTTGCAGTCTTCTGGACATGTTAATCGTTAGTTCATTCATTTATGGTAGCCCTGCATCATCAGCAGACCCCATAGGTAGTTGAGTAAAATTGCAAACTACATTTAAAACAATATTTGAGAGAAAATTGTGCAATCTCTACCATAATCTGCCCCTATTTCTAAATACAATTGCCCGGGTCACATTAAAACAGTTAAACTCACCTGTGGCTTTTACTGTTGGTGCCTTCATGTTTATCTGTTTGACAAATCGGTGT